>JAWHQI010000479.1:0-600000 GCA_033032865.1 Dactylorhiza incarnata
GCAAGCAATTCAGTTAATTTGTATACGAATAACAAAATAGAGTAATTAAATATCTTCCTCCTTGCCTCCGTTTACAATAATTACAACCATCACCATATTTATATTTTATGAAAAACACATTCTCTAATATTATAAGTATTCAGCAGCGCAATAAATGATAGTAAAAGCATATATAAAAAATATATTATCTGCGTACCTTTGTTTTTCTTTTCTTGGCTTTTACATCACCCTGGCTTTTACTCACTTGTACCTGTCACTTGCGCTAATTAGATTCATCAGAACAATGTATAAGAAATAGAAATACCTAATAAGCACAAGTGTATCTGAGTGGGGAGTGGTATTAGGACTCCCCTTTGGGTTGAGGCAGTCTTTCCTCAACCGCCGCCTACGTACTCCGTATCCCAGTTATACGGATTCAAACCCACATAGTTCTAATATCATATGAGTTGTCCTTTCAGACCATCATCATATATGTTATATTTATGGTACCGAAAAAAACTTTTTAAGCGCTCTGAATTCTTTT
Organism: Dactylorhiza incarnata; assembly: GCA_033032865.1. Classification (NCBI taxonomy): domain Eukaryota; kingdom Viridiplantae; phylum Streptophyta; class Magnoliopsida; order Asparagales; family Orchidaceae; genus Dactylorhiza; species Dactylorhiza incarnata. The sequence goes on from JAWHQI010000479.1 coordinate 524, forward strand.
AAGGCATATTTATTTTCCATAAGGCACATTTTATTATCAAAGGAATACTATCTCGAAGGCAACATGTTTTATTCTCGTAGGAATTATATTCTCAACGCAACATATATTTGAATGCACGTTGGTGCATTGGTGTGTTGGTGCGTTGATGCGGTGGTGCGGTAGTGCGGTGGTGCGGTGGTGCGGTGGTGGGGTGGTGCGGTGAGGCCGTGGGGCGGTGGGGCGGTAGTGCGGCGGTGCAGTGAAGCAATTCAATTAATTTGTATATGAATAACCAAAATAGAGTAATTAAATATCTTGCTCCTTCCTCCATTTACAACCATCACCATTGATGGGTTCCCCCTATTTATTGAAAAAATGATAACCACCGCACACCGGATCCCATTCCCGCACACCGAATCCCACCTTCGCACACCGGATCCCGAAAACCGCCACACACCGAATCCCACCTTCGCACACCGGATCCCACTCCCGCGCGGCGGATCCAAACCACCACGCACCGATCCAAACCACCTCGCGCGGGATCCCAACCGCCCCGCGCAGGATCGCAACCACCACCAACCGCCGTCGGTCAACCGCCGCCAACCATCGGCCGGCCGCCGCCCACCGCCGGCCGGCCGCGCCGGCCGGCCTCCGCCCACGCCCCCGGCCACACCCCGGCCGCCAACCGCCGACCGGCCTCCGCCCGCCGCCGGCCGGCCGCCAACCGCCGGCCGGCCACCGCCGGCCGGCCGCCACCGACGGCCGGCCGCCACCGACGGCCGGCCGCCACCGACGGCCGGCCACCGCCGGACGGCCGCCGCCGCCGGCCGGCCGCCAACCGCCGTCCGGCCACCGCCGGCCGGCCGCCAACCGCCGTCCGGCCACCGCCGTCCGGCCACCGCCGGCCGGCCACCGCCGGCGGCCGCCGCCGCGGCCGACCTCCGGCCGCCGCCAGCCGGCCACCACCGGCAGGCCTCCGCCGCCGGCCGACCTCCGGCCGCCGCCGGCCGGCCACCGCCGGCCGACCGCCGGCCACCGCCGGCCGGCCGCCGCCGGCCGGCCGCCGCCGCCCCCTTCACAACCGGCGGCCATGGCGGCCACCCATGGCCGGCCACCGCCGCCGTCCCCTTCACAACCGGCGGCCAATGGCCGGCCACCCATGGCCGGCCACCGCCGTCGCCGCCCTTCAACCTCCACCGTCGGATCTCACCGAGCTCTGGCGGCCTCCGATCGTCCTCGCGCGATCACGACCCTTCAATCGTTCCCGACGATCTCGGCCCTCCATTTGGTGGTTATCCGCAATAACCACCGTAACTTCCACTTCCAAGCCTTATAATAGACCCCTAAGGGTCTTCATTTGGATGGACTCTCCATTCGGCCCAGACTCTCTCTCTCTTCGTTTCTTCCTCAGAGCTTCTCTCTCTACATTCCGCCACTTCGTTTTTACTACTGACAGGGTCCCTCCTGCGAGCGCCGCTCACCTGAGAAGAAGTGTTGCGCCATCTCTCAGGCGAGCACCCCAAGCCCCGAACAGCAAAGTCAAAGTGCTCCGCGAAGTGCTCTCCAGCAAGCGCGCAGCCGAATCAGGCAAACATCAAGGCAGTCAACTCCTAAGTGGTGGTCTGTCACCCACGAAGTTCTTTCTCTCTCTCTCTCACAATTGTAACGAGGCGCGGCCTGTCGCCCTCGCATTCTCCAAGAAAGCCCTGTAACAGTACAACATAGTGGATTTCGGCTGGCACCGTCTCAGCCACGTGGTTTTTTCACCCTTTGGAGGGTTTTTTCCACGCTAAAGTTCTGTGTGTTTCCATTTTCAGCGTTTACTCCTCTGCATATTCTGACTGTGTGCGCGCTCGACCGCCCGGGCTAAGACGGACCGAATTTAAACCGGTCTACCGAGGGCGTTGAGAAGCCGCAACAGTTTGGCGCCGTCTTGTGGAACGTGTTCCCCAAAAGTTCTCTGAAGACAGTATTCGCCTCACGGCAATACTCGTGCTCGGCAAGCAATGGCAAGAAGAAGTGCCCGCACCACTAATGGCTCCATTCCTGAAGGACGCGTTGAGCCCGCTCCATCCCACTCACTCATCAACGCACCTCCCGTCGAAGAGGTCCCTTTGGCGCCTGTCGTCCACACTGGAAGGACGCAATGCGTCAGATAGAGGAACAGCAAGCCGAAATGCTGGCTCTTCTCAGAAACCGTGAAGCACCTGCTCCACCAGCCGCTCCGGTCTTCGCACCCCCTCCTGGTCCCTAATCGCGCCCCCCTCAGGGAAGCCGCTCGCGAAAGAAGAAGTGTACAAGAAGACTACTCGGATGCAGCCAGTTCCGCGCGCCCGGCCCGTCCCGGCAGGGGAACTAGGGAGGAACCCGAGCACCATCAGCAAGGAGCCGCGGCCAACCAAGCCATAAGAGGGCCCACCCGCGAGGAGATTCGCGATGTGATCGCTGAAGAGTATGGACAAGTCGGGCGCCGGGGCATCTTCGCCCGCCGCCCTCTGCGACACGGCTCCCCTTGTCGCGACAACTCCTGGCCCATACCGGTTCCGCACGGCTTCAAGCTTCTAGCATCGAGTCGTTTGACGGGACGGAGGATCCACTGAGCATATCAATCATTTCACCACCATCATGAGGATCTACAACGCTGCCGATCAAACTCCTGTGTCAGGTGTTCCCAGCAACACTCAAGGGGCAGGCTCGCACCTGGTTCCACTCCCTGCAAGAAGGATCCATCAACAACTTCACCGAGCTGACCCGGCGGTTCGCAGATCAGTTCGTCGCCAACCGAAGAATCGTCCGAGATCCCTCTCATCTCTCGGGATCCGCCAGAACGAGGGAGAGACCCTTAAAGAATTCTTCCGCCGCTTCACCACGGAGGCGCGGCAAATACCAGGGGTCGACCCCGAGCTTCTACGCGGTGTCTTCCTGGGGGGGCTCCGCCCAGGCGGCTTCTATTCCGCTCTAATGAGGGAGACAGTTCCAAATTACCCAGACCTCGTGCATCGAGTGGAGGCACAGATAGCGGCAGGCGAAGCCATCGAGGCGCATCGCCAGCAGTTCGAGGGAAGTCTGAAGAGGAAGAAAGGATCGGAGCCAGCACCCAGGAGGCAGGAAGAGACGGCGTACGGAAGAGCGCCGGAACCCTAATCGTGGTCGGGATCTCTGAAGGGACCAGGGTCCCCGACCACGCTGAATACACTCCCCTCAACACGTCACGAACCAATGTGCTTTACGCCATTCAAGAAAATCCGGCATTTCGTAGGCCGAAATCGCTAAACAGAATGAAAGAACGACCACTCAAAGTATTGTGAGTTCCATAGGGGAGCTGGGCACACGACCGAAAGAATGCGCAAGGCTAAAGGTAGGAAATTGAGCGCCTCGTCAGGCAAAGACTCCTCGGAAGGTTCCTGCAAGGTCAGCTGCCGAATCAGCCGCAACAACCCAGGGAGCCCAGAGATCAGCCTCCTGCACCTCGCGGCGCAGCGGTCGGAATGCCGGGTGGTAGGGCAAGTCGAGACTATAGCTGGGTCCCCTAATCTCGCCGCGCAAATTCTCTCCATCGCTAGGCCAGAGAGAGGCCACGAAGATAAGAAGTTCAAGCTGGACGCTGCCATCATCTTCGGAGATGAAGACCTCGAGGGGTTACGGCTGCCGCACCAAGACCCGCTCGTGATCAGCGCCGGGATTGGGGATCCCTGTTTCAACGTCAGAAGGATACTGGTCGACAATGGAAGCTCTGTTGACGTCCTGATTCCTCTCCACTCTGCAAAGCATGAACCTCACCAAGGAGCACCTCAGCCCAGCAGCAGGGCCCGTCTACGGTTTTGACAATCGCCCCGTCCCAGTCCAAGGCATGATCACCCTTCCGGTAACGCTTGGTGAGTTCCCGAGACAGGTAAACCCATAACATACAGTTCGTTGTCGTGGAGGTCAAGTTCCGCCTACAATGCGATCTTTGGGAGACCGCTCCAATCCATCTTCAGAGCCATCCCGTCAATCCCGCATTTAGCCATGAAGTTTCCGACCACCGCCGGGATCGGGGTCGTTCGTGGAAACCAGGAGGCGGCTAGGACCTGTTACCTGAGACAAGCTCAACCGGCAGAGGGCGACGGCTCTCAACATCGACAACTTCGACCTGCAAGATGAAGCCACTCTTCAGCGAGGAGCACCCGTTGAAGGGTAGTGAAAGTGCCGCTCTCCCAGCAGGATCAAACCCGGACTGTCCAGATCGGGTCCCTTTTGACGCCAGAAGAACGAGAAAGGATTACAACCTTCCTGCAAGAGAACGAGGACATTTTCGCTTGGAGCCCGGAGGACATGCCTGGGGTAGATCCTGAAATCATTTTTCACTCATTAAACATTAACCCCGCCTGCAGGCCCATAATTCAAAAGAAGAGGAACTTCGCCCCTGAGCCGAATAAAGGCAATCGAAGAGGAAGTAGCAAAGCTCCTGGAGGCGCGGTTCATCCGCGAGGAAGATTATCCCACGTGGCTCGCAAACGTGGTGATGGTAAAAAAGGCGTCTGGAAAATGGCGGATGTGCATCGACTACAGCAACCTGAAACCAGGCGTGCCCGAAGGACAGTTTTCCTCTTCCGAGGATCGACCAGCTCGTCGACGCGACAGCCGGCCACGAGCTGCTCAGCTTCATGGATGCATACTCAGGCTACAACCAAATAAGAATGAATCCCGCAGACGAGGAGCACACCACCTTCCGCACCGATAAGGAGTCTACTGCTACAAAGTGATGCCGTTCGGCCTTAAAAACGCCGGAGCGACATACCAAAGACTGATGATAAAGTCTTCAAAGACCTCATCGGGGGAGACGATGGAGGTATATGTGGATGATATGCTAGTGAAGAGCGGTCCACCGTCACGACCATTTGAAAGACTTGGAAAGTGCTTTCAGCTTCTTCGTCGCTTCCAGATGCGGCTCAACCCCAGCAAATGCGCATTTGTTGTGACGGCGGGGAAGTTCTTGGGTTCATGGTAACCCATCGAGGAATCGAGGCCAACCCTGAGAAGATCAAGGCGCTGGAGGACATGTCGCCACCTCGCTCCGTCAAAGAAGTGCAACGCCTGAATGGGAGGATCGCCGCACTGTCCCGCTTCCTGTCAAGGACGGGGGACAAATACCTCCCTTTCTTCAAAATTCTCCGGGGAGCGCGCCACACTGGGTTCCAATGGTACGGACGAGTGCCAAACGGCTTCGAACTCCTCAAACAGTATTTGGCCTCGCCGCCGCTTCTCTCAAAGCCAATCCCCGGGGAAGCCCTGTTCCTGTACCTCGCAGTTTCCCCTACGACCCTCAGTTCAGTTCTTGTGAAGGATGAAGGAGGAGTGCAACGGCCAATCTACTACCTCAGCAAGGTCCTCACCGATACCGAAACCAGGTACCCGGCGGCAGAAAAAACAGCCCTAGCGCTCGTCTTCTCGGCGCGAAAGCTTCGACCCTATTTCCAGGCACACACAGTGAAAGTACTAACTCAGCTCCCACTGCGAGCGATCCTCCAAAAGCCGGAAGTCTCGGGGAGACTTGTGAAGTGGGCAGTAGAGCCTCGGCGAATTCGATATCCAATTCTTGCCCCGGCGGCCGGATATCAAATCACAAGTGCTCGCTGACTTTGTTGTAGAATACACCATCCCACCGGAAGCAACTCCTGCCAAAGATGTCGCCACATCCCGTTGGACTCTCTATGTCGACGGCGCCTCAGGAGCTGAAGGAGCTGGAGCAGGTCTCCTCCTCATAAGCCCCGATGAAATTACTCTGGAATATGGCCTCAGACTGAAGTTTCCAGCGACCAACAATGTCGCGGAGTACGAGGCTTTGATCGCCGGTCTCCGGCTCGCCATCGATTGTAAGGTAGAGAGCCTGACAATTCACGCCGACTCCCAGCTTGTAGTCTCACAGGTTGAGGGAGATTATGAGGCCAAGAATGACCAGATGGCGCATGACCTCCCATGCGTAAAGTCACTCCTTCAGAGGATCCCGTCATACCAAATCCTGCACGTGCCCCGGGGGCAGAATACTAGAGCGGACGCGCTCTCCAAGTTAGCAACATCACCATCCAGCTATCAGTCGCGAAGGCGTCGCGTGGAAGAGATCATGGCCCCAAGTATCCCAGGGGCCGTGGGAGATTGCAGCCATCAATGAGGAAGAACCTTCTTGGATGACCCCTCTACGAGGCTTACCTCGAGCAGGGACACCTCCCCGAGGATCGCCTGGAGGCGTGCAGATTACGAATGCGAGCAGGCATCGTTCACCATCATAGACGGGGAACTCTACAAGCGGGCATTCTCAGGGCCCTACCTAAAGTGGCCTACCGGCCAGCGAAGCGGACTACGCCTTAAGAGAAGTACACGGAGGGGTCTGCGGAGAAACACCTGGGAGGAAAGGCCCTGGGCCCAGAAATCTTGCGCCAAGGTTTCTATTGGCCAACAATGAAGAAGGACGCGGCGGAGCTCGTTCAAAAGTGCAGGAGCTGTCAGCTCCATGCAAATGTACCTCACCAGCCCCCAGTCGCGCTCCACCGCACTCCAGAGTGCATGGCCATGTCGCACAGTGGGGGATTGATCTCCTCGGCCCTCTACCACTGGCATCGGGGCAGAGAAAATTCATCATCCTAGCAATCGACTACTTCACCAAGTGGGTGGAAGCTGAGCCCCTGGCAAAGATCACGGAGGAGAATGCTAAGCAGTTCGTCTGGAAGAACATTATCTGCCGCTTTGGAATCCCAGCAGCTATCATCGCCGACAATGGCACCCAGTTTACCAGGAAAACATTCACCAAAATGTGCGATGACCTAAAGATCAATCTTCGCCACACCGCCGTGGCGCATCAACAAACAAATGGGCAGGTAGAAGTCACCAACCGCACCATCCTCAAAGGGCTAAAGACGCGTGTTGAAGAAGCCGGGGGGCAGTGGGTAGATGCCGCTCCCAAACGTACTGTGGGCATACCGCACAACGGAAAGGACCCCAACAGGAGAGACCCCGTACAACCTCTGCTACGGGACCGAAGCCGTCATTCCCGTCGACATCGGAATACCGAGCATCCGGGTGCTGACTTTCGATCCCAGCAGAAATGATGAACTACTCGCCAAAATCTTGACTTAATCTCCGAAACTCGAGACCACGCCGCCCAGCGCATCGCCATCTACCAAAGGCGTGTGTCCCGGCTCTATGACAGAAGGGTGAAGCCCCGACCAATCAACGTCGGAGATCTCGTCTTGGCGCAACGTTGAAGCAGCCGGGAAAGGCCCCGCAGAAAGACAAGCTCTCGCCAGCGTGGGAAGGACCTTATGTGGTCACTGCGACAGTTAAACCTGGAACTTTCAAGCTCAGGACGGCGGAAGGAAAGACCCCTCCCACGCCACCTGGAACGCGCAGAACCTGCGCCGCTTTTATCAATGATTTTATTTCATCTTGTCATGTAAAAGTCGCGAACCTTGATTCACGCAAACTATCTTACTATCGTCTTATGTACAAGACTGACATGAACTATTCAGCTACAGTTCTATATGCAGGCAACGAACCTCGATTCATGCAAATCACTTCTCAATCAATCATTGCAGCTCAGAGACCACAGTGCCCCAGCGTTGCTTGGGCACATTGCCTCAACGTTGCTTGGGCGCCTTACACTCAGCGTTGCCTGGGCACATTGCCTCAACGTTGCTTGGGTACCGTAGGGGCCTGCCCCCTTACGGCAAAGCCGCGAGCCAGACTCGTGCGAAAGCCGCGAGCCAGACTCGTGCAAAAAGCTGCGAGCCAGACTCGTGCACCGTAGGGGCCTGCCCCCCTTACGGCAAAGCCTCAGCGTTGCCTAGGCACATGGCCTCAACGTTGCTTGGGCACCTCGCCTCAGCGTTGCTTGGGCACATTGCCTCAACGGTTGCTTGGGCACCTTGCCTCAGCGTTGCTTGGGCACATTGCCTCAACGTTGCTTGGGCGCCTTGCCTCAGCGTTGCCTGGGCACATTGCCTCAACGTTGCTTGGGTACCGTAGGGGCCTGCCCCCCTTTACGGCAAAGCCGCGAGCCAGACTCGTGTAAAAAAAGCCGCGGGCCAGACCTGTGCACCTATTTTATAAAAGCCGCGAGCTAGACTCGTGCACCTATTTTAGCCGCGAGACAGACTCGTGCAAAAAAGCCGCGGGCCAGACCCGTGCACCTATTTTATAAAAGCCGCGAGCTTGACTCGTGCACCTGTTTCCGCCGCGAGACAGACTCGTGCAAAAAAGCCGCGGGCCAGACCCGTGCACCTATTTTATAAAAACTGCGAGCTCAAGTCCGCGCAAAATAACCAAACTATGCAGATGCCAACAACCAGATCAACAAGATCGAGCAGATGAACAAGTACGACAAGTACAATAAGAGATACAGCCGTATCCGGCAAACATAGCTACAAGCGGCTAAAGAAATCACTCCTCATCAGGACTGTGATCCTCCTCCTCTGACAGGTCATCAAAGCTAAGGCCACTAACATCGTAGCCCCGCTTTCGGGATACCATCCGGAGAGCCTTTGACGCTCCCTGTCGAAGGGCCAACTCTCGTGAATCCTCCAGATGAGGCTCCACCTCCTGAGTCCAGATCATATCCCGGACTTCCTCGGAAATCAAGGAGCGGTCCCTCAAGTAGTCAATCGACTCCAGATATGCGGCCAAAGCCAGCCGCCTTCAGCTCGGTCTCCCGCCTCCACGGAAAGAAAGACGCGCTATCTCAGCCCGACACTGCTCCAGCTCTGCATCCCGACACACTACGTCGCCACGGGCTGCCTCTAAGGATCGCAAGGCTCCTCCAACGCCGCCTTCTCCGCACCGAGACCGGACCTGGTCCTCTCCAGCTCTTCCTGCATCTCGAGCCAATCCGCCTGAAGCGCGAGATATCACGATCCCGCCGTCTCTCCGCCTCCGCAAGGGCGCTCCTCGCCTCCCGAAGCTCACCCTGGATGGACATAAACCCGTCCTTCAAGCTCACGTAATGGTTGTTCCATATATGCGCAATCGATGCCTGGGTCTCCATCTGCAAGAGAAAATGTATAAGTCAGAACCACAACCTCAGAATGACGTCATGCAAGGGGAAGAAAAAATCCGGCTTACCGCCTGGCTCATGGCCTCCAGAGAGGAAGAGACCCTCTTCCCTTCTGACACCTTTCGAGCTGTGCCTCGCTCCGGAGAGGCCTGGGGGGCAGAAGATCCCAGGACCTCGACCTCCTCATCAACCGGCTCGCCGTCAGCACCAGATGCACAAGGAGCCGCCTCCTCCAGAGGAGCATCCTGTACCAGTGAAGGAGCAGGACCTGGCTCCTCCAGACCTTTAAAACCAGCTTCCTCTTTCTGTCTCGAACAAGAGGAACAACAGCAGCACGACCAGCATCAACGGACAGCCCGCATAAAAGCAAGCGCTTCTCGTCTACGAACAGAGAGATACTGTGCAGAATATTCCACAGCTCTCGAGCATCTGAAAATCCGAGGACAGGAGAAAACTCCCGCTCACGCCCTTTGAGGCGCCGGCAACGATCAGGTAAAGAGTTCCACACCTCCGGTAGTCCCCCCGGGTTCCTAACATAGCCAAATAAAGTATTCCCATGACGGCGGTCCACCCGGTCTCGAACTCCAGCCATCTCTTGTTGCTAAAAACTTCAATACGACCTCCGGCATCAACCTGCACTTCGCACCATTCCTTGAAAAGGCCCAGGGAGAACTTCGCACCATGCTCGCGGAAGAAGGCGATCAGCCCCATGATCCGCACCATCCCCTGAGGCGTAAACTGTGTACACCGGGACGCCGCAAAATTCAGGATCTGAATCAACTCCTCGCACACCGGGAGACGAAAGCCACTCCGAAGTGACGACTCGCAAAGAGTCATCCAACCTCGAGGCGGATTCTGTACTCGCTCCTCAGGACCTGGATTCGAATCTCCAATTCGGGGGCAAGTTGAAGCGCCTCCTCCATATGGCGACATGATCGAGAGTAAGACTCGAGCCCAGTCGCATTGGGCGACTTTGCCCGCCACGCCGAGAAGCCTGAAAGACAAGGAAAAAGCGTCAGTAACAAACCTCAGGCAAGTGTTAAGGGAGTCCATCACGAGGCTAACCATCGCACAAGCTCGCACACAGGCAGGACCCGTAAACACGCCGAAAGCACGCAGCAGACCCCCGCGAAAACACCTCACGCAAACACCCGCACTGTCGCCGCGCGACAGCACGCGCGGCAGCCCGCGCACACGCTAGCGCGCGCTGTCGCCGCGCGACAGCACGCGCGACGCGATGTCGCCGCGCGACAGCCCACGCGCGCGACAGCCCGCTTGGCGCGCGACAGCCCGCTGCGCACGCGCGCGCGCTGCTGTCGCCGCGCTCGGCAGCGCGCGCGACAGCTCGCCCGCGCGCGCTGTCGCCGCGCGGCAGCACGCGCGACAGCTCGCCCGCGCGCCCGCGCGCGCGCGCCATCCCCGCGTGACAGTGCGCGCGACAGCCCGCCGCGCGGGCAGCCGCTCGCGCCGCCGCGCAGTGCGCTGTCGCCAACGCCGGCAGCGCGCTGCGACAGCTCGCCCGCGCGCACGCTCGCACGCGATGTCCCCCGCGCGACAATGCGCGCGACAGCCCACGCGCGGGGCAGCCCGCGCGCGGGGCAGCCCCGCGCGCACCACCGCCTCTCGCGCGCTGTCGTCCGCGCGGACAGCGCGCGCGGCAGCCCGCGCGCACGCACCGCCCCCTTACCTCCGCACGACCCGCCACATCTCTAGCGCGTCGTTTCGCCCGCCTTTTTGGATGTTAGATCTTTCACCCGCACGCTCACCTTGGCACCGCCATCATCACCGCCAACCTCCGCACCCGAGCTCACTCCGGCCATCACTCACAGATGCAAGTCGTAAGATAAAATCCTATCGCTCTCCGTGCGCTCCAAGCGTAGGATTTGGGGGCAACATGATGGGCTTTCCCCCTATTTATTGAAAAAATGATAACCACCGCACACCGGATCCCATTCCCGCACACCGAATCCCACCTTCGCACACCGGATCCCGAAAACCGCCACACACCGAATCCCACCATTCGCACACCGGATCCCGAAAACCGCCACACACCGAATCCCACCTTCGCACACCGGATCCCACTCCCGCGCGGCGGATCCAAACCACCGCGCACCGATCCAAACCACCTCGCGCGGGATCCAACCGCCCCGCGCAGGATCGCAACCACCACCAACCGCCGTCGGCCAAACGCCGCCAACCATTCGGCCGGCCGCCACCCACCGCCGGCTCGGGCCGCCGCCGGCCGGCCTCCGCCCCACCGCCGGCCGGCCGCCAACCGTCCGACCGGCCTCCGCCCGCCGCCGGCCGGCCGCCACCGACGGCCGGCCACCGCCGGCCGGCCGCCGCCGGCCGGCCGCCAACCGCCGCTCCGGCCACCGCTTGGCCGGCCGCCGGCCACCGCCGGCCGGCCCGCGGCCGACCTCCGGCCGCCGCCGGCCGACCACCGCCGCCTGCCGGCCACCGCCGGCCGACCGCCGGCCACCGCCGCCCGGCCGGCCGCCGCCGGCAGGCCGCCGCCGGCCGGCCGCCGCCGCCCCCTTCACAACCGGCGGCCATGGCCGGCCACCGCCGCCGCCCCCTTCACAACCGGCGGCCATGGTCCGGCCACCCATGGCCGGCCACCGCCGTCGCCGCCCTTCAACCTCCACCGTCGGATCTCACCGAGGCTCTGGCGGCCCTCCGATCGTCTCGCGCGATCACGACCCTTCAATCGTTCCCGACGATCTCGGCCCTCCATTTGGTGGTTATCCGCATAACCACCGTAACTTTCCACCTTCCAAGCCTATAAATAGGACCCCTAAGGGTCTTCATTTGGATGGACTCTCTCATTTGGGCCCAGACTCTCTCTCTCTTCGTTTCTTCCTCAGAGCTTCTCTCTCTACATTCCGCCACTCCGCCACTTCGTTTTTACTAACTGACAGGTCCCTCCTGCGAGCGCCGACTCACCTGAGAAGAAGTGCTGGCGCCATCTCTCAGGCTGAGCACCCCAAGCCCGAACAGCAAAGTCAAAGTGCTCCGCGAAGTGCTCTCCCAGCAAGCGCGCAGCCGAATCAGGCAAACATCACGGCAGTCAACTCCTAAGTGGTGGTCTGTCACCCACGGGAGTTCTTTCTCTCTCTCTCTCACAATTGTAACGAGGCGCGGCCTGTCGCCCTCGCATTCTCCAAGAAAGCCCTGTAACAGTACAACATAGTGGATTTCGGCTGGCACCGTCCCAGCCATGTGGTTTTTCACCCTTTGGAGGGTTTTCCACGCTAAAGTTCTGTGTGTTCCATTTTCAGCGTTACTCTCTGCAATATTCTGACTGTGTGCGCGCTCGACCGCCCAGGCTAAGACGGACCGAATTTAAACCGGTCTACCGAGGGCGTTGAGAAGCCGCAACAACCATATTTATATTTTATGTAAAACATTTTCTCTAATATTATATTAGTATTCGGCATAATAATTGACCGTTAAAAGCATAAATAAAAAATATATTATTTTGTGTACCTTTGCATTTCTTTTCATGGCTTTTACATCAGTCTGACATTACTACTCACTTGTACCTATCACCTCTTTCTTTTTCCTTGATTTGTCACATGCATACACTTGTCCACCCCCGTGTCACTACATCAAAAATGACAATCAACAAGAAAAATTAGAAAGACAAAAAAATATCTTGCTAATTAACAACAAACTTTGCAGGGAATAAGTTTTTTTTGTTCACATACAAATTTTGAAACAAAAGTTTTTGTTGGCTAAATTTCAAACAAATGTTTTTGTTGCAAAAGTTTGTTGCTAATTCAGCAACAAAAATTTCGTTTCAAATTTTGTAGGAGATCAAAAGAATTGTAGTCCTTGCTAAATTCATTGTTAATTGTCATGAAATTATTTTTGTCTTTCTAATTTTTCTTACTAATTAATATTTGCTGTAAGCCAAAAATTTTTATTTTCATTTATTTATAGTTAGACACTTTGGCAAGTAAAAATATTAACAGAAATAACTTTTATTGAAATATGTGAACAAAAATTTATTTTAAGAATAATAATACATTGTAAGTGAGACCAATGTTTGACAATCTAAAGTTGAGGCGTGATAATATATTAAACATGATTACTAGTTGAGTGTAAGTAAATTTATATTTTCTAATTTGATCAAACATGTTTGACTGTAAGTTATATATATATAATACTTATTTATTTTATATACTTAATATATATTTATTTTATAATGCTTATTTATATATTTAATATATATATATTGATGTGCACCCGTAAAGATGATACGTGATGTGGTCTCACAAAACGTTCAGACAGTGCATTCGGGCAGTGCGTTAATGAACATCACTCGCCTCATTTGGTGGAGGAAATGAGGTTGACCAAGATAAACCCCACTATCCCTGTAACCACCCATCATGGGGAGCAAATAGTAAAAATCCTCCATCATGGGGTACAAATAGTAAAAATCCCCCATCATGGGGTGCAAATAGTAAAATCTCACATCATGGGGTGCAAATAGTAAAATCTCCCATCATGGGGTGCAAATAGTAAAATCTCACATCATGGGGTGCAAATAGTAAAATCCACCATCATGGAGTGCAAATAGTAAAATCCTCCAACATGTGGGTGCAAATAGTAAAATCCCACATCATGGGGGTGCAAATAGTAAAATCCCCCATCATGGGGTGCAAATAGTAAAATCCTCCAACATGTGGGTGTAAATAGTAAAATCCTCCAACATGTGAGTGTAAATAGTAAAATCCTCCAACATGGGGGTGCAAATAGTAAAATCCTTCAATACGGTCTGCATATAGCAAATAATATGGTTATGGTGTGCGCATAACCATATCCGTCATATGAATACATATCACCGCAGAAACTATACAAATTAAACTGGTGTGCACGTAGCTATATTCATGATAAGTGTGCGTATAACACATAAATTAGTTATGGTGTGCGGGTAGCCGCATAACCACCATAACTACCATAACCACTCATTTAATACGAAAGTGTCACCCTCAAAAACTATAAATAGAACCACAAGGCTTCTCTTTTTTCCATCTTCTCCTCCTCATCTCTCACCTCTTTTGAGACTTTCTCTCTCTCGGCGGGAAAATCCTCCTACGGATTTTCTCTCTCCTCCTTCTTCCTTGCGCGCTCACAAGCGCGCCTCCTCCTTGCGCGCTCACAAGCACGCCTCCTCCCTTGCGCGCTCACAAGCGCGCGTCCTCCTTGCGCGCTCCCTAAGCGCGCGTCCTCCTTGCGCGCTCCCAAGCGCGCTCCTCCTTGCGCGCTCCCAAGCGCGCGTCCTCCTTGCGCGCTCCCAAGCGCGCGTCCTCCTTGCGCGCTCCCCAAGCGCGCGTCCTCCTTGCGCGCTCCCAAGCGCGCGGTCCTCCTTGCGCGCTCCCAAGCGCGCGTCCTCCTTGCGCGCTACCAAGCGCGCCTCCTCCTTGCGCGTTCCCAAGCGCGCGCCCTCCTTGCGCGCTCCCCAGCGCGCATCCTCCTTGCGCGCTCACAAGCGCGCCTCCTCCTTGTGCGCTCACTAGCGCGCCTCTTCCTTGCGCGCTCACTAGCGCACCTCCATGCACTCCGCTCCAAGCGCGCTTCCGTGCGCTCCGCTCCAAGCGCACCTTCGTGCGCTCCACTTCAAGCCCGCCTCCGTGCACTCCGCTCCAAGAGCGCCTCTGTGCGCTCCGCTCGAAGCGCACCTTCGTGCGCTCCACTTCAAGCCCGCCTCCATGCGCTCAAGAACAAGCAAGCCTCTGTGCGCTCAAGAACAAACGTGTCAGCCACTGTCAAGTACAACACTCCAAACTCCTCTCGCGCAGCAGGAGACAAGCCACAGAGACCAAAGACACACATAGCGCATCGATCCAACCTTCGAGCAGCATTCAAAGCCTCAAAAGCACTTAGAGCGCGGCATTCCCCTCTGCAGCAGGCGGAAGACTTAGCTCCGTTAGCGGTGGCCTGTCACCCTCCGAACACATCTCTCTCTCTCTCTCTCTCTCTCAATAATTGTAACGAGAGGCGGTCTGTCGCCCTCGAGTTCTTCAAAAAGCTCTGTACAACCAACAAATAGTGGAAGTTTGGTCGGGCACCAGGCCCGACCGCGTGGTTTTTCACCAAGTTGACGGGTTTTCCACGTTAAAAAATTGTCTTGTCAGCTTTTCCCTTTTCTGTGACTGTGTGCACGCTCGAACGCTCCCGGCTAAGACGAGTTCAATTTAGTCTGATCTACCGGAGCTTGAGTGGACCGCAACATATATATATTTATAGTATAATACCTGCTTATTAAATATAAATGTGGAAAGCTCTACTATATATATTAACTCCAAATAAAACATACAGAGGGAAGTTATATAAAAAATTCTTAATCTTTTGTAGTTTCTACTGTGGCTCAGTGGCGTTGGACTGTGGCGTTGGAATAGCTCGTTAATTTCAAGTTGCTGATCTGGTGGGAGGTTAGGAGATCGAATCCCATTGTCAGTGTATAAAATCAGTATTAAAAAATAATTCTTCTATAATCAGTATTAAAAAATAATTCTTCTATAAATAACTTTCTAAATATTTTAAATCCTTTTTCAATATATTAAAAAGCAATAAAAATTTCTTGCTAAAAATTCCTTTTAAATTAGAAGCGGAAAATTTCCTTGCTATAAATTGGTTGCAAATTAGAAAGGAAAAATATCCTTTTTAAAATTAACTAGGCTCCATTTAGGTAGAAAATTATTTTGTTTATAAATTTCTTCTTAAATTAATTAGCAACCAAATTTACTATTTATCAAGCAAATTCTCTCCTTACTAATTAATGTTTTTCTTGTAGTGTGAACCATAAGAACAATATAAAAGAAATAGAAATACCTAATAAGCACAAGTGTAGTAAAGTATCTGAGTGGGGAGTGGTATTCGGACACCCTTTGGGTTAAGGAAGTCTTTCCTCAACCGCCGCATACGTACTCCGTATCCCAGCTATACAGATTCAAACCCATGTATCTCTAATATCATATGGGTTGTCCTTTCAGACCATCCATCATATATGTTATATTTATAGTACGAGAAAAAACTCAAGCGCACTGAATTCTTTCAAGGCATATTTATTTTCCATAAGACACATTTTATTATCAAAGGAATATTTTCTCGAAGGCAGCATGTTTTATTCCCGAAGGAATTATATTCTCAAAGACAACATATTCTCAAAGGCAACATATATTTGAAAGCACATATTTGCGTTGGTGCGGTAGTGCGGTGGAAGAAATTAAGTTAATTTGTATATGAATAACCGAAATAGAATAATTAAATATGTTGCTCCTTGCTCCATTTACAACCATTTACAACTATCACCATATTTATATTTTTATGTGAAATACATTCTCTAATATTATATTCGTATTCAGCACAATAAATGACTGTAAAACATAAATAAAAAATATATTATCTTGCGTACCTTTGCTTTTCTTTTCATGGCTTTTACATCACCTTGACATTACTACTCACTTGTACCTATCACATCTATCTTTTGCCTTGATTTGTCACATGCATACACTTGTCCACCCCCGTGTACCTATCACATGCGCTCATTAAATTCATCAGAACAATATACAAGAAAAAGAAATACCTAATAAACACAAGTGTAGTAAAGTATCTGAGTGGGGAGTGGTATTCGGACTCCCCTTTGGGTTGAGGTGGTCTTCCTCAACCGCCCGCCTACGTACTCTGTATCCAGCTATACAGATTCAAACCCACGTAGATATAATATCATATGGGTTGTCCTTTCAGACCATCCATCATATATGTTATATTTATGGTACCGAAAGAAATTCCTTAAGCGCACTGAATTTTTTTAAGGAATATTTATTTTCCATAAGGCCACATTTTATTATCAAAGGAATACTTTCTCGAAGGCAACATATTTATTTCCGAAGGAATTATATTCTCAAAGGCAACATATTCTCAAAGGCAACATATATTTGGAAGCACGTATTTGCGTTGGTGCGTTGGTGGGTTGGTGCGGTGGTGCTGTCCAAGCAATTAATTTAATTTGTATACGAATAACCGAAACAGAATAATTAAATATTTTGCTCCTTGCTTCATTTACAACCATTTACAACCTTCGTCATATTTATATTTTATGTAAAACACATTCTCTAATATTATATCAGTATTAAGCACAATAAATGACCGTAAAATCATAACTAAAAAATATATTATCTTGGCGTACTTTTGTTTTTTTTTTTTCATGGCTTTTACTCACTTGTACTTATCACCTCTATCTTTTGCCTTGATTTGTCACATGCATACACTTGTCCACCCCCGTGTACCTGTCACCATTAGATCATCAGAACAGCATAAAAGAAATAGAAATACCTAATAAGCACAAGTGTAGTAAAGTATCCGAGTGAGGAGTGGTATTCGGACTCCCCTTTGGGTTGAGGCAAGTCTTTCCTCAAGCGCCGTCTTACGTACTCCGTATCCCAGCTATACGGATTTAAACCCACATAGTTCTAATATCATATGGGTTGTCCTTTCGGACCATCCATCATATATGTTATATTTATGGTACCGAACAAAACTCCTTAGGCGCACTGAATTCTTTTAAGGCATATTTATTTTCCATATGACACATTTTTTTATCAAAAGAATACTTTCTCGAAGGCAGAATTTTTTATTCCCGCAGAAATTATATTCTCAAAGGCAACATATATTTGAAAGGACGTATTTGCGTTGGTGCGTTGGTGCGCATTTGCATATTTGCGTTGGTGCGTTGACTCTGATGCGTGTTTGTGTAGATTACAAATTGTCATATGGTAGTAAATTATGTCATTCGTATAATGTATACAAGGTAATAAATAAGATTAGCTTAGTAAGTGTTGATCCTGAATATTCCTTAAATGATTCTTATGCTACATTTATGTTGTGTATAGGATTCAAATCCAGAAATCATGTTCAGAATGGTAGAACCACTAACTGTGATCCAAACAAGGTTAAATCATTCCTAGAAGAATGGCCTGACCATCCTGGCCTTATGAAAGTTATTTGAGATCACAAAAACACTTTTGGAAATTCCACCATGCACCCCACTGTCAAAAGTAAAAAAATATATAATTTTTCCACAATTCATTTGATATTGATCATCTATTTAGGCATTGTCATCTTATGTTGATTACAAAATTTGAAGGCTCTGCTTGGATTGCAACTTCTAGTCGGTAAAATTCAGTTCCTTCAAAAGAATGATTCTAGATTTCGTCTTAAAGGTTAACCTTTAAACTTAATTTGGATTACTTCATGCATCTTTCTGTTGGTTCTAAAACAATTTTTTTTCTCCACAGATGAGATCCAACCATTATATGGTATAATATCTTCATGGCAAAAGCTTGAGGTAGACTCTTGGACTACATTGCTTGATGGAGTTAGTAAGCAGCATGAAGTGAATGCTGCAAAGGTAAGAAAAAAATACTCTGTAATTGTTTCATTACATGAACTGTTCGATCACCTAATTTTTCTGTATTGATGTAGTTATGGTTTCCACTGTATGGAGTTCTTCATCATAGTTTATCACCAAGTTCGTCTGGTGATAATGAAGCTGATAAATTTTAACAAAACGAAGGCATGTACAGTTGTGTTGTATTTTTCTCATTTTATAATGGTTTAAATCTCCTTCAGATATATTATATTGGTTATATAATCTTGTTGCAACGTCGAAGAGTTTATTTGTACATCTAATGTAGGAGAATTCAAGAACCGTCTGCAACTTCTTCTTGCTTTCCATGGCCAGCTTAAATACGGCATTCATTTGCAAGCTTACTTTAGGTACACTTTAATACTTGAGTAGAGGATACATGTTTAACTCTATTTCGTGAAATCATTTTGCACTATTTTTGTTCAATGTTAACTTTGGTCTCCTTTTCCTTCAATAGGCTTTCACATTAATTTAATCTTTTTATAGGGAAAGAACTTTCATTATCTCATTAAGCCCCTTCCTAATTAATGTACTCATTTATATTTACACATACATTTATGTTTAGTTCCACATTTGAGCATTCTTGTAGCTTTCTCTATGTGTGTGTGTTTGGAGATTACTTCACTAATTGAGTCACAAGCATATGGCATCATCATTCATAATGTTCCTTTGGTTGCCTTCTCAACATTTTTTTGTCCTTTGCATGGGTCGCGATCTCAATGAAATCGTTAATGTAGGCACATTGACTCTGGTAGGTGGATTCTTTTAAGGCATATTTAAGGTATATTTAGGCATAAGGCATATTTATGGTATAAAAAAAAACTCCTTAGGCTGAATTCTTTTAAGGCATAATTATTTTCCATAAGGCACATTTTATTATCAAAATAATACTTTCTCGAAGGCAGCATGTTTTATTCCCGAAAGAATTATATTCTCAAAGGCAATATATATTTGAAAGCGCGTTGGTGAGTTGGTGCGGTGGTGAGGTGGTGCGGTGCTGCGGTGCAAGCAATTCAGTTAATTTGTATCTAAATAACCAAAATAGAATAATTAAATATCTTGCTCATTGCTCCATTTACAACCATTAACAACCATCACCATATTTATATTTTATGTAAAACACATTCTCTAATATTATATTAGTATTCAACACAATACATGACTGTAAAAGCATAAATAAAAATTATATTATCTTGCATACCTTTGCTTTTCTTTTCATGACTTTTACATCACCCTGGCATTACTACTCACTTGTACCTATCACCTCTATCTTTTGCCTTAATTTGTCAGATACATACACTTGTCCACCCCCATGTACCTGTCACCGACACTCATTAGATTTATCAGAACAATATAAAAGAAATAGAAATACCTAATAAACACAAGTGTAGTAAAGTATCTGAGTGGGGAGTGGTATTCGGACTCCCCTTTGGGTTGAGGCAGTCTTTCCTCAACCGCCGCCAACGTACTCCATATCCCAGCTATACGGATTCAAACCCACATAGTTCTAATATCATATAGGTTCTTTCAGACCATCCATCATATATGTTATATTTATGGTACAGAAAAAAGTCTTTAGGTGCACTGAATTCTTTTAAGGCATATTTATTTTCCATAAGACACATTTTATTATCGAAGGAATACTTTCTCGAAGGCAGCATCTTTTATTCCCGAAGGAATTATATTCTCAAAGGCAACATAAATTTGAAAGGACGTATTTGCGTTGGTGCAGTGGTGCGGTGGTGCAGTGCTGCAGTGTTGCGGTAGTGCAAGCAATTCAGTATATTTGTATACGAATAACTAAAATAGAGTAATTAAATATCTTGTTCCTTGCTCCATTTACAACCATCACCATATTTATATTTTATGTAAAACACATTCTCTAATACTATATTAGTATTCAATACAATAAATGACCGTAAAAGCATAAATAGAAAATATATTATCTTGCGTACCTTTGCTTTTCTTTTCCCGACTTTTACATCACCTGGGCATTACTACTCACTTGTACCTATTACCTTTATTTTTGCCTTGATTTGTCACATGCATACACTTGTTCACCTCCGTGCACCTGTCACCTGCACTCATTAGATTAATCAGAACAATATAAAAGATATAGAAATACCTAATAAGCACAAGTGTAGTAAAGTATCTGAGTGGGGAGTGGTATTCAGACTCCCCTTTGGGTTGGGGCAGTCTTTTCTCAACAGCCGCCTACGTACTCCGTATCCCAGTTATATAGATTCAAACCGACGTAGTTCTAATATCATATGGGTTGTCCTTTCGGACCATCCATCATATATGTTATATTAATTTATGGTACCGAAAGAAGTCCTTAGGTGCACATAATTCTTTTAAGGCATATTTATTTTCCATAAGTCACATTTTATTATCAAAGAAATATTTTCTCGAAAGCAACATGTTTTATTCCCAAAGGAATTATATTCTCAAAGGCAACATATATTTGAAAGCACGTTGATGTGGCAGCGATGCGGCGGTGGGGCGGCGGCGGCGGCGGCGGAGGGGCGGTGGCGCGGTGGCGGGGCGGCGGCGGGGCGACGGCGGGGTGGCGGCGGTGCGGTGGTGCGGTGGGGCGGCGGGGCGGCGGTGCGGCGGTGCGGCGGTGCGGTGGTGCGACAAGCAATTCAGTTAATTTGTATACGAATAACCAAAATAGAATAATTAAATATCTTGCTCCTTGCTCCATTTACGGTAACATTTACAACCATCACCATATTTATATTTTATGTAAAACACATTCTCTAATATTATATTAGTATTCAGCATAATAAATGAACGTAAAAGCATATATAAAAAATATATTATCTTGCGTACCTTGGTTTTTCTTTTCATGGCTTTAACATCTCCCCGGCATTACTACTCACTTGTACATATCACCTCTATCTTTTGCCTTGATTTGTCACATGCATACACTTGTCCACCCCCGTGTACCTGTCACCTGCGCTCATTAGATTCATTAGAACAATATAGAAGAAATAAAAATACCTAATAAGCATAAGTGTAATAAAGTATCTGAGTGGGGAGTGGTATTCGAACTCCCCTTTGGGATGAGGCAGTCTTTCCTCAACCGCCGCCTACGTACTCCGTATCTCAGCTATGCGGATTCAAACCCACGTAGTTCTAATATCATATGGGATGTCCTTTCAAACCATCAATCATATATGTTATATTTATGATATAGAAAAAAACTCCTTATGCGCACTGAATTTTTTTAAAAAATATTTATTTTCCATAAGGCACATTTTATTATCAAAGGAATATTTTCTCGAAGGCAGCATATTTTATTCCCGTAGAATTATATTCTTAAAGGCAACATATATTTAAAAGCACGTTGGCGCGTTGGCGCGTTGGCGCGTTGGCGCGTTGGCGAGTTGGCACGGTGGCGCGTTGGCGCGGTGGCGCAGTGGCGCTCATTAGATTCATCAGAACAATATAAAAGAAATATAAATACCGTAAAAGCATAAATAAAAAATATATTATCTTGCGTACCTTTGCTTTTCTTTTCATGGCTTTTACATCACCCTGACATTAGTACTCACTTCTACCTATCACTTATATCTTTTGTCTTGATTTATCACATGCATACACTTGTCCACCCTCGTGTACTTGTCACCTGCGCTAATTAAATATATCAGAACAATATAAAAGAAATAGAAATACCTAATAAGCACAAGTGTAGTAAAGTATCTGAGTGGGGAGTGGTATTTGGACTCCCCTTTGGGTTGAGGCAGTCTTTCCTCAACCGCCGCCCACGTACTCCGTATCCCAGCTATAAGGGTTCAAACCCACGTAGTTCTAATATCATATGGGTTGTCCTTTCGGACCATCCATCATATATGTTATATTTAAGGTACCGAAAAAATCCCTTAGGCGCACTGAATTCTTTTAAGGCATATTTATTTTCAATAAGACATTTTATTACCAAAGGAATACTTTCTCGAAGGCAGCATGTTTTATTCCCAAAGGAATTTTATTCTCAAAAGCAACATATATTTGAAAGAGCATTGATGCGTTGATGCGTTGGTGCGTTGATGCGTTGATGCGTTGATGCGTTGATGCGGTGATGCATTGATGCGGTGATGCGGTGAAGCAGTGTTGCGATGATGCGGTGATGCGGTGATGCGACAAGCAATTCATTTAATTTGTATATGAATAACCAAAATAGAATAATTAAATATCTTGATTCTTGCTCCATTTACGATAACATTTACAACCATCACCATTTTATATTTTATGTAAAACGCACTCTAATATTATATTAGTATTCAGCACAATAAATGAACGTAAATGCATAAACAAAAAATATATTATTTTGCGTATCTTTGTTTTTCTTTTCATGACTTTTACATCACCCCGTCATTATTACTCACTTGTACATATCATATCTATCTTTTGCCTTGATTTGTCACATGCATACACTTGTCCACCCTCGCGTACCTGTCACCTGCGCTCATTAGATTCATCAGAATAATATAACAGAAATAGAAATGCCTAATAAGCACAAGTGTAGTAAAGTATCTGAGTGGGGAGTGGTATTCGGACTCCCCTTTGGGTTGAGGCAGTCTTTCCTCAACCGCCGCCTACGTACTTCATATTCTAGCTATGCGGATTCAAACCCACGTAGTTCTAATATCTTATGGGTTGTCCTTTCGGACCATCCATCATATATATTCTATATTTTTATACCGAAAAAAACTCATGCGCACTGAATTCTTTTAAGGGATATTTATTTTTTATAAGGCACATTTTATTATCAAAGGAATATTTTCTCGAAGGCAGCATGTTTTATTCCCGTAGGAATTATATTCATAAAGGCAACATATATTTGAAAGCACATTGGTGCGTTGGTGTGGTGGTGCGGTGGTGTGGTGATGCGGTCGTGCGGTGGTGTAGTGGTGTTGTGGTGCGGTGCAAGTAATTCTATTAATTTGTATACGAATAATCAAAATAGAATAATTAAATATCTTGCTCCTTGCATCATTTACAACCATCACCATATTTATATTTTATGTAAAACTCATTCTCTAATAATATATTAGTATTCGGCACAATAAATGACCGTAAAAACATAAATAAAAAATATATTATCTTGCGTACATTTGCTTTTCTTTTCATGGCTTTTACATCACACTGACATTACTACTCACTTGTACCTATCACCTATATCTTTTGCCTTAATTTGTCACATGCATACACTTGTCCACCCCCGTGTACGTGTCACCTGCGCTCATTAGATTCGTCTGAACAATATAAAAGAAATAGAAATACCGTAAAAGCATAAATAAAAAATATATTATCTTGCGTACCTTTGCTTTTATTTTCATGTCTTTTACATCACCCTGACATTACTGCTCACTTCTACCTATCACTTATATCTTTTGTCTTGATTTATCACATGCATACACTTGTCCACCCCCGTGTACAGGGGCGGAACTGTTCACGGGCACACCCGGGCACGTGCCCGAGTCCAAAAATTCAGAAAAATAAATTATAGGTGTTGTTTTGGGTTCAAAAAAAATACATTTAGGTCTAATTTCTCGCACCCAGGCACTATTTGGGGTCTGATTTCATGGTTTATTTCGCGTTTCCGCCTTCCGGTTCCGGCCCGCTATACGCGACTCCACCATATCTAACCTAAACTCGCGACGGATTCACAGTTATCGCGAACTGCGAAACCTAAACTCCCGAGTCCCGACGGCGCAGCTCTCAGGAAGCCTGGAAATCTGGAATTGTTCCAAAGTTTGCCGTCGTTTGCTAAATAAAATGGGAGATGAGTGGATGAACGACTGCTTAATTGCTTATATTGAGAAAGATATTGTGGAAACCATTACTAATGAGACAATCATTGAACGCTTCCATAATATGTGTACCAGAAAAGTTGTTTGCTAGACGGTATGTAATTTTACTATTATTTTGATTAACTTGTTTGTTTGTTAAATTTAATTATTAAATAAATATTTTTTTAATGGTGCCCGGGTCCAGCAAAAATCCTAGTTCCGCCACTGCCCGTGTACCTGTCACCTGCGCTAATTAGATTCATCAGAACAATCTAAAAGAAATAGAAATATCTAATAAGCACAAGTGTAGTAAAGTATCTAAGTGGGGAATGGTATTCGGACTCCCCTTTGGGTTGAGGCAGTCTTTCCTCAACCGCCGCCTATATACTCTGTATCCCAGCTATAAGGATTCAAACCCACGTAGTTCTAATTTCATATGGGTTGTCCTTTCAGACAATCCATCATATATGTTATATTTATGGTACTGAAAAAACTCCTTAAGCGCACTGAATTCTTTTAAGGCATATTTATTTTCCATAAGGCACATTTTATTATCAAAGGAATACTTTCTCGAAGGCAGCATGTTTTATTCCCGTAGAAATTATATTCTCAAATGCAACTTATATTTGAAAGCACGTTGGTGCGTTGGTGTGTTGGTGCGTTGGTGCGGTGGTGCGGTGGTGCGGTGGTGGGGTGGTGCGGTGGTACGATGGTGCGGTGCAAGCAATTCAATTAATTTGTATACGAATAATCAAAATACAACAATTAAATATCTTGCTCCTTGATCCATTTACAACCATCACCATGTTTATTTTTTATGTAAAATACATTCTCTGATATTATATTAGTATTTAGCATAATAAATGACCGTAAAAGCATAAATGAAAAATATATTATCTTACGTATATTTGCTTTTCTTTTCATGGCTTTTACATCACCCTGACATATATTACTACTCACTTGTACCTATCACCTATATCTTTTGCCTTGATTTGTCACATGCATACACTTGTCCACCCCCGTGCACTTGTTACCTGCGCTCATTAGATTCATCAGAACAATATAAAAGAAATAGAAATAACGTAAATGCATAAAACAATATTATGTTGCGTACCTTTGCTTTCTTTTCATGGCTTTTACATCACCCTGACATTACTACTCAATTCTACCTATCACCTATATCTTTTGCCTTGATTTGTCACATGCATACACTTGTCCACCCCCCGTGTACCTGTCACATGCGCTCATTACAATCATCAGAACAATATAAAAGAAATAGAAATACTACCTAATAATCACAAGTGTAGTAAAGTATCTGAGTGGGGAGTGGTATTCGGACTCCCCTTTGGGTTGAGGCAGTCTTTCCTCAACCGCCGCCTACGTACTCCGTATCCCAGCTATACGGATTCAAACCCACGTAGTCTAATATCATATGGGTTGTCCTTTCAGACCATCCATCATATATGTTATATTTATGATACCGAAAAAAACTCCTTAAGCGCACTGAATTCTTTTAAGGCATATTTATTTCCAATAAGACACATTTTATTATCAAAGGAATACTTTCTCAAAGGCAGCATGTTTTATTCCTGTAGGAAATATATTCTCAAAGGCAACATATATTTGAAAGCACGTTGGTGCGTTGGTGCGTTGGTGCGTTGGTGCGGTGGTGCGGTGACGCGGTGGTGCGGTGGTGCGGTGGTGCGGTGGTGCGGTGATGTGGTGATGCGGTGCAAGCAATTAAGTTAATTTGTATACGAATAACCAAATTAAAAAAATTTAATATCTTACTCCTTGCTCCATTTACAACCATTTACAACCATTTACAACCATTTACAACCATTTACAACCATTTACAACCATCACTATATTTATATTATATGTAAAACACATTCTGTAATATTATATTAGTATTCAGCCCAATAAATGACCGTAAAAGCTTAAATAAAAAAATATTTTATCTTGCGTACCTTTGCTTTTGTTTTCATGACTTTTACATTACCCTGACATTACTACTCACTTGTACCTATCTCCTCCATCTTTTGCCTTGATTTGTCACATGCATACACATGTTCACCCCCCCCCCCCCCCCCCCCCCCCCCCCCCCCCCCCCCCCGTTTACCTGTCACCTGCGCTCATTAGATTCATCAGAACAATATAAAAGAAATAAAAATACCTAATAAGCCTAAGTGTAGTAAAATATCTGAGTGGGGAGTGGTATTCGGACTCCCCTTTGGGTTGAGGCAGTCTTTCCTCAACCGCCTCCTACATACTCTGTATCCTAGCTATACAGATTCAAACCCACATAGTTCTAATATTACATGGGTTGTCCTTTCGGACCATCCATCATATATATTATATTTATGGTACCGAAAAAAGTCCTTAGACACACTAAATTCTTTTAAGGCATATTTATTTTCAATAAGGCACATTTTATTACCAAAGGAATACTTTCTAGAAGGCAGCATGCTTAATTCCTGAAGGAATTATATTCTCAAAAGCAACATATATTTGAAAGAGCATTGATACGTTGATGCGGTGATGCGTTGATGCGGTGATGCGGTGATGCGGTGATGCGGTGATGCGGTGATGGGACAAGCAATTCAGATAATTTGTATACGAATAACCAAAATAGAATAATTAAATATCTAGCTTCTTGCTCCATTTACGGTAACATTTACGACCATCACCATATTTATATTTTATGTAAAACGCATTATCTAATATTATATTAGTATATATTCAGCACAATAAATGAACGTAAAAGCATAAATAAAAAATATATTATCTTGCATACCTTTGTTATTCTTTTCTTGGCTTTTAGATCACCTCGGCATTACTACTCACTTGTACATATCACCTCTATCTTTTGCCTTGATTTGTCACATGCATACACTTATCCACCCCCGTGTACCTGTCACTTGCGCTCATTAGATTCATCAGAACAATATAAAAGAAATAGAAATACCTAATAAGGACAAGTGTAGTAAAGGATCTGAGTGGGGAGTGGTATTCAGACTCCCCTTTGGGTTGAGGTTGTCTTTCCTCAACCGCCGCCTACGTACTCCGTATCCCAGCTATGCGGATTCAAACCCACGTAGTTCTAATATCATTTGGGTTGTCCTTTCGGACCATCCATCATATATGCTATATTTATGATACCGAAAAAACTCCTTATGCGCACTGAATTCTTTTAAGGCATATTTATTTTCCATAAGACACATTTTATTATCAAAGGAATATTTTCTCGAAGGCAGCATGTTTTATTCCCGTAGGAATTATTTTCTTAAAGGCAACATATATTTGAAAGCACGTTGGGGCGTTGGTGCGTTGGTGCGGTGGTGAGGTGGTGCGGTGGTGCGGTGTTGCAGTGGTGCGGTGGTGCAGTGATGCGGTGCAAGCAATTAAGTTAATTTGTATACGAATAACCAAAATAAAATAATTAAATATCTTGCTCCTTGCTCTATTTACAACCATTTACAATCATCACCATATTTATATTTTATGTAAAACACATTCTCTAATATTATATTAGTATTCAGCCCAATAAATGAACGTAGAAGCTTAAATAAAAGATATATTATCTTGCGTACCTTTGTTTTTGTTTTCATGACTTTTACATTACCCTGACATTACTACTCACTTGTACCTATCACCTCTACCTTTTGTCTTGATTTATCACATGCATACACTTCTCCACCCCCGTGTACCTGTCACATGCGCTCATTAGATTCATCAGAGCAATATAAAAGAAATAGAAATACCTAATAAGCATAAGTGTAGTAAAGTATCTGAGTGGGGAGTGGTATTCGGACTCCCCTTTGGGTTGAGGCAGCCTTTCCTCAACCGCCGCCTACATACTCTGTATCCCATCTATACGGATTCAAACCCACATTGTTCTAATATCATATGGGTTGTCCTTTCAGAACATCCATCATATATGTTATATTTATGGTACCGAAAAAAGTCCTTAGGGGCACTGAATTATTTTAAGGCACATTTTATTACCAAAGGAATATTTTCTCGAAGGCAGCATGTTTCATTCCCGAAGGAATTATATTCTCAAAAGCAACATATATTTTATGTGTTGATGCGTTGATGCGTTGATACGGTGATGCAGTGATGCGGTGATGCGGTGATGTGGTGATGCGGTGATGCCGTGAAATGGTTGATGACGGTGATGCGGTGAAAGGTTTGATGATGGTTGATGATTCGGGAAAGGGTGGGCAGCAGTGAAATGGTAGTTGGGTATGTCGACGTAAGCCAAAGTGACGTGCAAGAGTGAATGCAAGGAGTTAAAGCAAGTAGTTGTTGTTGGATCACAAGAAGTATCTGCAATATGCATAAAGGCATAAAGCCCACTTGTATAAGTATAATATTGTATTAAAGTTAAAAGTTAAAACAGTAAGACTTATCTTAGTTCAGCCAATATGCTCTATCTGAGATTATCTTGTAAGGTGACTGTTCACCTGGGCCGATATAAAGCCCTTTGCTGTAAAAATAAAATAGGAAAATTGAATTAAAGAAACCTTGTTATAGTTAGCCATACTTCTGTATGATTGTGATATCAAACTTGTGAGTTACATATATTTCCTCCTCAGTTCCTTGATTTAAATATCATTGGTATCAGAGCTAGAGTTGATAAATTGGGAACTCATCATCGGAGGATGGCATCTTCTAGCACTTTCTCGCTCTCACAAACATGTATTCTTATGTTCAATGGTGAGAAGTATGACTATTGGAGTATACACATGCGAGCTGTATTTATTTCCCTAGAATTATGGGAAGTAGTATCCAAAGGTCCGACGCCTCTCGCTACAGGTAAATCTTCTGAAACCCCTAAAGAGTTACAATGTACAGATGAAGAGAAACAAAAAGACGCGCGTGCTATTTGTATGATTTATCAAGGCGTCTCCAAAAATGTATTCCCACGCATTATGAGTGCTGAATCAACCAAAGTAGCTTGGGATGCGCTATGTGTGGAATACAAAGGCGATGAGAAAGTGATTGAATTAAAACTACAAAATGCCTGGAGGGATTTTGAAACGTTAGTGATGAAACCTGGGGAGAAAGTAGAGAATCTGCTGGCACGAAATTTACATATAATGAACCAAATTAGGAGCCATGGAGATACGGTTGAAGACAAGAAGATTGTCCCTAAATTGCTGCACAGTCTTCCACCCAGTTTTTATCCTATTGTCACTGCCATAGAAGAGTCAAAAGGACTTAAAAACGCTTCCTCTTACGGCTCTCATGGGGTCATTAAAAACCCCATGAAGAGAGACTGGGGTCAATGACCCAGCCCCTGGATCAAATCCTGCAAGCCAAGATGCAGTTGTCTAAGCCAAATACCAAACCAGTTAATAAAAATACTGGCTTATTGAAACCAGCTATGTATAATAAACCAAATACCTGGAACAAACAGAACACTTGGAAGCAACAAAATAACTGGAATAATGAAGGCATGAGAGGAAAGCTACCTGGTAAAAATCAACAAATGGGAAATCCGGGTGAGCTATATTGCATAATATGCAAGAAAATAAATCATAACTCCAAGGATTGTTTCTTTCGTTGCAAACACTGCCGAATCCCAATCACTCGACACAGAAGTGTTGGCATAATACACCTCCTCAAGATGCCAAACTAGCTGAGGTTCAAGGAAATCCGTTAGAAACGATGTTTTACTCCTCATTGCAGAAGGCAAATGTGGATCCTGATGAATGGTATCTTGATAGTGGGTGTTTATCCCACATGACTAACAATAAAGCAAACTTCATTCAGTTAGATGAAACAGTGTCAGCACAAGTGACTCTTGGCAATGTCATCACTACTTCCATTGAAGGCAAAGGACTGATCTCCTTACAACTTCCATCAGGAGAAATAAAAACTATATCTGATGTGTGTTATGTGCCTACTTTAATGCAAAATTTGTTAAGTGTAGGACAATTGATAGATAAAGGTTAGATTATCAGTTTTGATATAAATGGAGCCCATATCACTTCAGCAGCCTCAGGAAACTCAATTGCCTCAGCTGTCATGGCCTCCAACCATATGTTTATTTGTGCGTATGGCTCTAGTAAATCCTTGTGCCCTCTCATGTCAACAACAGAGTTGCACATCTCTCATCAATCTTTGGCATCATAGGCTTGGGAACCTTCATTGGCAAGCAATTAAAACATTAAAAAGGGGACTTTGGCACTTTGCACCCCCCAATTAGGGGGGTTTGGCATTTTGCACCCAACTTTTTAATTCTTGGCACTTTGCACCTTCCAAAACACCAAATGCACCCTGCTTTTATATAACTCCTTTATTATAATATTATAAAAGGCATGATTAACTGGAGGAGGGGTATTTTGATCTGGATTTTATGGGGGGGGGGGGGGGGGGGGGGGGTTAATAGACCACTGCGCTCAACCTGCAGCAGAATTTTACTCGGGAAATCACCTTACTCCCGCATTCCTCCAGCAAATGCCTCCAACAAAAATCCAGCATTCCTCCAGCAAATTTGTAATACAATGACAACACCTGCATATATGTATTAGGTGTAGCCCGGCAAATGCTCCAGCATTCCTCCAGCAATGTCTAACAATGATAGTATCACGAGTAAAACAACATATAAAACAGAATTCTAAGCACTATTTTCGTGTGTTTGCTATACCTATAAAACATATTCTTTTAATCGTTTTCTGCGCTCAGCCTATAAAATAGAATTTCCTCCAGCTATGCTTACTCTCATATCTAACCAAAATTTCATATTAAACTTTGAAATTCATATTCATAAATGCCAAGACTCTTCATAATAAATCATCCATCCACGCATGAATTCATAAATTCTGGATAATACTAATAAAACATACTCCTGAAATACATATATTTCTTCAACATACAAAATATGATTCTTCATGAGCCGATCATACCAAGCAAACATCATATGGTTCTTCAACATACAATGTTTCGAACTTGAGGCTCTATAGCATGAATTTTCTCCTTTAATAGTCTTCACTTGGAAGGTGTGGTCATTCTTACAGATGAATGCAACGTACATTACCCATCCACATTCGCAGGTAACCTGCACTTTGTCACTACAGTTTTTTTGTAAATTTAATCGGTCTCCCTTGCATATTTGAGTACGCCCGCAGTGCATCTCTAAACTCTTGAGATGTATTTAAAGCATAGCCCAACTTGAAAATCAAAATTTGAGTTACCTGCATCACCCTGATAAATATGATAATATGTTGATTTACTTTTTTTGGTGTTGGAGGTGATTAGAGAATTGCTTCCTACAACCATTTGAGTTTGCTCTTTCGCTCCAACCCATTCTACAGCTTCATCTAGATTTTCATCAAAATAGAGATCATCATCTCTATCATAATCACCATCTTTGAATCTATTAGTGAAAGTGGAATCAGTGCCATCTGTGTTGTCCTCAGTACTCATTGAGTCGCCATTATGTTGAACGTCTACTATTGGAGTATTATCATCATTACCTCCATACATTTGATCATTTTTGCAATATATGAAATCCATAAAATCTGAAATTAAAATTTTGATTTCATAAACTCGAAATCAATTTTACATTCATCTAAACCTAAATAGCTACAGTACAACAAAATTAATTTAAGACTACAAAATTATTTGAAGCTAGAGGTATACCTGCTAGGGGAATCAGGTATGGCTTTGAGGGGGAAAACTGAAGACTAAAACCGTGAAGATTGTGGGGAATGCGGAACACCTTCATGAAGAACACCGACTATGGCCTTGAATTTTTCATCCGAAGGTGAGGCATACCTGCTAGGGGAATCGAGTATTATTCATCAAAATAGTTACACTCACGGTAGAAGCATGGAAGCGTAGGGAAATACTCGCTACCGACAGAAGGGGGGATCGTCGGATGGTCGATGTAGATGCGGGAGGATCGTCGTCTGGGGGTCGCTGTTTGCGAGGGAGAAATGATCGAAAGCCCTAGCTGTGGGGGGTTTGACATTTCTGATTGCGTATATTGACCTAAATGCCCTCAAATATCAAATAAAAGATTAAATAAAATTCAGAATATATATATATATATATATATTGAATTTGAGGGTGCATTTGGTGTTTTGGAGGGTGCAAAGTCCGATTTATTCGTCAATTTTACCTCTCTATCTGAACTTCGGTTGGGTTACTGCGGGGCTAGAAGGCTTATTACCACAAGATATATTTCAACTTAGGAATTTAACCGTTGTGGATTTCTCCAATAATCCAATGCTTTCTGGAACACTGCGTGAATTCCCTAATAAAAGCATTCTAGAAAGTTTGATGCTTACTCACACAAACTTTTCTGGGAATTTGCCAGAGACAATTGGCAATCTGAAGAATTTGAAAACAGTAGATCTTTCAACCTGCTATTTTTCTGGGAAGATACAATCTTCAATCTGGAACTTGACTGAGCTGATAAATTTAGATTTCTCATATAATAGTTTTACAGGCCCGATTCCATCTTCATCTGCTGCTGAGACAACACTAAAGCAAAATCAAACACCAGGTTTAGTTCTTATAAGACCTACATGGCTTGATCTGCATAATAACTTACTTTCTGGACCAATTCCTGTTGTTCTATTCAATCTGCCTCGATTACGCTCACTGTTGCTCTGGCAAAACCAGCTTTTGGGCAAATTCGGAGTTCTCTGATTCGTCTTTGTTGAATGATATTGATCTCAGTAACAATCACCTTCAAGGAAGGATCCCCCGGTCGATGTTTCGATGATCCAGACTTCGATTTCTCTCGCTTTCTTCAAATGACTTCAACGATTTGTTCTGGTTGGACTCCATCATGTTTCTCAAGAACCTCTCAAATCTTGATCTATCACATAGTGGGTTGTCATGTTTGGAAACAAATGGAAATTTTTCCTTCTCCTCCTTCCCCAAGATCAGCAATTTGAGATTAGTGGCATGCAATCTTACCAACATTCCATTTTTCTTGAAGTATCAAGATCAAATGAGCACCCTGGATCTCTCCATCAATAGTATTTCTGGTGAAATACCTTTATGGATATGGAATGTTGGAAATGGAAGCCTCAACAACTTGAACCTCTCCTTCAACTTGTTCACTAATGTTGAAGGGCCTTCCTTTAATCCTTCCACAGCTACTTCCATGGTTCTCGATCTCCACTCAAATAAACTTTGAGGACCGATTCCTCTGCTCTAGCCTAGAATGATCATTCTCGATTACTCGGACAATCAGTTCTCGTCTTCCATCCCTTCAAACTTTTCTCTATACATTTACTTCACGTTATTTCTTTCTCTTGCAAAAAACTATCTCACCGGTGAAATCCCGCCTTCGTTCTGCAATGTTGTCTACCTCTTCGTCCTCGACCTCTCCAACAACGGCTTAAATGGTTCTGTTCCGCAGTGCCTTATGGGAGATAGAATGGACCTTCATGTTCTTAATCTAAGGGGGAATCGGCTTCAAGGATTCATCCCTCTACAAATCAAGGAAAAATGCGACTTTCAGACAATAAAATTCAACGAAAACCGTATAGAGAGTCAGCTTCCTCGTTCTTTAGCTAATTGTGATGCGCTCGAAGTTTTGGATCTTGACAACAATAACTTTGTAATAACTCATGTTTAAAGAATGAAATAAAAATTGGCATAGTAATAACATAATGACAAAGTTGTAATTAAGATATTAGTTTTTCCCCTATTAACCCAGCCGACCAGCCCCCTCTCCCGATAGAAATTAATTCAGCGCTAGGGTTCACGCAAACCGCATTCCCGTGCCTCTCCCGTGACGCTCTCTCGATCCCGCTCCTGTGCCGCTCTCCCGCTCCCGTCTCCTGTGTGCAGCGCCGCCGCCTGCTCCGCCTCTAACAGGCGAGTGCGCCTCCTTCTTCCCCTCTCCTGGCAGAAGGCAACAGCAAAGGGCCGCTCTCCTTCTCCTCCTTATTTGGACAGTGAGGGCAGCAACCCTCCCCCTCGCTTCCTCAGGACGACTGTGACACTTCATTCCTAAGGGTCGAGTGCAAGACCTCAATCTCTTCCTCCCTTGGTGTCGACAACCTCTCCACCCCTCTTCCTCTCTGTTTCGGCCGGTGAATTTCAAGGAGGGCTGCTAGGGTTTTGCTCGAAACCCCTCTACGTGGATTCTTGGGCCCAAATCTGGTCTTCTGGGGTAAGGAACTCCGCCAAACTTTCGTTTTCAGTTTTTCCCTAATTTTTCGTGGTGATTTTCGCTCTTCGATCGATGTAATTTCGTCGGTCCCTCTTATGTTTGTCGTATATCCGTCTAATCCCAATTTTGTTTGTGTTTCCGGTGCCGCTCATCAGATCAAGTGGTGGAATCGCTCTGAATCCTCTCCGATTTAGGGTTTTCGTCGCTTGAGAGCCGCCAAATTCTCGTTCCTTATGGTAACTCCTCTCCCCTCACTCTCGAGGGAGGTAATTTTCTAAACCACTGTTTATGTGAGCTTTCGCATTTATTAATGTCTGTATACGCGTAGGAATCTCAGTTATGGTACATTTGTTTTCGCATGGTCTTAAGCAGGTCAAAATCTAAGACTCCTAAGTTCTTGCTAGCACCGCCTAGCCGCCGTCATCCGTTCAACTTCACCTTAAGGCAAGTAGAGAAATCTTTCTCGCTTGCAAGCATGAAATTGCACTTAATTTACTCACATGTACGAATTATACTCTTAACTGAGAATCGTTAATTTAGAATTTGTCATGGTATGCTAGGAAGCTTCAAGACATGAATCACTCAGTTCATGATATGTCATAGGTAGACAATGGCAGGAGGTGTCGATTTGATATGACGCTTTGAATCGGGCTCATGCCTAATTGGTAACAGAAACCAAGGAATGGCCCTAACAAATACAGCTTGCTGATAAGCTTTGCACTTACACTTATATTAGAATCTGGTACATCAAATGAGGACACGTACACCTTCCCTGGTTGTCTGCTTATGTCATTACAAACTGGGCTAAACTCCAAAGTAGGCTATGAACATAAAAATTGAAACTGAAGTATCCCTGTTAGAATCAGTACTTGTCTGGTTATTGGTTTCGCTATAAGTAAAATTAATACTCTGTACTTCTGCTTGCTCAGCTTACTTTTAAATTATTAACTTGATTCACTGTTGACTTTCATGTTCTGAGGCATTTTCCTTCTGTTTGGATTTGCCTTAGGGTTCGGGACCGCGCCGTCTGCTCCCTGAGCTTTTCTTCGTCCAGCTGCAGCTTTGCTTGGAGGTTTTATTTTGATTGATGTATCAGCAGGTTGTATGTATTTTGTTTCAGTACTGTTGGATTTACTTTTCATGTATTGGTTATTGTCAGTCATTTTCTCGTGTATCGTGGACAACTTCTAGGATATTTTGATGTATCAGATCATTTTATTTATGACATTTCTACTACTGTGACTTATTGTATGTTGAAACCGATTTCTCGGTCTCGTGTGGAGCTCGGGGCCCTCACCGAGATGAGGGGCAGCTAGCCCTTACCGGTCCCTTGGGAGAGGTAAGGTTGACGACTCGAGCAAAGAACAAAGACCCTAGTCTCAGCGAGGAGGTCCCTCCACTAACCCGGAAGATCGTTGAGCGCTTCCCCTCCCAAGCCAAAGCTAAGACTCGGGCACCTTGGAGAGCTGGAGAGCCCAAACCAAAGCGACCTAGGGAGAGAAGAGCTCAAAGATAATGAACCGCCCCTCTTCCAAGGTGCCCTTTGAGGTCTATTTATAGATTTCAGTTTTGTGGTCTGTCAATAACCAAATCCCGCTGTCCATTCTTACTATCCGCACACCGGATTGGTCTGCCAACAGCCAAACCCCGCTGTTTGGAGAGGCTAAGTGCAGACCGCCGGGGGCCTCTTGGTAAAAAATCCCTTCCAGGACTTTTACGGGGCGAGCCAGCCCGCTTCGCGACCTCCCTCGCGAGTGGAGCTCGCGAGCCTCCGGGTCGGCGAACCCCAGAGGTATTATCAGCACTCATTCTAGGCGGGCTCGCCTAGCTGACCCCTTCCTCGGATGGTTGGGCTCGCTCATAGCGACCCGGCCGAGCCGACTGCCCTCGCGAGCGGAGCTCGCGACCCCCTGGGTCGGCGAACCCCAGGATGGCTATCCGCACCCCAAAAATGGCTAACTGTACCCCAAGAGTGGCTAACTGTACCCCGAGGTTCCGGGCTCGCCTGGCGAGTTCCCTACTCAACTGGTCGGGCTCGCATGCACTGCCCTCGCGACCCCCTGGGTCGGCGAACCCCAGGATGGCTATCCGCACCCCAAAATGGCTAGCTGTACCCCAAGAGTGGCTAACTGTACCCCGAGGTTCCGGGTTCGCCTGGCGAGTTCCCTCCTCAACTGGTCGGGCTCGCATGCACTGCCCTCGCGACCCCCTGGGTCGGCGAACCCCAGGATGGCTATCCGCACCCCAAAATGGCTAGCTGTACCCCAAGAGTGGCTAACTGTACCCCGAGGTTCCGGGCTCGCCTGGCGAGCTCCCTCCTCAGCTGGTCGGGCTCTCATGCACTGCCCTCGCCGAGCTCCGAAAGAGCCGGTTACCCTCCCTTCGCTGGGCTCGCTCGCCTGCGCAGTCTCTTGCTCTTCCTTGGCCTGCCTCGCCGGAGATCAGGGTTCGCCCCTCTTGGCTCGCCTCCTTGAGCGCGAGTTTTGGTTGCTTCCTGGCGAACATCGGGGTTGTACACAATCCCCGCTCTTCGCGAGGTTGTCCTAAGCTCGCGAAGATACATCCAACCCCTGGTGTTCGCCGACTCTGCTGACGTGGCGGGAATCTTTTGGTGGGTCCCCTGCCTGAAGCTATAAATACTGCCCACCGAGGGTGGTGATCAAGCCTTCCCTTTTGTTCCTTTCTCGCCGAAATCGTTCTTCCTTCAGGATGTCCACCAAGCAGAGCGCGTTGGAACGACTGAAGGCTTCTAGGGAGATGGCGAAAGCTCTGGCCGCCGAGCGCAACGCCTGGATGTTCAACCCTGCCACCTCTCCCCAGACCAAGGGAGCCATGACGATTAGGAGGTCGCCGGGGGAGGACATGACATTGCCTCCTGATTCCCTACCTCCGCCGAACACCGTGCTCGCACAACAGGTATCCTCAGTCTAAATTCTTTACTTCGGCCCCTTGCTCATTCCCTTCCTTCTCGCAGAATCCTCCTCCGGAGGACCGCCTGGCAAGCCTTACGCTGACGACTTTCGGCGCTCCGTCCCCCGCGAAGCTGGGGTTGCTAGACGTTGGGGTCGGGACTTCGTCCCAACAGGCACCTCTCTCGCAACCTCGTAAGTCACTCGCATCCTACTTTATCTCCGCCTAAGTCCGTGATACCCACACGTCGGTGGCCTATGCAGATACTCCATCGTCGAGTCCCAAGGAGAAAGTCTCCACCCCGGCGAGTTCGCCGGTCCCGCCTAAGGTTACCGTGGCGACCCCAGGTTTCGGTCTGATGGGCAAGCGAAGTCCGGGCGGCTCGCTTCTCGACGGCGCCCAAGTCGCGGAGAGAGTGGTATACCCTCCTGGACTGGGGAAACCCCACGTCTCGGGATTCCGCGAAAACTTCCAGGGTCGGTCGGAGTCTTCGCGCAAGCCCCGCCGTGAATCCCCCTCCTCGCCAGGTCAGCATATTTTCGCGAGCTCCCAACTCTTGCCCGCCCTCGGGCCCTTCTGACCCTTCGTTGAAATCCCAGGAGCCACCCCTGAGTCAGAGCACGGGAGGATGGAGATGTCGCCACCGCCCTCGCCTAGCCAGATCGAAGACTTCTTGGGTGACCCTGGCGACCCCGTGCGGATGAAGAGTCGGGTGTCCGAGGTGCTTCAGAAGCACGGCATGATGTTACGCGAGTTGGAGGAGCGGTATGACGCGGACCGGGCTGCTTTTGACGAGAGATTCGCCGTGTTGGAAGACGCGAATGCGCGCTTAATCGCCGAGGCGGAGCCGGTGCCTCGCGCCGATGTTACCTCGCCCGGCGTGCACATCTCGCGGGGCGAGGATCAAGCGCACCTAATCCTGCGCGAGTTTAAAGCGCTTCGCGAATACCATTATCCGAGAGTGCCGCCGCGTGCGGGCAAGCGGGGTTGGGGTCGCTGGAAATGGCTTCCCTACCCCTGAGGCTCCAGTGGGTTTTTAATTCTGCTACTCTTTTGCTTGTATTTCTTTTATGACGTCTGTTGAACAATAACCGGTATGGTAATATTCGCGAGTCTGTCGTGACTCGCCTTTTATCGCTTTCCATTTTTAACTTTTCCCTTTATTTCTGTGGTGTGCATGTGATTTATTCGGCTCGTCCGCTGTGTTTGATATGATCGCCCTCGCAAAGCGCTTGCGAGCTTCTGTGCCACGCTATGCCCGGACCCCTTTTTCTCGCGGGCCGGCCTTGGGTGGGACTCAATTATCGCGCGATGGCGAGCCCTTGCTCGCAAGACCGCAGTCCCTTCGAGCAGAAAACTACTTTATTTCAGTTATCCGCACTCCCGACGCTTCGATTTCCGTGCCCACCCGAATTTCTTATAAATAGCTTGGATTCATTCTCCTACCCGTCGCATTTATTTCTCCCGTCTTCTCGCGTCTACGCTCATCTCCGTCCTCGCAAGATCGTGTTCGCGCTCGCTGCTTGTAGGTTGCCTCTTCCTGACTTGATGCGGACGAATCAGCAACTGGGAGCGGATGGCGAGAGCGAGGGGCGGTCAAAGTGCGCCTCAGCGTTCCAGGCCCACGAGTTCTATTGTGCGAACATCACAGCCGAGGAGTATAAACTCGCCGTGGACCGCTATCTCCCAGAGGGCTATTCAGCCCGCTGTCCAAGCGAGAATTCTACTTTAAACGAGACCGAGGCTGACGAGCTCGCGATCCCCGTCGCGCACTTCGAGAATGGGTTGCGACTCCCTCTGTGGCCTGAAATTCGTCAGGTACTTCGCCTGGCCTTCTCGCCGCTTCACGTTCGCTATCGCGACTTTCTCACCGTTCTTTGTAGGTGTTGCGATATTACGGAGTGTTACCGAGCCAGTTGACCCCAAATGCGATCGCGGATATTGTCGCGTTCGCCAGTTACCTGCGGGAGGAGAGGATCGAATTCAGCCTCCTCGTCTTCCGCAAGGTATTCTCCTTCCGCGCCTTCCGAGACGGGACTACTTATTTCGCGAGTCAGCACGTCACGGTCTGCGAGGCGGTGAATAAGAGTCACTATTGGACTCAGAAGTTCCTTCTAGTGAAGGGACCCTTCGGCAATCTCCACTTCACCCCCCTCCAGCGGGATGACGCCACTTACCGCCCTCCGAGCTCGCTGAGCGGCGCCGACGCTAAACTCCTCCAGTACCTCTCCGGCAAAAACTTCGAAGTCGTCTATCTGCGGCGCAACGTTGATTCGTTACTCGCCGTTCCTCAAGGGGAAGGTAGGGCTCGATCTCGCCCCACTCTCCTTTCCTTTCTTCGCTGCATAACACTCTTACTTTACAGGCGAGCGCGAGATCCCTGTCAACCCCCCGCACGCGCAAGGTACCACTCTCACGGCGGACACTCTCGCAACCGTAGCGGCAGAGGCTTGCCGCGACCTTCCCGCCGTCGGGTCCGGCAAGAAGCGGCCTCCTTCTGCGAGTCAACCGGGTTCGCGGCCCTCCAAGAAGTTGAAGGGAAAGACCATCGCTACCAAGGATAGGAGCGCGGTCGTTTATCTAAGCGAGACCGACGGCTCGCCTCCTTCCCCTGCGAAAAAACCTGACCCCCCGGCGGACCAGGGTATTGGGAGTTCCTCCGTGACCCCCCAACCCAAAGGCCACAGAAACTTCGGTCTGGGCGAGAAAGTTTCCGACGTCCTCGGCGAACCCCTGCTCGCTTGGGACCCCACTGCCAACCGGATTTCCTGCTCCACCCTTCACCCCTCCTGGGTGGAGCTCGGTAAGGCCGGGGAGGAGGCGTTCTCTCTCTCCTTCGGCTTATATGGCCGCGAGGACGCCGTTGCCTACAAAGACATGGGACCACGGCAGCTGGTTTATGAAGAAATGCGAGCCCAGTTCCGTTCAACGGAACTCGCGCATATGGCGGGGCGCCGCTATCTGCAGGCGGATAGGGATATCCGCGCGTACCGGGAGGAGCTCAAGAGAGCTCGCGAAGAGATCAAAGGTCTTAAAGAGAAGGAGGAGGTGACGGAAAGCCTTCTCGCCGGGATGCAGGGCAAGATGGTAAGTGATCCTTGGGTCTCTTTTCCTTGCCGTTCGCGACCCCTAGCTTTCTCCTAACTCGTTTGACGCTCAGGATGCCGACGTTGCCACCAAGCTTCTCGCTCGCCACGGCGAGCTGGAGTTGGAGAATACGATGTTGAAGGCTCGAGTGGATGAGCTGGTTCGCAGCGTGCTACCCCCCTCTCCTGGGCGAGTCGGCCCTCGACAGAAGGCTGCCGAAAGTGAGGAGCAGAGGCGGCGAGACGCACAGGAGGTCGCCAACCTTGTCTTCACGACCCTCAAGGATGCGAGCCTGCTGGCCGAAGACGCGATGGAGTTCACAGCGGAAGACGTCTGCCCGGACCTCTTCGCCTTGGCCCCCTGGTTGGGGGCTCGCAAAGACGGCGAGGACCTTCCAGAATGACTTCCCTTTTTCCTTCCCTTCTTGTGAATGTATATTATTCTTTTTGGGCTGGCGAGATCGCCGCCGAACATTGAAGGATCTCGTGATAGTTTTTCTTTTGTTAACATTTATGATCATGCTTGTGTTCATTTCTTTCCTCGCATTGGGTTTCTTTTCAACCTCTCTTGGCTAATTGTTACGCGGTAGTGTTCTCGGAGGACTCGCGAACAGGCATGTCTGGGCTCGCCTCGCCAAGGTTCCCTTTTCGCGGATTACGCGAGCTCGGGTTGTCGCTGCCCGCGGTTGCTACCCGGCGAACCTAACCTTGGCGAGCATGGACACAGGCATCCCGCGAGCTGAACCTCTTCGGTTATAGCATTTCAACCCGCTACCTTAGGCTTCGCCTGCCCGGACTCAAGCCCTTCCGGCTCTAACACCTCAACCAATCAGCATAGCCCTTGACCCTTGTTAGTAGCCTCTCCAGAGATCAACCAAAACCCCCCGTCTAGGTGAGAGCCCGGGAGTGGAATCGATCTGGGGCCATCCTGCACCAATATTTCCAACCTTGCCAGCCTCTCCAGAGATCAACCAGAACCCCCCGTCTAGGTGAGAGCCCGGGAGCGGAATCGATCTGGGGCAATTCAGCACCAACATTTCCAACCTTGCCAGCCTCTCCAGAGATCAACCAGAACCCCCCGTCTAGGTGAGAGCCCGGGAGCGGAATCGATCTGGGGCAATTCAGCACCAACATTTCCAACCTTGCCAGCCTCTCCAGAGATCAACCAGAACCCCCCGTCTAGGTGAGAGCCCGGGAGCGGAATCGATCTGGGGCAATCCAGCACCAATATTTCCAACCTTGCCAGCCTCTCCAGAGATCAACCAGAACCCCCCGTCTAGGTGAGAGCCCGGGAGCGGAATCGATCTGGGGCAATCCAGCACCAACATTTCCAACCTTGCCAGCCTCTCCAGAGATCAACCAGAACCCCCCGTCTAGGTGAGAGCCCG
The DNA here is from genome assembly GCA_033032865.1 of Dactylorhiza incarnata. Lineage (NCBI taxonomy): Eukaryota > Viridiplantae > Streptophyta > Magnoliopsida > Asparagales > Orchidaceae > Dactylorhiza > Dactylorhiza incarnata. The sequence goes on from JAWHQI010000479.1 coordinate 42,293, forward strand.
GGAGCGGAATCGATCTGGGGCAATCCAGCACCAATATTTTCAACCTTGCCAGCCTCTCCAGAGATCAACCAGAACCCCCCGTCTAGGTGAGAGCCCGGGAGCGGAATCGATCTGGGGCAATCCAGCACCAATATTTCCAACCTTGCCAGCCTCTCCAGAGATCAACCAGAACCCCCCGTCTAGGTGAGAGCCCGGGAGCGGAATCGATCTGGGGCAATCCAGCACCAATATTTCCAACCTTGCCAGCCTCTCCAGAGATCAACCAGAACCCCCCGTCTAGGTGAGAGCCCGGGAGCGGAATCGATCTGGGGCAATCCAGCACCAATATTTCCAACCTCAGTACCACAGCAGTTGAAAGCATAACAGATGAAAGTAAGACGTTGATTGGATAACAAAAAAAAGTTTTCAAGGGTAGAATCGTTTTAAATCATCCCCGCTCCGAGACCGGTCAAGGGGCATCCCTTCCACATCCTGGAGGTGATACCCCCCCCCCCCCCCCCCCCCCCCCCCCGACTTGAGCACCTCGCTTACAATGTATGGGCCTTCCCAGTTGGGGTTAAGCTTACCCACTGTGGCCCCTCTGTCGGCCGCATCGACCTTCTTCAGGACTAGGTCCCCCTTCTGAAAGTGTTTGACCCGGATATGTTTGTCAAAATATCGAGCCATCCGCCTCTTGACCTCTTCCTGCCTGATGGTGGCCAAGTCCCGGAGTTCTTCCACCAGGTCCAAGGATAGCCTCTGCTCGGCATTGTTACCTTCTAGCCACTCTTCATCCCCCTCGCATGCAGCGGTCACCCGGGGGGTCTTTACCTCGAACTCTATGGGGAGAACGGCCTCGGACCCGTGGGAGAGCTTGAACGGAGTCTCCCCGGTGGCGGTATTCGGAGTAGTCCTCATGGCCCAGAGGACGGAGGGTAGTTGTTCCACCCAACTTCCTCATAGGTTTTCCACTTTCTTTTTTAGCAGGTTGACGATTATCTTGTTCGCCGCCTCCACTTGCCCATTGCTCCTCGGGTGGTGGACTGAAGCAAACCTGAGGTCAATGCCGAGTTGAGTGCAAAAGTCGACAAACTCTTCACTCGCAAACTGTGGCCCATTGTCCGTTACTATGGCTAGAGGGAGCCCATGCCTGCAGATTATTTCCCCCCACACAAAATACCTTACAACCTGAGAGGTTACCTTAGCTAGCGCCTTCACCTCTACCCACTTGGAGAAGTAGTCGATCATGACTAGCAGGAACTTCCTCTGACCGCTGGCTTGGGGAAAGGGGCTGACCAGGTCTAACCCCCATATGGCGAAAGGCCAGGGAGCCGTGATGGTCCGGAGCCTCTGAGCGGGGAGGAGTTGGAGCGGAGCATAGAGTTGGCACTTCTGACACTTTCTTGTGAACTCTGCTGCATCCTTGCTGAGAGTGGGCCAGAAGTAGCCTTGTCTCAACACCCTCCCTTCCAGGGTCCGACTCCCGGAGTGACTGCCGCACTCCCCGGAGTGGATTTCTTCCAGCACCCTCGGGACCTCTTTCTCGGAGACACAACGAGCCAGGAGTCCTGAGAGAGTCTTTCTATATAGCCCCCCTGCATGCAAAGAGTAATAGGCGGACTTGTACCTGAAGCGCCTCTTGTCCACATCCTCTCCAGGGAACTGTCCGGAGGATAGGAAGGTGATGAATGGATCCATCCATGAGGCCTGCTGATCCACTTCCATCGACTCTCCCTCCTCGATGGAGGGCCGGAAGAGTTCCGAAGTCGTTCCCCCCGCTCGAGGACCGAACTTGGCTAGGAGGTCCGCCTGGGTGCTCTCCTCCCTCGGCACATGTTTGATTGAGAAGGTGCGGAACTGCCCGATGACTCCCTTAACCTTCTCCAGGTATAGTAGGAGGGTTGGATCCTTTGCTTCAAACTCGCCTTTGATCTGGCATGCCACCACCATGGAGTCTGTGGAGACCTCCACGTCCTGCACACCCAGTTCCCGGGCCAGCCGAAGGCCCGCTATCACTGCTTCGTACTCCGCCTGGTTGTTGGTAATTGGGAAATGGATGTTTAAGGCTTGCTCAATCCGAGTCCCCTGAGGACTCACTAGGACTATTCCCCCCCCCCCCCCCCCCCCCCCGAAGGAGTGTTTTCCCGACGCTCCGTCCACCAACATCTTCCATGCTTCCGGGGGAGGTGGCTCGTGCTCCCCCACTTCGGCCGCGTAGTCGGCCATGAAGTCTGCCACTGCTTGAGCCCTGATGGATGTCCTGGGTACGAAGGTGATATTGAACTCGCTTAACTCCACGGACCACTTTGCCAACCTTCCTGAGTGTTCCACCCCTTCCATGATTTTGCGGAGCGGATGGTCGGTCACTACTTTAATTGAATGGGCTTGAAAGTAAGGCCGGAGCCTCCGGGCCGATACCACCAAGGCGAAGGCTAACTTTTCTAGGATTGGGTATCGGAGTTCCGCCTTCTTCAGCACTCGACTAACATAGTAGATTGGGAACTGTTTCTTCCCCTCCTCCCGGATTAGCACGGAACTTACTGCCTCGGATCCTACCCCTAGGTATAGAGATAGGTCCTCTCCTGGTCTCGGTCCCTGGAGTAGAGGGGTTTGAGTGAGCTGTTCTTTCAGGGCTTGGAAGGCCCTCTCGCATTCCGGGGTCCATTCGAACTTCTTGTTTCCCCGCAGTACTTTGAAAAAAGGTGCACATTTTTCTCCCGCCTTGGAGAGGAATCTACTAAGCCCAGCCAATTTCCCTGTGAGGCTCTGGACCTCCTTCGGGTTCCTCGGCGACTCTAATTCCATCACCGCTTTAACTTTGTCTGGGTTGGGCTCCACTCCCGTGGGGGTGAGCAAATGGCCCAGGAACTTCCCTCGGCTTGCCCCGAAGACACACTTCAAGGGATTGAGCTTCATCTTGTACCGCCGCAGGGTCCCGAATGTCTCTTCGAGGTCTCGGAGGTGGGTCCCGAGGTCTCGGCTCTTAACCATGAGGTCATCGACATAGACCTCTAAATTTCTTCCTTTCTGTTCGTGGAAGACCCTATCCATCATCCTTTGGTATGTTGCCCCTGCGTTCTTGAGCCCGAAGGGCATCATCTTATAGCAATAACATCCATCCCCCGTGATGAAGGAAACGTCCTTAATGTCCGGGGGATGCATGCGGATTTGATGGTAACCTGAAAAAGCATCTAAGAAGGACATTACAGTAAAACCGACGGCTGAGTCAACCAGCGCGTCGATTCTGGGCAAGGGGTAGCAATCTTTCGGGCATGCTTTATTAAGAAGTGAAAAATCGATACACATACGCCACTTACCTCCACCCTTCTTCACCATAACGACATTGGAGACCCAGCCTGGATACTGGATCTCCGATACAAATCCGGCCTGCAGGAGTTTGCCCACCTCCTCGCGGATGGGCCCTTCTAGCTTGTCTGCGACGGCTCTCCTCTTCTGGCGGATGGGGCGGGCACCGGGGTCGAGGTTGAGGCGATGGCACGCCACATCTGCATCGATCCCGGGCATTTCGGCGGCGCTCCAAGCGAAGACGTCCACGTTCTGTTGCACGCAAGCTAGAATCTCCGCTTGATCTCCTGGGCTGAGTCCTCCGCTGACCCGGACTTTTTCCACCACCCCCAGCCGGGTGATGACCTCGAGCTCCACGACCTCGTCCACGGCCTCCAACCGGGACTGCTCCCCCCAAGCCTTCTCCTCCTCGGCACAAGCGGGAGCCGGGATCTCTTCCTCGACTCCCTCCCCTAACACCATCAGCTCTTCCGCCCTTTCCTCCTGGGCCTTCTCCTCTTCTTCCTTTCTCTCCGCCCGGGGTATCTCAGCCACCCCTTCCTGGGCATGAACTTCACCTCCCTTCTTCTCTTCAGCCACCTCCAGACCTCCGGCTTTGGCTACCTCCTCCATCACCTTATCCCACTCCTCGGCTTCTCCCATCCAGGAGATGGTGTTGACGGCCGTCACGTAGCACTGTCTTGCTACCTTGGGATCCCCCCTGACCCGCACCTGGACCCCTCCGTCGTTGAACTTGAGGCACTGATGAAAAGTGGAGGGGACGCAACGGAACGCGCTGATGAGTGGCCGTCCGAAGATGGCGCTGTAACTGCTCGGGGCGTCCACTATGACAAAGCGACAGTTCCGAGACTGCCCACCCAGGGTCACATGGAGCCCTACCCCTCCTTCTACTTCCTTCCTCTCTCCCGAAAATCCGAACAGAGGGCCATCCGAGGCCAACACCCTTCTGGGCTCCACCTCCATCTTGTCGAATGCCTTCTTGAAGATGACATTGACCGAACTCCCATTGTCCACTAGGATTCGGGAGACGGTGAAGTTCTCGATCGCCGTCTGGATGACCAGCGCGTCGCAGAACGGGTCTTCGTAGCTCGGCATGTCCTTTTGGGTGAAAATAATTTTTTCGGTCGGGGGTGGAGCGGTGGATGTTGATGCTACGCTCCGGCGGTAGATGGTATGGAGACTAGCCTTGCGGGTCGCCTCCACCCCTACCCCCCCATGGATCACTCCGATCCCTCCTCTATTCCCCAGATCTGCTCTATCCTCACATCTTTCCTCCTCCTCCTCCCGAGGCTCCACCTCCACGATCCTTAATGGCTGCTGCGGTGGTGGCGCGGGTGCTCGGCCCCTCTTCACCTCCAAGAACTCCGGACAGGTGTCCGTGGAGTGGTCTTCCACATCGTGGAAGATGCAATAGGGCACCGCCGCTTCCCTTGCCCCGGTCTCTGCTATCCTGTTCCTTCTTCTCCTAGCGGCTGCCGCCTCCGCTTCTCCTCTTCCCCTTACTCTTCCCCGGCCAATTGCCATGGCCTGTTGAGGTGGGGGAGGCAACTGCATCGGGCCTTGCCTCCACCCCAACTGGGGGGTCTCCATTGTCCCTCGAAATGGTTGCCCCTTCCTGGTCCATAACCCCTTCCTTGCCCCTGCACTCCTCCACCCTGCGGCCTCCATCCCCCCTCCGGGGCCCGGGGCTCTTCTCTTCTTCTGACCTCTTGCTGCCTCACCTCCGGCTCACTGAGCTTGGCCAGCCTCTTGGTGAGCTCTGGGTTGGCTTCTTCGCTTGCTACTTCCTCCGCCACCCTCTCCATCAGCTCCTCATAGGAGACGGGGGCCTTCCTTTTCAATGCCATCTTGAAGAAACTTTCCTTCAACCCGACCGTGAAGGCGAGTTGAAGTGCAAACCCGGGCACCTCCTGAGTGAGCTGCACTTCCTCCTGGAACCGATCCGCGTACTGAGCCAACGTCTCCCTGGACTCCTGCTTCACCGCGAAGAGGGAATCAGCGTCCTTCTTCCTCCTCTTTGAAGTTGAAAATCTCAACAAGAAACTTCGGCGCAGGTCCTCGAACGCGTAGATGGAGCCTGCCGGAAGTGAATGAAACCAGTCCCTGGCCTTCTCCTTGAGAGTGACGGCGAAGAGCCGACACTTGAAGGCATCGGACATCGGCCTGATGGAGACCGAGTCCTCGAAAGACTGCAGATGCTGAACTGGGTCATCTCTGCCATTGTAGTACACTCTATCCCATTCTCCGAATCCCGCTGGAACGGGTGCAGACAACACTAATTCACAGAAGGGGCTTCCCCCTCCTACCATCTTCTCTCGCTCGGCTCGCGGACCCAGCTCGCTCGCCAAGCTTGGGATCGCACTCGCGAGGGCGACGCTCACCTGAACCACCCCGACTGTCGTCGCATCTTCCTGGCGCGCGCTCGCCTGTGTCGTGCTCGCTGGGGCAGAGCTCGTCGGCACCGAATTCGCCGGCGCGGAGCTCGCTAACACCGGGCTCGCCGGACTGGCGAACAGCACTCGCCCTTCCCTGTCATGTCCTGGTTCAATGGCAACTTCTTTTCCAGCCCTTCCTCCTGGTGCCCTCTCGTCGACTGCTGTTGGGGGAGTGGTCGCCTGAGGTGCCGGGGTCGCGAACTCACTTCGCAGAGCCGTGACCGTGAACCCCAAGGTGTCGAGCACCTCCTTCCTGAAATCCGCGAACATCCTAGCCATTGCTTCCTGAGGGGTCTCGCCGAACTCCTCGCCCTGCTCTTCATCCCCAGCCATAACTCTTCCTTGGGACTTTCTTGAACCAGCCGCGCTCCACGCTCACCGCACCAAAATGTTGAAACCGATTTCTCGGTCTCGTGTGGAGCTCGGGGCCCTCACCGAGATGAGGGGCAGCTAGCCCTTACCGGTCCCTTGGGAGAGGTAAGGTTGACGACTCGAGCAAAGAACAAAGACCCTAGTCTCAGCGAGGAGGTCCCTCCACTAACCCGGAAGATCGTTGAGCGCTTCCCCTCCCAAGCCAAAGCTAAGACTCGGGCACCTTGGAGAGCTGGAGAGCCCAAACCAAAGCGACCTAGGGAGAGAAGAGCTCAAAGATAATGAACCGCCCCTCTTCCAAGGTGCCCTTTGAGGTCTATTTATAGATTTCAGTTTTGTGGTCTGTCAATAACCAAATCCTGCTGTCCATTCTTACTATCCGCACACCGGATTGGTCTGCCAACAGCCAAACCCCGCTGTTTGGAGAGGCTAAGTGCAGACCGCCGGGGGCCTCTTGGTAAAAAATCCCTTCCAGGACTTTTACGGGGCGAGCCAGCCCGCTTCGCGACCTCCCTCGCGAGTGGAGCTCGCGAGCCTCCGGGTCGGCGAACCCCAGAGGTATTATCAGCACTCATTCTAGGCGGGCTCGCCTAGCTGACCACTTCCTCGGATGGTTGGGCTCGCTCATAGCGACCCGGCCGAGCCGACTGCCCTCGCGAGCGGAGCTCGCGACCCCCTGGGTCGGCGAACCCCAGGATGGCTATCCGCACCCCAAAAATGGCTAACTGTACCCCAAGAGTGGCTAACTGTACCCCGAGGTTCCGGGCTCGCCTGGCGAGTTCCCTCCTCAACTGGTCGGGCTCGCATGCACTGCCCTCGCGACCCCCTGGGTCGGCGAACCCCAGGATGGCTATCCGCACCCCAAAATGGCTAGCTGTACCCCAAGAGTGGCTAACTGTACCCCGAGGTTCCGGGCTCGCCTGGCGAGTTCCCTCCTCAACTAGTCGGGCTCGCATGCACTGCCCTCGCGACCCCCTGGGTCGGCGAACCCCAGGATGGCTATCCGCACCCCAAAATGGCTAGCTGTACCCCAAGAGTGGCTAACTGTACCCCGAGGTTCCGGGCTCGCCTGGCGAGCTCCCTCTTCAGCTGGTCGGGCTCTCATGCACTGCCCTCGCCGAGCTCCGAAAGAGCCGGTTACCCTCCCTTCGCTGGGCTCGCTCGCCTGCGCAGTCTCTTGCTCTTCCTTGGCCTGCCTCGCCGGAGATCAGGGTTCGCCCCTCTTGGCTCGCCTCCTTGAGCGCGAGCTTTGGTTGCTTCCTGGCGAACATCGGGGTTGTACATTGTATGTACATTGTTTCAGCACTGTGTGTGGCATTAGTTTTATTAAAAATGCATGTGCATCAACCTTTCATTGAGGCTTTCACATATATATAAAATATACTAAATTCCTTTCAAAGTAACAAATTTAAAACCATTTGTAGTATTTCTGTTTCCGCCTTAGCAGACATGGATTCTTTTCCGCCCATGCCTGTGGTATCACGACCCGCCCAAAGTGCACTATGACCTTTTGTTGAGACGGGTCGTGACAGTTAGTATCAGAGGGAGGTTTCACATCTAAAGATAAAGTATTTTCAAAATTTCATATATTGTGAAATTTATTATATAAATATATGTACATGTATCATTTCCTCACTCACTTTGTCGTCATCTATTGTTCAAGGCTGAAATACGCACACACTCACTCATAAGCATAAGTAGTATGTAAAAAAATGTTAAGAGAGTATGAGAAAACTTAACATTTATATGCATATGAATTTCCACTAGGTTATACACCGCTTGTGAATATTAAATTGTATGGGCGGTTTAATCTTTTCAAGTGCGATGCTATTAGAATCATCATGCACATGACATGTTAAGTGATATGCGCGCTTAACATGACATGTGTATCCATTCATGGACATTCTTAGGGATGCATTGTATGCATAATTACATTGCATGCATAACATTACTCATTGCACAAGTGTTAAGCTAAGAGCAACATATGACGATTGTACACACATGGATTTTACAAATCATTGTTCTATCGCACGCGATCTTATCGTCGCATTTGCAATTGCATGGCTACCACCTAGATTTGTTCAATGAAAATGCTGTAACTACTACATGATTTACATATTCAACAGTACTAGAATGCTAGAACATGTAGTCTCAATCTTTTAAGCCTAGCCTGACTATTTCTGTTACTCGACTCTTTTGTGTTTCTTTATAGATGCCTCCTAAGCGATCGCATCGCAAGAAAGCTACCTCCTCTGCGAGGGAAACCCTTAGAGATGAAACTGCCCAGCTTTTGAGACAGCTTTTGGAGCGTGTCACCCGTCTGGAAGGGGGACGCCAAACTTCTGATCCAACCTCTAGTTCCAGCAGCGCAGGGACGACTGGAGTAGATGTTACCACTGTCCCTCCTGCACCTGGACCTGGAGTCGGCTCGCCTACCGGCAGCCTGGCTGCTCCTCCCATGGCGATGACAGACACTCTGGCTTTCAAGAGGCTAAATCTGCCTACTTTCAGCGGCGACCGTGACTACTTCATGATCACTGAATGGATCTCCTAGATGGAGAAAAACTTTGAGTATGCTGGAGTTCCTGAGGCCTAGAAGGTTCTCCTTGCGCCTATCAACTGACTGAGGATGCTTATACTTGGTGGCTCCAATGCCGCAGCCTCCCCGATTCTACCACCTTAACTTGGGGACAGTTCAAGGATGCTCTTATGGAGAAATTCCTCTCTTCTGTGGAGCGGGACAAGTTAGGTGAGAAGTTCATGTCCCTTTAGCAGCCTGGCAGGATAGTGACCGAGTATGCGAGAGAGTTCTCCCGCCTTTCACTCCTTGTTGCGGAGTTCATGCCGGATGAAGCCAAAAAGATCAGCCATTTCATGAAGGGACTCCGTCATGACATCCACCAGCATGTGGTAGCTCATGGCGCCACCACCTTCGCGGAGACCGTGGGAGCCGCCTTGCAGGTGGAAGCTATTGAGCTGGATCGTTCTGCCAAGAAAGCCCAGCATGGAATAAGCAATGTCCTCGCTTCCGACCTCAAGCGCAAGGATGCTCCATCTCTAGAGCAAGGCCCCAGGTCCAAAGAGGTGTGTGCCTTCTGCAACAAGGTGGGCCATGATGCCTAGGTCTGTCGTTCCCTCCTGAAGAAGCAAAAGAAGGAGGTTCACCCTCAGCAGCCTCGGATGACGCTTGCCTCTACCTCCTCTATTTGTGCGTACTGCAAGAAGCCGGGCCACCAGCTGAAGGACTATCATCGTTAGCAGAAGGCCTGTTACAAATGTGGGCAGGTTGGGCACCTCATGTTAGACTGCCCTATTAAGGAAAGCCTGATTCCCGCTTAGCCACTGAAAGTTATCCCCGGAGCTCAGGACAGGGGTAAAGCTAAGCTGAACATTATCACTCAGGGAGAGGCGCTCGCATCTACCGACGTCATCACTAGTATGTTTTGTGTAGCATTATAATTTTTTTACAATCTTAAATCTTGCTTGCCTTAGTTTCGAATAATCTTGATATGCGTTTATGTTTTTCTCTTTTTAGGAAGTTTTAGGGTCAAGAATAAGTGGATACAAAACTTATTTGATTTTGGTGCATCACACTCATTTATTGCACGTCACATCGTGGACCTTCATAGTTGGAATACTTCGCCACTTGAGGTTCCTTTTGAGATTTCTGTACCCGGTCATCTGCATCTCTCAACTAGAGGCGTTCCCAATTGCCCGATCCTGCTTGGAGAATTGCACGTAGTCGCCGACCTCATAGTTCTGGATATGACAGAGCTTGACGTAATCCTAGGAATGAATTGGTTGGTCACACATCGAGCGATGCTGGACTGTGTGGCAAAGATGGTCAATCTCAGCATTGATGGCAAGGACTACAATATTCATGTTCAAACCCGCAGCCACCTGAAGGTAATTTCTGCTGTGCGCGCCACTCGGCTTCTTAGCCAAGGATGTTCTGCTTGCTCTGTATATGCTTCTCACTCGGATGTTATCTCTCCTCAACTCAAGTCTATTCCTGTTGCTTCAGAGTTTCCTGACGTGTTCCCCGCCGAATTGCCTGGGATGCCTCCTGATCGAGATGTATAGTTCTGTATTGATGTAGAACCTGGAATGCGGCCCATATCTAAAGCTCCATATCGTATGGCACCGCGTGAACTAGAAGAGCTCAGATCGCAGTTGGACGAATTGCTTGAGCGTGGGTACATTCGCCCTAGCTCTTCACCTTGGGGAGCCCCCGTACTCTTCGTGAAAAAGAAGGATGGATCCATGAGATTGTGCATCGACTATCGAGATCTTAATAAGGTAACCATTAAGAATAAGTGCCCCCTCCCATGCGTAGATGACCTATTCGATCATCTTAAAGGCAGTGCCATCTTTTCCAAGATAGATCTCAGATCGGGTTACCATCAGCTGAAGATCAAGGACTCCGACATCCCCAGGATGACCTTCTGGACTCGGTATGAGCATTTCAAATTTTTGGTGATGTATTTTGAGTTAACTAATTCCCCTTATGCATTCATGGATATGATGAACCGTGTCTTCCTTGTGTTCCTGGACAAGTTTATCATCTTGTTCATTGATGATATCATGGTCTACTCCAAGACCCGTGAGGAGCATGCACCCATCTTAGACTCACTCTCTCCACCCTTCGTCAACATCATCTTTATGCCAAGTTGGCAAAATGTGAGTTCTGGCTGGATTGTGTTGTCTTCTTAGGCCACGTCATTTCAGGAGATTGACTTTTTGTTGATCCTGCCAAGATTTCCGCAGTTATGGGATGGAAGCGGCGTTCTACCCCTACTGAGATCCGCAGTTTTCTTGGTTTGGTTGGCTATTACCGACGCTTCGTCAAGGGTTTCTCCTCTCTTGCTGCCCCTCTGACCCGAGTAACTCAAAAGCATGCTAAATTTGAGTGGTCAGATCAATGTGAACAGTCCTTTTCTAAGTTGAAGCAACGTCTATGTTCAACGTCTGTTTAGCTCTTCCATCAGAAGGATTGGACTTTTCAGTTTACACTGACGCTTCCGGAGTTGGATTGGGTTGTGTTATGATGCAGGATGACTGTGTGATTGGCCTTTGGACATACATGCAAGAAAGAACTAATTTACTTTAGGAACCCAGCCAACCTTAGGTTCTTCGTTCTTGTTAGATGTTGCAATAGAATTTTGGCTGAAAAATGCACTAACTAAATTGACTCTGTTAGCTTGTGGAACAGTAGGATTATACCAACAGTCCAAGGCAAAGTGACCTACATTTCCACAACACCAGCACTCATACCTATTATATCTTCTTTTCTGAACAGCTTTGGGTGCTTGATGTGCAAGCTCATGTTCAGGAAAGAAGACATAGACATTCTTTGCATTCCTCTGAAGGATCTTGTGGTTGTGTGCATGATGTGGAATGGACTGTACAACCACATAATTCTTCTTAGGGGCAGGCCTTTGCAGAGTGGCCTTTCCCTTGCCTTTAACTACTGATGTTGGTGTTGTTTGACCAAATACAAATGACCCATGATGCTTCATTTGTATTTCTTCATATGGAGCCTTAAGTACACTAGACCCAAGGTCTGTCCTTCCTTTCCTGTGAAGAGTATTGCTGGCCCCACTGGAAGAACATTCATTTTTCAAGTGACCATACATGTTGTCTTGGTCATAGTTGTTGGATGCAAGGACCACCTTTTTGAAGATGGTTTATTGTACTTTCTCTTTTCCACCATTTCCTTTCTTTGCCTCAGCCTCCTTTTATAGCTTAAGTCACTCCTATACAGGGCAAAAAAACTATCAATGATATGCAATATAGTTTGTAGCTTGGAAAACTTAGCCATTAGAATTCTCTCATTGAGGAGCTTCTTCTTAAGATCCACAATGATCTTGTTCTTATTGCTTATGGTACCAACCTGGATTATTGACAGACCTCTAAACTTGCTAATCTCTTTGCTCATGTGAGTTGGTTTTTCGGCTGTCTCATCACAGACTGATTTAGCAAGTTTTAGGGTTTCAATTTCCTCAGCTTGCTTCTTAGGAAGCTTCTTGCTCTTCTTGAGTGTTTCCAAGAAAGCACCTTATTGGTTGACCATATCATTGAAGTCTTTTTCATATTCAGATTCACCCTCTACAGCATGTGATGAGGATGTATCTGAATCAACACCAATCTCATACTCAGAATCAGATAATGAAAGGGGGTCTTAGTGATTACCTCATCAGGACAAGCTTCATCCTAATCTTCCTCATCTGACATGGCCATTAGACCACAATATTCTTCATCTTAACTGTCACTGTCTGACAATGACAAGGGTGCCCTGATGCCCACTTTGGCACCTGGGTAGATTTCTTCTTCAGTAACAACAAACAGCCCAATGAGGGCCTCTTCATCTTCTGAATCTGAAGAGATAGAGTCACTTTCACTCCAACTGTTCTTCTTCTTTGCCAGGAGACTTTTCTCAGATCTCTTGGCCTTGTACTGCTTTTTCTCTTCAGCTTCTTTTCTCTCTTTTCTTTTGACTGGACAGTCAGCGATGACATGTCCATAATTGTTGCAACAGTTGCAAACAATGTCAGTATTAAAATGTTTGTTCTGTTTGGAGCCATACATTTTCCCTTTGGGGTCTCTTCTTTGTCTATCAGTGCAGCTGTGTGGCTTCCTTGTGCTGGAGGTAGAGGAAGACTTGCTCTTCCATTGCCTCCTTCTGCTCAACATCTTCTTAAACTGCTTGGAGAACAAGGTGAGTTCTACATCAGTTAGCTCATCATCAGAGGATGAAGGCTCTGAGCTGTCTGTATCAGCCTTTCTCCTTAGAGGGGAGGGGATCTTTTCTCTGCATCTTCTGGAGCTTTCAGCCTTGAAAACTACAGACTTGTCTTTTCTGTCCTCCTCCTCAACTTTTCTAGTATTTAGTTGCAGCTCATGGGAGAGCAACTTTCCAACAGATTCTGGGGCTGGATTTCATCCAGATTCCTCATTTCCCTTATGGAACAGATCTTCATATCCCATTCCATGTTGAGGGATCTAAGAAATTTTTCATTGAAATCATAATTTGTGAAGACCCTGCCATAAGTCCTCTGCCATTGACAATCTTGATGAACGTTTCATAGCATTCAGCTATGGAGTCCTTCCCTTGCTTAAAAGCTTCATACTCTTGATTCAGCAATGATTTTGTCATTCCTTACCTCAGTTGTGCCCTCCATATACATAATCAGTGTATCCCATATTTCCTTTGCAGTTTGGCAGTGAATCAGATTTTGGAATGTGGAATCATCTATGGCACTGACTATAATGTTTTTGGCTCTTTTGTCCATAGTGGCCAGAACTACCTCATCCTTGGTCATCTCTGTCGGCTTCTTTGGCACTTGTAGATTTGCATCTATTGTAGAATACTTTGTGGGGATTAAGGGACCCTCTTCAACTGTGACAAAAATCCTAGGGTCAGAGGTGTAAGACCCCATTTTGTTTCCTTTCAAAACTGGGTCTTATGCCCAGAACCGCCGCTTTGCGGTGACACCATCACTCGGGAGGGTCGCCACTACAAAACGTCGATCCTGCCGGCCATATCGATCACAGAAGAAGAAAAGTATAAACGACCAATAGAAGTTCAAGTCCACAAATCACATGCTATATATAAATGTCCACATAGTATAACTGAAATAACAAAGTTACAATAATAAAGGGCTCATGCCATGTACATCATATCCTCACTACAAGATCACTCACGAAAGCTAACTACCAATCACTCACTGATCCTAAAACTGCTGCTCCTGTACTAGACTGTCCCGCCTCCATCTGCACCAGCCTCTGGTGCAGTTGCGTCTCCTCGGTGCCCTAAAATGATATGGTCCACCGACCGTTAGTCAAAAAGACTAAGCCTTATGTTCCTCACCCCTCCCCCAATGGCTCCTTGGCACCGAGCGGGAGGATGAAGCGGAGGACATCAAGGGGTATAAAACAAAGCAGATGACGACGGATCTAGTCTACAGGAAATATCTACCACTACTCAAGTATATATATACATTTGAAGCAATAAATAAAGCATGGTAAAGAGCAATTAAAGAGCAGTAAGTAAAGATAAGTATATAATATAAAAGTAACCATTGATTTATAGGAATGCCCATACAAACCTATAGACCAAGGGGTCATTTAGCAGGGCCTATCGTATAAAAAGTCCCATAACCAATTTATACGATAGGGGTAGGGGTTGAAATGCAATGCTTATGCCATGATATGCAGAGTTATGCAGTTTATGCTATGTTCACACGAGTGCAACTCACACACTTCGACTCTATAAGCACAGACCTTTAGTTCCCCCTTTTTGGAGCTAGCAAGACTCCCAAGATACTCACGTAGTGGCAAACGGAAGCGGTGGGTTGGGCCTCGCCCACCTCTAGGTTGGTATTCATACTACCTAACATAGACCTATCGTACGCCTCAACGCAAAACCGCGGAGCATCTATGTACTCTTACTGGCTAGACCACCAGACTTTCATGGCTAAGTGCAAATTCCACACTTGCCGAGTCAACGTATTGACGTCGGTGTGAACGACCATCCAAAATCGAAGACCCACCACCTTCATGCACATGCAAACATGTTCTACTATATCCTGAGCCATAAACTCCCTGGGCTAACCTGCCCGTCATCATAACCTTCTGAGCCAACGGCTTGCCGGACCAACCCATCCGTACCAACAAGCATTACTGAGTCACAAGCTCACCAGACTAACTAGTCCGCTGCTTCAACCACCGAGCCTACCGCTCGTACAACCAAACCAACTAACCTCTCATAACTATGGGGTGTGGGTGTGCGTATTATTAAGTTAATCTTGTACATCAATTTATCCCTATAATTTATGGTTTATCTTGGACTTCCCGAGGATTACCCTGTAAGGGCTCGCTACGGTACTAGGAACCACACTGGGATGACACCCCCAAGGCTCCCTTTCTCAAGACATTTAATGTTATTGGCATCTACCCATAATAATGCTCTTCCTATCATTACACTTGGATTACCCTAAGTATTTAATGACTTCCCACAGGAAAGACGATCTTTCGTCGGTCCCGAACACAACCTTGCCCTTTGGCTTATCGGCCACCCTCAACATATAGACTCCTTTTGGTGACCTCAATCTTCTCAACCAGTCTAGGTACATCCTCTACCTTACATTCCCACATAATGATCCACAAATTACTCAAGTTTTACCGTTTTACTATACGCAGACCAAATGAACTATATGAACCACATAAGTGGAAGTACTCCAAATACTCATCCTCATGACCCAAGATTATTACTGGAGGACTATCATGGCATCATAAGACTAAATCCAGAGATTCATATTTTTCCTTAACATTTATTTTAATTTCTCCAATATTTGCTAAGTATGAATATGAGCATGAAATATAAGGTATTCTTATGATATGGCTCCCATAAAATTATGATAAATCTATCATGCCAAAATAACCATAAGTATAGAATGTCACAATTTTACAATCAGGAATTGTCCTCTAATTATAATATTTAGCATCTTTCCAAAGTTGGAGGTTAATGAAGGAACCATCAAAAAGACTTATCCAAAAATTATGGGAAAATTACTAGACTTTCATATTAGTCAGAAAAGTCTATTGGCCAAATTTCAGAATTTATAAAGGTAAATTAATCACATAAATGAATATTCCAAAGAAACCCTTTCTAGGGAAAATTGTGAAGGAACCTGCTGTTAAATAATTCCAAAAATTATGAAAGAAATACTAGATCTCCAATATGATCAAAAAGGCTTGCTGACTGAGTTTCACAATTTATGGAAATCATTTTCTCAACTAAATAAATATTCAAAATAAATCCTAATATGAACATGTTGTGAAGTAGCCTACTGATAACAATCTCCAAAAATTATATAAAAATTTGTAGAGCTTCCTAGTGCCCTGAAATGTCCTATCATCAAGTTGAAAATTTTTCCAGGGAGTATTGGACCCTGAATTATTTTTCTTAATATTAAGACAAAACAAGTGCCTTGTGAATGAAGTACTGGTTAAATCATTTAATTAATTACACAAAAATTACCAGAGGTCCAACATATAATTATAAAGGCACTACCAAGGTTTCATCACCATCCAAGACCATTTGAATATGTAAATATCTTTATACTGAAAATTCCTAAAGGGGTTATAATCTAATTTAGGGGGAATAAGAGTTCCTAAAATCCATCTAAAATTTCCTAGGGTATTATTACACCCTTTGAACTTGTACACCAAAATTCATGACCATTCAATAACATTTGACCCCATGTCCTTCACAAAGCTCCAAGTGCAACCCTAAGGTTAAAACTAGGGTCCTAGGGCATATCTAACCCACATCACCCCAAATCTCTCATGGAGGTGTTTTAGGTGGTCCTAAACCAGTGGCCAAGGTTGCACATCATGTTGATGAGTTTTGATCACAATACCCCAAAGTGAGCACCATGCCACCAAAATGGCCTACAAGGAGCTACATAACTCCTTTTGGGCTGAAACAAATTTTAAAATAAAGTAGACTCTAAGGGCTACAACTTTGGTGTTGACCACTTTTTCTGTAGAGGGGCCTAAGTATTTTCTATAATTATTTCTATCTGCTGTCAATATTAACACAGAAATTAGGAATAACAATACATTATTATCAAATCTCCTGTACAGCCATTTCAATGGCATCCCATCATCTTCTCCACAGAACCGACGGTCCAGATGTGCTGCGCCTGGGTGATAGTTGGAGGTGTTTTCCCGGCCACCAACACCCCTCCCCGGCCGGCCAATGCCTCCACTACCTTCCTTGAGGTGGTGGCCGGCGATGGAAGGTCTTGGCCGGCCGGTGGTGGCCGGAAATGGGGGTTTAGACAAGAGGAAAAAGCTCCAAAAAATGGAGTTTTCGGCTCACACGATCTAGGGCCAATTGGCCTTAAATCTTGCAAGCAATAGATGTAGATCTATCCACTAGGGTAGAGGAGAAGAACCAGACCTTCAATCGGGCTTGATGGTGGTTGTTTCCCGGATTTGCCATGGCCGACCACCCTCCTTGAGCTCCTTGCCGATCTCTCAATTCTCCACCAAATGCAATGATCTAGGACTCGATTTCAATTGATATCCCCCTTCTGAAGGTGATGGAAGGGTCAATTTGAGGAGGGGGAGGCTTAATGTTGGAGTGCCATTAATGTCCATTTCAGTTTCTCTTGAAAATTCTTGAATCCTCTACCGGATGGCATGGGAAAGGCTGGAAAACATCTTAGAATTCAATGGGGAGATGAATGGAGGATGTGGGGAGATGAATGGGGGGTCAATTTGCCTTGAATGTCATGAATTCACCTTGAATGACCACTTTCTCTCTCTTCAAATTGGGGGAAACTCTCAAATTCTCTCTCCTAGTCACCCCCTCCAGAAATTGGATGGCATTCCATGTAATTTCAGCCTCATGAGGCTAGAGTGTCACTTCAATTGGGCCTAGCCCAAGTGGATTGAGCTTGAGTTAGCCTTTTCCCCTCTTTTTGGGCAAAGTTGACCAAGTGTTGACTTGAGGTGTTGACTTGGTCAACTGATGGGTTGACTAGTCCAAGCGGTGTGTCTTGAGTCCCTTGACATCACCCAAAGTTGATTGAGTCATGGTGGTGCCCCAATTGGGCCAATTTATCCAAAAGGAGTTGGTTTGACAAAAATAGGGCTAGAGTTGACTTGGGTCAAATTGGCCAAATTGGTGGCCCCGTGATGGGGATTTTTAGTCCATTGGGTCCATAATAACCTCATAAGGGTAGGGGTAAGGTCAATTTGGAATGGTGGAGGTCAATTGACCCTAATTAGGCAACTTTGACCAATTTAAGGTTAGGGTTGACTTTGGTCAACTTGACCTATTTGGTTGACCCCAATGGGTCCTTGGTGCTCTAAGGGGACCCCTAAAGGGTTAGGTATGCTATGGTAGGGTCAAAGGGTCAAGGTGAGGCCCTTAAGTCAAACCCTATGCTTGTTAGCTGGAAATTACTATTTGCAGACCACTGTGGTTTCCTTCTTCTTAGCTAAGGCCAAGTGGTATCTTCAAGCTTCCTAGGGTTTTTTCATGACCTAGTTATGATCAAACCACTATAGGGGTCTAGTTGTTTGGGGGGTGTTACAAGAGGCTTCCATAAATAGTCTGGCCCTTTGCATCCAGATACTGAAGTTCTCCTTTCTGTAGATAGACAACTTCATTGAACTGAGCTCCTTATAGCTTTCACCTGAAGTCATGGTGAATAGACTAGAGATTTTCTTGAGGAACTTATACAGACTGTTAATTATTTTTTGATCAACCTCCCTCTGATACTGATACGCAAAACTATGCTTGCAAACGATAGCGGCAAGTGTACCGTATCAAATGTAGTATAGGTTATAAAAACCAAGGTCGTATTAGACCCGGGGCGGTTGAGTACTCTTACTTCAAGAAAATCTCTATTATCATATCAATTAAAACTTAGAGTTGGGTTGCAAACAGAAAATAAAACAATGAAGAAGGAGAAGAATGAGAAATAAGTGAATTAAAAAAAACTATTTTATTGATAGGAGAATTTATGAAAAGGGAAGCTACAAACTATTTAATTGAAAATGCGAATTGCATAAAGAAAGATGATTGCAAGAACTACTTAAAACATAAAAAATAATACAAGAAATGAAAGTTCTAAACCTAAGAATTCGTCTCCCCAAACTTTCTTTTTGAACATCTGCTGGAGCTGGCTTTTTATAGCTGATAATTCTGGGTACAGGCCCTCGGTCACGCCCTGACCAAGGGCGTGTAAGGCGCGCGATCATCTTGGAGCGGAAAGGGCGCAGTCTGGAATTAATGCAGGCGATTCGGGCGCGTCACGCCCTAGGTCACGCCCGTGACCTAGGGCGTGTAACCTTCAAAACGTGCTGCTGGCGGGAATCTTCGGCGGGAAGAAGCGGGGAGTGGCGCGGGATGAGTCATGCCCGTGACATTGAGTCACGCCCCTGGTCACGCCCGTGACCTGGGGCGTGTAAATTTAATTGACGTGGCAGGCTGATTCTGGATGCTTGCGGCGAGTCGCGACCGTGACATTGGGTCACGCCCGTGACCTGGGGCGTGTACTTGGCGAATTCTTCACGGAACGCACCCGTGGTGGCGGAAACAGGTCTGGAACACCGCGCGGGTTACACGCCCATGGTCACGCCCGTGACCTTGGGCGTGTACTTGAAGTTTTTGTCCAATGCGTCCAAAAAACCTGAAATATACAGAAAAAGATTAAGTTAGTTTATAAAATTGAAAAGATAATAATTTTAATAAGAAAAGCATAAAAACTATATAATTTCATATTTAAAAATATATTAAACTTATATTAAAAGATGAGTACAAAAAGTACTCATCAGATACCACTTGAAAGTCTAATCTGTATTCTAATCACCTAAAAGGGGGGGGGGGGTGAATACGTGCTTTAAAATGTTTTAGTCTTTTTAAATTGTTGACTGTTTTAGCTCGGAGATATAAATACAAAAACACAACACAAAAAAAACACAGATTTATAGTGGTTCCCCAGATGATGGGTACTCCACTGTCCCCCTTCACCTATCTATCAGTGTGCTAGACTAGGCCAACTCCTCCAAAAACTCAGATCAAACTGATTTTACAACTCAGGAACTCAGCAAGTCACCTACACTCAGATTTCATCCTAGAATCCTACCTCAGGTGCCAGCAGCAACCCTACCTCAGAGTGCAAGCACTCCTACAGCTCAGATCCCCAGCAAGGATCCTACAACTCTTATTTCCTCAAAAATCCTATAGCTTAGGTCTTCACAGACCCTACCTCAGACTTTCAGCAAAGTCCTACAACTCAGGCCTTCTTACAAGCCCTACACTCAGGCTGTCAGCATAGCCCTATAACTCAGATCTCAAGGAGATCCTACAATGATAGATTTGAAGAAGATTTTACAGATTTAGACTCTAAAAGATAGAGCTTTGAATAGCTTGAGTCTTCTTAGGCCTTTCTGAATAGAAAGCCTTCTCTTGGACTTTCTGGAGTAGAAAGCCTTCTCTTTTGCAGCAACACTAGATCTTCTATGGATGAGCTTTCCGATCAGGATCAGTGCTGAGCTTTCTTGAATGAAGAAGTCTTCTTGCTCTCAAGAGTGAGAACTTTCTTGTTGAAGCTTAGCTTCTTTTTCTTCTTCTTCTTCTTCCTATGAAAAATACTTGTTTGTTACTGTACTATTACTTTTTAGCGGCAGACAAGCTTTTCTGTTTTTGATTTCTCAATGATATATTCTCAAAAGTTAGGGTTAGCCGATTCTCTCTTATCATTGTATATCACTGATTCTTCTAACGGTCGATGTCTGAAAAGGTTTTGTCTCATACCACTTTTCAGACATGATTGATTTGACATTTGCTTTTGTCGCTTTCGCTGATTTGAAATCCTTCCTTCTGAGCTTAAAAAGATGATATCATCGTGTGAAGATAGCTGACACAACGATAGATGACTTAGCAAGCTTTCTTTAGTTCATACAACGATGTCGTCGTGTGCACCTTGTTGTCACGATGATATATGTCTTACCTGTCTTTTCTTGAATCCTCCCAACGACATTTGACTTAACTGATTGTTCTTGAGTTTTCACACTGATATCATCGTGTGTACCTTGTTATCACGACGACATATCCCTTATCAGACTTTCTTTTGAGTTCTCAGGTGTGAGTGGTATTCAGACACCTCTTTGGGTTGAGGCAATCTTTCCTCAACCGCCGCCTACGTACTCCGTATCCCAACTATAAGGATTCAAACTCACGTAGTTCTAATATCATATGGGTTGTCCTTTCAGACCATCCATCATATATGCAATATTTATGGTACCGAAAAAACTCCTTAGGCGCACTGAATTCTTTTAAGGCATATTTATTTCCCATAAGGCACATTTTATTATCAAAGGAATACTTTCTCGAAGGCTGCATGTTTTATTCCAGAAGGAATTATATTCTCAAAGGCAACATATTCTCAAAGGCAACAAATATTTGAAAGCATGTATTTGTGTTGGTGCATTGGGGCATTGGTGTGTTGGTGCGTTGGTGCGTTGGTGCGTTGGTGCGTTGGTGTGTTGGTGCGTTGGTGCGTTGGTGCAGTTGTGCGGTTGTGCGGTGGTGCGGTGGTGCGCTGATGCGGTGCTACGGTGATGATGTGCAAGCAATTAAGTTAATTTGTATACGAATAACCAAAATAAAATAATTAAATATCTTGCTCCTTGCTCCATTTACAACCATCACCATATTTATATTTTATGTAAAACACATTCTCTAATATTATATTAGTATTCAGCACAATAAATGACCGTCAACGCTTAAATAAAAAATATATTATCTTGCGTACTTTTGCTTTTGTTTTCATGACTTTTACATTACCCTGACATTACTACTCACTTGTACCTATCACCTCTATCTTTTACCTTGATTTGTTACATGCATACACTTGTCCACCCCCGTGTACTGGTCACCTGCGCTCATTAGATTCATCAGAACAATATAAAAGAAATAGAAATACCTAATAAGCCTAAGTGTAGTAAAGTATCTGAGTGGGGAGTGGTATTCGGACTCCCCTTTGGGTTGAGGCAGTCTTTCCTCAACCGCCGCCTACGTACTCCGTATCCCAGCTATACATATTCAAACCCACGTAGTTCTAATATCATATGGGCTGTCCTTTCGGACCATCCATCATATATGTTATATTTATGGTACCGAAAAAAGTCCTTATGCGCACTGTATTCTTTTAAGGCATATTTATTTTCAATAAGGCACCTTTTATTACCCAAGGAATACTTTCTCGGAGGCAGCATGTTTTATTCCCAAAGGAATTATATTCTCAAAAGCAACATATATTTGAAAAAGCGTTGATGCGGTGATGCGTTGATGCGTTGATGCGGTGATGCGGTGATGCGGTGATGCGGTGATGCGGTGATGCGGTGATGCGGTGATGCGGTGATTCGTGGATGCGGTGATTCGTGGATGCGGTGATGCAATGATTCTTGGATGCGGTGATTCGTGGATGTGGTGATGCGGTGATTCGTGGATGCAGTGATGCAGTGATGCAGTGATTCCTGGATGCGATGATGCGGTGATGCCGTGATTCGTGGACTATTTGAAATATATCTAGCTGAAGTAGCTGATTCCTAAAAAAATGCATATATGTTATCAACAGAACAATTTCTCGAATGACAATATTATTTTCCAAACTCTTTTTCGGAAGCTACGGGAAATAAAAGAAAAAAGAAACATGTTGGAACCTTAGGTTTGATTTGAGTTAGGATCCATCTTTAATGTCTAAGTTTATATCATAACATATCTTACAACTTAGATTAAATCCCATTAAGAAAGAAGGCTGGAAATATATATATTAATAGGCAGAAAATAAGAGAAAGAATAAAATTTACAAATGTTCTCTGCGTTTGACGAACGTCTACCTGCGTTCGACGAACGGCGTTCTGCGCTCGACGAATGGTATTCATTCTGCGCTCGAAGAAATCCAGTTGTACAACCCATATTCAGCGAGTAGGTAGACGCCCCCCTGCGAGTCGGTGAGCGGCTTAAGGCGAGTAGGCCCAAGGACGGTCCTACTCGCCCAGAGTAGAGCGCGGCGAGTAACCTTCACCCGACCAGGATCTCGTATCGGCATGGCCTCGTCCCGACGATAAAATTCCTTCTCGGCCGGGGAGAGGCGAGTGGACAAGACCCCGAGGCGAGTTCGCTCCAGGAAAGCTTACTACTGGCGAGTAGGATGGAACCTAGTCGCCCTACTCGCCGTCTCAAGTTAGGGGCGAGGCGAGTAGGATCAACCCGATCTCTCGCCCCCCCCCCCCCCCCCCCCCCCCCCCACTACCCGCAGACCAGCATGGGGTGCGGCTAGTGATGTGAAAAGGTGCGAGGAGCTGTTCGCAGACCATTTTGGTCTGCGTATAGTAATTTGGTTAAGGCGGAGGAAGCTATTCGCAGGCCTTTTGGACCATTTTACCCCTTGAAGAATTTGCCTATAAATAGGACCCATTGAGTCTCAGATTAGCACAGATCCACCCCCCCCCCCCCCCCCCCTTGAGAGCCAGTGCTTTCTTCCTTGTGCTGTCTGAGACAGGCTCAGCTCCTGGTTTTTTGGAGGGGAAATCAAGTGAGATTTCTGGGTTAGTGGCGGGACCTCCTCGCTGCAGCCAGTGGGTCATTCTTAGGGAGCTACCTACCAACCGGTGAGGGTCAATTCTTAGCTCAGAATACTTAGATCTAGGGGTCCGATGAAGAGAGAAGTAACTCAAGCTACTCCCCAAGTCTCGAACAGGTTGGACCGGTATCCGGGTTCCAACATTTTTGGTGCGGTGAGCGTGGACTGTAGCAAGAGAAGAAAATCTCATCTGACGATCCCATGACTGAACGTGACGAGCTAGGAACCGGCCAGGGGAACTCGCCGCCTTTGGGCGAGTTCGTGACCAAGATGGTCTTCGAGCAGGGTATGAAGGCGATGGAGGATACCATCCGGAGGCTACTCACACCTCGCGCCGAGGCAGAGTATCTTCCCCTGTCGCAGCCACCTCGCCCGCTGAGGCAGGACCGAGTCAGCGCCTTGGCAAGGAGGCGCTCCTCGAAGATGAAGACCAACCGCTCCACGCACGAGTGCTCTTTGCAAGCCCGATGGAGACTCGCCAGACGGAGGGCGAGTACGACTGAGTTCGTCCCCTTCGCCAGCTCGCCCCGCTTAGTCTATTCTGCGAGTTAGTGCTGTCCGACCCCATTCCTGTAGGGTTCACAGAGCCCTCCATGAGTTTCTACTCCGAAAAAGAGGATCCCGTCAAGCACCTGCAATGGTTTGAAGATATGGTCTCCATCAAGCCGATGACGGGCGCCTTCAAATGTCGGTTGTTCGCCATAACCTTCCAGGAAAAAGCCCGAGACTGGTTCCACCAGTTACCCGCGGGAAGCGTCTACGGGTTCGATGACCTGCGCAGGAGTTATCTGCTTCGTTTCTCCACTTCCAAGAAAAGGAGGAAGGGTTCGGAAGACTTCTTCCTTGTCAAGCAAAGACCCCAGGAAATGCTCGGGTCATATCTGGATCGCTTTCAGGAAGAGATCCTCCTAGTCCAGGAGGTCCCTGGACACACCCTGATCTTGGCATTTAAGCTGGGGTTGCAGCAGGGTTTTTCAAGATGGAGATCACCCGCAACCCCCTATCATTCGAGGAGTTGGTCGATCGGGCCGAAAGGCAGATCGAAGGGGAGGCAACCAGCCTGGAGTTCATGGCCAAGTTAGCTAGGTTGGAGGGAGGAGAGAAGGAAGGAGATGGAAGCGGCCGACGTGAGTCCAGGAAGAGGGATGAGCCGAGAAGGCGAGAAGAGGGGGGATCCTGGGAGAACAGGGACCAACGAGATCAAGAGAGGAGGTTCCAGGCTCCGCCTCGCCGACCGGCCTGGAGACCTGCTGGAGGAGGCTACCAAAGGAGACCAGGAGGGAGGTACTCCCCGGAGCGGTGAGACTGCTGTCGCTCTCCCGAGCGGAGGCAGGGGCAATGGAGGTAAAACCAAGCGCCGCCCAGAGAGGCTAATGTGATCAGGAGAGGACGAGGACGAGGAAGAGGAGGAAGGCCGCGACAGCCTCGAGGTGAAGAGGAGCGTCGGGCAATGCCCTACTGCGACTTCCATCAGGTGGAGGGCCATGCGACGGCCACGTGCCCTGAGTTCTTGGAGTTGAGGAGGGGAGCTGGAGGAGCCCAGGAAGGGCATCAGGAGCGAGAGGGAGAAATGTTGAGAATCGAAGGGGGAGGAGCCCCCGCCCCAAGGAGGTGTGAGGATAGGGGAGATCTAGGAGCCCATGGGGGATAGGGGTCATCCACGGAGGAGCAGGGTTGGAGGCAACCCGAAAGGGGAGCCTCAACGCCGTGTACCGGAAGGGCGTGTCCTCTGCCTCCCATACTCCGCCACCGTCAGGAGAGATCACTTTCTCGGAGGAAGACATGCTGGGGAACGAAAACCCTTTCCACGACGTTGTAGTGATCAAGGCCGCGGTAGAGAACTATACAGTCTCTCGCATCCTGGTGGATAACGGGAGCTCCATCAATGTCGTGTTCAAGAAAGCGTTTGATGCCATGAAGGTGGAAGAGAAGAGGGTTATCTCGACGGAAGGGCCGCTCTTTGGGTTTGCGGGAGAAAGAAAGGAAGTAGAGGGAGGTCTGGAGTTGGTGGTGGCGTTGGGAGGGACCACCAAGTGCTGCAGGTTTGTCATTGTAGATGCCCCTAGCAGTTACAATGCCATCTTCGGTAGGCCACTCATCAGTGCCTACAAGTGTGTGCCCTCCTCCTACCACCAATGCCTGAAGTACAACCAGGGAGGTGTGCAGATCCGGATCTGGGGCGATACCAAGGTGGCAAGGCAGTGTTATCTTAATGCTGTCAACGTGATCAGCTGGAAGGAGGAGGCAGAGGCGGTAGACCTGGTGATGGAAGAAGTGGCAAGGCAGGAGGCAGCCGAAGAAGCAGAGGAGACGACAAGGCTGGAGGCAGCCGAGGAAGTGGAGGAGAAGGAGATCCAATCTGAAGCCGGAAGGCCAGGAAGGGTAAAGATCAGCGGGGAGCTGGAAGAGGAGGACAAGGAGAAGATTATGTCCTGCATCCAGAAGAATGCCGACATCATCGCGTGGAGCGCAGCCGATATGCCAGGCATCGACGCGGACGTCGCCTGCCATCATCTCAACTTGGATAAAAGAGTCCACCCCATCCAACAAAAGAAGAGGGCAACCGCCACCACCCTAGCCGGGCCTATCAGGGAGGAGGTCAGGAAGCTGCTGGAGGCGGGGTTTGTGTCGAAGATCCAGTACCCAAACTGGGTCTCCAATGTTGTAATGGTGAAGAAGGGGGAGGGAAAATGGCGCATGTGTATCGACTTTTCTATCCTTAATAAAGCTTGCCCCAAGGATTGTTACCCTTTGCCTAGAATCGACGAGCTAGTAGATTCGGCCGTCGGATTCCCTATCATGAGTTTTTTAGATGCTTTTTCTGGTTACCATCAAATCCGCATGCATCCACCCGACGTGAAGCACGTATCCTTCATTACCAACGACGGATGCTATTGTTATAAAATGATGCCATTCGGACTTAAGAATGCAGGAGCGACCTACCACCGCATGATGGACAGGGTGTTCAAAAAGCAGAAGGGGCGAAACTTGGAAGTCTACGTCGACGATCTTATGGTGAAAAGCAAGAGCGTCGAAGAGCACCTCCGTGACATGGAGGAGACCTTCGCCACACTGCGAAAGTATAAGATGAGACTGAATCCGGCCAAGTGCGTGTTCGGGGCTGGGAAGGGGAAGTTCTTGGGACACCTCTTGACACCGGCCGGAGTAGAACCGAACCCGGACAAGATGAAGGCGATCATGGAGATGGAAGCACCCAAGAACGTCAAGGAAGTTCAGCGCCTGACAGGTCGCCTAGCAGGGCTGAGTAGGTTCCTCTCTAGGGCAGGAGAGAAGTGCTCACCTTTCTTCAAAACCCTCCGAGACAATAAGAAGTTTGAATGGTCGGCAGAGTGTCAGGGAGCCTTTGAAAGCTTGAAACTCCAGTTGGCCCTGGTACCTCTGTTGCAAGGGCCAAGAGAGGGAGAAGGCCTCTTCCTATACGTAGGGGTGGGGTCGGAAGCGGTAAGCTCGGTCTTGGTCCGCGAGGAGGGGAAGCGCCAACTCCCCATTTACTACGTAAGTCGGGTCCTGCGAAAGGCAGAACTGCGATACCCCATCCTGGAAAAATTGGCGTTTGCCTTGATTGTATCGGCGCGGAGACTCCGACCTTACTTTCAGGCCCACCCGATCAAGGTAGTGACCGACCACCCTCTCCGCAGTGTCCTAGAAGGAGTAGAGCATTCTGGAAGGTTGGCGAAATGGTCAGTAGAACTTAGCGAGTTCGACGTCACCTACGTGCCCCGACTAGCTATGAAGGCCCAAGCGGTGGCGGACTTCCTAGCCGACTACACTGCGGAAGTAGGTGAGAAGGAGACACCCTAGCTGGTGGCTTGGGAAGTGTTCGTGGATGGAGCGTCAGGGAAGAATTCATGTGGAGGAGGCATCATCCTGATCAGCCCTCAAGGCACCAGAATTGAGCAGGTCGTCAGCATTCACTTCCCCGTTACCAACAATCAGGCAGAATATGAAGCTGTAATCGCGAGATTACGCCTAGCCCAGGAGTTGGGAATCCATGACATCAGAGTCCACTCCGACTCACTGGTGGTCACCTCCCAGATCCGAGGAGAGTTTGAAGCAAGAGAGCCGGTACTGCAGCGCTACCTGGTAAAAGTCAAAGACTTGGTGGGCGCCTTCAAGTCTTTCTCCATACAACACGTGCCAAGGGAGGAGAACGCCGGAGCAGATCGACTGGCTAAATATGGCCCCCAAGTCGGGGGGACAATCACCGAGTTGTTTCGGCCTTCGATCGAGGAGGGAGAGGTGATGGACATCGACCAACCCGCTTCGTGGATGGATCCCCTGGTCACCTTCTTGACCACAGGGTGCTTGCCTGTGGAGGTTCAGGACAAGAGGCGGTTCAGGTACAAGTTCGCTTATTATTTACTAACTGACGGGGTGCTCTACAAGATGACTCTATCCGTTCCCCTGGCCAGGTGCCTGTCCGAGGAGGATGCCTCCCGGGTCTTGGAGGAGATTCACACAGGAGAGTGCAGCAGTCATTCGGGAAGCCGAACCCTGGAGAAGAGAGTACTCTGAGCGGGGTACTTTTGTCCCACCATCAGGAAAGACGCGGAGGAGTTCACGAAGAGATGCTCAAAGTGCCAACTCTACGCCCCGCTCCAGTTACAACCAGCCCAACGTCTCCGATCAATCACCACCCCCTGGCCCTTCGCCATTTGGGGGATGGATCTGGTAGGACCATTCCCCCCGGCAAGTGGGCAAAGGAGATATCTCCTGGAGATGATCGATTATTTCTCCAAGTGGATGGAGGTGAAGGCCATGGCAAAAACGACCTCCCTAGTGGTGAAGAACTTCATTTGGGGAGAGATCGTCTGTAGACATGGTCTACCCCTCGCCATCGTCACCAACAGTGGTCCGCAATTCGCAAGCCTTGAACTCACCAACTTCTGTAGTCAACTTGGCATCGATCTCCGCTTCGTCTCAGTCCATCATCCGAGGAGCAACGGTCAGGTGGAGGCGGCCAACAAAATCATCGTCAACCTGCTCAAGAAGAAGGTAGAGAACCTGAAAGGGAATTGGGTGGAGCAGCTCCCCTCAGTCCTCTGGGCCCTGAGGAGTACCCCCACCACGGCAATCGGCGAAACACCGTTCAAGCTATCACATGGTTCAGAGGCTCTCATCCCAATAGAATTCGAGGTCCGAAGCCCTAGGGTGGTGGTAGCGGAAGAAGGAGACGAGGGGTAGAGACTTGAGAACGAAGAAGCGCAACGACTCGCCTTGGATTTTGTGGAAGAGCTTTGCGACCAGGCCACGATCCGCCAGGAAGAAATCAAGCGGAGGATGGCGAGACACTTCGACAAGCATGTCCGAGTCAAGCAATTTGACAAAGGAGACTTGTTCCTCAAAAAAGTAGACGCCGCAGGGAGATCCGAAGCAATAGGTAAACTCCACCCCAATTGGGAAGGCCCCTACATTGTCTTCGGGGTATTAAAAACAGGCGGGTATCGCCTACAAAATGTCGAGGGAGAACTCCTAGGAAACACTTGGAGTGGAGACGACTTGAAGCGTTTCTACTCCTAACATTAATGTAATACTTAGTTTATTTTTGTTATGCTTAAAAACAATAACGATTTCCATGGCAAACTCGTAATGTTTCACCACCTAGGCGACAGACATCGAGCAGTGAGTTGAAGTCCTCGAGATATGTTGTTGTCGTAGACCAGGCCGTAGCACTGGGCTCCTCCCCTGCAGGCTGGCTACTTGCCCCCTCGAGTGAGTTCCATGTCCTCGAGTAGAGAGTTGTCGTAGACTAGGCCGTAGCACTGGGCTCCTCCCGTGCAGGCTCACTACTTGCCCCCTCGAGTGAGTTCTAAGTCCTCGAGATGTGTTGTTGCCGTAGACCAGGCCGTGGCACTGGGCTCCTCCCCTGCAGGCTGGCTACTTGCCCCCTCGAGTGAGTTCTAAGTCCTCGAGCAGAGTGTTTCCGTAGACCAGGCCGTGGCACAGGGCTCCTCCCATGCATGCTGACTACTTGCCCCCTCGAGTGAGTTCTAAGTCCTCGAGCAGAGTGCTGCCATAGACCAGGCCGTGGCACTGGGCTCCTCCCATGCAGGCTGGCTATTTTCCCCCTCGAGTGAGTTCTAAGTCCTCGAGCAGAGTGTTGTCGTAGACCAGGTCGTGGCACTGGGCTCCTCCCATGCAGGCTGGCTACTTGCCCCTCGAGTGAGTTCTAAGTCCTCGAGCAGAGTGTTGCCATAGACCAGGCCGTGGCACTAGGCTCCTCCCCTGCAGGCTGGCTACTTGCCCCCTCTAGTGAGTTCTAAGTCCTCGAGCAGAGTGTTGTCGTAGACCAGGCCGTGGCACTGGGCTCCTACCATGCAGGCTGGCTACTTGCCCCCTCGAGTGAGTTCTAAGTCCTCGAGCAGAGTGTTGTCGTAGACCAGGTCGTGCCACTGTGCTCCTCCCTTGCAGGCTGGCTACTTGCCCCCTCGAGTGAGTTCTAAGTCCTCGAGCAGAGTGTTGTCGTAGACCAGGCCGTGGCACTGGGCTCCTCCCTGTAGGCTGGCTACTTGCCCCCTCGAGTGTGTTCTAAGTCCTCGAGCAGAGTGTTTCCGTAGGCCAGGCCATGGCACTGGGTTCCTCCCCTGCAGGCTGGCTACTCGCCCCCTCGAGTGAGTTTTGTGCCCTATAGTGTACTAAAAGCATGTTACGACCTCAGGAGAAGATGAAAAGGTGGGCGAGGCGAGTGCCATCAACATCCCTCCAAAGCGAGCCCGACACAGTCGCTATCTCGTCGCCTCGCAGGAATTCCCAGGGAGAGTACGTGAGCACTCAACACCGTGCGAGTGCCATCAACATCCCTCCAAAGCAACCCCTTCGCGTCAGTGGCAAGAGAGGGGGGCCGGGGCGCTAGATCTACAAAAGAACCCTCCTGCGCGAGTCACAGTAAGGGGCGAGTACACCCTAAGGGCGAGTATAGAAAATGCGTGTGTATGAAAACTAATCCAAGTGATGAGCAGCATAAACGCAGAATAAAGTAAGGTGAAATATATCTATGCAAATACAAGGAGAAGGGCGAGTACACCCAAAATAAGCATGCAGAGAAAAGTTTATTATTACAGATCAAAAAACTTTAAACATCCGGACCCTCTTCTTCTGACCCGCTGGAGGAGTCCTCATCTTGGGCCTCGGTAGGAGCAGGATTCACCACCTCGCGATATAGCTCTGGAAGGAGGGTGGCGAGATCGACCTGAGCCCCATCAGTAGTGAGCATGAAGCGGCGCCGGAGATGCTCCCGCATGAACACCGCGGTAGCGGTCGCCAGCTTCCGGTGCATCTCAGCGACTTGAGCGGGGGTGAATTGGAGGAGGGTTGGCGCGTTCGACGACTCCTCCTGGCTTTGGTGGCGAAGTTCCTCTATTTCAGACTCGGCTTCGGCGAGGCGATTACCGAGGTAATCGACCTGACGCAGCGAGGCGACGAGCTGCTCCTCCAGTTCGGATATCCACGTCACTAGCGCCACCGCGGCCTCCTGAGAAATGAGACATTAGCTTACTCCAAGTTAGGCAAGAGGGACGGAGGCGATCCGGGCTGAATACCTCGGGAGGGGGAACCTCCTTGTCCTGGAGCTCGGCTATCTCCCTATCTCTCTCAATCATCTTCTCCTCCAACTCCGCGTGGGCGGCGCCTAGGTCGCGTGTTTACCCAAAAGACCGCTTTCGAGTGGTACTTCTCCCAGACTGGGCGGTCTAAAGACTAAGATCGCCCAGTTCAGTTTCAGCAAAGGTCATTCAGAACCAACCAACACAAAACCGGGCGGTCTGATATGATTCAGATCGCCCCCGAAGACTGAAGATCATCAAGGCCAGGCCTCCAAAAGCATGCCGCGGTCTCAAGTCTCAGACCGCCCGGGTTGCACTATGAAGGTTAGCCAGGGTCAAGTCCCAAAGGCAAGCCGCGGTCTGGAGTAACAGACCGCCCGGGTTGTACTATCACCTTGGTCACTGCATCTTCGGGCCAGGCCAAAGGCAGACCGGGAGCGCAAGCCGCCAAGCCGCGCGGCTTCTTTCTTTTCTCCCTTCTGTATCTCGTCACCACCTGCCCGTTTCTCCTATACCCGGGCAGGCGGTTATCCTATCCCTGCCCGTTCGGGCAGGCCCCCAAGCCTATAAATAGGGGGCGACAATGTTCGCAAGACACGCACACTCGAATCCAGGAGCTCGCTTGTTTGAGCTGCGGTCTTGAGTCTCCCGTCTTGCGAACTGTCTGGCCGGCCGGCTTCTGCTTTCCTGCACTTGTAACCCGTTGCAACCGCTTCTTCTTAATCAAAGGAAAGCCCGTCATAGGAGTGGCATTCGCCGTGACGGGCAAAGTCTGGCTTTGACCGCTGCTAGCGGTCTCGTTTTCTCCACCTAAAAAGTAACCGGCAGCCCGCAGCCTCCGATTTCCATTCCTCTTCCGCAAATCATGCCGGTATACTTGCCACAGTATACCGCGCAGCCACCTCCAGTCATTCCATCCACTCAATATGATGACTCGCAAGAGTCTTTCACTCCCCTAAATGTTACCATGGATGAAGTGGTCCAGATCCTGCAGAAAAGGCCAGATTTCAAAAGGCCTGCTTCTCTGAAGTCGGATATTCGCAATCGAAATCCGAACCTTTGCTGTGAATACCATAAAGAGGGAGGGCATCTGACCGAGGACTGTCGGGCCCTTCGCTTGCTGATAGAGAGGCTCCTGGGAGAAGGAAAGCTTTGGGGCCTAGTCCGGAAAGTGTCAACTGCTGAGCCAGCAGCTGAGAAGAAAAAAGAGAAAGAAATAGTGGAAGTAACCTGGGAATGCGCCGACGTCGAAGACGCCGGCTGCTATGGAGACATCCATCCTTCCGCTGAAAGCATCGAAGTCAATGATGTGGGCCCCTTAGGGGACATCTAATGTATACATGGAGGGGCTGGAGCAGAGTCATCTCACAAATCCAGCATCGCGAGAGTTCTGTAGCAGGAAGTAGCAGCCACTACAAGTTCTCCCCCCGAAAGCACTATTGTCACCTTTGGTCAGGACGACCTTCCCCCCAATGCCAATCCTTTCGACAATGCGGTGGTCATCAAAGTCATCATCGAAAATTATACTGTTCACAAGATCTTGATTGACACAGGTAGCTCTGTCAATCTCCTTTTACGTCCAACCTTCGAAGCCTTGAAAACTGGAAAGCCTCTACTTTCAACCGACGGGCCCCTCTATGGTTTTTCTGTGGAGAAGAAAGAAGTGGAGGGTTCAGTAAAGCTCCTGGTCTCCCTTGGAGGAGTGATAAAGCTAATCAATTTCGTGGTGGTGGATGCCCCAAGCAACTACTGCGCCATCTTCAGGAGGCGGATTCTTAATGCATACCGGGCAGTAGTGTCTACCTTCCATCTTGCTCTTAAGTTTGCCGCTGAGGGAAGACAGTATCGGGTTAGATGTAACCCAAAGGTAGCTCGGGAGTGTTACGTCCGAACTGTCAACATGATCATCGACGTTTCACTTCCCAAGGCCATGAATGAAGTTCTGGAAATTGCTGAATCCTCAAGGGCTGCTGAGGAAGGAAAAGATCGAGAAGGGGCTCACCTGGAACCTGCCCAGGCGACCCAAGAGGTCCCTATTGCTGAAGGGGAAGAAAAGAAGCTGGTCATCAATGCTGAGTTGCTGGAGGAGGAGAAAGTGGAGCTGATCTCCTGCCTTTTGGAGAACCTGGATATCTTTGCTTGGTCAGCGGAGGATATGCCAGGAGTGGATCCGGACGTGGCTTGTCATCATCTGAACGTATCTCCAGAGTTCAAGCCCGTCCAACAAAAGAAGAGAGAAGTGGCAACCAAGCTGGCGTTGCCCATCTGAGAGGAGGTTGCCAAACTCCTGAAAGCAGGCTTTATTTCTGAAATTCAATATCCCACGTGGATGTCGAATGTTGTAATGGTTAAGAAATCTGGTGGGAAGTGGCGCATGTGCGTAGACTTCACCAAACTTAATAAAGCGTGTCCCAAAGATTGCTACCCTCTGCCTCAGATAGATGTCTTAGTTGATTCCGCGGTTGGGTATGATTTTATGATTTTTCTCGATGCTTTCTCTGGGTACCATCAAATTAAAATGCACAGACCTGATATCCCGCACACCTCATTTATCACAAACGATGGGTGTTACTACTATCTCGTAATGCCCTTCGGTCTTAAAAATGTTGGCGCAACATATCAAAGAATGATGGATACCGTCTTTAAGCATCAAAAAGGCAAGAACCTCGAAGTTTACGTTGATGATCTCCTTCTGAAAAGTAAAACATTTTCATCACACTTGAAAGACCTCGTAGAGACGTTCGCTACTCTACGGAGGTTCAAGTTAAAATTAAACCCATTGAAATGTGTGTTTGGGGCAAACAAAGGAAAGTTTCTCGGGCATCTCTTAACTCCCGATGGCCTTGCACCGAATCCAGATAAAGTGAAGGTCATCCTTGATATGACCCCTCCTCGAAATACCAAGGAAGTTCAGCAGCTTGGAGGATGATTGGCAGGATTGAGCAGGTTTATCTCCAAATCCGGGTATAAAAGTGCCCCATTCTTTAAAATACTGCGGGGAGGATCAAAGTTTGAATGGAGCGAGGAGTGCAACAGGGCTTTCGAGCAGCTAAAAGTACAGTTGACTTCAACTCCGCTACTCCAAAGTCCCGTGAGGGGCAGATATTATTCCTATATTTGGGAGTCGGCCCAGATGCGGTGAGTTCTGTCCTCGTTCGGGAAGAAAAGAAGAGGCAGTTCCCGATATATTATGTTAGCCACATTCTCAAAGATGCAAAAACCAGATATTCAATCTTGGAGAAGCTAGCCTTGGCCTTGGTTATGTCTTCACGAAGGCTTCGTCCTTATTTCCAGGCTCATCCTGTCCAAGTAATTACAGATCATCTTTTAAGAAATGTTCTTGAAAAGCCAGATCATTCAGGGAGGTTGGCTAAATGGGCTATCGAATTAAGCGAATTTGAAATATCATACATCCCCCGAACAGCAATCAAAGCACAAATCTTGGCAGACTTCTTGGTGGATACAGCAGAACCTAGTTCTGAACAGGTGGTGCAATCTCATTTGGCTTGGGTCATTTATGTGGATGGGGCTTCTCGCAAAAACTTCGTGGGAGCCGGGGTAGTTTTAATCAGTCCAAATGGCATCAGGCTTGAATAGGCTATCAAATTCTTCTTTCCTGTCACGAATAATCAGGCAGAATATGAAGCACTTTTGGCTGGGCTGAGGCTTGCAAAAGAGCTGGGCATAGAACATGTACATATTAGAACCGATTCATTAGTAATGGCCTCTCAGGTCTTGGGGAATTATGAGACAAGGGAGCCAATTCTGAGGAAATATCTACTGTTAGCCAAAAAGGAAATCGGAAGATTCAAGTCATTCATTATCGAGCATATTCCAAGGACGCAAAATGAGGAAGCAGATGAGTTGTCAAAGTTCGGTCTTCCATCCGGGGGAGTGACCTTTGAACTTTTTCATCCGGCAACAGATGAAGCGGAACTCATGCAAATTGATCATAATCCTTCGTGGAAGGACCCTTACGAGTTGTTTTTGTCAAAAGGGGAGTTCCATCATTCCATCAAAGATAGAAGAAGATTCAGAAGGAAAGCGCCATACTATTATCTGATAGCAGGAGTTCTCTACAGGAAGACCTTAATCTCTCCCTCAGCACTGTGTGTTTCCGAGGATGAAATCCCAACCATACTTCAGGAGGTTCTTTCCGGGGAGTGTGGTAGCCATTCAGGAGCAAAGACTCTGGGAAAGAGAATCTTAAGGCAGGGGTATTTCTGGCCAACCATGAGAAAGGATGCTGAAGCATTCGCTAAGCGATGTGTTCAGTGTCAAAAGTTCGCTCCTCTTCAGCATTTGCCTGCTTAGTCGCTCAGATCAATAACTGCGTCATGGCCCTTCGCAGTTTGGGGAATGGATCTTATCGGACCCTTCCCCATAGCCAGCGGCCAATGCCGCTTTATCATTGTGATGAATGACTACTTCAGTAAATGGATTGAGGCGAAGGCATTAGCAAGAACTACAACTCAAATTATCAGGAACTTCATATGGGGAGAGATAGTCTGTCGGCATGGAATTTCGCTAGCAATCGTCACTGACAATGGTCCGCAATTTAACAATCCAGAGATGATAAACTTTTGTGATCAGGTGGGAATTGATCTTCGGTTTACTTCGGTACATCATCCAAGGACAAATGGTCAGGTAGAAGCAGCAAATCGGCAGATCCAGCAACTTCTGATGATGAGGGTCTTGAATCAAAGAGGGAATTGGGCGGACCAACTTCCTTCCATCCTTTGGACTCTTCGTACCACTCCATCTTCAGCTACGGGGGAGACACCATTCAAATTATCCCATGGCTCGGAAGCTGTTGTTCCTGTAGAATTTGAGGTGTTCACTCCAAGAGTTGTATATGCAAAGGAGGGAGGAGAAGCATGGATAGATGAAAATGACGAGGCTGTCAAGTATAGTCTGGATCTGATCGAAGAAATTCAGGACGAGGCAACCATCAGACAAGAAGAAGTTAAAAGGAGAATGACGAAGTACTTTGACAAGAATGTCAGGGTAAAACATTTTGCAGTCGGAGACGTTGTGCTAAAGAAAGTTGATGCAGCAGCCAGAGCAGGCAACGTTGGGAAGCTGAATCCTAATTGGGCTGGACCTTTCATCATCAAGGAAGTACTAAAAAGTGGGGCTTACCGCCTCCAGACGAGTGAAGGAGAAGACATCTCACGCACCTGGAGCGGTGACGATCTCAAACGGTTCTATCCTTAAAATGTGCTCTTTACTTTCCTGCATTTTTTGGATATTTTAATAAGAAGCCCCATACTGACACTTCTCCATGTCTGATGTTTCCTTTTTACACTTTCTTATATATCAACCTCACTGAACCACGGAGACATCGCCAAGTTCTGCTTGAACCCCCTCGGATTGTAGTCATTAGATTAAAACCATGAAGATCATGTGTAACGGGGAGTTTTCGCACACGTGTAGTGGTAGCTTGCCAATTCCCGTGCGGTGGTCTTCGGAACCTTGGATCCCGGCTGATATCTGACACACCCCTGCATCAAGGGAGGTCTGGGTGAATGTTGGCTCTGTCATGCCCCGAGAGGGATATAGTTACAGCTTTGATGATCTTTCTGAGGAATGCAATGTCGGTATAGCCTTCGCGGCATAACCACACCTGCCCAACTGATCATCTTAGTCTGCGACCGACGAATACTCCTAGGTACTCTCAAGCGATGCCTAAGTGGGACCCACAACTGGGTTGATCTTTCTGAGGAAAGCAATGTCGGTATAGCCCCCGCGGCATAACCACACCTGCCCAATTGATCAACTCGGCTTGTAGCCCTAGGCAAGAGAGCAGCTGAGTCGCTTACAGCCTTCATGACCACTTGAGGAAAGCAATGGTCGCCGCCTAGGCCTACCTGCCCACTTGGTCATCTAGGTCTGTACTTGTCTTTTTTTTCTTTTCCTCTACAACTCCTATGACCATCTGAGGAAAGCAATGGCTGCCGCCTAGGCCCACCTACCCATTGGGTCATCTGAGTTTGTAGCTGCTCTTTACCACATTACAGGGAATTATCCCATCTCATAGGGTCTTTTTGACCATATGAGGAGGAAACAGCTTTTCAACAAGCATATCGTAGACCGGGCGGTTTGTGTTTGAGCCTTGCGGTTTGAAATAAACAGGTATCAAAATTGTCAGGTAGCCTGGTCGTGAGACCGATCGAATTTGGTAAAATAATGTGAGGCTCTTCATAATCAAGCAAAAGAATCCGCTCAGAGTATATACAGATCGCCCGGGTTTATCCGCCGATGATATTAATTGCGCGACCTACCGGCTGTTTTCTTATGGCTCGATATTCCATATTGTGGAATAATTTTGAAAAGGCCAAGTTATGATCGCACGACTTGGTTATGTCAATTTCCTGTCCGAATTTCTGTCCGCCTGAGTTATATATATACCGTACGGACATAGCAGTTAACTAATTATGTTCATGGGGAAATCTGAGTTACGTGAACCATCCGGATTAGATGCTAATCGCTCGGCCTGTCGATTATTTACTTATTACTTGGCATTCTCAATCTGGTGGAACAATTATGAAAAGCCAGGTTATAATCGCGCGCTTTGGTTACATTCAATTTCCCGATTGGGTTTCTATCCGCCCGAGTTATATATATAAATCACACGGGTATATCTGTTGTTGATTGGATTCACAAGCAATGTCTTTCAAATAATAAGTCGTTTGAATCAAAGTATTGACCGCTCAAACCGGTCGACTGCTTCTTTATGACTTGGTATGTCTCATAAAAGTGATTATATAAGGCCGGGTAATGGCCGCACGACTTACAATCAAATATGAGGAGTCATCGAATCAAACAAAACATGTTCAAACCGCATGGTCATGATTTCTCAGCAGCCTGAAGCTATTCTTGGTTATTATGAAGCATTCGCAATAGGTTGAAGAGTTTCAATGTCTGGCCGTTCAAATTATATATTCAAGCCGCACTAACTACGCATCAGAATATCATAATTGATACTTCTTCGGAATATATTAAAAGCTCGCTTAATCTAGATTGAAGACACAAGCCGCACGACCTAATTAAAGGAAAGAAGACCGCAGCGAACGCAAGTAAGTCGCAGAAAAACAAACAACTAGACAGGTAAAAGCTTTTTGTTTCATTTCCAAAATATCTTTACATTGATTTATGACCGACCGGCTAAACAAAATCAAGTCGTCGGTCATGCAAAAACAAAAAGCAAAATTCAAAAAATTACAAAAAGGAGCTATTC
The DNA here is from genome assembly GCA_033032865.1 of Dactylorhiza incarnata. Taxonomy (NCBI): domain Eukaryota; kingdom Viridiplantae; phylum Streptophyta; class Magnoliopsida; order Asparagales; family Orchidaceae; genus Dactylorhiza; species Dactylorhiza incarnata. The sequence continues at coordinate 80,358 of JAWHQI010000479.1, forward strand.
GTCCGGCTTGAGTTTCTTGGTCGCAGGAGAGCTTGAGTCTTCATCGCCAGTAATGTCCACCTTAGGCGAATATCCTTTACTGGAAATGGAGGAACCCGAGGAGCTGCTACCCGAGCAACTTGAGCTACCTGAGCCGCCCGACTGGTGAGACCTGGACCGCCCGATCTCATCGAAATCACTGGATCCTGCATCTGAGCCATCTTCTTTTTCAACCGCGGCGGGTTCTTTCTCGATTTCTTCTCCATTGCTCTCTTCCTCAGTACTACTGGACTCGATCTTGTCCATCCCCTTGGCTCGGCGGGTTATTTCATCTAGTTTGTCCTTCAGGCCAGGATAGAGATCCAGGAAGGTTGTGTCCTCAAAACCCGAGGCCAGGCCGTCCCTATCTCGCAGGCGATTTAGGGCACCATCAATCCCTTTGGCTACATGGGGGAAGACTTCGTCTTGGAAATCCGGGTTGTCCATATCATATTGATGCTATAAAAGGAAGGCAAATGTCAGGTCGCGCAGTTTGAAAGTGATAAGCCCGAAATGTTTGTCGGAAACTTACCGCAATAATCTCCTTTAGTTTGGCATTTTCATCGGCCTGGTCGGCGAACTTCTTCTCCAGGTAAGTATGGGCTGATACCAATTGTTTATATGAAAGTGCCATAAAATGATTGGCCGCAAAGCCCCATGCGCCAGCCTGCGCGGCTACTCTGGAAAGTTCCTCTTCTGGAACCCTCTTCAGTCTCTTCAAAGTTTTTCGGCCCTACATGGCAGCCCCGGCGGCCAACGCATGCCGGCTAATCTTCTCACTCCCCCAGAATGGGAGAGCAGTGGATACTTGCACGCATTCACCATCCTTATGCCAAAGGACTGTCAGCTTACCCTTAAGATCGCGCGGGTTGCTGCAAGAGCGAAGAAACTCGAACTCGCCTGAAGAAGTCGGGCTCTCCTCTTCAGACCACTGCGGGTCGGATTTCCTTTGTCGCTTCTCCCTCTGGGTCAAAACTGGAGCGGCCGGAGTAACCGGCTTGTTTAAGGGAACGACTGTGGCAGCTGCAGAAATTTGAAACTTAGAAGAACAGTCTGTGCGGTCATAAAATGACGAGTTAAGGAGAAACTTACTATCCTCAGGGCGGACATCTGCCAGCTCCGCGAACAATGGAATATAATGATTCACGTCGAGTCGCTCGTTCTCCAGGGATTCGAAGATCTTTTGCTCAGCTTATCCAAGCTTAACCGACTTAAAATCCGCCGGACTCTTCGTCTGCGGGTTGACCTGCAATAACCCTAGGGGCCTTCAAACATAGCATACCGCTCAGACCAACTCGCAACCTTGTTCACAAGGTTGATAACTTTCATTCCCCGGCATCCAAAATAAATATGACCTCTAAAAACGGAGGTTCCGGCGTCCGGAGTAGACCGCACGGAAAAGAAGTTTCGAAACAAAGAAATCGAAAATTTAACTCGCTCTGATCGCAGATACGAGATAAAGCTATAAATAGAGGCAATGAAATTCGGCGGGAGTTGTCCGGGCACAACCCCGTAGTGATCGAAAATAGCGATGACTTCAAGAGGAGGAGGAAATCTAAAGCCATACTTGAAATGGTCAATAGGAATGACAATTTTAGTGGAAGACGAGGAGTTTATCCGCTCGTCACGTAAAGGAAGCCGAACGGTTATGTTGCTATCAACCATATATTCTTCAATAAAGTCATTCAACTCGCTTTGAGTTAAGCGACACTCTTTATGATTGGCCGATCGGAAAACAGAAGCCGCGTCAGTTCGGACTGCGTGAACTTTCTCAGACCACGACGACTTTTGCTTAGCTCGCGCCATTTCAGAAAGTATGAATGGATCACCGTAATGGTTACTACTTATAGAGATAACGATCTGCAAATAACAAAACTATGGCGCGGATATGACATTAAACCGTGCGGATTATATCACACAAGCAGCACAGATAACAAGAATAAACAATCGCTTGCGCATAGTCAAGTCAGGCCGATTAAACAGAAACCTACAATCAGTATGTTAATGAAGTTCAACAAAAATCTCAAGCATTTAGCGCCAGTCGCGACCTGCACATCAATTCGGCATAAGACATTTCGGCATAAATTATACGGGTTATAAGCACATCAGAAGGTGCTAAAGGAAAATATTATCCAAAGTAAACCAAATCGTCAGATCATCCCAAGAAGCGAATAAGAAAAAATTACAAACATAGTTCATGAAAGTTAAAAGCCGCTCACGACTGATGTGGCTCTTGGGGGTTATCCTCACGATGAAGTCGAGCGACCTGGTCGCCGGTCTGAATAAGAAGGCCATAGATCTGACTCGAATGGTAGTGGATGCGATTGAGCGTGCTGTGAAGCCGCGCGGCGTCCCATTCTACCCGTGCGGCAGGAATCGTACGAGCAGGAGGGGCCCCGGCGGGCTCATTCGCAGCAGGGTCGGACGCCCTAACGTGTGGGGGATTAGAGCTCTCCCCAACAGCCGGGCAGTTCAACATCCAGGATCTTTCATCACTGGACGAACGTCGGTTTTCGCCAACTTCCCTGGTTATACGAAGATATTTATTTTGATAATATTTACAGTCCTCCTCGAACTTCGAGGACATCCTCTTCTCCCTATCAAAGCGCGAGGTTATTGTAGCAATCTGGTCTATCAGCATTCTCTCCTTATCAAGTCGCGCTTTCTTCTCAGACTCCAGTTGGGCCTCCAACGCTTTCTCTCTCTCCGGCCGCCTTTTCTTCTCGGCCTCCAGGTCAGCCCGCGCAGTCTCTAACTGGGCCCTAATCATCAGATGCTCCTCTCGTCGTTCTTTCCTCTCGGCTTCTAACGCAACCCGAGCGGCCTCCTCTTTCTTCTCCATCTCTCTTACTTTCACTTCCAAATTATTCAGAAGAAGCTGGAAGTCGGTCAGCTTCTCCTGTCCGGAATTTAATCTCGGCACAAGGTTAGGCACCTGAGGCAGAGGCGGAAGGCTAGATATCAGGTCGCCCGGCCTTACTATGTCCTCCGGTTTGTCTACAAGAAAAAATTGTAATTAGCAGAGCAAAAGGCGGATAGAATAATTAAAGGATTATAAGGTTAAAATGCCTGAATGAACAGGCCGCTTCAATTGTTCCGGGTCCATTCTCCGACGTTGTTCTTGCCATATCCTTTCATTATTCTTTCGTCTAGAAGCTAAGGTTTGAGTAATGGGCAGGAAGAAGCTCGGCGGCGGATTCAATAACAACCTGTTTTGCTTTTTCCGAGAACGCGGGATGAAGAAACGGATAGTTTCATAACCCGCATCGGGCTTACCTGGGGCGAATGGGTCGGGCAGTTGCGGCTTGCCCTGCGCCCGTATCTTCTCCACCTTTATGACCATTAAGCACAGACCGGCTAGTGTCCGGTCTTTCTCTTCTCGTACGGCCTTCTCAGAGTCACCGGTATTTTTGTCAGGGGAAACAGTTCGGCTCAAGGTCGCGGGGCTATCAAGTAGCGTATCTTTGTTCAGAAAATCATCCATTCCTCTGAGGATGCCCCCGATCGACACACTGTTCGCAGAATCTGGAACAAGATCGCCCGACTTGGCAAGAGGGGTATTGGGGGGATCGATTTCCTCCTTCACACGCGGATTACTTTGGAGACAGGCCGCGGTCGGCTTCTTAAAGGCTCTATTCTTAGCCTTCAACTTTTGGAGCTTCCTAGCAATTCGCTCGGCTGACGAATAGCCCCTTTTTCTCTTCTTCTTCCCCGACTCCAGGTTGGTCTGCCTTGTAGGGCTGGAATCGTCAAAAATTAGAACCGGCGAGGTAGGTGACCCGTCCGGCCTGGAAGAAACAACTTCTCCTTCTTCTCCAACATTCAGTTTCATGAGAGGAGTCCCTGATGGAGTAAAATCCATGTCGAAGGAAGGTGTAGAATGGTCCGCCCCGGGCTCTATCGATTTCTTTCCTGAGGCTTTCTCCTCAGATAGCGAGATCTCCACGGCTTTGGTCTTGATCGCTTCCTCTTCGGCAGCTTTGGCCATGGCCGCCTCCTCCGCGGCAGCTTTGGCATTGGCCGCTTCTTCTTCAGCAGCTTTGGCCTTGGCCGCCTCCTCCGCGGCAGCTTTGGCCTTGGCCGCTTCTTCTTCAGCAGCTTTAGCTTTGGCCGCCTCTTCCTCGACGACTTTAGCTTTGGCCGCCTCTTCTTCGGCGGCTTCGGCCTTTGCTACTTATTCTCTTGCGGCTTTGTCTTTGGCCGCCTCCTTCTCTATAGCCCTTTTCTTGGCCAACAATTCTTCGGCGGCTTTCCTCTCCTCTGCAGTTTTTTCCCCGGTATTCTTCTTAGATCCGGAAGGTTCCACCTTTAGAGACCGTCCGGCCTTGTCCGACTGATGACTCTTTTTCCTCCGGGCATCCTTATCTTTCCGCTCTTCGACCTTCTTCCGGTCACCCCCCCTTATCAACGCGGGTTTGGAGGGAATCAAGGAAATCCATTCTAATTAAAGGGGTGCTGACCTGAAAAATCCTAACCGCAATCGGCGAGTAGCATCCCGTGATCTCCGGAGAATTATGCAGAAGAAAGAGCTCTCAGGCAATTTTATAGACATGAGTGCAAGACGGGTGGGGTCTTGCGGGTAGAACTGATATTTTCGAAATCTCCTCGGAGTTTGAAAATATGCGGGGATTATGTTTACCCAAAAGACCGCTTCCGAGTGGTACTTCTCCCAGACTGGGCGGTCTAAAGACTAAGATCGCCCGGTTCAGTTTCAGCAAAGGTCATTCAGAACCAACCAACACAAAACCAGGCGGTCTGATATGATTCAGATCGCCCCTGAAGACTGAAGATCATCAAGGCCAGGCCTCCAAAAGCATGCCATGGTCTCAAGTCTCAGACCGCCCGGGTTGCACTATGAAGGTCAGCCAAGGTCCCAAAGGCAAGCCGCGGTCTCAAGTAAGAGACCGCCCGGGTTGTACTATCACCTTGGTCACTGCATCTTCAGGCCAGGCCAAAGGCAGACCGGGAGCGCAAGCCGCCAAGCCGCGCGGCTTCTTTCTTTTCTCCCTTCTGTATCTCGTCACCACCTGCTCATTTCTCCTGTACCCGGGCAGGCGGTTATCCTATCCCTGCCCGTTCGGGCAGGCTCCCAAGCCTATAAATAGGGGGCGGCAACGTTTGCAAGGCACACACACTCGAATCCAGGAGCTCGCTTGTTTGAGTTGCGGTCTCGAGTCTCCCGTCTTGCGAACTGTCTGGCCGGCCGGCTTCTGCTTTCCTGCACTTGTAACCCGCTGTAACTGCTTCTTCTTAATCAAAGGAAAGCCCGTCACAGGAGTGGCATTCGCCATGACGGGCGAAGTCTGGCTTTGATCGCTGCTAGCAGTCTCATTTTCTCCACCTAAAAAGTAACCGGCAACCCGCAGCCTCCGATTTCCTTTGGAGGTACGATTTTGGATTCAACATCGCGGAGCCGCCTGTTCGACTGAATCCCCTGCCGCGCTGTCTGGTGAATCAGCTCAGCTGTCCGGAGGGCGGAGCGGCAACTAAGGTTGGCCAACTCGCGGATGGGAACCTCCGTGAGTACCTCAGCGTCATCTCGTTCGTACAACCCAAAGATCAGGTTAAACACATGATCGCCGACCTCCTCGAAATCCTCCCAGGAGGGGTGGAGTGAGCTCACTGAAATCCGGTTCATCTCGTGATCCCATATCATGAGGGGGCCGCCCCGGAAATCCTTACTCTGCATCCCCAGCCCATAATGCGGATGAGTAGAAGGGTCGGGAGGCAGACTCATCGGAAGGCGAGAGGTGGAACCCCCTGTCCTCCGCTTTTTCGGCCTCAGCTCGCTTCCCGAGGCGACTTCGGGATCTACCCGCCCCTCGCCCTTGTCCACCGGCAAGGCCGGCTCGCTATCCACTGTGACCACCACCCCTGCAAAAGACCCCTCCCTGGAAGGCTCACTTGACCGTTGCCGAGAAGCATCATGAGGGGGTAGGAGGGGGACGGTGAGCTCTCCTGCATTTAAACACGAGGCAGTTAGTAACCACCCCCACCAGGGACAGATAACCAACACCGCGAGGCGATTAAGATTTACCCGCTCCCGGATTAACGAAGGCGAGTTGATCCACGCCCTGCCGCAGGAAAACAACGTCCAAGACCTTGTCCTTCAGAGAACGGTAGAGTTCGAGCGCGTCCCTCCTCAGGCGAGGCGGTCGGTACTCTGCCTCCGTCTTCTGGATGGGGGAGAAGGGAATATTACCGTAGTCGCCTCGCACCAGGACAAATTTGTCAGTCCAATGGTGGACCTTGTTGAAGGTCTCGGCGACCTTGACGCACACGCTGGTGAAAAATGAGGTACCGTCGCTGGTCGCCTTCAGGGTCATCACTTTGCGGAAGGTGGGGAGGTTGAACTCTATCTTCTCCCCACTGAGGTAGCAGGCGTAAACGACCAGAATGCTGATTGCGTTGGGGTTGACCTGTGCGGGGATCATCCTGAAGTACCGGAAGACTTGACGAACCTGTAAGATCCCTCTCCCGCACCTAGAGAGCTTTCGAATCTTATGCCCAGAACCGCCGCCTTACGGTGACACTAACACCCGAGTTAGCTGCCTCCGCAAGACGCTGATCCTGCCGGCAAGAACGATCGATAGGCCAACAAGAGTTAAGAAGGAAAATAAACAAAACCAAGTCCACAATCACACATTTATAAAACAAAATATAAAAGTCCATCAATGAGTACAACAAGTAAAGGAGAGAAAGGGCTTAGGCCTGGTACAAATCCAAGTAAAGTACAAAAACTCTCTCACTCTACATCTGTGCGAAAGCTAAACAAACTCTCAACTCTCGAACTCCTGTCTTGTAGTAGAAGTAATGCACGGCATAAGCTCCTCGGGTCCTGTCTCCTCTTCTAGCTGGGGCTCCATCACCTCAGGTACCTACGATCACAACCGACCGTTAGTCATAAAGACTAAGCCAATTTTGTGCCCGCCTCCCCCCGTGACTCCTAGGCACCGTGCGGGAGGACGAAGCGGAGGAAAAACAAGGGGTAGTAAAAACAAGGCAGGTGACAATTGTCTAGACTAGCAGGGTGTATAAATACTAAGCAAGTAAAGGTAACAATTCTATACTAACCAGAGTAAGTATGACAACAAATAGTAAAAGACAATGCAGTATAAAGAAGCGGGTACAAGAAATAAGAGTAGCAACGAAAGTAACCTTAACTTATATGCACACACAAAAGCACATAAGCTAAGGGATCTGGCAAGAAGTAAACTCGTCGTATAAAGAGCTCATACTAATTAATACGATGAGGTCTCTGTTTTATGCAAGTATGCTATGTCATGATGTGCAATGCAATGATGCAACTCACGCACACGACTCTGTACGTACAGACCTTTTGTAGTTCCCTCTGTTCGAGTGTGTCAACTCAGGTACCCAGTTGAGGCAAACAGGGCAGTGGACCGGGCTATCCACTTCTACGTTTGTGTAACACCACCCAACCTAGACCTTACGTACGCCCCTAAGAACACACAGGGTATCCGCGTACTATCCGGTAAGCACCACCTCTAGCCCTCTATTCGAGTCTCCGCTCAGGTACCCTGTTGAGGCAAACAGGGCAGTAGACCGGGCTGTCCACTTCTAGCTTGTGTGACACCACCCAACCTAGACCTTACGTACGCCCCTAAGAACACACAGGGTATCCGCATACTACTTGATACAACGATGCCTCTAATTAAAAATGCCTAGCCTACTACTTGCAGGACCTAACCCAAAGCAATATATAGTGTGCATAATGCTCGCAGGACTACACAAGTCTTATATTTAAACTACGAGCCTACCGCTCGCTAGACTACACCAGTCTTATATTTAAACTACGAGCCTACCGCTCGCTAGACTACACCAGTCTTATATTTAAACTACGAGCCTACCGCTCGCTAGACTACACCAGTCTTATATTTAAACTATGAGCTTACCGCTCGCTAGACTATCCCAGTCCTTCCTTATATCTCGAGCCTACCGCTCGCAGGACTATCCCAGTCCTTCCTTATAACCCGATCCGGTTTGGGATGAAAGTTAACTTGTCAAGTTCTCCTACTTAACTAATCTTGTTTATAATTTAGTTGATCTTAGAAGCTTTAGGGTTAGCCTTAGACTTCCGGAGGGTTACCCGGTGAGGGGCTCACAACAGTACTAGGAAGTGTGGTGGGCTGACACCCCGAACTTCCTCTTCCCAAGGCACTTAATCTTGTTGGTATCTACCCCTTTTTACTTGATCCCCATTATCCTCTCCAATTACATTAAATCTCTAAGATGAGTTAAACTTGGCACTTAGGAGTGGGGAGTTCTTTTGAACTCCAACACCACCAATTGTGACCGGGTGCTGACTCTCCCGTCGTCACATTCTAAGCTCGAGTTCCCTTCTTCACCGAGGAAATGCACACATTCAATTAGTATTCTCAACCTTACTTGGACCCACACTCCTATTCTTCGTCATCCTTAATCCAGGGTTTGCCTTGGATACTTCTCGACTTCGCCCTTGAGTATTTACCTTAAGATGACTCACCCGGCTAAGGGTAGTTTTACTTCCATATAATCGTTTAACACTGATGAGTTGTTTGTGGGGCCCTTGACGAGGTCTAACTTCCTTTTCTTATCATTGTAAATTCCTACACTTATAGCTTTGCTAAACGCACCCCAACCCTAATTTCCCACGATGCCCTTAGAGATGCTCTTCCACATAATCTGAGCCTTCATAATAATCAAAGAGTTAACAGTTCTATGTGTGAAGGTCAGTGGTGGTCTAAATCACATAAATCAGTTTTAGTATTCGTAGACCAAAATAAGATTGAGCTAGATTTGACTCCTATGGTGCAATCTTGATCACATCATATCCAAATGAGTTCCAATTAGTACCATAGGTTCGCAATGAGTAGTGATCTAACAACCTCAAATCCTAATTTCATAAATTCTCTAGGGAATCTTATGTTGAGTCCGAAATTGCACCTCCGAAGGAAATCGGAGGCTGCGGGTTGCCGGTTACTTTTTAGTTGGGAAAAATGAGACCGCTGGCAGCGGTCAAGGCCAGACTTCGCCCGTCATGGCGAATGCCACTCCTGTGATGGGCTTTCCTTTGATTAAAATGAGGCGGTTACAGCGGTTACAAGTGCAGGAAAGAAGTAGCCGGCCGGTCAGACAGTCTGCAAGACGGGAAACTCGAGACCGCAGCTCAAACAAGCGAGCTCCTGGATTCGAGTGTGCGCCCCTTGGGAACAGTGCCGCCCCCTATTTATAGGCTCGGGGGCCTGCCCGAACGGGCAGGGATAAAATAACCGTCTGCCCGGGTACAGGAGAAACGGGCAGGCGGTGACGGGATACACAAAGAAGGAAAAGAAAGAAGCCGCGCGACTTGGCGGCTCGACCTTCCGACCTGTCTGACCAGAGGCTGAGGATGACGCGACCAAGGCGATGATGCAATCCGGGCGGTCTTCGACTTGAGACCGCGGCTTGTTCATTGATCCCGAACCTTGGCTTGTCCCTATGGCATAATCCGCCCGGTCTCCGACTTGAGACCGCGACTTGTCCTGTTGGACTTGGGCCTGGATTATCTTTAGTACTTGAGGGCGATCTGAATTATGTCAAACCGCCCGGCTTGTGCTAGTTAGTGTTGATGGACCTTGTATAACCTGAGCCGGGCGACTTGGATCTGCAAACCGCACGGTCTGCGAGTAATCCTCTTGAAAGCGGTCTTCTGGGTAAACATAATCCCCGCATATTTTTAAATTTCCGAGAAGATTTCGAAAATATCAGTTCTAGCCGGAGACCGCGCTGATTTCACCCTGTTGGTTATAAAATGTTCCAGGAGCTTCTATTCTGGCATAACTCCATTGCTATCACGAGTCACTACTCGCCTATTGCGGTTAGGACTTTTAGGCTGAACAGCCCGAAAAAGATGGTGGACTTAATGGCCCAGCTCGAAGTTCTTGAGAAACCCGGAAAAAACCGCGAGAGAGACCGCTCGAAGGATAAGAGGAAGAAGAAGAAAACGACGCGGCTTGACAACATTGTAACGGTCGCTTCCACGAGTAGGCCGACCGACCTGCCTCCCGAGCGGGCAGTCGTCTTATCGACCAAAGAGGAAGCGAGTAAGCCGACCGACCAGCATCCCGAATTGACAGTCGATTTATCGATTAGAAAGGAGGAGATTCACCCGAATCCATCCCCAACTGATCCCCCAGCCTTCTCTGACAAGGGAGACAACCCGCCTCCTCCGCCGGATAAGAAAGACTTGGAGACCGTCGTCCCGAAGAGCGATGGTGATGAGTCTTTCAAGATGGAGGTCACCACGTCCGGGGTTTTTCATTTAAACATTAGAGATGAAGGGGGAGAGGCAGTTGACTCCCCCAAGCCGAGCGACCAGCAGGCTTCAGTAGTCAACATCGAAGATAGCCCGGAAAAGTCAGTCATCCTGAAGTCGAAAAAGAGGAAGGCGGAGTCCGCGGCGGACAGGCCTCTAAGGAAGATGAAGAGGCTAAAAGCCAAGAACAAAGCAGCGTCTGGGAGACCGAAAGCGGACAGCCTGCAAGGCAAGTCGCGCGAGAATGAAGTCTCGGAGAGCGTGATTACTCCCTCCCCCCAGTCGAATGACCAGGCTCTCGTTGACGCCCATAGCATTTCCGTAAGTGACCTCCTCAAGGATTTTGATTCTTTCCAGAAGCAAGATGATCAGCTGAGAACTTCTTCCGAACTGCAGGCTGCCAACCCGCCAGGAGAGAAAGGAGCCGCCCTGTTTGAAGATGCGACTAGCATTAAGGAGGCCGCCTTACCTGAGGCTGCAGCTAGCACTCAGGCGGCCGTCCCCCCCTGAGGTTGCGACCAGAACCGAAAGGACCGTACCGGCTCATGAAGATACTGTGATGACCGGTCTCCGATTTATGCAGGTGAAGGTGGAACGAGTAAGAGATCAACTTTCCAGGCCGCCACCGCCGCCACCCAATCTTTTGCTGCAAGGTAAAAATGAAGCGGGTTACCACCCTGTTCATTTTTTCAGGCCGCGGCCTCGAAATAAGTCGCGTGCTTCGTTGTTGAACCCGTCGCCCAACTTCTTTCCCTCCGCTGCTCAATTTTCTGCTGCTAAGCGGAGGCAGAGCGAGAGATCGTGGAGAGAACAACTCCGAAAGTTTGATACCGAGCAAGCAAGGCGACCTGTCCGCCTGAATTCAACCCAAACCGCTGCGGCTTGTAAGCGAGGAAGTTTCGAAGAGAGCGATCTCCTTTTGAACACTTTCTGACCGCTTTTTCTTATTGCAGATGATCGTGACTCTATTCCGAAGTCGGGCGAACTGGTGTCCTATCTCCCTCCGCTTGATCCGCCTTCGCCGGGATCCCGGGTTGTACAAGATACTCGGATGGAGGATGAGATGGGCCGTCTTCAAAGGAATCTTGAAACTCTTGCAAAGCAGTTGAGGACCCTTGAGGAGCGGGAGAAGACCGCTCAAGAAGAAAAGATTGCATTGCGGGTAGAACTGGAGGCTGAAAGGAAAGAGAGTCGGGCTGCGCTGGAGACCGAGCGGAGAGAGCGCCGAGAAAAGGAGAAAGCGCAGCAAGATCAGGTGGCCGCACTGACCACCCGGGTTGATCGCGGGAAGAAGGAGATTCAGAAGCTTGAAGCGGACTGCGCCTATTATCGGGATAAATATCTTCATTTGTCGAGGGAGATCGGCGGAAGCCGACGTCCCCTTAATGCTGCTGATGGAGGTCGGGGTGGATCACGCCGCCCGGATGCTGGGACGAGCTCGTCTCTTCCAGCGGCCGGGACGATCCAACATATTGCTAGTGCGAATGAGCCCGCAACGGCCCTTCCTACCCGTGTAATTCCAGCGGCGCGGGTAGAGAGGGATGTCGCGCGGCTTCATAGCATGATCAATCACCTTAATCACGGCATGAACCAAATGCAAGGGACAATCCTCCAGATAGGCGACCAAGTCGCGCGGCTTCATAGGGAAGATGCGCCGAGTGATGCCCGCAAATGATGAGTGATTTTAAGATCTTTATCTGTAATAATATTTCTATTCGGTCCTTTGGACGACTGTTTGAATTTGGTTTCATGATATTTGGTCTGTTTTCCAGGCTGCTCGGTCTGAGTTTTTGAATTTACTTTATGTTCATGTTGAATGTTGATTGATGCCTGTGGACTACTTCATAAGCCGATCGGCTTCTTTACATGCTTTTCTAATTCGTCTGCTTGAATTATACTTGTCTTGGTAATTCTTTTGTGGTGATGTGCCCGCGAGGGTTGATCGGTCTAGCCGTGATTTGACCTTTGTTAGATGCAAATCAGCCGTTCTTATAAGTAGCATCCTTCCGAAAGTAATTTTACCAGAATTTCGAGATGGGAGCAAAGCACCAGCCGAAGCGACCTGCGAAAACCTCTGCTACCCGCTCCGAAGCCGCTGTGGCTTTTCACTCAGCAGACCACGAGGAGTGTCGTTTGACCAAGGCCGAATTGGACAAATTCGTTGAGAAACATATGACTGACAGCCCGCTGCTCGCGCGACTTCCGCTCCGTGATGAGCGGATGAATTCTTCTGGCCCAAACCAAATCGCGATCCCAATCGACCATTTCGATTGCGGATTTAAGTTCCCGATTTCGATTGAGCTCGCCATGGTCTTTGACCATTATGGAGTTGTACCCGGTCAGATTTCTCCTAATTCGATGGCCGGAATTTGCAGCTTCATCCCCTACCTGCGATCTGAGAGAGTCCGCTTTTCTATGGATCTCTTCAGGAAAATATTCTCGGTGCGGGCCATCCCGGACTCTGAATCGAATGTATTCAAAGGCCATCTCTACTTTGGCTGCCGCGGGTTGAAGATGGTTAACCTCGCGAACAAGGTCACAGCCTGGTCGAAGAGATACTTGATCTTCGAAGGCCGACTTGGCCTGTTGAACCCGAATCCGCAAGTGCGGCCAGAGGAGGCCTTTCAACAGGTCGCAATAAGCGAGGTCGAGAAGAAAACCTGCAAGCTTCTCGAGGATGAGCGGCTTAACGTAAGCTACTACATCCCGCTACTTGCCGAGCTAGAAAATGTTCGGCCTGAAGATAGTAAGCTTTCTTTTAACCCGCTTCTGACTTTAATATTGACCGCTCGGTCATTTGTGTTGACCCTTTCCTCTTTTTGTAGCCGAAGCCGTTGTCCCTGCCAACAAGCCGGTCAGCCCGGCCGGTTTAATCTTAACTCAGACGGAGAAGAGAAAAAGACAAGTCAGGAACAAGCCGCTGCCATCCGACGGGGAGGATTCGGCCTCTTCGGGCGACTTTTCTGCCCTTCGTTCCTTTAGCAAGGTGAAGGATTTAAAAGGCCGCACGGTTTTGTCATGGCATCCGGACGGCGACGGTGTTCAGGTCTCTACCGTGCTCCCCCATTGGTCGAATGAGAAGTCGGGCCGGCATGCTGAAGCCGCTAGCATTGCCATGTTCGGCCGACGGAACTTCAGGAGGTTGAGGAGGATTCCCGAGGAAGAGCTCGCCCGGGAGGCCGCGCGGGTTGGTGCCGAGAGCCTCATCACCAATGTCTTTATGGGAATGAACTTCAAAAGGTTGATTAAAGCAAATGATCACCTAGAGAAGGAAATCGCCGAATTGAAGAAGGAGAATGTGCGGCTAAAGGAAGCCGAGTCGGTAAGTTATCACCTGGCCAGCCGTCCTTCTGAATTTTTCAGACCACGCGGTCTCTTACCTTACTCTATTTTTTGCAGGCAAAGTATGATGAGACCAATCCGGTTTATCAGCAGGAACTTTTCCCTCATGTCGCCGAGGGAATCGACAATGCTTTTAACCGCCTGCGGGAGCTCAAAGCGTTCGCGCCTGGTTTCGAGCATTTCACCTTCTCAGACGCCTACCCGATCTTGCAAAAGAAGTTAGAGAAGATCAGGCGGAAAGCCAAAGGAAAGAACAAAGCCGACGGATCCAGCTCAGAGGAGAGCGGCGACGGGGATGATGAGGCCGAAGAACCCGCAGCGGCTGAGAGTGGGGAGAGTGGCTCGGAGTCCGAATCCAGTGGTTCCGAAGAAGAGGCTGGGCGAAAGTCGGGCGAATTGAGCAGTTCATCCTCGTCGGGTAGCGAGGGTTACTCCCCTGACGTTTCAATTGACGGGAGCGATCACTCAAGTACCCCTGCGTCTAAGAAACTTAGGTCGCATAATTAGTAGCTTGTATTTTGCTTTGTTTTGAATAGCCGTCGGCTTGACATTGTTAGCCGGTCGGCTTAAAATATAATGTAAAGAATGTTTTGATAATGAAATGGAAAACTTTTACCTGTCTATCTGTCTACCTTTTGCGACTTACTTGTGGTTGTTTGCAATCTTTTTCTGTGTTAAATCTAAACAAGTCGTGCGATTTAATATTAACTTATCCGGTTAGGATAATGCTCTTCACAGGATTCCGGTAAAGTATCTATTGGTAAAAACCCATTCGCATAGCTTGCTTCTTTCAATCCGGATCGAATTTGTTTGATTCATTCTGAGAAGGTGCTAACTTATTATGAATGCATTACGACATCCCGGAAGCCGAACATAATCAAGCCGCGCGGTTACTACTAGACCCTGCATATTTGCTTTCCAGGATAAAGAATGGTAAGTCATAAGAATAATTATCAGACCGAGCGGTCAGTACTTTAACTCAGGCGACTTGCAACTAAGATTGCTGCAAGCCCCACCCCCGTGAATGTAACTGAAAACCGATCAAGATTTTGAAATAATCAAGCTGTGCGACCATAACCTGGCTCTACATAATTGCCTTGTAAGACAGAATATCAAGTCGCAAGAAGATCAGCCGATAGACCGTGCGATTAATATTTAATCCGAACAATTTATATGACAGCCTTATATAATATTGGCTGATAACCCGCACGGGCTGTATATAGAATTTGTGCGATTAGTAGGTTTAACACTTCCAACCATAACTGTCTGATCGAAGAGAGCCTGTAATTAGCCGATCGGATAGAGTTGAAACCCATAAAGATGATAGATTCACAACCCGAATACTGAGGTCGGCCGGTCATGATTATGCTTGCTCCCTTGATATTTACCTTGTGACATTTTAATGATATCCTGTTCATTTCAAACCGTCCGGTCTGACTACCGGACCGCGTGACATCTTTGGAACCTGCTGATTTTAGACCGCGTGGTTTAATAGCCAGACCGCCTGAAAACCCTGGTACCCGCTTATTTCAAACCGCCCGGTTTGAGTATTAAGTCATCTGGTTTGTGATGTACATAGGAATCCTGCTTTTTCCTCCAGATGGTCTATAATGACCATATGGGATGAGATATTTTCCTGTAATGCGATAAAGGATAACTACAGACTCAGATGACCAAGTGGGCAGGTGGGCCTAGGCGGCGAACATTGCTTTCCTCAAGTGGTCATAAGAGCTGTAGAAATAAAGAGAAAGACAAGTACAGACCCAGATGACCAAGTGGGCAGGTGGGCCTAGGCGGCGAACATTGCTTTCCTCAAGTGGTCATAAGGGTTGTAAGCGACTCGACTGCTCTCTTGCCTAGGGCTACAAGCCGAGTTGATCAATTGGGCAGGTGGGCCTAGGCGGCGAACATTGCTTTCCTCAGAGAGATCAACTCAGTTGTGGGTCCCGCTTAGGCATCGTTTGAGAGTACCTAGGAGTATTCGATAGTCACAGACTAAGATGATCAGTTGGGCAGGTGTGGCTATGCCGCGGGGGCTATACCGACATTGCTTTCCTCAGAAAGATCATAAAAGCTGTAATTATATCCCTCTCGGGGCATGATAGAGCCAACATTCACCTAGACCTCCCTTGATGCAGGGGTGTGTCAGATATCAGCCGGGATCCAAGGTTCTGAAGACCACCGCACGGGAATTGGCAAGCTACCACTACACGTGTGCGAAAACTCCCCGCTACACATGATCTTCATGGTTTTACGCTAATGACTACAATCCGAGGGGGTTCGAGCAGAACTTGGCGATGTCTCCGTGGTTCAGTGAGTTTGATATATGAGAAAATGTAAAAAGGGAACATCAGACATGGAGAAGTGTCTGTATGGAGCTTCTTATTAAAATATCTGAAGAATTGCAGGAAAGTAAAGAAGACATATTTTAAGGATAGAACCGTTTGAGATCGTCACCGCTCCAAGTGCGCGAAATGTCTTCTCCCTCGCTTGTTTGGAGGCGGTAAGCCCCACTTTTTAATACCTCCTTGACGATGAAAGTTCCAGCCCAATTAGGATTTAGCTTTCCGACATTGCCTGTTCGGGCTGCTGCATCAACCTTTTTTAGCACAACGTCGCCAATCGCAAAATGCTTTACCCTGACATTTTTGTCAAAGTACTTTGCCATCCTCCTCTTAACTTCTTCTTGTCTGATTGTTACCTCGTCTTGAAGTTCTTCGATCAGATCTAGGCTATACTTGATAGCCTCATCATTGTCTTCTATCCACGCTTCTCCTCCCTCTTTTGCATACACGACTCTTGGAGTGACTACCTCAAACTCTACAGGCACAACGGCTTCCGAGCCACGAGATAATTTGAATGGTGTCTCCCCAGTAGCTGAAGACGGGGTAGTACGAAGGGTCCAGAGAATGGAAGGAAGCTGATCTGCCCAATTTCCCCTTTGATTCAAAACCCTTTTCATCAGGAGCTGCTGGATTTGCCTGTTCGCTGCTTCTACTTGGCCGTTCGTCCTTGGATGATGTACTGAGGCAAATCGAAGATCAATTCCCACCTGATCACAAAAGTTTATCATCACCGGATTATTGAACTGTGGACCATTATCAGTGACAATTGCTAGCGGAATTCCATGACGGCAGACTATTTCTCCCCAGATAAAGTTTCTGACAATTTGGGTTGTAGTTTTCGCCAGCGCTTTCGCCTCAATTCACTTGCTGAAATAGTCGATCATTACAATGATAAAATGACGCTGGCTGCTGGCTATTGGGAAAGGTCCAATAAGATCCATCCCCCATACCGCGAAGGGCCATGGCGCAGTTATTGATCTGAGTGACTGAGCAGGCAAGTGCTGAAGAGGAGCAAACTTTTGGCACTGAACACACCGCTTGGCAAATGCCTCAGCATCCTTCCTCATGGTTGGCCAAAAATACCCCTGCCTTAAGATTCTCTTCTCTAGGGTCTTCGCTCCCGAGTGACTACCGCACTCCCCGGAATGAACTTCCTCAAGTATGGTTTGGGCTTCATCCTCCGAAACACATCGTGCTGAGGGAGAAATCAAAGTTTTTCTGTAGAGAACTCCCGCTATCAGATAATAATATGCCGCTTTCCTTTTGAATCTTCTCCGATCTTTGATGGAATGGTGGAACTCCCCTTTTGATAGGAATAGCTCGTAAGGATCCTTCCATGAAGGATTATGATCAATTTGCATGAGTTCTGCCTCATCTATTGCCGGATGAAAAAGTTCAAAGGTCACTCCCCCTGATGGAAGACCGAACTTCGACAATTCATCTGCCTCCTCATTTTGCGTTCTTGGGATGTGCTCGATAATAAATGACTTGAATCTTCCGATTTCCTTTTTGGCTAATAGCAGATATTTTCGCAGAATCGGCTCCCTTGTCTCATAATTCCCCAAGACCTGGGAGGCCACCACCAGTGAATCGGTTCTAACATGTACATATTCTATGCCCAGCTCTTTCGCAAGCCTTAGCCCAGCCAGAAGTGCTTCATATTCTTCCTGGTTATTTGTAACTGGAAAGAAGAACTTGACAGCTTGCTCCAGCCTGATGCCATTTGGGCTGATCAACACTACTCCGGCTCCCACGGAGTTTCTGCCAGAAGCCCCATCCACATATATGATCCAAGCCAGAGGAGATTGTACCACCTGTTCAGGACTAGGCTCTATTGTATCTACCAAGAAGTCTGCCAAGATTTGCACTTTGATTGCTGTCCGGGGGATGTATGATATCTCAAATTCACTTAGTTTAATAGCCCATTTTGCCAACCTCCCTGAATGATCTGGCTTTTCAAGAATATTTTTTAAAGGATGATCTGTAATAACTTGGACGGAATGAGCCTGAAAATAAGGGCGAAGCCTTTGCGCAGACATAACCAAGGCCAAGGCCAGTTTCTCCAGGATCGAATATCTAGTTTCTGCATCCTTAAGGATGTGGCTGACATAGTATATTGGAAACTGCCTCCTCTTTTCTTCCCGAACGAGGACAGAACTCACCGCATCCGGTCTGACTCCCAGATATAAGAATAGATTTTCTCCCTCACGGGGACTTTGGAGTAGTGGGGTCGAAGTTAACTGTTCTTTCAGCTGCTCGAAAGCCTTGTTACACTCCTCGCTCCATTCGAACTTTGATCCCCCTCGCAATGTTTTAAAGAATGGGGCACTTTTATCTCCGGATTTGGAGATAAACATGCTCAATCCTGCCAATCTCCCTCCTAATTGTTGAACTTCTTTAGTATTTCGAGGAGGGGTCATATCAAGGATGGCCTTCACCTTATCTGGGTTTGGTGCAAGGCCATCAGGAGTTAAGAGATGCCCAAGAAATTTTCCTTTGCTTGCCCCGAACACACATTTCAATGGGTTTAATTTTAACTTGAACCTCCATAGAGTAGTGAACGTCTCTACGAGGTCTTCCAAGTGCAATGAGAATGTTTTACTTTTGAGAAGAAGGTCATCAACGTAAACTTCGAGATTCCTGCCCTTTTGATGTTTAAAGACGGTATCCATCATTCTTTGGTATGTTGCTCCCACGTTTTTAAGACCGAAGGGCATTACGAGATAGCAGTAACACCCATCGTTTGTGATAAATGAGGTATGCGGGATGTCAGGTTTGTGCATTTTAATTTGATGATATCCAGAGAAGGCATCGAGGAAACTCATAAAACCATACCCAACCGCGGAATCAACTAAGACATCTATCCGAGGCAAAGGGTAACAATCTTTAGGGCGCGCTTTATTAAGTTTGGTGAAGTCCACGCACATGCGCCACTTCCCACCAGATTTCTTAACCATTACAACATTCGACATCCACGTTGGATATTGAATCTCAGAAATGAAACCCGCTCTTAGGAGTTTGGAAACCTCCTCTCTGATGGGCAACGCCAGCTTGGACGCCACTTCTCTCTTCTTTTGCTGGACGGGCTTGAATTCAGGAGACACATTTAGATGATGACAAGCCACGTCCGGATCCACTCCTGGCATATCCTCCGCTGACTAAGCGAAGATATCCAGGTTTTCCAACAGGCAGGAGATTAGCTCCATTTTCTCCTCCTCTGGCAACTCAGCGTTGATGACCAGCTTCTTTTTTGCTCCTTTAGTAATAGGAACTTCTTGGGTCGCTTGGGCAGGTTCCAAGTGAGCCCCTTCTTGATCTTTTCCTTCCTAGGCGGCCTCTGGAGACTCAGCAATCTCCAAAGCCTCAGCCACGGCCTCGGGAAGCGGAACGTTGGTGATCATGTTGACAGTTCGAACGTAGCACTCCCGAGCCACCTTTGGGTTGCTCCTGACCCGATACTGCTTTCCTTCGGCCGCGAACTTGAGGGCAAGGTGAAAGGTCGACACCACTGCCCTATATGCATTGAGAATCGGCCTCCCGAAGATGGCACAGTAGTTGCTCGGGGCATCCACTACCACAAAATTGATTAACTTTATTACTCCTCCAAGAGAGACCAGGAGCTTTACTGAGCCCTCTACTTCCTTCCTCTCCCCAGAAAAGCCGTAGAGGGGCCCGTCGGTGGAAAGCAAAGACTTTCCGGTCTTCAGGGCCTCGAAAGTCGGGCGGAAAAGGAGATTGACGGAGCTGCCGGTATCAATCAGAATCTTGTGGACTGTATAGTTTTTGATGACGGCCTTGATGACCACCGCATCGTCGAAAGGATTAGCATTGGGGGGAAGGTCATCCTGACCAAATGTGACAATAGTGCTTTCGGGAGGAGAACTTGTAGTGGCTGCCACTTCCTGCTTTAGAACTCTCGCAATGCTGGATTTGCGAGAGGATTCCGCTCCAGCTCCTCCATGAATACAATAGATGTCCCCTAAGGGGCCCACATCATTGACTTCGACGCATCCGATAGCAGGATGGATGCCATCATAGCAGTCGGCGTCTTCGACGTCGGCACATTCCCAGGTTACTTCTACTGTTTCTTTCTCTTTTCTCTTCTCGGCAGTTGGTTCAGTAGTTGTATCTTTCCGAACTAGACCCAGAAGCTTTCCTTCTCCCAGGAGTCTCTTTATCAGTAAACGAAGGGCCCGACAGTCTTCGGTTAGATGCCCCCTTCTTTATGATATTCACAATAAAGGTTCGGATTTCGATTGCGGATATCCGACTTCAGAGGAGCAGGCCTTTTGAAATCTGGCCTCTTTTGTAGAATCTGGACTACTTCATCCATGGTGACGTTTAAGGGAGTGAATCACTCTTGCGAGTCATCATATTGAGTGGATGGAATGACTGGAGGTGGTTGCGCGGTGTACTGTTGTAAGTATACCAGCATGATTTGCGGAAGAGGAGCGGATGGAGCGGGAGCGATGGCCAAAGGTGGTTTCTGATCTTGAAACCGCTAATGGCCCATGAATGGTTGCTTATTTTTGTAATTTCTCCCCCTTTGGGAACGGGGTTCAAAGTGGGACTGATTTGATGGCGGATGATGGAAGGACGGATTTGACTGCTCCTTGTCACTTACCAGCTTTGCGACGTAGCCTGGATTACTCTTCTCTCCTCTGATAAACATATTTGCCAAACTTATCATCTCTTGATAAGTCCTAGGCTCCCTTATATTTGCTTCAAATTTTAAGGGGCCCTCCCTCAAACCATGAATGAGGGAAACCCTGTACAACTCGGGATCCACATTTTGGACCTCCATGATCTCTTTCTGGAAGCGGTCTACAAAACGAGCCCACCTCTCGTCTTCCCGCTGTTTTATATCAAAAATGGCCGCCGGGCCACTCTTTCTCTTCCTCGAGGTAGAGAATCTCAGCAGGAATTCCCTTCGCAGCTCAGCGAAACAATGGATTGACCTGGGGTGCAATCCGTAAAACCACTCTCTTGCTTGTCCTTCAAAGGAGGTCACAAGAAGCTTGCACTTGGTCGCATCAGTTAAGGTTCTAAGAGTGATGGTTGACTCGAAGGCTTATAAATGAACCGTGGGATCTGTCTCCCCATTGAAAGCTGGCAGGCAAGGCTCTCTGAAATTATTAGGGGCAGGCTCCCCTCTGACTTCGTCCACAAAGGGAGAAGTTTCTTCCATATCTTTATACAGTGGAGTAGGATAATAAGCCGTCGGAGCTGCGACTATTCGCGGACAAGCCGCCTGATAAGAGGACCGGGCGGCAGCTTCTGGCGGGTAGGAGTGATGAATAGGAACTTCAGGCGGGTAGGAAAGGCGGGCAGCGTGAGAAGCCGCCCCCTGGAAATCAAGGGCCCGAGCCGGCATGCTGTGCGCGGCTTCCTGATCGAAGCTTTGCCTAGCCGCAAAGCCTTCTTGCTGGGGCTGGAAGTTAGCGGCTTGTGGTAGCGGGTAAAGAGGAGGTGGAGGAGGGACCGTGGTCACCGCCTGATTAGCCGCGGTTTGTTGTGGAACTAGCCGCTCGGTTAGCATTGTTAAAGTCTGGCTGATCGCTTCAAGTCGCTGATCAGTGACCCTCTGAGCCCGCTCGGCTTCTCTCCTGGATTGCTCCAAGGCTTCCCACAAAGAGTCCTCGCTGTGATCGGAGCGGTCTCCAGGGGGGAACTGGCGGTCTGACATTGTAGTGAGGATTTCACCGACAATCCACGATCTGAAGGTCGCGTGTTTCTGTTGAGTCCGAAATCGCACCTCCGAAGGAAATCGGAGGCTGCGGGTTACCGATTACTTTTTAGTTGGGAAAAATGAGACCGCTAGCAGCGGTCAAGGCCAGACTTCGCCCGTCACGGCGAATGCCACTCCTGTGACGGGCTTTCCTTTGATTAAAATGAGGCGGTTACAGCGGTTATAAGTGCAGGAAAGAAGTAGCCGGCCGGTCAGACAGTCCGCAAGATGGGAAACTCGAGACCGCAGCTCAAACAAGCGAGCTCCTTGATTCGAGTGTACGCCCCTTGGGAACAGTGCCGCCCCCATTTATAGGCTCGGGGGCCTGCCCGAACGGGCAGGGATAAAATAACCGTCTGCCCGGGTACAGGAGAAACGGGCAGGCGGTGACGGGATACACAAAGAAGGAAAAAAAAGAAGCCGCGCGACTTGGCGGCTTGCCCTTCCGACCTGTCTGACCAGAGGCTGAGGATGACGCGACCAAGGCGACGATGCAATCCGGGCGGTCTTCGACTTGAGACCGCGGCTTGTTCTTTGATCCCGAACCTTGGCTTATCCCTATGGCATAATCCGCCCGGTCTCCGACTTGAGACCGCGACTTGTCCTGTTGGACTTGGGCCTGGATTATCTTTAGTACTTGAGGGCGATCTGAATTATGTCAAACCGCCCGGCTTGTGCTAGTTAGTGTTGATGGACCTTGTATAACCTGAGCCGGGCGACTTGGATCTGCAAACCGCACGGTCTGCGAGTAATCCTCTTGAAAGCGGTCTTCTGGGTAAACATCTTAAATCATAGTTTCTATTTAAAATAGAAGATGTGCAAATAGTGATTTATACATCGATTGTCAACTAATGATCTCCATCAATTCTGATAAATTCAGTGTAACATAATAATGGTCTGAAAACCTCAAAACCTAAGTTTCACATTTTTTTTTCCAAGGAGTATTTAATCATAATTTCTAATTAAAACAAATGGGGTGCAAATAGTGATTTACACTGCAAGTACCATCTACAGGTCACAATAAATTCTGACATATTTACAGTAGTTCAATATTGGCCTAAAAACTTCAGTGCCCGAGTTTCATAATTTACAAAGGATATTTATCCTCATTTACCAATTAATATTATTGGTGTGCCAATAAGGGTTTACACTACAAGTGCTATGTTAAGGCTTCGATAAATCCTGGGAAAATTACTATAGCTCAATATTGGTCTAAAAGCACCAGGTCCTAAGTCTCATATTAATCCAAGGTGTATTTATCCTTAATTATCATTTATTACATTCTTGATAAATGCACCCCAATTTTTCCTACACCCTTAAGTCCAAAACTTCAACTTGAAGTTCAGAGAAATCCACTAATGCACATGAGTTGAATTCTTAACTAGAGGTGGTTGATATCATATCTGAGGCATGGACAAATCTTCAAAGCATTTGCCTGAGCCAAAATCACTAAACACACCAGATACACTTTTATACATGTCTCACTAAAAGTGGCCTAAGAGGAGCTACTCTTGACCAAATGACATGAAATCAGTGGCATTTTAAAGGTAACTTCAAGATCTACAATTGTTATGTTGATCACTACCTCCATAAATGAGCCTAACCTAGGTAAAATCAACATGCAAGTTCTGTTACCAATTATTTATCTTAATCAAAATGCTCTTTATATATGTCACACCAAAAATGGTACTGAGGGAGCTACAGGGATTTAAATGACATGAGATTAGTGGCATTTTAAAGGTAACTTCAAGATCTACAATTGTTATGTTGATCACTACCTCCAGAAATGAGCCTAACCTAGGTAAAATCAACATGCAAGTTCTGTTACCAATTATTTATCTTAATCAAAATGCTCTTTATATATGTCACACCAAAAATGGTGCTGAGGGAGCTACAGGGATCCAAATGACATGAGATTAGTGGCATTTTAAAGGTAACTTCAAGATCTACAATTGTTATGCTGGTCACTTCCTCCAGAAATGAGCCTAACCTAGGTAAAATCAACATGCAAGTTCTGTACAAATTATTTGACTTAACAAAATACAAATGTGACAATTTAAATTAAATAGAAAACATAATAATTCTAGCTCTAATGACCTCCAAACTCTAGGATTTGGATGGTTAGGTCACCATACATGCATGGTCAAAGTTCTAGTGACATGCAAGGTGATTCTCATCTTCAATCACATCTAAAACCTCAACAAGCCCCAAATGGCTATTAGCAACCCAATTTCCACCTAAGTCACAAACTTCATTTTGAAGTTCAGAGAAATATCCTCATGCATTTGTGATGAAAATTTAACCGGTGTCCATACATGACCTAAAGAAGCCCTCACCAAAATTTGGGATCATTATGAGTTATATAACTCCAAATATTCCATTTATTTGATTTTCCATGTTCTGAATAAAACTTTAGAAAAACAATTTCCTAAAAATCTGATTTTTGAACCTAAGCTAGGTATATGGCACATGCATGCATGGCCAAAATCTCAAGTCCATCAGACATATATTTTAAAGTGAGAACACTAATTAATTTCGGGTTCATGTTATGACCAGTCTCACTAAAATGAGTATTGTAGGACCTACATTTAACCAAATGACATGATTTCACTTTCAAATGAATTAGACGTCCAGATCTACAATTCCTATCTCTGGGGATTTTTCGAAATATGGCCTCTAAAGGCCTCAAAATAAGCTTACAAAAATCAGAAATAATGTGACATATAATATATAATTACTTATATAAACATTCACGGTCTGCGCATAACAATCCAGCCCAAATCCGACGGCTCTGCTTCATCTTCCCCGATGAGCCTACAGTCCAGATCGATCCCGCCTGGGCCATCTTCTCCGGCCATTTCCCGGCAACCTGCAGCACCCCACGGCCGGCCACCGCCTCCACCACCTCCGTTGAGGTGGTGGCTAGTGTTTGACGACGACACGGCCACCGGAGATGGCCTCTCCGGCGATCCCGAGCAAGAAGAAAAGGCTCAGATTTCTCCCTCAATCTCGCATGGAATCGAGCTCGTTTGAGCCCGATATCACTCCTAAATAGATCTAGATTCTAGCACAGAGGGAGAGGGGGAGAAACCGGACCTGAATCTATGGTGTTGCCAGTGTAATCCTCTTGGTGGCCGTTCGAGCTCCTCCGGCGACTTTCCTGCTCGACTCCGGCCACAGCAGCCGAAATCCACAGCAAACTTAGGGCTTCCACTCCTCTCTGCTCTCTGATGCTCATGGAGGTCTCAAATGGGGATGGGGAGGGCTTAAACCTGAAATGCCATTAAGGCTATTTTCGGCCAAGCTCCACCTCCCTCTACAGCCAATGGATGGGTAGCAAGGCAGCTGGAATTCTGTTGGAATTAATTCCCTGAGCTCAGAGGAAGGTTTGGGAAGAGGAATTGAGTGCCATTCGGCACTCATTCCTCAAATCCCTCTTTTTGGCCTCTTTTGAACTTAAATTCTCCTAATTTCCACCCAAATTCAATTCTCTGAAAGTATACCATGCATTAGGCCTATAATGTTCAGTGATGGGGCCCAAGCATTGGACTAAATCCAATGGACTTGAAGTTTGGGCTCACTTGACCTAAAGGGGCTAATTTGAGCTAAGTGCACTTGGGTTGACTTGGTCAAATGATGAGTAGGCTGATCCACATGGTGACCATGGGGTCCATAGACTCCCTTTTGGGGAGATTCATGGCTTGGTGAACCCTCCTTGGGCACTTTTGACCTATTTAGGTCAATTTGTCTATTTGCACACCAAGGTGCTTCTCACCCTTTTCACCTTGGTTCTAGGGCAATTCTTGGTCTCTTAAAGCAATGTCATGACATTGTCATGACAAGGTACACCTTAGGGGTCTAGTAGTTCTGAGGATGTTACAAATCCCAATAAACAAAAGAATAATTTCGTCCCTGAAATTTAAGTTCGGGTCTACGGGGTTCCACTTGTGAAGGTAGTATGAGGGTGGTTTAGTCATTAAACCTGTCATCATTTCCAGGGGTTTATATTGACATCGAAAGTCTATATGCAGATTTTTAGAGCCTCCCCGTATTAATATTTCAAGGTGTCTACTTCTCGAATTACAATTCATGGTATGGATATTCTATATTATCACCCTGGCTCTTCATTGTGGATGAAGTACGAAGTTTACTCAGAGGTTGAATTTAATAAAAAATCTCCAGAGTTTGTCACTGATATAATAGATCATATATCAAAAGTTCATGATATTTCAACATCAAAAATTTAGGAAAATAATTCCTCAAATCGTAACCTCACATTGTACTTTGTGAAGAAGGTATGTCATTTACTCAATGATTAATTCCAATAAAAAGTTCCCTAGCTTATTACTATCACGAGAGATCATATATCGAAACTCATGACATTTCATGTCAACATTTCAGTGAATTAATTTCTCAAGTTGTAATTTCAATTGGTACTTGTGAGGGAAGCCTGTCATTTATTCAAGGATTAATTTTAACAAAATTCCTGAGCTTCCTACTGATATGAGAAGTCCATGTGCAAATTTTTATGACAATCCAGTAACTATTTTCATGGTACAACTTTCTACGTTTAAGTCGACACCTACCTCTATATTCTAACTATAAGCATGAACTTATTTATGATGAAAATTCAACTTATGTGCACATGTACTAATCCTTCCTGAATCCCTTCATACAGTTCATCATCGACCAATATGTATGAGTCAATAAATCACCAAGTTCGCTATACTCGTGAGATCATCACTAGTATAAACCATAATCCAACCTCTGAAGTTATGATTTACGAGAGATCGTATTTCCCAATATCACATATTACTCTCCAAACCATACAACATTCTTGGGAATTATAATGACATTGTCCTTCAATTCCCCGGCTCGTCAAGACATGATTCTAACAATCATAAGTATTCTCTTATTTGCTTAATCCATAGGTATACTTTCAACGATCTAATATGATGGCATTGCTTATTTATGTCATTCAAAAGTTCATAGTTGATAATTATGATTCGTGACTTGGTTATACCCAAATATCGTTGGTAGCAATGATAATCAATTCCCGTGTTTATCACTCCCAATCCCCAACCTCTTGACATGTGGCAATCATGGTTGCCCTTTTATTTTGGATCAAACTAGGTAGGGTTAAGTCATATCATCTTAACTATTAAGCGCAATCATTCATCTTTTCAAGATCTTCGGTTATGCGTCAACTATCTCCCAAGGCATATGGATATTGGTCACGATATAATTATTCGAAAATGAAAAGAGGGGCTTGATTTTTCAATAAATGTATGTACCTTATCTTCGAACGCCCTGAAATTCAAGAAATTCCAATTATAGTTCTATCACGCAGGAATCTAATTACAGTCCTCATAGCTCATAAAGTGATTTGTTTGTCACCAGAAACTAGCTTGGCCATCCTATGTTTCAATCGATTCGACTGAATTCAGATATTTGATCATCCAACGATATTTGCACCGTTTGCCCCGAATATAACTGAATCATCGTCTCTGAGTTGGGGAGGGAGATCTAAGGTACCACACTTGCATGAAGTTGTTTACATTTGTTCACCTCTTAAGATCGCGAGGGCCTATTGTTCGTTCCATTCTTATCCAGTCCATATCCGACTTAAACCTGCGCTGAGTCCACAATTCATGTTGGTTCTCTCTTGCGCTTTTCAAGAGTTTTATTCGTCAAATCTTTAGTCGACATTAAAGTCATTAATCGTGTGTTACGACAATTGAGTTGAGATGGTAGGGGGTATATGAATATGCTGTCGAGGCAATAATTATCACACCACCTTAACTGAGTGTAAAACTCTTTCCACAATCAGTGCTACCTCAAGCTTAGGTCTTTTAAAGTGATTTCACAATTTTCTTTTGAATTTGCAATTGATTCACACCATGACTTGTATTAAGGAAGACACAATCGGTCCTTAGGTTGCGTACTAAGTAGCTATCTATGGCATTATGTTCAGACTTTGGAGATTCTCTCGAAGTATTATACTGTTTTCCTTGTTCTCAAGAGTCGCATGCAAAGAATTTTCTAGGCGACCTGGTCTATAACTTCAAAGACTTTATTTACTATTTCCTTTGTTTACTTATCTGCATAACCTTAGAGCATTAAGGGGGTGAATAATCATTCTTGAAAGGCTCTATGCTCTTATTCCGATTGTGTATTCATATCAGACCCATCATAGTATTAATAATTCTCCTTTCTTAAGACGAAGGAATTCTTCAAGGGTCTTGACTTCCAGGAAGGGTTGGTCATCAAACCTATTATGCATACTTCAAAATCTCTTCTTAAGTCAAGTATAGTTGAATACTTCAAGATTGCTTACGTTTTTGACGAGCATTTCCAAAATAAGGTCTAGGGAACTCGAGTTGGTATCTAGCTGGCCCCAATAAACAAAAGGGATTAGCCCCTGTACACTTCGGGCTAAGATCCTGATATCATTATGATCTATTAACCTAGGTATTCACTCACTCCTTAGGGCATACAACTCTAGACTTGGAGTTCCATCCGAGGCCCATTGATATTCCACATATTTTTTTGCCATCAAGGTTACTAATTATCGCAACCTTCTCATGATTATTCTATGTACCATACACAAAAGGGTCTTTTCTGAACTCGAATCCTTATCCAAACCTGGTGTTTGCCACGATGATCATTTCGGTGTAACCTAGTTGTTGGTTTGAAGATTAAGTTTACGATTCTCCTACTGTCCACTAATGGTGTTCGTGCACTGAATATCTTGAGGCGGTCCTTCTCATTGGGTAGGGAGTGATGATATCACTTGATATTAGAATTAAGGACGTCGGAGTTGTAAGCTTTAGGTAACTATTTTCTCAATAGACTCTTCCTTTAGTCACTTTGGGGGTCATAACGCCTTAATCCGTCTATGCCTGAGGTTGGTTTGGATTAGTGTACGCTATAAAATCGTCTTGGTGCGTCAAACTAGAAAGATATCCTAGTTGGGTTGGCCTAACTCATTGATTAAAGGACTATTTTGTGTGATTTTTACACATGGGCACACCATTGCTTCTGCTGCTAGTTTGTCCTCAAACTAACTCGAGCGGGGGTGTCCCAGGGTTTGTGGACTTCTTTCTCGTTGGATCGATGTTCAAAAAGCAGAAATAATGTGACATATAATATATAATTACTTATATAAACATTCACGGTCTGCGCATAACAATCCAGCCCAAATCCGACGGCTCTGCTTCATCTTCCCCGATGAGCCTACAGTCCAGATCGATCCCGCCTGGGCCATCTTCTCCGGCCATTTCCCGGCAACCTGCAGCACCCCACGGCCGGCCACCGCCTCCACCACCTCCGTTGAGGTGGTGGCTAGTGTTTGACGACGACACGGCCACCGGAGATGGCCTCTCCGGCGATCCCGAGCAAGAAGAAAAGGCTCAGATTTCTCCCTCAATCTCGCATGGAATCGAGCTCGTTTGAGCCCGATATCACTCCTAAATAGATCTAGATTCTAGCACAGAGGGAGAGGGGGAGAAACCGGACCTGAATCTATGGTGTTGCCAGTGTAATCCTCTTGGTGGCCGTTCGAGCTCCTCCGGCGACTTTCCTGCTCGACTCCGGCCACAGCAGCCGAAATCCACAGCAAACTTAGGGCTTCCACTCCTCTCTGCTCTCTGATGCTCATGGAGGTCTCAAATGGGGATGGGGAGGGCTTAAACCTGAAATGCCATTAAGGCTATTTTCGGCCAAGCTCCACCTCCCTCTACAGCCAATGGATGGGTAGCAAGGCAGCTGGAATTCTGTTGGAATTAATTCCCTGAGCTCAGAGGAAGGGTTGGGAAGAGGAATTGAGTGCCATTCGGCACTCATTCCTCAAATCCCTCTTTTTGGCCTCTTTTGAACTTAAATTCTCCTAATTTCCACCCAAATTCAATTCTCTGAAAGTATACCATGCATTAGGCCTATAATGTTCAGTGATGGGGCCCAAGCATTGGACTAAATCCAATGGACTTGAAGTTTGGGCTCACTTGACCTAAAGGGGCTAATTTGAGCTAAGTGCACTTGGGTTGACTTGGTCAAATGATGAGTAGGCTGATCCACATGGTGACCATGGGGTCCATAGACTCCCTTTTGGGGAGATTCATGGCTTGGTGAACCCTCCTTGGGCACTTTTGACCTATTTAGGTCAATTTGTCTATTTGCACACCAAGGTGCTTCTCACCCTTTTCACCTTGGTTCTAGGGCAATTCTTGGTCTCTTAAAGCAATGTCATGACATTGTCATGACAAGGTACACCTTAGGGGTCTAGTAGTTCTGAGGATGTTACAAATCCCAATAAACAAAAGAATAATTTCGTCCCTGAAATTTAAGTTCGGGTCTACGGGGTTCCACTTGTGAAGGTAGTATGAGGGTGGTTTAGTCATTAAACCTGTCATCATTTCCAGGGGTTTATATTGACATCGAAAGTCTATATGCAGATTTTTAGAGCCTCCCCGTATTAATATTTCAAGGTGTCTACTTCTCGAATTACAATTCATGGTATGGATATTCTATATTATCACCCTGGCTCTTCATTGTGGATGAAGTACGAAGTTTACTCAGAGGTTGAATTTAATAAAAAATCTCCAGAGTTTGTCACTGATATAATAGATCATATATCAAAAGTTCATGATATTTCAACATCAAAAATTTAGGAAAATAATTCCTCAAATCGTAACCTCACATTGTACTTTGTGAAGAAGGTATGTCATTTACTCAATGATTAATTCCAATAAAAAGTTCCCTAGCTTATTACTATCACGAGAGATCATATATCGAAACTCATGACATTTCATGTCAACATTTCAGTGAATTAATTTCTCAAGTTGTAATTTCAATTGGTACTTGTGAGGGAAGCCTGTCATTTATTCAAGGATTAATTTTAACAAAATTCCTGAGCTTCCTACTGATATGAGAAGTCCATGTGCAAATTTTTATGACAATCCAGTAACTATTTTCATGGTACAACTTTCTACGTTTAAGTCGACACCTACCTCTATATTCTAACTATAAGCATGAACTTATTTATGATGAAAATTCAACTTATGTGCACATGTACTAATCCTTCCTGAATCCCTTCATACAGTTCATCATCGACCAATATGTATGAGTCAATAAATCACCAAGTTCGCTATACTCGTGAGATCATCACTAGTATAAACCATAATCCAACCTCTGAAGTTATGATTTACGAGAGATCGTATTTCCCAATATCACATATTACTCTCCAAACCATACAACATTCTTGGGAATTATAATGACATTGTCCTTCAATTCCCCGGCTCGTCAAGACATGATTCTAACAATCATAAGTATTCTCTTATTTGCTTAATCCATAGGTATACTTTCAACGATCTAATATGATGGCATTGCTTATTTATGTCATTCAAAAGTTCATAGTTGATAATTATGATTCGTGACTTGGTTATACCCAAATATCGTTGGTAGCAATGATAATCAATTCCCGTGTTTATCACTCCCAATCCCCAACCTCTTGACATGTGGCAATCATGGTTGCCCTTTTATTTTGGATCAAACTAGGTAGGGTTAAGTCATATCATCTTAACTATTAAGCGCAATCATTCATCTTTTCAAGATCTTCGGTTATGCGTCAACTATCTCCCAAGGCATATGGATATTGGTCACGATATAATTATTCGAAAATGAAAAGAGGGGCTTGATTTTTCAATAAATGTATGTACCTTATCTTCGAACGCCCTGAAATTCAAGAAATTCCAATTATAGTTCTATCACGCAGGAATCTAATTACAGTCCTCATAGCTCATAAAGTGATTTGTTTGTCACCAGAAACTAGCTTGGCCATCCTATGTTTCAATCGATTCGACTGAATTCAGATATTTGATCATCCAACGATATTTGCACCGTTTGCCCCGAATATAACTGAATCATCGTCTCTGAGTTGGGGAGGGAGATCTAAGGTACCACACTTGCATGAAGTTGTTTACATTTGTTCACCTCTTAAGATCGCGAGGGCCTATTGTTCGTTCCATTCTTATCCAGTCCATATCCGACTTAAACCTGCGCTGAGTCCACAATTCATGTTGGTTCTCTCTTGCGCTTTTCAAGAGTTTTATTCGTCAAATCTTTAGTCGACATTAAAGTCATTAATCGTGTGTTACGACAATTGAGTTGAGATGGTAGGGGGTATATGAATATGCTGTCGAGGCAATAATTATCACACCACCTTAACTGAGTGTAAAACTCTTTCCACAATCAGTGCTACCTCAAGCTTAGGTCTTTTAAAGTGATTTCACAATTTTCTTTTGAATTTGCAATTGATTCACACCATGACTTGTATTAAGGAAGACACAATCGGTCCTTAGGTTGCGTACTAAGTAGCTATCTATGGCATTATGTTCAGACTTTGGAGATTCTCTCGAAGTATTATACTGTTTTCCTTGTTCTCAAGAGTCGCATGCAAAGAATTTTCTAGGCGACCTGGTCTATAACTTCAAAGACTTTATTTACTATTTCCTTTGTTTACTTATCTGCATAACCTTAGAGCATTAAGGGGGTGAATAATCATTCTTGAAAGGCTCTATGCTCTTATTCCGATTGTGTATTCATATCAGACCCATCATAGTATTAATAATTCTCCTTTCTTAAGACGAAGGAATTCTTCAAGGGTCTTGACTTCCAGGAAGGGTTGGTCATCAAACCTATTATGCATACTTCAAAATCTCTTCTTAAGTCAAGTATAGTTGAATACTTCAAGATTGCTTACGTTTTTGACGAGCATTTCCAAAATAAGGTCTAGGGAACTCGAGTTGGTATCTAGCTGGCCCCAATAAACAAAAGGGATTAGCCCCTGTACACTTCGGGCTAAGATCCTGATATCATTATGATCTATTAACCTAGGTATTCACTCACTCCTTAGGGCATACAACTCTAGACTTGGAGTTCCATCCGAGGCCCATTGATATTCCACATATTTTTTTGCCATCAAGGTTACTAATTATCGCAACCTTCTCATGATTATTCTATGTACCATACACAAAAGGGTCTTTTCTGAACTCGAATCCTTATCCAAACCTGGTGTTTGCCACGATGATCATTTCGGTGTAACCTAGTTGTTGGTTTGAAGATTAAGTTTACGATTCTCCTACTGTCCACTAATGGTGTTCGTGCACTGAATATCTTGAGGCGGTCCTTCTCATTGGGTAGGGAGTGATGATATCACTTGATATTAGAATTAAGGACGTCGGAGTTGTAAGCTTTAGGTAACTATTTTCTCAATAGACTCTTCCTTTAGTCACTTTGGGGGTCATAACGCCTTAATCCGTCTATGCCTGAGGTTGGTTTGGATTAGTGTACGCTATAAAATCGTCTTGGTGCGTCAAACTAGAAAGATATCCTAGTTGGGTTGGCCTAACTCATTGATTAAAGGACTATTTTGTGTGATTTTTACACATGGGCACACCATTGCTTCTGCTGCTAGTTTGTCCTCAAACTAACTCGAGCGGGGGTGTCCCAGGGTTTGTGGACTTCTTTCTCGTTGGATCGATGTTCAAAAAGCAGAAATAATGTGACATATAATATATAATTACTTATATAAACATTCACGGTCTGCGCATAACAATCCAGCCCAAATCCGACGGCTCTGCTTCATCTTCCCCGATGAGCCTACAGTCCAGATCGATCCCGCCTGGGCCATCTTCTCCGGCCATTTCCCGGCAACCTGCAGCACCCCACGGCCGGCCACCGCCTCCACCACCTCCGTTGAGGTGGTGGCTAGTGTTTGACGACGACACGGCCACCGGAGATGGCCTCTCCGGCGATCCCGAGCAAGAAGAAAAGGCTCAGATTTCTCCCTCAATCTCGCATGGAATCGAGCTCGTTTGAGCCCGATATCACTCCTAAATAGATCTAGATTCTAGCACAGAGGGAGAGGGGGAGAAACCGGACCTGAATCTATGGTGTTGCCAGTGTAATCCTCTTGGTGGCCGTTCGAGCTCCTCCGGCGACTTTCCTGCTCGACTCCGGCCACAGCAGCCGAAATCCACAGCAAACTTAGGGCTTCCACTCCTCTCTGCTCTCTGATGCTCATGGAGGTCTCAAATGGGGATGGGGAGGGCTTAAACCTGAAATGCCATTAAGGCTATTTTCGGCCAAGCTCCACCTCCCTCTACAGCCAATGGATGGGTAGCAAGGCAGCTGGAATTCTGTTGGAATTAATTCCCTGAGCTCAGAGGAAGGTTTGGGAAGAGGAATTGAGTGCCATTCGGCACTCATTCCTCAAATCCCTCTTTTTGGCCTCTTTTGAACTTAAATTCTCCTAATTTCCACCCAAATTCAATTCTCTGAAAGTATACCATGCATTAGGCCTATAATGTTCAGTGATGGGGCCCAAGCATTGGACTAAATCCAATGGACTTGAAGTTTGGGCTCACTTGACCTAAAGGGGCTAATTTGAGCTAAGTGCACTTGGGTTGACTTGGTCAAATGATGAGTAGGCTGATCCACATGGTGACCATGGGGTCCATAGACTCCCTTTTGGGGAGATTCATGGCTTGGTGAACCCTCCTTGGGCACTTTTGACCTATTTAGGTCAATTTGTCTATTTGCACACCAAGGTGCTTCTCACCCTTTTCACCTTGGTTCTAGGGCAATTCTTGGTCTCTTAAAGCAATGTCATGACATTGTCATGACAAGGTACACCTTAGGGGTCTAGTAGTTCTGAGGATGTTACAAATCCCAATAAACAAAAGAATAATTTCGTCCCTGAAATTTAAGTTCGGGTCTACGGGGTTCCACTTGTGAAGGTAGTATGAGGGTGGTTTAGTCATTAAACCTGTCATCATTTCCAGGGGTTTATATTGACATCGAAAGTCTATATGCAGATTTTTAGAGCCTCCCCGTATTAATATTTCAAGGTGTCTACTTCTCGAATTACAATTCATGGTATGGATATTCTATATTATCACCCTGGCTCTTCATTGTGGATGAAGTACGAAGTTTACTCAGAGGTTGAATTTAATAAAAAATCTCCAGAGTTTGTCACTGATATAATAGATCATATATCAAAAGTTCATGATATTTCAACATCAAAAATTTAGGAAAATAATTCCTCAAATCGTAACCTCACATTGTACTTTGTGAAGAAGGTATGTCATTTACTCAATGATTAATTCCAATAAAAAGTTCCCTAGCTTATTACTATCACGAGAGATCATATATCGAAACTCATGACATTTCATGTCAACATTTCAGTGAATTAATTTCTCAAGTTGTAATTTCAATTGGTACTTGTGAGGGAAGCCTGTCATTTATTCAAGGATTAATTTTAACAAAATTCCTGAGCTTCCTACTGATATGAGAAGTCCATGTGCAAATTTTTATGACAATCCAGTAACTATTTTCATGGTACAACTTTCTACGTTTAAGTCGACACCTACCTCTATATTCTAACTATAAGCATGAACTTATTTATGATGAAAATTCAACTTATGTGCACATGTACTAATCCTTCCTGAATCCCTTCATACAGTTCATCATCGACCAATATGTATGAGTCAATAAATCACCAAGTTCGCTATACTCGTGAGATCATCACTAGTATAAACCATAATCCAACCTCTGAAGTTATGATTTACGAGAGATCGTATTTCCCAATATCACATATTACTCTCCAAACCATACAACATTCTTGGGAATTATAATGACATTGTCCTTCAATTCCCCGGCTCGTCAAGACATGATTCTAACAATCATAAGTATTCTCTTATTTGCTTAATCCATAGGTATACTTTCAACGATCTAATATGATGGCATTGCTTATTTATGTCATTCAAAAGTTCATAGTTGATAATTATGATTCGTGACTTGGTTATACCCAAATATCGTTGGTAGCAATGATAATCAATTCCCGTGTTTATCACTCCCAATCCCCAACCTCTTGACATGTGGCAATCATGGTTGCCCTTTTATTTTGGATCAAACTAGGTAGGGTTAAGTCATATCATCTTAACTATTAAGCGCAATCATTCATCTTTTCAAGATCTTCGGTTATGCGTCAACTATCTCCCAAGGCATATGGATATTGGTCACGATATAATTATTCGAAAATGAAAAGAGGGGCTTGATTTTTCAATAAATGTATGTACCTTATCTTCGAACGCCCTGAAATTCAAGAAATTCCAATTATAGTTCTATCACGCAGGAATCTAATTACAGTCCTCATAGCTCATAAAGTGATTTGTTTGTCACCAGAAACTAGCTTGGCCATCCTATGTTTCAATCGATTCGACTGAATTCAGATATTTGATCATCCAACGATATTTGCACCGTTTGCCCCGAATATAACTGAATCATCGTCTCTGAGTTGGGGAGGGAGATCTAAGGTACCACACTTGCATGAAGTTGTTTACATTTGTTCACCTCTTAAGATCGCGAGGGCCTATTGTTCGTTCCATTCTTATCCAGTCCATATCCGACTTAAACCTGCGCTGAGTCCACAATTCATGTTGGTTCTCTCTTGCGCTTTTCAAGAGTTTTATTCGTCAAATCTTTAGTCGACATTAAAGTCATTAATCGTGTGTTACGACAATTGAGTTGAGATGGTAGGGGGTATATGAATATGCTGTCGAGGCAATAATTATCACACCACCTTAACTGAGTGTAAAACTCTTTCCACAATCAGTGCTACCTCAAGCTTAGGTCTTTTAAAGTGATTTCACAATTTTCTTTTGAATTTGCAATTGATTCACACCATGACTTGTATTAAGGAAGACACAATCGGTCCTTAGGTTGCGTACTAAGTAGCTATCTATGGCATTATGTTCAGACTTTGGAGATTCTCTCGAAGTATTATACTGTTTTCCTTGTTCTCAAGAGTCGCATGCAAAGAATTTTCTAGGCGACCTGGTCTATAACTTCAAAGACTTTATTTACTATTTCCTTTGTTTACTTATCTGCATAACCTTAGAGCATTAAGGGGGTGAATAATCATTCTTGAAAGGCTCTATGCTCTTATTCCGATTGTGTATTCATATCAGACCCATCATAGTATTAATAATTCTCCTTTCTTAAGACGAAGGAATTCTTCAAGGGTCTTGACTTCCAGGAAGGGTTGGTCATCAAACCTATTATGCATACTTCAAAATCTCTTCTTAAGTCAAGTATAGTTGAATACTTCAAGATTGCTTACGTTTTTGACGAGCATTTCCAAAATAAGGTCTAGGGAACTCGAGTTGGTATCTAGCTGGCCCCAATAAACAAAAGGGATTAGCCCCTGTACACTTCGGGCTAAGATCCTGATATCATTATGATCTATTAACCTAGGTATTCACTCACTCCTTAGGGCATACAACTCTAGACTTGGAGTTCCATCCGAGGCCCATTGATATTCCACATATTTTTTTGCCATCAAGGTTACTAATTATCGCAACCTTCTCATGATTATTCTATGTACCATACACAAAAGGGTCTTTTCTGAACTCGAATCCTTATCCAAACCTGGTGTTTGCCACGATGATCATTTCGGTGTAACCTAGTTGTTGGTTTGAAGATTAAGTTTACGATTCTCCTACTGTCCACTAATGGTGTTCGTGCACTGAATATCTTGAGGCGGTCCTTCTCATTGGGTAGGGAGTGATGATATCACTTGATATTAGAATTAAGGACGTCGGAGTTGTAAGCTTTAGGTAACTATTTTCTCAATAGACTCTTCCTTTAGTCACTTTGGGGGTCATAACGCCTTAATCCGTCTATGCCTGAGGTTGGTTTGGATTAGTGTACGCTATAAAATCGTCTTGGTGCGTCAAACTAGAAAGATATCCTAGTTGGGTTGGCCTAACTCATTGATTAAAGGACTATTTTGTGTGATTTTTACACATGGGCACACCATTGCTTCTGCTGCTAGTTTGTCCTCAAACTAACTCGAGCGGGGGTGTCCCAGGGTTTGTGGACTTCTTTCTCGTTGGATCGATGTTCAAAAAGCAGAAATAATGTGACATATAATATATAATTACTTATATAAACATTCACGGTCTGCGCATAACAATCCAGCCCAAATCCGACGGCTCTGCTTCATCTTCCCCGATGAGCCTACAGTCCAGATCGATCCCGCCTGGGCCATCTTCTCCGGCCATTTCCCGGCAACCTGCAGCACCCCACGGCCGGCCACCGCCTCCACCACCTCCGTTGAGGTGGTGGCTAGTGTTTGACGACGACACGGCCACCGGAGATGGCCTCTCCGGCGATCCCGAGCAAGAAGAAAAGGCTCAGATTTCTCCCTCAATCTCGCATGGAATCGAGCTCGTTTGAGCCCGATATCACTCCTAAATAGATCTAGATTCTAGCACAGAGGGAGAGGGGGAGAAACCGGACCTGAATCTATGGTGTTGCCAGTGTAATCCTCTTGGTGGCCGTTCGAGCTCCTCCGGCGACTTTCCTGCTCGACTCCGGCCACAGCAGCCGAAATCCACAGCAAACTTAGGGCTTCTACTCCTCTCTGCTCTCTGATGCTCATGGAGGTCTCAAATGGGGATGGGGAGGGCTTAAACCCGAAATGCCATTAAGGCTATTTTCGGCCAAGCTCCACCTCCCTCTACAGCCAATGGATGGGCAGCAAGGCAGCTGGAATTCTGTTGGAATTAATTCCCTGAGCTCAGAGGAAGGGTTGGGAAGAGGAATTGAGTACCATTTGGCACTCATTCCTCAAATCCCTCTTTTTGGCCTCTTTTGAACTTAAATTCTCCTAATTTCCACCCAAATTCAATTCTCTGAAATTATACCATGCATTAGGCCTATAATGTTTAGTGATGGGGCCCAAGCATTGGACTAAATCCAATGGACTTGAAGTTTGGGCTCACTTGACCTAAAGGGGCTAATTTGAGCTAAGTGCACTTGGGTTGACTTGGTCAAATGATGAGTAGGCTGACCCCACATGGTGACCATGGGGTCCATAGGACTCCCTTTTGGGGAGATTCATGGCTTGGTGAACCCTCCTTGGGCACTTTTGACCTATTTAGGTCAATTTGTCTATTTGCACACCAAGGTGCTTTTCACCCTTTTCACCTTGGTTCTAGGGCAATTCTTGGTCTCTTAAAGCAATGTCATGACATTGTCAGGACAAGGTACACCTTAGGGGTCTAGTAGTTCTGAGGATGTTACAGAACCTCAGGCCACAGGGGCAGCCTCAACCCCACCTGGAAGTGGGCCAAGGGGATGGCGAGCTCTCCACTATAGAGCGAGTTGAGAAACTCACCCGGCCCTGGCCGCCTCGCGGTATAGCTCGGAGGCAAATACCGCTTCTCGACATCCCCTAACTCCTCGCCGAGGGTCTGTGAGGTGGGAAAGTTGTGCGCTCAGAAATTGCGGACGCAGAAGGCGCACCCCTCCTCGGATGGTTCTTTCACCATGGCTGGCCGCGAGTAGGAGTAAGAGAACTCGGCGGGGAAGGTTCGGAGAACGGGTTCCTGGGAGGGGTAGGGGAGCGTACCCTCCAGCACAAGAGGACCCCCTATTTATAGATTCTGCCCCTCCCCCCCCCCCCCCCCCCCCCCCCCCGGACTAACCGCGCGCGAGTAGATCACTTAGCGAGGCGAGTAGGTCCTAAGCAGCGAATAAATAAAAATAGAATGCACGTCCGCACGGAAAAGGAGAAACAACGAACAAAGAGAACGCACAATGCGAGCACGAAAAGAACATATGTAAACCTGTCAGAAATTCTCGGGGCGCCAAGCGCGAGTACAAGCAAAGAAACATAAAATGACGCCTGAGGATTACGAAGACTCGTAGGTCGCGAGTTAGACGGCTAAACATGCTCTCAAAAAAATAAAAAATAGGGATTATCCCCGAGGATCACAACCACGATGCACCGGGCCGCGGCCTCGGCGGCGAGGACATTGAGGGTGGCGAGCTCTCCAAGCAATGCTTTGAGCCGCATGCAAGTCTTCGCGAGCCCTCTCCAGGATCCCTTCGCTTTGGCGGATGTGGTCCTCGCCTCGCCTAATATGCTCCTCCAAAAGGGAGGCCTCCCCCACGGTGCCCGCCACCTGAGCAAAGCGGTGTAAGTCATCATCGGCGGCCTTTTGGCGAACCTCCACCTCGTATAATCTTGCCTCTGCATCAGTCATCCGGCCAAGTAGGCCCTCTTCACCCTGCAGGTTGTCATGGAACCCCTCCACCTCGGCGAGGCGGTCACCAAGATTGACCAGTTGGGCATTCACCTCGGCTGGCGGCATAGCCATCAAGAAGGAGTCATGAGCCCGAAGGACAGCCATCAGGCGAACCCACGACTCCTCATTGAAGGCAGGGGGGTCCGCGAGAAACTCCCTCAAAGGAGTGGACGCCGGTATCGAATTAGAAGACTGTGGATGGCTAGACGGGGCGGACCCGTGGCTACCTG
Organism: Dactylorhiza incarnata; assembly: GCA_033032865.1. NCBI lineage: Eukaryota > Viridiplantae > Streptophyta > Magnoliopsida > Asparagales > Orchidaceae > Dactylorhiza > Dactylorhiza incarnata. The sequence goes on from JAWHQI010000479.1 coordinate 120,473, forward strand.
GAAGCAAGAAGTCAGGCAAGAATGGTGAAAGACCGAAAGAGAAACAGAGACGGGGTAAGCGAGGCGAGTACCCTCCGGCGCGTTGTCCTCCTCTTGAAGCCGAAGCGGATCTGCCCGCAGCCCCCCGACAGAGGTGGATAGGCGAAGAATCACACCAGCCCCCCGCCCGACAAGGAGCCCATCCTTAGCGATTTCCCTCCAGAGGTTGGGCGGACAGGTTGGCCTACCCCAGACTGAGGCAGGGAGTGTTGCAAGGGAGGAGCCGTAGTCGAGCCAGCTCGCCCCAAAACTGAAGACGACGCGGTCGCTAAACCCGTTGGGAATGCCGCGGCGGATTGCCCTTGCAAGGAGGGGCGAGTAGAGAGCGATGTGCATAGCAGGGAGTCAATGCCTGTTCAACATAATCAGAAGGTAACAGTCGCCTTACCCACTGTCAGGATGGTAGGAGCAGGCGGGAGCAGCGGGCCACCCGTATGGGTCGGGGGCATTCTCGCGTCCTCAATCCCACCAGTTGTAAATTCGACCCCACCCTCGTTCTCTCGGAGAGGAAGGTCAGCGTGGGGCTCTTCAGGGATCGGCGAAGCGGTGGACCTCCTAAGCGAGAGGTCGCATCGAGCCGTAGATTCGGGATCGGTAGAGGACTTCTAGCGTAGCTCAGGTTCGGCCCTCTTCTTCTTATGTTTCCTCTTTCTCGCGGAGCCCGGAGGGCAAGGCGTCGAGAACTCACCTAGGAGGTCTAGGACTGCGGCCGCTTCAGGTTCGTCATCCGTGAGAACCCGGTTGTCAGCCCGAGAAGAGCCCGCTCCAGAAGGCATCTCGGAATGAAAAGATTTGGTACACCCTCACCCTATTTATAGAAGAGGGCCCATTCAGCGCGCAGGCCCGCCGAATAGGGGTTGAACTTTTCTTTCTGACCTCTCGCGAGCTTGCAAAGAGCCGGGATTGTGTACAACCCATATTCAGCGAGTAGGTAGACGCCCCCCAGCGAGTCGGCGAGTAGGCCCAAGGACGGTCCTACTCGCTTAGAGTAGAGCGCGGCGAGTAACCTTCACCCGACCAGGATCTCGTATCGGCATGGCCTCGTGCCGATGATAAAATTCCTTCTCGGCCGGGGAGAGGCGAGTGGACTAGACCCTGGACTACTGGCGAGTAGGACGGAACCTAGTCGCCCTACTCCCCGTCTCAAGGTAGGGGCGAGGCGAGTAGGATCAACCCGATCTCCCCCCCCCCCCCCCCCCCCCCCCCCCCCCCCCACTACCCGCAGACCAGCATGGGGTGCGGCTAGTGATGTGAAAAGGCGCAAGGAGCTGTTCGCAGACCATTTTGGTCTGCGTATAGTAATTTGGTTAAGGCGGAGGAAGCTATTCGCAGGCCTTTTGGACCATTTTACCCCTTGAAGAATTTGCCTATAAATAGGACCCATTGAGTCTTAGATTTGCACAGATCCACCCCCCTTTTGAGAGCCAGTGCTTTCTTCCTTGTGTTGTCTGAGACAGGCTCAGCTCCTGGTTTTTGGGAGGGGAAATCAAGTGAGATTTCCGGGTTAGTGGCGGGACCTCCTCGCTGCAGCTAGTGGGTCATTCTTAGGGAGCTACCTACCAACCGGTGAGGGTCAATTCTTAGCTCGGAATACTTAGATCTAGCGGTCCGACGAAGAGAGAAGTAACTCAAGCTACTCCCCAAGTCTCGAACAGGTTGGACCGGTATCCGGGTTCCAACACCAGCGGTTTAGCGTTCGACGATCCCGTCTCAGCAGTTCAGCATTCGATGATCCCGTCTCAGCAGTTCAGCGGTCGACGAACAGATTATCTCAGCGGTCGACGAATAGACCCCAGCTCAGCGGTCGACGAAATCCTGCGTTCGACGAACTCAAGTCTGCGTTCGACGAATAGCTCAATATTCAGCGGTCGACGATCCAGCCCGTCTCAGCGGTTGACGAATCCTTCCGTTCGACGAACTCAAGTATGCGTTCGACGAATATTTAGTAGATGTTCAGAATAGTGAATTAAATGTTCAGGTCGACGAATCAAATGATGAGCTCGACGAACTTGAAGCTCAGCTCAACGAAATATCTTCAGTATTATATTTCTTATTCTCAGCTCGACTAATATGCTGTCAATTTTATTAAAGCAATATTTATTATTTCTATATATATATTGTTGAACTGACATTACAGCCGTGCAAGCATTAAATGTTCTAGCCGTTGGCAGAAGCAATAAATGTTGTAGCCGTTGCAGCAAGCTAAAGAAGGAAATTGTTCTGCTCGATGATCTGGAAATAAAAGAAATATTATTTCTTTCCTCTTCCATCGGCAAGAATTCAAAATAGCCGAGCTGCTCTACAGATTAAATATACAGAGCCGAGAAGAACAGAAGCGAGTAGCAAGTGACGAAACAGGAAGAAGAGAAAAAGAAGAACAGAGGCAAAAACAGAGAACAACAACAATATTATATTGTGTCTCGTTTTTGCTAAACTCTTTCTTGCAGATCTTCTATACAACCTGAGACACCAAATCAAATATCATTTGCTCAGGGATCAATACTGCAAGAAGAAGAAAAGAGGAGTTTTGCAATCTAGAGAAGGAGCTCCATCCACAAGCGGTCATCAAACTAAATCAGACAGGGGGAGCTCTCTTCAACATCATCATCATCAAGATCCAACTCAACTACCAATCAGGATCTTCAAGTGTCTTCTTAGAAAGAGAAGAACAACATAACTTTTCTGTTTTCTTTATTTCTCCCATCTTGTAAAGGGTTAAAACTCCCTTCGAAAGTTTACTCCCGGTGACAGGGCACCTTAGCAAAAACCTGCATCTTGGTTTTGAGACCCTGATCAAAAGCTCTATGGTGTGTGGACACCTTATCAAAATCACCTTGGTGTGAGGGCACCTGATCAAACCTCCTAGTTGATTCCTACTAGTGGGTAGAAGAGTAGATGTACCCAGGTTGAGGGGAACTACTATATATCTTGTGTCGTCTGGATGCTTGTGTGCTTTGTTTTTGTTTTTATTTCCTTATTGTTGTGTTGTGTTTATTATGCCTACTAGGTGTTTGCTTTTATTACTCATACATCACTTATATTTATATATAACATTACTTTGAAGATAAACTTAAACAAGCCTTTTAATATATTAAGAACTAACTCTCCTTTCAATTGGTATCAGAGGTAGGTTGATTTTATTATTTCAATTTCTTGCAACTGATACTCAATTGAATACTTTCAATTGGTATCAAAGCATGTTGATTTTTCAAATAGGCTAACACCTGAAATCACAAAGATCACTTAGTTCTTATTTTGTTTTTAAAAGGGTTTTTCTAAATGGCACAAGCAGATTTTTCTATTTCAGATCCACCTATTTGTAATTTGTATAGATTTGATTTATGGCAAGTTAGAATTAAACTATATATGAATGTCATAGATGAAAATATTTACAAATCTGTTTTGACGGGACTTTCATCTTCAATCCCTTCATCTGATGATCAAGAAAAAATGATAAGTGTTGATGTCATGGCCATGAACATATTGACTAAATCAATGTCCAAAGAAATTCTTCTCAAAGTGGCTGACTGCACTTCAGCAAGGAGCATCTGGAACTCCCTCTCAAGGATGGTAAATAAATCCACCTTTACTTCTTCCACTAACTACATTTTTGATGCAGAACCATCTTCAACTCTAAGTGAAGATGAAGAAAAAGAAGAACAGAAGGCCAGAAATTTCTGCATGTTGGCAATTTATGGCTCATATTACATATCCGATGCTGAATCTGAAACAGAAAAGGTAAAAGAGGTAAATTCAATTCCTATTTCTACCTCTGATACATTTAAATCTGTTTTCAACTCACCATGTACAGGCTTAATAAATTTTGAAACTGAAATTAGAAAAGAGTTAAAAAATAACTAATTTGATTTCTGAATATAACAAACCTCAAGAAAATTTTAAAATATCAGCATAACACATTATTTGGTTAAAAATTAAGTTAGTTAAGGCTGAAAATTTTAAACAAACTTTTAAAGAAAAAGGAAACTTTTATGTTCAGCAACATCAAAATAAACTTTCAAATTTGTATTTTAATGAGATAAAAAAGCCAAAATATCTAATTATAGAACATTTTCTTTTAAAATTTTTATAACTAAATAAGCAGTTATATGATTCTTTTGAATTTTCTGTCTGAAAAACAAAGTCAGATAGACTTCACATTCTTCCAGATTTTCTCCAAAATCATGTTGAGTATTCTACTCAGATTGCATAGATCAGAAATGATCAAATCACTAAGTACGCGTCTCTTCTGATTAAGGGGGTTCTATAGAAAGAAGCTATCAGGCATTGTCTTTCTGATTTTAAAATTCTTAGAATTCAATAATCAGCTAGCAATTCATAACATTAAAATCCTATTTAAATACAAATTTAGGAAATCAAAATTGCTTAAATGTTTTTCAAAAGAAGAAAATAATCTCTGACCCTTAAGCTTCAAAGACCTTTTATGCTTAGGAATCCTAAACCAAATAGGGGGAGATTGTTAGAACCTAGTCTTAATTTGGATTAGGATCCCAACTCAAATAGGGGAGATTATTGGAACCTTAGGTTTGATTTGAGTTAGGATCCACCTTTAATCTCTAAGTTTATATCATAACATATCTTACAACTTAGATTAAATCCCATTAAAAAAGAAGGCTGAATATATATATATTAATAGGCAGAAAATAAGAGAAAGAATAAAATTTACATATGTTCTCTGCGTTCGACGAACGTCTACCTGCGTTCAACGAATGGCGTTCTGCGCTCGATGAATGGTATTCATTCTGCGCTCGATGAAATCCAGCAGTTCAGCGTTCGACGATCCCGTCTCAGCGGTTCAGCGTTCGACGATCCCATCTCAGCGGTTCAGCGGTCGACGAACAGATTATCTCAGCGGTCGACGAACAGACCCCAGCTCAGCGGTCGATGAAATTCTGCGTTCGACGAACTCAAGTCTGCGTTCGACGAACAACTCAATATTCAGTGGTCGACGATCCAGCCCGTCTCAGCGGTTGACGAATCCTTCCGTTCGACGAACTCAAGTCTGCGTTCGACGAATATTTAGCAGATGTTCAGAACAGTGAAGTAAATGTTCAGGTCGACGAATCAAATGATGAGCTCGACGAACTTGAAGCTCAACTCTACGAAATATCTTCAGTATTATATTTCTTATTCTCAGCTCGACTAATATGCTGTCAGTTTTATTAAAGCAATATTTATTATTTCTATATATATTGCTGATCTGACATTACAGCCGTGCAAGCATTAAATGTTCTAGCCGTTGGCAGAAGCAATAAATGATGTAGCCGCTGCAGCAAGCTAAAGAAGAAAATTGTTCTGCTCGAGGATCTGGGAAATAAAAGAAATATTATTTCTTTCCTCTTTCGTCGGCAAGAATTCAAAATAGTCGAACTGCTCTACAGATTAAATATACAGAGCCGAGAAGAACAAAAGCGAGTAGCGAGCGGCGAAACAGGAAGAAGCGAAAAAGAAGAACATAGGCAAAAACAGAGAACAACAACAATATTATATTGTGTCTCTTTTTGCTAAACTCTTTCTTGCAGATCTTCTATACAACCTGAGACACCAAATCAAATATCATTTGCTCAGGGATCAAAACTGCAAGAAGAAGAAAAGAGGAGTTTTGCAATCTAGAGAACGAGCTCCATCCACAAGCTATCATCAAACTAAATCAGACAGGGGGAGCTCTCTTCAACATCATCATCATCAAGATCCAACTCAACTACCAATCAGGATCTTCAAGTGTCTTCTTAGAAAGAGAAGAACAACATAACTTTTCTGTTTTCTTTATTTCTCCCATCTTGTAAAGGGTTAAAACTCCCTTCAAAAGTTTACTCCCGGTGACAGGGCATCTTAGCAAAAACCTGCATCTTGGTTTTGAGCACCTGATCAAAAGCTCTATGGTGTGTGAATACCTTATCAAAATCACCTTGGTGTGAGGGCACCTGATCAAACCTCCTAGTGGATTCCTACCAGTAGGTAGAAGAATAGATGTACCCAGGTTGAGGGGAACTACTATATATCTTCTGTCGTCTGGATGCTTGTGTGCTTTGTTTTTGTTTTTATTTCCTTATTGTTGTGTTGTGTTTATTATGCCTACTAGGTGTTTGCTTTTATTACTCATACAACACTTATATTTATATATAACATTACTTTGAAGATAAACTTACACAAGCCTTTTAATATATTAAGAACTAACTCTCCTTTCAAAACAGTTTTTAGTAAGATTTTAGCTTTTCAGTAATTCATATATATACAGAAAAAATGGATAATAGAAAATAAATCTCACAGCTGCTCCTTGTGCAAAAACTTCATAATGTAGTTTTTAAGATCCTCAAAAGGATCAACAGTATAATGACTCCTACTAGCAAAACTTGTTAAACCATAAGATTTCATTCGTATAGATGGAATTAGAGCCCTATAATTAGAATTAGAGAGCCATTTTCATTTGAATTAGACCCCCAATTCCAGTTATGAAGTCTGAATTATGTCAAACCGAAGATATTCAAATGGATTTTAGGACTTAATGAAGCTACCATCTTCATGTAATATATAAAAGAAATAATTTTTATGAAATGCCAATAATATAAATATAAAATAAATGCTAGTTTATTTGCCAACAACAAAAGAAAGATTTTTCCTGAGAATTGATAAAGAAAAGATTAATCAAATTTGAGATAAATTAACGATATGGTAACAAAATTTCTGGAGCTCAGTCATGTATGTACCTTTGACAGGGGAGTTGGCATAGGGTTTTCCACAAACTGAATAATTAATTGTCTATATGTTATAGCTGACATTACGAAACTCTTATTACATATCTTTTATCTAAAAGCTATCAGTATTAAATCTAGTGAAGCCAACATATCTAAAGCTTCAATAAACTGAACAATTAATTAATTTTGACAATGGTTAAGTTTGTATAAGAAAATTATGCATCATCTCATGCTCAAACTCAATGAAACCCGAATTCGTATCTCCTTTCCAATGCACATCTCAATACAAAATAGAACAGTGCATGCACATTTACTAGTTCACAGAAGGATGGCAGTTACTGTAACTTCATTAAGAAATGGGCAAATAGAAACAATAGTACAACAAACTTTAACAACATGAATAATGCTCAGAAAATATGCATTTTGGAATGAGGTCATTGTAGATAAACCTCAACCTTGCAGAAAAGTTGACCATAAACACAGAAATATGTGTCAGATGGTGGGGTATGTATGCCTACACATTTTTGCCTTAGAAATTGCGAACAATAATTTTGAACGAACATCATTGAAGACATTTACTTTCTTCTTCACCTTTAGATTAAATAAAATGACACTATTTTATAATCATTAATTTCATTTATTGTTATTATTATTTGATGTATGATGAATGTGGTGAGTGTGCCTTAAGGGGGCTCTAATGAATTAGTGTTTGTTAGTGTCGTAGGAATCTAGAATTGATGTGATGCACAAGAAAATATCCAACGAATAGGTTATAATAAATAATGAAATTTATAAATGTTTCCACAATAATTCACAATCAAGATTAGAATGCTAGATAAACTAGCAATTTCAGGTAGAATTAGGGGTATGATTGCTTCAACTAATCGACTAGATCTGGGTATGAGTGCTAACTGGAAAAATGTCCTACTCCCTTCTTATAGGTGAATTTCATGGGATTGTTCCCGGTACTAGTACTTGATAACCGTAAAATATTAGTCCATTTGTAGATTTCATATTGATACAAATGCATCAAACATTTACTCCTTTGCATACCTCACAATTGATTTGTCTGCATGTTTTCATATTATCTTTAGATGAAATCAAATTAGTGAAAAAGGAAAAAAGGGAACACAATATGTTAGAATTACGTATGTGCACGCTATTTTTTGGTATGTCTATTTGTATACAGGATTGCAGAAATGGGGAGGGAGGGGAGGGAGAGATCGAGAGAGAAGGGAATTCCATGAGCAATATAGAGCAGTTGAGAGTGTATCCCTAAATGATAACGTTGATAGTTACATAAAGTGGGAGTTTAAAGAAGGAAGAGCTTATATTGAACATCAACCTAACCAATGCATGGAGTTATGAATGGACAGTTGTAAGAAGAGAAATAACACATTGGGTAGGCGTCAATACAAATGGATGGAGAAGGAAAATTTCATTTTGTAGGCACCATGGATTGCAACCATTCTAATCATGGCGTCAAGGAGAACTAAGGCGAGCGTCGGGCGCCTCGATGCTTAGGTGATAAGGCGGACGCCTAGGTGACAATAAGGCAAGTAAGTCGAGGCAAAAAAAATTGGTGGCTAAAAATAAAATAAAAAGTGACTTTAGACAACGGTTTTTATAAAAACCGCTGTCTAAATCATTTTTTTTAAATGGTTATTATTTTTTTCCTCGAATTAAAAAAAAACACTTTAGACAATGTTTTTTTATAAAAACCGTTGTCTAAAGTTTTTTTTTTTTATTTTTCTTACAGCAAAAAAAAGAAATTTTTTAAATGACTTTAGAAAACGGTTTTTATAAAAACTACTGTCTAAAGTTATTTAATTTTTTTTTATTTGCAGAATTTTTTTCCCCTGAATTTTTTTTTCTAGATAAAAAAAATATATTTAAAATGACTTTAGACAGCGGTTTTTATACGTTGTCTAAAGTAATATTTAAAAAAAATCCCTGGAAATTTTTTTTTTGCGGGAAAAATAATATATATTTTTAAAAATGTCTTTATAAAAAACCGCTATTTAAAGCCAATTTTTTTTTAAAAAAATTATAACAAGGCGTCTAACACCTTGCACACATCCGAGCGTCTGGACGACTAGGCGACGCCATGACAAATTTGATTGCAACAGCCTTAATAGATTTAAAATGAAAGTAAGAACTAGAGAACAATGATTAATGGTATACCTCCCAGCACCAAGGAATAAGAAAGTATGATCTGTTAATTTACCGCCAACGACATTAAGTGTTGCAACAACCCCAGCTATGACAACCGAAGCTGTTCCTTGTTAAAGTGTTTGGTGAATTCCCAAGTTCAGAACATGTATAACTAAAGACGAAGTATATTACCTGCTTTCAACATATTTATTAGTGGCATTTCCTCAAAGCTGCATACAGAAATCACAGACAGAATCCCAAGAAATATTAATCAAATCCATCTTTAGGATATAAAAAATGTTGACTTCTATTACCCCATTTGAAAAAATATTGATCAAATTCATCTTTAGGATAATCTGAACGAACAACGTTTTGGCTTCCCTTGCCTGTTGTATTTGCAACAAAATCAAGATCTCTCTTGCCTCTTTCCATTCACAAGAGATTTGCATTAAAGGAAACTGATGCTGCTCGGAAAGGATTGGAGAAAGTACTTGTTCCTCATCCAAGAATAGCACAGCACATGGCATCAGTTGCAAAATCAGTAACTATTGCAGTGATTCCAAGCCACCCCAACACGTCCGCCTCTAAGGTTACTATTGCAGTGATTCCAAGCCAGGAAAGAAAGAGAGAGAGAGAGAGAGAGATTGGTACATTTGATATTCTCTTTCTCCCATTCGGCCCAGTTGAGAGTCTTCCTTGCCGCCAACCACTGCCATCTGGCCAGAACAGCATTCACCCTCTACAACTCCAGAATTTCTAGCCGCCGGCAACATCTCGCAGTTTCTTGAATCAACGGGATACTCATAGCCGCCAGCGATTCTGCGAGTGCGCAAGATCCGAAATTTTTTTTTGTCCCGGAGCTACTCATATCCGCCAGGGATTCGGCTAGTGTGCAAGATCCGCAATCAACGGTTCTGTTGTCTACCACAAGTAAATCCAGAACGGCGATCGACGCCATTTATTTTTCTTCCTCGCCGGAACCTCTCCCACACCGGCTATCAAGAACGGTCCAACTCCCCTCTGAAAAATCCAGAACTCCTTGAAGAGTCTTCCTCCCAGGATTCTGAATATCAAAAGATTTTCATTCACAAGAGATTTGCATTGAAGGAAACTGCTGCTGCTCGGAAAGGATTGGAGAAAGTATCTGTTCCTCATCCAAGAAGAGCACAGCGCATGGCATCAACTGCAAAATCAGCAACAGGTGAAGACATTCCTTGCGTCGCCTTCCTCCTCGCGTCGCCGGAGGAGCAGACATTCCATCAAGCTCACCGCCTTCCCCCTCGCGTCGCCTCCTTGCGGCAGAAACAGGGACGAAGAAACAGTCCCAAATATAGTCGTAAACACTTTTTCCAGTCACCGGAGCTCGTTGTCGGAGGAGCACAAACAGGGACGAACGCCTCACCGCCTTCCTCCTCGCGTTGGAAACATGGACGAACGCCTTCCTCCTCGCGGATCAAGTTGCGAGCCGTTGGGCCTTATGCTCAGAAAATGTGCATTTTGGAATGAGGTCATTGTAGATAAAACTCAACCTTGCAGAAAAGTTGACCATAAACACAGAAATATGTGTCAGATGGTGGGGTATGTACTACACATTTTTGCCTTAGAAATTGCGAACAATAATTTTGAACGAACATCATTGAAGACATTTACTTTCTTCTTCACCTTTAGATTAAATAAAACGGCACTATTTTATAATCATTAATTTCATTTATTGTTATTATTATTTGACGTAGGATGAATGTAGTGAGTGTGCCTTAAGGGAGCTCTAATTAATTTTTGTTTGTTAGTGTCGTAGGAATCTAGAATTGATGTGATGCACAAGAAAATATCCAACGAATAGGTTATAATAAAACTGAAATTTATAAATGTTTCCACAATAATTCACAATCAAGATTAGAATGCTAGATAAACTAGCAATTTCAGGTAGAATTAGGGGTATGTTTGCTTCAACTAATCGACTAGATCATGGTATGAGTGCTAACCGGAAAAATGTCCTACTCCCTTCTTATAGGTGAATTTCATGAGATTGTTCCCGGTACTAGTACTTGATAACCGTAAAATATTAGTCCATTTGTAGATTTCATATTGATACAAATGCATCAAACATTTACTCCTTTGCATACCTCACAATTGATTTTTCTGCATGTTTTCATATTATCTTTAGATGAAATCAAATTAGTAAAAAAGGAAAAAGGGACACAATATGTTAGAATTACCTATGTGCAAGCTATTTTTTGGTATGTCTATTTGTATACAGGATTGCAGAAAGGGGGAGGGAGGGGAGGGAGAGATAGAGAGAGTGTTGGGTGTGGTTCCCATCCGAGTCGGTAAAAATCACCGGGAACGCGCTAGTTTTAATCTGGAACGTGATGTAAGACCCCTTTTTTTTCCTTTTTCAGACACCGGGTCTTAGGCCCAGAACCGCCACTTTGCGTTGGCACCTTCGCTCGGGAAGGGCGCCACTACAAAACGCCGATCCTGCCGGCCAAATCGATCACGAAGAAAAGTACATTAAAGAAGACAAGTCCACATAATCAACATGAAATATGAATGTCAACATGATATAACTGAATAAAAGATTACAAAGAGTTACAATAATAAAAGGCTCATGCCCTGTACATCATATCCTCACTACAAGATCACTCGCGGAAGCTAACTACTAATCACCCACTGATCCTGAATCATGTGCTCCTGTACTAGACTGGTCTGCCTCCGTCTGCACCGGCCTCTGGTGTTGCTGCGTCTCCTCGATCTCCTAAAATGATATGGTCCACCGACCGTTAGTCAAAAAGACTAAGCCTTATGTTCCCCACCCCACCCCAATGGCTCCTAGGCACCGTGCGGGAGGATGAAGCGGAGGACAGCAAGGGGTATAGCAAAGAGAAGGTGACAGTGATACCAGAAATGTTTCTACACTACACATGTGTATATATATAACTGAAGCAGTAAAGGGGCATAGTAAGAGCAGGTAATGAATAAATAAAGTGCAGTAAGTAAAGTAATAGAAAAGTAACCATTGATTTATAGGAATGCCCATACAAACTTATAGACCAAGGGGTCGTTTAGCAAGGCCTATCGTATAAGAAGTCCCATAACCGACTTATACGATAGGGGTAGGGGTTGAAATGCAATGTCTATGCTATGACAGGCAAGGTATGTTGTTATGCTATGTTCATACAAGTACAACTCACTCACTACGACTCTATGTGCATAGACCTTTAGTTCCCCCTTTTTGGAGCGAGCTAGACTCCCAGGATACTCCCGTAGTGGCAAACGGAAGCGGTGGGTTGGGCCTCGCCCACCTCTAGGTTGGTATTCACACTACCCTACCTAGACCTATCGTACGCCTCAACGCAAAACCGCGGAGCATCTACGTACTCTTACTGGCTGGACCACCAGACTTTCAAGGCTAAGTGTAAATACCACACTCGCCGAGTCAACGTATTGACGTTGGTGTGAACGACCGTCCAATACCGAAGACCCACCACCTTCAATGCACATGCAACATGTTCTACTACCTACCTCCGATCCATAAGCTCCCCGGGCTAACCTGCCCGCCATCAATAACCTTCTGAGCCATCGGCTCGCCGAACCAACCCGTCCGTACCTACAAACACTACTGAGTCACAAGCTCACCTGACTTAGCAATTCGCTCTTACAACCACCGAGCCTACTGCTCGTAAAACCAAACCAACTAACTTCTCGTAACCACGGGGTGTGGGTGTGTGTATTATTAAGTTATTTTTGTATAACATTTTACTTTTACAGTTTATGGTTAATATTGGACTTTCCGAGGGTTACCCTGTAAGGGGCTCGCTACGGTACTAGGAACCGAAATGGGATGACACCCCAAAGTTCCCTTTCTCAAGACACTTAGTGTTGTTGATATCTACCTTTAAGAACACCCTCCATGTTATTACAATTAAATTAACCCTAGGTGACTTATGACTTTCCAAGATGATCATTCGTCAATCCCGAGCACCACTTTACCCTCAACTCACCAAGCACACTTTACCATCTATAATCCTTCTTGTTGACCATCATACCTTTTCAACTACACTAGGTAAACCTCATACCTCCCATCCCTCCTAAGGATCCACTTGATTCTCAAATTTCACAGTTTTACTATACGCAGACCAAACTAACTATATGAAGCTCACAACTATAGGTACTCCAAATATTCATCCAACTGACCCAAGCTATTTACTGGAGGTCTATCATGATGTTATAAGATCAATTCCAGAGAATCGTATTTTTCCCAATATTATTAATATTTAAAGCAATTTTCCAAAAATACAACCTCCTAGGGTTTGAACTACAAGTGCACTTTTCTGACTTCCAATGCCTACTAAAATTTTTACATAAATCAAGGATACTTAGTAATCAGTAAATATGAATTGTTAGGAAATTCCAGCAAGGTTTACTATTTTTAAAAATTCCTAAACCCACTAATTTTCAATTATTTCCAAAGGAGGTACCCTCATATGAATTTCAAACCTTATGCAAATTTATACAGAGGTGATTCATACTATAATATTCAGCCCTACAAAATTTGACCATATTCCATAGATGTTACATTTGTAATTTCCAGCAAAGTTTCATGAAATTACAGAAAACTAACACCCTAAAATTAATCATCCCAAAAATTGCCAACAATAAGAATAATTATAATTTGGACCTCCAAAAGTCTTCCAATGGTTCTAATAGAATCTCCAGGGATTAATAACATCAAAACTAAGTTGGTGACAGAAGTTGGTTAATCCCTAAGCATTAATCTTTCCTAAATCCCAAAAACCTAAATATTTACAAATCTACCCAAGGATTTATTCCCTAGGGTTGGCAACTCCAAACCCCACCAATTTCTCATAGGAAGACTCTCTAGTCACCATGACCATCTCCCCAAAATTCTAGGTCAAACCATTAAGGTTTGACCCCTCTTCCTTCATTGACCTCTAAATGCACCCCTTAGGGTTTACCCTAGGATTATGGTCCATACTTCCCCAAATCCTCCCAAACTTCTTGTGTGGGTGTCATATCACTCATAGAACTCAGAGGAGTCTATTACACTCCTCTCCAAGGACAAACACCCCCATTGTACTACCCGTAATTCGTCGAGATTAGAAAGGCCTAAGGAGACGCCTATTCGCAGAGCGAGCTTAACGAGCAGGAAGGGAGCTTGGCGAGCAGGAAGGGAGCTTGACGAGCAGGAAAGGAGCTTGGCGAGCAGGAAGGGAGCTTGGCGAGCAGGAAGCCAGCTTGGGCGAGCAGAGCCAAGTATGGGCGAGTATGGCCAGGTAACTACCCCCCCCCCCCCCCCCAGGATTTGTCTATAAATAGACCCCCAGGGGTACAAGAAAGAGGACCTTTTTGGACGAGGTTGACCCCCTCAGGCGAGTTACTCGCCAGGTCCCTGCCTTCCTTGTACCAAGCTCGGCCATTTTTGGTTTTGGAGGGGAAGACTCCCTTGAGCTTCCGGGTACGTGGTGGGATCTCCCTGCCGCAGCACCTGGGGTCCTGTTTGTTGCTCTTCTAGCTTCTTCGTCGTTGCCAGCCAAGTCATCTCGTTGGACTGCTGGGCGAGTAGCCTCCGGCTGCATTGGTCCGAACTTTGGAGTCGGGATTTTCCTGGCTTCAACACTTTGGTGCGGTGAGCGTGGATCGTAGTCGTTGGAAGAAAGTCTAGTAGGAAGGCGAGATGGTAGAAATTGGCGACCAAGAGGAAGTTGTTGGCAATTCGCGAGTAGGCGAGATCCCTACTCGCTACGCGCTATAGGCGAGTTCCAGAGATGGCGAGATCCCTACTCGCTATAGGCGAGTTCCAGAGATGGCGAGATCCCTACTCGCTATAGGCGAGTTCCAGAGATGGCGAGATCCCTACTCGCTATAGGCGAGTTCCAGAGATGGCGAGATCCCTACTCGCTATAGGCGAGTTCCAGAGATGGCGAGATCCCTACTCTCCATAGGCGAGTTCCAGAGATGGCGAGATCCCTACTCGCTATAGGCGAGTTCCAGAGATGGCGAGATCCCTACTCGCCATAGGCGAGTTCCAGATGGCGAGATTCTTCCTTAGTCGCCCATAGGCGAGGTCCTTCCTTACTCGCCCATAGGCGAGATCTCTACTCGCGAAGGTGACGAGACCTACTCGCAAAGTGGTGAGAACCTGGTGCCTAGTTCAAGAGTGGCGAGTTCCTGAAGGGCGATTTCAAGGTCTGGCGAGTATGGAAAATAAAAAATTTCCAGGGGCGCTGCCCCCGAACCCTCTGCGTAGGGCGTCTTATGTAAAAAGGGACACTCCTCCCCTCAGTTTCCTCCTTCTTCAATGCCAGTGATTTCCATACATGGTCATACTTACGGGTCCTTTGGTAAATCCCGTGAGTGCTTTTGTCTGACTAACAATCAGGGTGATTCATGACGAGTTCGCCACCAAGGGAAATCACATAAGCTGTTCCGCGAGCTCCTACTCGCGATGATCTTCATCAAGGGCTTACATTCCACGAGGATGCTGACTCGTGACGTCTTCAAGGTTGGGTCGGCATTCAGCATCCAAGTAGGATGGAGGCCTCAGGATGGTGTGTTCCTTTGGAACCTCCTCGACTGTCAGTCCCTACTTGACGTCATCCTTCAGCAACACCCAATAGGATGGAGACCTCGGGATGGTGTGTTCCTTTGGAACCTCCCCAACAGCCATTCCCTACTTGATGATTTCTTCATCAGCATCAAACATAGGGGTACCAGATAAAATCTTGGGAGTACATGCCTCTAAAAATGACTTCATGCAGGTGCGAGTATGTAGATGTGAGTATGCATGTACGAGTATACAAGGGCAAGCAGACAGGTGTGCATAGCTATGTGCGAGCAAGGTATGATCGTCAATTGCACCAAGTACCTCCCAAGATCGCGATTATTATTCCACGAGGATGCTTACTCATGACGTCTCCAAGCTTGGTATTCTGCAAGCTCCTTACTCCCGATGATCTCCTTCCGTCGGCTATGATCCATGAGGGGTCTTACTCATAAGGTGTTCCAGTTGGTATCCCCGATGCTATGTTCTTACTCATAAGGTTTGGTCGGCATTCAACACCCAAGTAGGATGGAGACCTCGGGATGGTGTGTTCCTTTGGAACCTCCCCGACTGTCAGTCCCCTTCATGGTGTGTTCTATGGGATGAAGAACTGCTCAGAAGCACCTAAAGGCTCAACAGGGAGATCACTTGTCATCGAGAAGCTCGAACTGAACTAGGAGGGATCTTTCATCGTTCAAGAGGCATTCGAGACTGGCAGAGACCGTCTGTAGAATCATGAAGGGGAATCGCTTGGGAATACCTGGAGCGGCAATGATCTGAAAAGGTTCTATCCCTGAGCGGGAAGGTGTATTCTCCCCCTCCTTGTGTTTATTCCATTTGAATAAAAATTCCTCGCCCCCTGAAACATGGGCCGCTAGAGTTGTTTTTTTTCTGGCAAGAGCTTTTTGAAGTAGGTAAAACCGATCTCCACGACAGGTTGGGAAACGAGCCTCCGACTTGATTCTCGTAAAACCCAGAACGGATGATGGGACGGTGCCTCGGTAGTGCGTTCTCCTAATACCAAGCCTCTGCACTGACGGTCGAGATCAGCTCCCCCCTTGCACGTTGGTCGAGTTACCCTCCGACCGCATCTCTCATCCGACTGGGGAGATTATCAGGAGAAAGTCTGGACGCCGACCTCCCAACTCGTCGAAGCGATGATCGATTTACCTGACTGAGGGACCCTTGTATAAAGGTACCATTTGACCTCTTGCGGCAAAGCCTAATATCTCTTGTCGTTTATTCCAATCATATGGGTTGGTGCGGTTAATCCCCTCTGATTGTTGAGTGACAGTATGAAGACTCTTTCGCAACCTGACGACCGATTGGGGGATAGGTCTCCGACTCGACTCTCGTAAAAACCCAAGTCGGGTGGTGGGATAGCGCCTCGGGAGAGAGTCCTCCTAAGACCAAGCCTCTGCATTGACGGTCGAGATCAGCTCCCCCCTTGCACGTTGGCCGAGTTACCCCCTGACTGCACTTCCCATCCGGCTGGAGAGGTTATCAGAGGAGAGTCCGGACGCCAACCCCCCAGCTTGATGAAGAGATGATCGATTTGACCGACCAGCATTCAGCAAACGCAATAGGATGGAGGCCTCGGGATGGTGTGTCCCCTTGGACCTCTCCACCTCTATTTGAGCTCGGCTCCTAGAAGGTGTCGACCTTCTCTCCACCTCTAGTTGAGCTGGTCTCCTAGAAGGTGTCGACCTTCTCTTCACCTCTAGTTGAGCTCGGCTCCTAAAAGGTGTCGACCTTCTCTCCACCTCTAGTTGAGCTGGGATCCTATAAGGTGTCGACCTTCTCTTCACCTCCAGTTGAGCTCGGCTCCTGCGAGGTGTCGACCTTCTCTCCACCTTTAGTTGAGCTGGTCTCCTAGAAGGTGTCGACCTTCTCTTCACCTCTAGTTGAGCTCGGCTCCTAGAAGGGGTCGACCTTCTCTCCACCTCTAGTTGAGCTCGGCTCCTAGAAGGTGTCGACCTTCTCTTCACCTCTAGTTGAGCTCGGCTCCTAGAAGGTGTCGACCTTCTCTCCACCTCTATTTGAGCTCGGCTCCTAGAAGGTGTCGACCTTCTCTCCACCTCTAGTTGAGCTCGGCTCCTAGAAGGTGTCGACCTTCTCTCCACCTCTAGTTGAGCTGGGATCCTAGAAGGTGTCGACCTTCTCTTCACCTCCAGTTGAGCTCGGCTCCTGCGAGGTGTCGACCTTCTCTCCACCTCTAGTTGAGCTGGTATCCTAGAAGGTGTCGACCTTCTCTTCACCTCTAGTTGAGCTCGGCTCCTAGAAGGTGTCGACCTTCTCTTCACCTCTAGTTGAGCTCGGCTCCTAGAAGGTGTCGACCTTCTCTCCACCTCTAGTTGAGCTGGTCTCCTAGAAGGTGTCGACCTTCTCTTCACCTCTAGTTGAGCTCGGCTCCTAGAAGGTGTCGACCTTCTCTCTACCTCTAGTTGAGCTCGGCTCCTAGAAGGTGTCGACCTTCTCTTCACCTCTAGTTGAGCTCGGCTCTTAGAAGGTGTCGACCTTCTCTCCACCTCTAGTTGAGCTGGTCTCCTAGAAGGTGTCGACCTTCTCTTCACCTCTAGTTGAGATCGGCTCCTAGAAGGTGTCGACCTTCTCTCCACCTCTAGTTGAGCTGGTCTCCTAGAAGGTGTCGACCTTCTCTTCACCTCTAGTTGAGCTCGGCTCCTAGAAGGTGTCGACCTTCTCTCCACCTCTAGTTGAGCTGGTCTCCTAGAAGGTGTCGACCTTCTCTTCACCTCTAGTTGAGCTCGGCTCCTAGAAGGTGTCGACCTTCTCTCTACCTCTAGTTGAGCTCGGCTCCTAGAAGGTGTCGACCTTCTCTTCACCTCTAGTTGAGCTCGGCTCCTAGAAGGTGTCGACCTTCTCTCCACCTCTAGTTGAGCTGGTCTCCTAGAAGGTGTCGACCTTCTCTTCACCTCTAGTTGAGCTCGGTTCCTAGAAGGTGTCGACCTTCTCTCCACCTCTAGTTGAGCTGGTCTCCTAGAAGGTGTCGACCTTCTCTTCACCTCTAGTTGAGCTCGGCTCCTAGAAGGTGTCGACCTTCTCTCCACCTCTAGTTGAGCTGGTCTCCTAGAAGGTGTCGACCTTCTCTTCACCTCTAGTTGAGCTGGTCTCCTAGAAGGTGTCGACCTTCTCTTCACCTCTAGTTGAGCTCGACTCCTAGAATGTGTCGACCTTCTCTCCACCTCTAGTTGAGCTGGGCTCCTAGAAGGTGTCGACCTTCTCTTCACCTCTAGTTGAGCTGGGCTCCTAGAAGGTGTCGACCTTCTCTTCACCTCTAGTTGAGCTGGGCTCCTAGAAGGTGTTGACCTTCTCTTCACCTCTAGTTGAGCTCGGCTCCTAGAAGGTGTCGACCTTCTCTTCACCTCCTGTTGAGCTCGGCTCCTGCGAGGTGTCGGCCTTCTCTCCACCTCTAGTTGAGCTGGGCTCCTAGAAGGTGTCGACCTTCTCTTCACCTCTAGTTGAGCTGGGCTCCTAGAAGGTGTCGACCTTATATCCGCCTCCAGTTAAGCTTGGCTCCCGTGAAGTGTCGGCGTTCTCTCTTCCTCCAGTTAAGCTCGGCAAGGTATCGACTCTTTTTCCTCCTACAGATGAGATCCCCTCTTGGGAAGGACCTCGCGCCTTTACTCTCTAGTGCCCATCTCTCCGAACCACGGGTCCTACATTGTTTTTCCGACCTCGCGAGCGAGCTCGAAAAAAGCGGGGATTGTGTACTACCCGTAATTCGTCGAGATTAGAAAGGCCTAAGGAGACGCCTATTCGCAGAGCGAGCTTAACGAGCAGGAAGGGAGCTTGGCGAGCAGGAAGGGAGCTTGACGAGCAGGAAAGGAGCTTGGCGAGCAGGAAGGGAGCTTGGCGAGCAGGAAACGAGCTTGGGCGAGCAGAGCCAAGTATGGGCGAGTATGGCCAGGTAACTACCCCCCCAGGATTTGTCTATAAATAGACCCCCAGGGGTACAAGAAAGAGGACCTTTTTGGACGAGGTTGACCCCCTCAGGCGAGTTACTCGCCAGGTCCCTGCCTTCCTTGTACCAAGCTCGGCCATTTTTGGTTTTGGAGGGGAAGACTCCCTTGAGCTTCCGGGTACGTGGTGGGACCTCCCTGCCGCAGCACCTGGGGTACTGTTTGTTGCTCTTCTAGCTTCTTCGTCGTTGCCAGCCAAGTCATCTCGTTGGACTGCTGGGCGAGTAGCCTCCGGCTGCATTGGTCCGAACTTTGGAGTCGGGATTTTCCTGGCTTCAACACCCATATCCTTCACAACCCCAAATTCCATTCCATAGGGATCAACCCTATGGCCTTGGGCAAATCAACTCCAATGCTCACCAATTTCCTCATGGGGTCTCAAAATGATCCCACTGACCTCCCCAAGAAGACTCAAGTCTCTATGGGCCCATTTGGCCAATGGATCTCTACTTGGCTAAATGCACACCAAGGGGATCCAACTCCATGCCCTAGGGCAATCCAACTCCCCATGACCCCAAAACTCACATGGAGGTGATTTGGGTGGTGCTAGGGCAGTGGCCAAAACTCCACTCCAATTGGAGGTGGTTTGACCATTCAATTTCAACTTAGCCCCTTTAGCCTAATTCCTTCCTTAAAGACCAAATCTTAGGGCAATCAATTGCCTGGCCAAATCAACCCCAAATGGGTTGACATTTTAACCAGGGACTTATCATGACCCTAATAACACCCCACCAAAATTTGGTGGAGTTTGGAGGTCATTTGACCCTCCAAATAATTTACACATTGATTATTAAATTTTACAAAAACTTTAGGAAAATGTTTTCCAAAAATTCCCATTTTTAGATATGTTGTAGTCCTAGGCATGACTCACTCCTAGTCCAAATTTCAAGTCATTTGGACTAGTGGTTTGGTATGGGCATCCATTCAAAATTCAGTCAAACTTTGCACTAAAATGGGTGCTGAGGTCAAACCAGGACTCCAAATTGGGTGAAACCAATTTTGTATGATCCTAGGGGTCAAGGCCTACAACTTTCATGTTGGGCACATTTTTCTGTAGAGTCCTCTATCTATTTTTAAAAATTAAAACCCCATAACAGTGCATTTAATCCAAGTAATAAACTTATTATTATATGAACTAAACAATTAAATGATAAAAACGGGCGGCATCCGCTCATCTTCTCCAATGAACAGACGGTGGAGATATCCCGCGCCTGGGCCAACTTTGATCTTTGATTTCCGGGCCACCTGAGCGCCGCCCCGGCCAACCAACGCCACCACCACCTCCGTTGAGGTGGTGGCCGGCGATGAGCGGTGTTTGATCGGCCGGAGGTGGCCGGAATCGGGTTCTGGAAGAGGAAGCCCAACCCGATCTACGGGTGGCTTGGCTGGTTCGATTCACGGCCAATTGGCCACGAATCGAGCCGCCGGCGATTGAGATCTACACCACAGAGGTTAGGGAGGAGAACCAGACCTGCTTTGGGGCTTGATGCCATGCCGTTTGGGTGAACCTCCATGGCCGACCACCATTTTTGCGAGCTCTGCATTTTCCACACCAAGCTGCTCGAACCCTTCGTCTAACAGGGGGAAACTGATGCTCTGGGTCTAGGGAAGCTTTTAAAAGCTCCAATTGAGGGAGGGGAAGGGTCATGGCTTCAATGCCATCAATGGCCATGAATGCTGAATTTCGGCCATGGTGAGATCCCATGGGATTCACCCCTAGGATGCCGAGAAACGGATGGAAACTTCTCCCCTTCCCTTGGGGAGTTTAATCCAGCCATTAATGGAGAGGATTGAGGGGGGTTTCACCTTCCTCCATTGATGGCCCCATCTTTCTCTCTCCTCTAGATTGAGTTTTCTCTCTCCTACTCATCAAGGCCGATTTCCTCTCTCACCTAGGTTAATTACCAGTCAATTATGCTGGTCAATTGATCAATTTGGGCCTAGCCCAAAGAGATTGGGCTAGGTCCAAGTGATTTGCCCTAATTTGGGTAAGTTTGACTTTTTGATCAAATTGACCAATTGGGTGACCCTAGGATGGGGCTTTTGGGCCCATTGGACTCCAAATTAAATTTAGAAACTACTGGTGGGGTCAATTTGGTCACATGGGCCTTAGTTGACCCAATATAAGTTGATTTGACCAAAACATGCTAAGTTGACTTTGGTTAATTTGAGCTCTAGGGTTGACCCAGTCATGGGTCTTTTTGATCCACTGGGTCCCCTATGATATTGTAACACTGTGGGTAGGGTCAATTTAATATGGTGGTGGTCAATTAGGGCACTTAGTGAAGAATTGTCATTTTGACCTAAAAGGGCATATAGGTCAATTTGCACCACTGGGGGTCCCATGATGGGGCTTTTAGGTCTAATAGGTCTCTTATGATATTTTAGACCTAGATGTGTGGTCAACTTGGCATGGTGGAGGTCAATTGACTCTACTTAGGCTACTTTGACCAATTTAGGGTTAGGGTTGACTTTGGTCAATCTGGCCTCTTTGGTTGATCCCACTAGGCCCTTGGTGCTCTAAGGGGACCCCTAAAGGGTCATGGATACTATGGTGGGGTCAAATAGTCAAGTTGAGGCCCTAAAGTCCAACCCTAAGCTTGGTAACTGGAAATTGCTATTTGCAGACCAAGGTGGTTTTCTTCTTCTTTCCTAAGCTCACGAGGCCTTGTCATGACCTTGTCATGACAGATTCACCTGGGGGGTCTAGCTGTCTGGGGGATGTTAGTGATTTGCAGTTTGCTGTTTTTTTTTTGACAAAGGTGTTGCATCACAAAAACGGGGTGTTGCAACCTGCTACCCTCTGAATTTCCTGGAGTGCTAGGTGTTGCAACACCAAAATCGGGTGTTGCAACACATCTGCCATTTTTAATTCCGAATTTCAGATCCGTAACTGCCAAATTTCTGATTTATGGGGCACGTCTTTTCAGTTTTGGAAGGCAGTAATAAGGACGAAAATCAAAACCTAATATCAGAGTTTTCATTTGTGCCTCCTCTCTCTCCCTTGTGAGATTTGAAAACTGCCGGCTAGGGCTGTGAAGGTTTTCGGCCGCTGCCTGGGATTGCTGCCGCCTGGAATGCTGCTGCCGGGCCTCGATTTTGCTTGGAGTGTGGCCGCCTGGAGGAAGGAAGAGGACGGCCGCTGCAGTTGGAGGAGAGTGCCGCCGCCGCTCCTGTCTTGGAGGGCCGCCGCCGCCTGTGTCTTTGGAGTGCCGCTGCTTTGTGTTGCCGCTCTTGTTCGTGGCTTGGAGGTTGAAGGCGAAGGATAAGGGGCTGTGCATAGCCGTCTCTATTCGTAGTTTGGTGAACATCATCTTCGACGTTGGGACGAATTATTCAATCCGTCCGGGTAACGACTCTATCACCGTTCTTGTTTTTCTTTTTCAATACTGTGATCTTGTATCGTGTTGGAAAGGGGGTTGTGTAAACCTTTGTGGTTGTGGTGGTGGAGGAGTGGAGATCCTTTGTGGATCGGTGGGGGGAAAGCATGTATTCCGTGCGTGTGATTTTTCACACATTTTTAGTGGAGGCTTTCCGGGTTGGACTCCAATCGTCCCGTGGTTTTTCACCCAATTGGGTTTTCCACGTTAAATATTCTGTGTGCTTTATTATTTTCTGCAATTTTTCTTTTTGCTGCGTATTTGCATACCGCTCAACGCGGTCGCACAGGTGCTCGCTCAAATTTGCAACAGGTGCTCTGGTCGGGATTGTTAGCTCGCATTCCCAACAAGTGGTATCAAAGTGAGGTTCAGTGACAGAGCCATTTCAGTGACAGAGCAGATACCGGGCTGACCTTTTGGGTTTTCAGGACGAGTCGATAGTTATCTCGGGTGTGCAATTGGGAGTGGTAGTTTACGACCATTGGCCCGCTGGCTATCCTCTCCAGTTGTATACTTTGAGATAGTCAACTCAAAGATCAGTGGTCGGTCCGGCCAGTTGGCAGAGCAGGATGGAGTCCACATCAGGTTCAGAGCATATGGTAAAGTTGAATGGTGTCAATTACCACCAGTGGCATCTTCTGATGGAAGACTTGATATATATGAAGGGTTGGCATGCTCCTGTCTTTGATGAGATGCCAAAGGACACGGATCCGGCGAAATGGAAGGTGGAGCATCGGAAGCTGTGTGGGTTTATCAGACGGTTCGTGGAGTCGAACATCTACAACCATGTGGCTAGCATCACTGATGCAAAGGTACTGTGGAAGACTCTCGAGACGTTGTATGCCAAGAGCACGGGCATCAACAAGCTTTATCTGCTGAAGAAGCTTGGAGAGTTCAGATACCGAGAGGGCTCACCTATTTTGGATCATGTCAACGAGTTCCAGGGGATTATAGATCGTCTGACTGCCATGAAGGTGACTTTTGAAGATGAGGTGAATGCATTGTGGCTACTCAAGTCACTTCCATACTCGTGGGAGATGGTCAAAGTTTCTCTGATCAATTCTTCCCCCCAGGGGATTGTTACCATGGAGATCGCCAAGAGTGGGATCTTGAATGAGGAGGTGAGACGAAAGTCTCAGGGGACTTCAGGCTCTTCTTCACGAGCTGACGTCCTCTTCACTGAGCCCAGGGGGAGAGGAAGGAGTAAGAGCCGAGGAAGGAAGGAGGACAAGAGTCAGAGTAGGGGCAAGTCGAAGTCACGTTATCAGAACGTGGAATGCCACTACTGCCATAAGAAGGGTCACATCAAAAAGTTTTGCTATTCATTGAAGAACGATCAGAAGAAGAAGGGGATTGCCACTGAGGGCAAGGATGAGGGTTGTTGACGCCAGAAAAATCCTGACCTCAAGATTCGGACCGATGCAGCCGGAGGCTACTCGCCCAGCAGTCCAACGAGAGGGCTTGGCTGGCAACTATGAAGGAGCTAGAAGAGCAACAAACAGGACCCCAGGTGCTTGGCAGGGAGGTCCCACCACGTACCCGGAAGCTCAAGGGAGTCTTCCCCTCCAAAACCAAAAATGGCCGAGCTTGGTACAAGAAAGGCAGGGACCTGGCGAGTAACTCGCCTGAGGGGGTCAACCTCGTCCAAAAAGTCCTCTTTCTTGTACCCCTGGGGGTCTATTTATAGACAAATCCTGGGGGGGGGGGGGGGGGGGGAGTTACCTGACCATACTCACCCATACTTGGCTCTGCTCGCCCAAGCTCGCTTCCTGCTCGCCAAGCTCGCTTCCTGCTCGCCCAAGCTCGCTTCCTGCTCGCCCAAGCTCGCTTCCTGCTCGCCCAAGCTCGCTTCCTGCTCGCCCAAGCTCGCTTCCTGCTCGCCCAAGCTCGCCCCTTGCTCGCCCAAGCTCGCTTCCTGCTCGCCCAGCTCGCTTCCTGCTCGCCCAGCTCGCCCAGCTCGCCCCTTGCTCGCCCAACTCGACCCTTGCTCGCCCAGCTTGGCCCTTGCTCGCCCAGCTCGCGCCTTGCTCGCCCAGCTCGCGCTTTGCTCCTGCTGGCTGAGTTGCCTTGTGTCTTGGACTGCCGGCTTCTGTGTTGACCTTTTGACCTTGACTACAGCCTACGTGGCTTTGAATGGGCCTACCCTCGGAGAATGAGGGTTGTACACAATCCCCGCTCTTTGCGAGTAACGTAGTTGCTCGGAAAGAATCATCCAACCCTTATTCGACGAGCTGTCTTTCTGGCGAGTATTTGGTCTATAGTCGGCATCTCGCTGCTGTCGCCCTGGCTCTATACATAGAGGAGGAGGGGTCTCTAATGGCAAGGCTTTTTTGATCTCGCTTCAAGATATCACGTAGTAATGCCGAAGAAGCTGCTGCTGACATGGCCGACCTCCTGGGCTTGCTGGCGACTTTTCGGACGCCTGCTCGCGCAGTCGCCGAGCTTGAGGACTTCCTCGCCTCCAGAAAAAGTCGACACCTCACAGGAGCCGAGCTCAACTGCAAGCGGAAGAGAGGTCGACACTTCACATGAGCCGAGCTCAACTGGAAGCGGATACAATGTCGACACCTTCTAGGAGCCGAGCTCAACTAGAGGTGGATATGAGGTCGACACCTTCTAGGAGCCGAGCTCAACTGCAAGCGGAAGAGAGGTCGACACTTCACAGGAGCCGAGCTCAACTGGAAGCGGATACAATGTCGACACCTTCTAGGAGCCGAGCTCAACTAGAGGCGGATATGAGGTCGACACCTTCTAGGAGCCGAGCTCAACTAGATGTGGAGAGAAGGTCGACACCTTCTAGGAGCCCAGCTCAACTAGAGGTGGAGAGAAGGTCGACACCTTCTAGGAGTCCAGCTCAACTAGAGTTGAAGAGAAGGTCGACACCTTCTAGGAGCCGAGCTCAACTAGAGGTGAAGAGAAGGTCGACACCTCGCAGGAGCCGAGCTCAACTGGAGGCGGAGAGAAGGTCGACACCTTGCAGGAGCCGAGCTCAACTGGAGGTGGAGAGAAGGTCGACACCTTCTAGGAGCCGAGCTCAACTAGAGGTGAAGAGAAGGTCGACACCTCGCAGGAGCCGAGCTCAACTGGAGGTGGAGAGAAGGTCGACACCTTCTAGGAGCTGAGCTCAACTAGAGGTGAAGAGAAGGTCGACACCTCGAGCTCCTGCTGGAGGCGGAGAGAAGGTCGACACCTTCTAGGAGCCGAGCTCAAGGTCGACACCTTCTAGGAGCCAAGCTCAACTAGAGGTGGAGAGAAGGTCACACCTTCTAGGAGCCGAGCTCAACTAGAGGTGAAGAGAAGGTCGACAACTTCTAGGAGCCGAGCTCAACTAGAGGTGAAGAGAAGGTCGACACCTTCTAGGAGACCAGCTCAACTAGAGGTGGAGAGAAGGTCGACACCTTCTAGGAGCCCAGCTCAACTAGAGGTGAAGAGAAGGTCGACACCTTCTAGGAGCCCAGCTCAACTAGAGGTGGAGAGAAGGTCGACACCTTCTAGGAGCCGAGCTTAACTAGAGGTGAAGAGAAGGTCGACACCTTCTAGGATCCGAGCTCAACTAGAGGTGAAGAGAAGGTCGACACCTCGCAGGAGCCGAGCTCAACTGGAGGCGGAGAGAAGGTCGACACCTTCTAGGAGCCGAGCTCAACTAGAGGTGAAGAGAAGGTCGACACCTTCTAGGAGACCAGCTCAACTAGAGGTGTAGAGAAGGTCGACACCTTCTAGGAGACCAGCTCAACTAGAGGTGTAGAGAAGGTCGACACCTTCTAGGAGCCGAGCTCAACTAGAGGTGAAGAGAAGGTCGACACCTTCTAGGAGACCAGCTCAACTAGAGGTGGAGAGAAGGTCGACACCTTCTAGGAGCCGAGCTCAACTAGAGGTGGAGAGAAGGTCGACACCTCGTAGGAGCCGAGCTCAAATAGAGGTGGAGAGGTCCAAGGGGACACACCATCCCGAGGCCTCCATCCTATTGCGTTTGCTGAATGCTGGTCGGTCAAATCGATCATCTCTTCGTCAAGCTGGGGGGTTGGCGTCCGGACTCTCCTCTGATAACCTCTCCAGCCGGATGGGAAGTGCAGTCAGGGGGTAACTCGGCCAACGTGCAAGGGGGGAGCTGATCTCGACCGTCAATGCAGAGGTTTGGTCTTAGGAGGACTCTCTCCCGAGGCGCTATCCCACCACCCGACTTGGGTTTTTACGAGAGTCGAGTCGGAGACCTATCCCCCAATCGGTCGCCAGGTTGCGAAAGAGTCTTCATACTGTCACTCAACAATCAGAGGGGATTAACCGCACCAACCCATATGATTGGAATAAACGACAAGAGATATTAGGCTTTGCCGCAAGAGGTCAAATGGCACCTTTATACAAGGGTCCCTCAGTCAGGTAAATCGATCATCGCTTCGACGAGTTGGGAGGTCGGCGTCCAGACTTTCTCCTGATAATCTCCCCAGTCGGATGAGAGATGCGGTCGGAGGGTAACTCGACCAACGTGCAAGGGGGGAGCTGATCTCGACCGTCAGTGTAGAGGCTTGGTATTAGGAGAACGTACTACCGAGGCACCGTCCCATCATCCGTTCTGGGTTTTACGAGAATCAAGTCGGAGGCTCGTTTCCCAACCTGTCGTGGAGATCGGTTTTACCTACTTCAAAAAGCTCTTGCCAGAAAAAAAACAACTCTCGCGGCCCATGTTTCAGGGGGCGAGGAATTTTTATTCAAATGGAATAAACACAAGGAGGGGGAGAATAGACCTTCCCGCTCAGGGATAGAATCTCTTCAGGTCATTGCCGCTCCAGGTATTCCCAAGCGATTCTCCTTCATGATTCTACAGGCGGTCTCTGCCAGTCTCGAATGCCTATTGAACGATGAAAGATCCCTCCTAGTTCAGTTCGAGCTTCTCGATGACAAGTGATCTCCTTGTTGAGCCTTTAGGTACTTCTGAGCAGTTCTTCATCTCATAGAACACACCATGAAGGGGACTGACAGTCGGGGAGGTTCCAAAGGAACACACCATCCCCAGGTCTCCATCCCACTTGGGTGTTGAATGCCGACCCAACCTGTTTCACCTTATGAGTAAGACCCCTCATGGATCATAGCCGACGGAAGGAGATCATCGGTGATAAGAAGCTTGCAGAATACCAAGCTTGGAGATGTCATGAGTAAGCATTCTCATGGAACATAAGTCCTTCATGAAGATCATCGCGAGTAGAAGCTCGCGGAACACCAGCTTTGAGACGTCACGAGTCAGCATCCTCGTGGAATGTAAGCCCTTGATGAAGATCATCGCGAGTAGGAACTCGCGGAATACCAGCTTGAAGACGTCACGAGTAAACATCCTCGTGGAATATACGCCCTTGATGAAGATCATCGCGAGTATGAGCTCGCTGAATCCTAGCTTGAAGACATCACGAGTAAACATCCTCGTGGAATATACGCCCTTGATGAAGATCATCGCGAGTATGAGCTTGCGGAATCCTAGCTTTGAAAACCACCGCGACTAAGAGCTCGCCGAGCATCAACTTGGAGGCCTCGCGAGTAGTTTGCTGAAGAAGACCATCGCGACTAGGAGCTCGCCGAGCATCAACTTGGAGACCTCGCGAGTAGCTTTATGTGCTTTCCCTTGGTGGCGAACTCGTCATGAATCATCATGTTTGTTAGTCAGACAAAAGCACTCACGGGCTTTACCAAAGCACCCGTCAGTATGATCATGTGTGGAAATCATTGACATTGAAGAAGGAGGAAACTGAGGGGAGGAGTGTCCCTTTTTACATAAGACCCCCTACGCAGAGGGTTCGGGGGTTCCGCTGCCCGGTCAGCGGACGGGGATCAAGAGTGCAGCGCCCCTTGCGGGGTCGGGGGCAGCGCCCCTGGAAATTTTTTATTTTCCATACTCGCCAGACCTTGAAATCGCCCTTCAGGAACTCGCCACTCTTGAACTAGGCACCAGGTTCTCACCACTTTGCGAGTAGGTCTCGTCACCTTCGCGAGTAGAGATCTCGCTTATGGGCGAGTAAGGAAGGACCTCGCCAATGGCCGAGTTTGAAGAAGCTCGCTCGCCTGCAAAAAGTCGCCCGCATGAACTCGCCTATGGGCGACTAAGGAAGAATCTCGCCATCTGGAACTCGCCTTTGGCGAGTAGGGATCTCGCCATCTCTGGAACTCGCCTATAGCGAGTAGGGATCTCGCAATCTCTGGAACTCGCCTATAGCGAGTAGGGATCTCGCCATCTCTGGAACTCGCCTATAGCGAGTAGGGATCTCGCAATCTCTGGAACTCGCCTATAGCGAGTAGGGATCTCGCCATCTCTAGACCTCGCCTATGGCGAGTAGCGAGTAGGGATCTCGCCTACTCGCGAATTTCCAACAACTTCCTCTTGGTCGCCAATTTCTACCATCTCGCCTTCCTACTAGACTTTCTTCCAACGACTACGATCCACGCTCACCGCACCAAAGTGTTGACGCCAGGAAAATCCTGACCTCAAGATTCGGACCGATGCAGCCGGAGGCTACTCGCCCAGCAGTCCAACGAGAGGGCTTGGCTGGCAACTATGAAGGAGCTAGAAGAGCAACAAACAGGACCCCAGGTGCTTGGCAGGGAGGTCCCACCACGTACCCGGAAGCTCAAGGGAGTCTTCCCCTCCAAAACCAAAAATGGCCGAGCTTGGTACAAGAAAGGCAGGGACCTGGCGAGTAACTCGCCTGAGGGGGTCAACCTCGTCCAAAAAGTCCTCTTTCTTGTACCCCTGGGGGTCTATTTATAGACAAATCCTGGGGGGCGGGGAGGGGGGGGGGGGGAGTTACCTAACCATACTCGCCCATACTTGGCTCTGCTCGCCCAAGCTCGCTTCCTGCTCGCCCAAGCTCTCTTCCTGCTCGCCCAAGCTCCCTTCCTGCTCGCCCAAGCTCGCTTCCTGCTTGCCCAAGCTCGCCCCTTGCTCGCCCAAGCTCGCTTCCTGCTCGCCCAGCTCGCTTCCTGCTCGCCCAGCTCGCCCCTTGCTCGCCCAAGCTCTCTTCCTGCTCGCCCAAGCTCCCTTCCTGCTCGCCCAAGCTCCCTTCCTGCTCGCCCAAGCTCGCTTCCTGCTCGCCCAAGCTCGCTTCCTGCTTGCCCAAGCTTGCCCCTTGCTCACCCAAGCTCGCTTCCTGCTCGCCCAGCTCGCTTCCTGCTCGCCCAGCTCGCCCCTTGCTCGCCCCTTGCTCGCCCAACTCGACCCTTGCTCGCCCAGCTCGGCCCTTGCTCGCCCAGCTCGCGCCTTGCTCGGCCAGCTCGCGCTTTGCTCTCCCAGCTCGCGCTTTGCTCCTGCTGGCTGAGTAGCCTTGTGTCTTGGACTGCCGGCTTCTGTGTTGACCTTTTGACCTTGACTACAGCCTACGTGGCTTTGAATGGGCCTACCCTCGGAGAATGAGGGTTGTACAAGGGTACCACGACAGCTACCGTTTCGACTGAGGAGGACGACATCATCATTGTTGGCGACGAAGTCACAGCTGCACTTGCGTGTGACGACCGATGCTGGATCGTTGATTCTGGAGATTCTGCACATGTCTCCCACAACAGGGAGTTGTTTGCCACCTACACCACTCACGACTGTGGGGTGTTGAGGATGGGCAATGGGGATACATCCAAGGTGCTTGGGCGTGGAGACATGCACTTGAAGACTAGTACTGGAGCCCTACTTATTCTGAGGGATGTTAGACATGTGCCAGATATTCGCTTCAATCTGATATCTGTTGGCAGACTTGGAGACGAAGGACACCTGAGTGTCTTTGGAGGAGACTTCTGGAAGCTGATCAGGGGATCGCTTGTGATGGCCAGAGGCTATAGAGATTCTGGACTGTACTACATGGAGGGGAGGCCTGAAGCTGCTCAGGCCAACTCCGTCAGGGATGAGGCATCCACTTCCTTATGGCACAGGAGGCTGGCACACATTAGCCAGAAGGGTTTGGGATGCCTGGCGAAGAAGAAGTTGATTTGTGATATTTCTGGGGATCACCTAGAGAGGTGCGACCACTGCATGGCTGGGAAACAGAACATGATTTCATTTCACAGCCACACGTCCACCAGGAGGTCTGAGCCATTGGAGCTAGTTCACACTGATGCTTGCGGACCTCTGAAGGTCCAGACTAGAGGAGGAGCATCATACTTCGTCACTTTCATGGACGACCATTCGAGGAAGCTTTGGGTCTATGCCATCAAGACCAAAGATCAGGTCCTCGACACTTTCAGGAGATTCCACGCTGAGGTGGAGAGACAGTCTGGGAAGAAGCTGAGATGCATCAGGTCCGAAAATGGGGGAGAGTATATTGGTCCCTTTGATGAGTACTGCAGGGACCATGGTATCCGACATGAGAAGACCCCGCCGAAGACGCCGTAGCTGAATGGCGTAGCTGAGAGGATGAACAGGACACTGATGGAGAGGATTCGGTGCATGCTATCTGAGTCAAAGCTGCCAGGTATGTTTTAGGGCGAGGCTATTCTTACTGCAGCGCATGTCATCAACCTCTCGCCGAGTTCAGCTTTGTAGGAGGATGTCCCAGATAGGGCTGGTATGGGAAAGACCCCTCTTACAGTCACTTGCGGGTATTTGGCTGCAATGCCTTTGTGCACGTCCCCAGGGATGAGAGATCGAAGTTGGATTAGAAGACCCGACAGTGCATTTTCTTGGGGTACGGCTACAGTGGAGAGTTTGGGTATAGGTTTTTCGATCCAGTTGAGAAGCTTGTACGTAGCCGTGATGCCATTTTCTGTGAGGATCAGACCGTTGGTGATCCTGAGGAGATTGTTGAGTTTGAGGTTGACTCTCGCACTGCTGCAGAGTCACCTATGGTTGGAGATGGCGAGACTGAGGAGGCTACTGAGCCTGAGCCAGCACAGGGTACTGATACCCTTCCTGATTATGATATCACCATTGATGGTGAACTAGGAGTCGCTGAGGACATTTTTGATGATGTGCCTACACCGACCCCTAAGCCTGCCTTGCGGAGATCAGATCGTGCCAGGCACCCGTCCGCCAGATATTCTGCATCAGAGTTCATACTCTTGACTGATGCGGGGGAGCCTGAGAGTTATGATGAGGCTATGGAGAGTGTTGAGAAGCGTCAGTGGATGGCTGCTATGCAGGACGAGATGCAGTCGCTGCAGAAGAATCACACATATGACCTGGTGAGATTGCCTAAGGGCAAGAAGGCCCTGAAGAATCGTTGGATTTTCAGGGTGAAGCAGGGAGATTCCTCCACACCTCCCAGATACAAGGCCAGGCTGGTGGTGAAAGGTTTTGGACAGCGACAGGGCGTTGACTTCGATGAGATCTTCTCACCAGTGGTGAAGATGTCATCTATTCGTGTGGTACTTGGCCTCGCTGCGAGGCTTGATTTGGAGATTGAGCAGATGGACGTCAAGACCGCCTTTCTGCATGGCGATCTTGACGAGGAGCTTTACATGGAGCAGCCTGAGGGCTTTGGTGTCAGGGGAAAGGAAGGTCTGGTGTGCCGCTTGCAGAAGAGTCTATACGACCTGAAGCAGGCCCCGCGACAATGGTATAAGAAGTTTGATTCTTTTATGGGGGAGATCGACTTCAGGAGGACCACCCTTAACCACTGTGTGTTCATCAAGCAGTACGCTCCGGAGGATTTCATTATCCTATTGTTGTACGTGGACGATATGCTGATCGTCGGGAGGAACACTGCGCGCATTGCTGAGTTGAAGCGGCAGTTGAGTTCCACCTTTGAGATGAAGGATCTGGGTGCTGCGAAGACCATTCTGGGGATGCACATCCGTAGAGATAGGGGAGCCAGATTGCTTTGGTTGTCACAGGAGCGGTACATCCACAAGGTGCTACAGAGATTTGATATGGATCAGTCGAAGAAGGTGAGCGTGCCTCTTGCAGCTCACTTCAGGATTACCGCTGATCAGTGCCCCAGCACACCCGAGGAGATTGAGGCGATGCAGAAGGTTCCGTATGCATCTGCAGTTGGGAGCCTCATGTATGCGATGGTGTGCACTCGTCCAGACATTGCGCATGCGGTTGGGACTGTTAGTAGATTTCTCTCCAATCCTGGGAGAGAGCATTGGAGCGCAGTGAAGTGGATACTGAGATACCTGCAGGGGACATCTGATTTGACACTGAGATTTGGAGACAGTGAGCCAGAGCTGTTGGGCTACACTGATGCTGACATGGCTGGAGATTTGGATTCTAGGAGGTCGACGTCCGGATACATGATTCTGTTTGCAGGGGGAGCTGTCTCATGGGCGTCGAGACTGCAGAAGTGCGTTGCACTGTCTACCACGGAGGCTGAGTTTATTGCGGTTACTGAGGCTGGGAAGGAGTTGCTTTGGATGAAGAGGTTCGTCAAAGAACTTGGTTTCACTCAGGACCGATACACACTCCTGTGTGACAGTCAGAGCGCTATCCATTTGGGGAAGAACCCCACGTTTCACTCGAGGTTGAAACACATCGACACTCGGTATCATTGGATACGAGATGTCCTGGAGCAGAAGGAGTTTGATCTTCAGAAGGTGCACATTGATGACAATGAGGCAGATGTACAACCCCGATATTCGCTAGGCAAGGAAACCGAGCGAGACAGGAGTTGCGAGATCCAGACCTCGCCGAGATCGTCCCCCAGCCGATGAGGCCTCGGCAGACCACCAAAATGGGCCAGCGAAGTCCTCGCAAGACGACCCCCTAAAAGAGGCGCCGCGAGCAGTATTTGCGAGAAGACCCACGAGAGCTCCGTCAGCAGGGTTCTCGCAAGGCGACCCCCTAAAAGAGGCGCCACGGGCAGGTTCCGCGAGAAGACATGCGAGAGCTCCGACAGTAAGGTTCTCGCAATCCTCTATCCATAAATCATTAGGGTCAACTTACCCTTTTACCCTTGGTGGTCTGCCCTTAGCCTCTCCAAACAGCGGAGCTTGGCTGTTAGCAGACCCATTTGGGGTGCGGATAGTAAAATCAAAAGGCGGAATCCTGTTATTTGCAGACCAGACCAGAAAATCTATAAATAGGACCTTAAGGGCACCTTTGGAGGGAGGTCACTTCAGCTTCCCTCTCCTTAGGCTTTCTTTGGTTAGCATTTCCGGAGCTCTCCAAGGTGCCCAAGTCACAGCTTTGGCTTGGGAGGGGAAGCGCTCAACGATCTTCCAGGTTAGTGGAGGGACCTCCTCGCTGTGACTAAGGTCTTAGTCAATTTCTTAATCTTCCGTCCACCCTCCTCGAGGGATCAGTAAGGGCTAGCCGCCCCTCATTTCGGTGAGGGCCCCGAGCTCTACGAGAGACCGAGAAATCAGTTTCAACATTTTTGTGCGGTGAGCGTGGAGCGTGGCTGGTTCAAGAAAGTTCCAGAGAAAGGTTATGGCGGGAGATGAAGAACAAGGCGAGGAGTTCGGCGAGACACCCCAGGTGGCGATGGCCAGGATGCTCGCAGATTTCAGAAAGGAAGTGCTCGATACCTTGGGGTTTACGGTCACAGCTCTGCGAAACGAGTTTGCGACCCCAACACCTCAGGTGACCCCTCCCCCAACGACGGTAGGCGAGAATGCCACGGGGGGAAGGGCTGGAAAGGAAGTTCCCGTTGGATCAGGACAGGACAGGGAGGGGCGAGTGTTGTTCGCCAGTCCGGCGAGCCCGAGGCCGGCGAGCTCCGCGCCGGCGAGCGCCGGGCCGGCGAACTCAGTGCCGACAAGCTCTGTCCCAGCGAGCACGGCGCAAGCGAGCGCGCTCCAGGAGGATGCGGAGACGGTCGGCGTGGTTCAGGCGAGCGCCGCCCTCGCAAGTGCAGTCCCGGCGAGCTCAAGTCTAGCAAGAGAGCTTGGGGGGCGAGTGGAGCCAGAAAGGGTGACAGGAGGGGGAAGCCCCTTTTGTGAGTTGGTGATTTGCGCACCCGTCCCAGGGGGGTTTGGAGAGTGGGATCGGGTGTACTACAACGGTAGGGATGATCCTGTCCAGCACCTGCAGAGTTTCGAAGACTCGGTCTCCATCAGGCCGATGTCAGATGCCTTCAAGTGTCGGCTCCTTGCCGTCACCCTCAAGGAGAAGGCCAGGGACTGGTTCCATCAGCTCCCTGTAGGATCAATCTACGCATTCAAGGATTTGCGCCAAAGTTTTTTGCTGAGGTTCTCGACCTCAAAAAAGAGGAAGAAGGACGATGATTCCCTCTTCAAGGTGAAGCAGGAACCCAGGAAGTCGTTGGCTCAACATGCCGATCGGTTCCAGGAGGAAGTGCAGCTCACTCAGGAGATGCCTGAGTTCGCACTCCAACTCGCCTTCACGGTCGGGTTGAAAGAAAGTTTCTTCAAGATGGCGTTGAAAAGAAAGGCCCCCGTCTCCTATGAGGAGCTGATGGAGAGGGTGTCGGAGGAAGTCGCGAGTGAAGAAGCCAACCCAGAGCTCACCAAGAGGCTAGCAAAGCTCAGTGAGCCGGAGGTGAGGCAGCAGGAGGTCAGGAGAAGGGAAGAGCCCCGGGCCCCGGAAGGAGGATGGAGGCCGCAAGGCGGAGGGGTGCAAGGGCAGGGAAGGGGTTACGGCCCAGGAAGGGGTAACCACGTCGGAGGTCAATGGAGACCCCCCCAGTTAGGGTGGAGGCAAGGTCCGATGCAGGTGCCTCCCCCTCCCCAACAGGCCATGGCAATTGGACGGGGAAGAGGAAGAGGAAGGAGAGGCGAGGTAGAAACATCAGCCGCTAGGAGGAGAAGGAATAGGGTGGCGGAGGCCGATGCAGGGGAGGTGACGTTGCCATATTGTATCTTCCATGATGAGGAAGGTCACTCGATGGACACCTGCCCGGAGTTCCTGGAAGTGAAGAGAGGCAGAGACCCGCGCCACAGCAGCTGCAGCCAGTAAGGATCGTGGAGGTCGAACCTCGAGAGGAGGATCAGGAAAGGTGTGAAGATAAAAACGATGTGGGGAATAGGGGAGGGATCGGGGTGATCCATGGGGGGTGGGGGTGGAGGTGACCCACAAGGCTAGCCTTCATACCATCTACCGCCGGAGCGTAGCTTCAACATCCGCCGCTCCACCCCCGGCTGAAAAAATCATTTTCACCCAGAAGGACATGCCGGGCTATGAGGACCCATTCTGCGACGCGTTGGTCATTCAGACGGCGGTCGAGAACTTCACCGTCTCCCGAATCTTAGTGGACAACGGGAGTTCGGTAAACGTCATCTTCAAGAAGGCATTTGACAAGATGGAGGTGGAGCCTAGAAGGGTGTTGGCCTCAGATGGCCCTCTGTTTGGATTCTCGGGGGAGAGGAAAGAAGTGGAAGGGGGAGTAGGACTTCATGTGACCCTGGGTGGGCAGTCCAGGAACTGTCGTTTTGTCATAGTGGACGCTCCAAGCAGTTACAGCGCCATCTTCGGACGGCCACTCATCAGCGCGTTCCGCTGTGTCCCCTCCACTTTTCATCAATGCCTTAAGTTCAACGACGGAGGGGTCCAGGTGCGGATCAGGGGGGATCCCAAGGTGGCAAGACAGTGCTACGTGACGGCTGTCAACACCATCTCCTGGATGGGAGAAGCGGACGAATGGGATAAGATGATGGAGGAAGCGGCCGAAGTCGGAGGTAAGGAGGTAGCCGAGGAGAAGTTGGCGGGAGACGAAGTCCATGCCCAGGAAGGGGTAGCTGAGGGACCCCGGGCGGAAGGAGAGGAAGAAGAAGAGAAGGCCC
Organism: Dactylorhiza incarnata; assembly: GCA_033032865.1. Classification (NCBI taxonomy): domain Eukaryota; kingdom Viridiplantae; phylum Streptophyta; class Magnoliopsida; order Asparagales; family Orchidaceae; genus Dactylorhiza; species Dactylorhiza incarnata. The sequence continues at coordinate 156,948 of JAWHQI010000479.1, forward strand.
AGGAGGGAGGGGCGGAGGAGCTGATGTTGGTAGAAAAGGAGGTCGAGGAAGGAACCCAGGCTCTCACTTGTGCCGAGGAGGAGAGGGCTTGGGGAGAGCAGTCCCGGTTGGAGGTTGTGGACGAGGTAGTGGAGCTCGAGGTCACCACCCGGCTGGGGGTGGTGGAGAAGGTCCGGGTCAGCGGAGGTCTCAACCCGGAAGATCAAGCGGAGATTCTGGCTTGCGTACAGAAGAACGTAGACGTCTTCGCTTGGAGCGCCGTGGAAATGCCCGGGATCGACGCGGATGTGGCTTTCCATCGCCTCAACCTCGACCCCGGCACCCGCCCCATCCGCCAGAAGAGGAGGGCCATCGCCGACAAGCTGGAAGGGTCCATCCGCGAGGAGGTGGGCAAGCTCCTACAGGCAGACTTTGTATCGGAGATCCAGTATCCAGGCTGGGTCTCCAACGTCGTTATGGTGAAAAAGGGAGGAGGTAAATGGAGGATGTGTATCGACTTTTCTTTACTTAATAAATCATGCCCTAAGGATTGTTACCCCCTGCCTAGAATCGACGCGCTGGTTGACTCAGCCGTCGGTTTTCCTGTGATGTCTTTCTTAGATGCCTTTTCAGGTTACCATCAAATCCGCATGCACCCCCCAGACATCAAAGATGTCTCCTTCATCACGGGGGATGGATGCTACTGTTATAAGATGATGCCGTTCGGGCTCAAGAATGCAGGGGCCACATACCAAAGGATGATGGACAGAGTCTTCCGCGAGCAGAAGGGAAGAAACTTGGAGGTTTATGTTGATGACCTCATGGTGAAGAGCCAAGACCTTGGGTCTCACCTCCAAGACCTTGAGGAGACGTTCGGGACCCTGCGGCGGTACAAGATGAAACTCAATCCCTTGAAGTGTGTCTTCGGGGCGAGCCGAGGAAAGTTCCTAGGCCACTTGCTCACCCCCGCGGGAGTGGAACCTAACCCGGACAAGGTTAGGGCGGTGATGGAGTTGGGGTCGCCGAGGAATCTGAAGGAGGTTCAGAGCCTTACAGGGAAGTTGGCTGGGCTCAGTAGGTTCCTCTCCAAGGCGGGAGAAAAGTGTGCGCCTTTCTTCAAGGTGCTACGGGGCAACAAGAAGTTTGAATGGACCCCGGAGTGCGAGAAAGCCTTCCAGGCTCTGAAAGAATAACTCACCCAGACCCCTCTGCTCCAGGGGCCGAGGCCAGGAGAAGACCTGTCCCTGTACCTGGGGGTAGGGTCCGAAGCAGTAAGTTCCGCGTTGATCCGGGAGGAGGGGATGAAACAGTTCCCTATCTACTACGTCAGCCGAGTGCTGAGGAAGGCGGAGCTCCGGTACCCGATCCTGGAAAAGTTAGCCTTCGCATTGGTGGTGTCGGCCCGGAGGCTCCGGCCTTACTTCCAAGCTCATTCAATCAAGGTAGTGACAGACCACCCGCTCCGTAAAATCATGGAAGGGGTGGAGCACTCGGGAAGGTTGGCAAAGTGGTCCGTGGAGTTAAGTGAATTCAATGTCACGTTCGTGCCCAGGACGTCCATCAGGGCTCAGGCGGTGGCAGACTTCATGGCCGACTACGCGGCCGAGGTGGGGGAGCACGGGCCACCTCCCCTAGAGGCATGGAAGATGTTGGTGGACGGAGCATCGGGAAAGTACTCCTATGGAGGGGGGATAGTCCTGGTGAGTCCCCAGGGGACCCGGATTGAGCAAGCCTTAAACATCCATTTCCCAATTACCAACAACCAGGCTGAGTACGAGGCAGTGATAGCGGGCCTTCGGATGGCCCGAGAACTAGGGGTGCAGGACGTGGAGGTCTCAACGGACTCCATGGTGGTAGCATGCCAAATCAAGGGAGAGTTTGAAGCGAAGGACCCGACCCTCCTACTATACCTGGAAAAGGTCAAGGGGATCATCGGGCAGTTCCGCACCTTCTCCATTAAGCACGTGTCGAGGGAGGAGAGCACCCAGGCGGACCTCTTAGCCAAGTTCGGTCCCCGAGCGGGAGGGACGGCTTCGGAACTCTTCCGGCCCTCCATCGAAGAAGGAGAGTTGATGGAGGTGGACCGTAAACCCTCGTGGATGGATCCATTCATCACCTTCTTATCCTCCGGGAGGTTCCCTGGAGAGGACGTGGACAAGAGACGCTTCAGGTATAAGTCCACCTATTACTCCTTGCATGCAGGAGGGCTGTATAGAAAGACCCTCTCGGGACTCCTGGCCCGTTGTGTCTCCGAGGAGGAGGTTCCGAGAGTACTGGGAGAAATCCACTCCGGGGAGTGCGGCAGTCACTCCAGGAGTCGGACCCTGGAAGGGAGGGTGTTGAGGCAAGGCTACTTCTGGCCCACTCTCAGCAAGGATGCGGCAGAGTTCGCGAGAAAGTGTCCGAAGTGCCAGCTCTATGCTACGCTCCAACTCCTCCCAGCTCAAAGGCTCCGGACCATCACGGCTCCCTGGCCCTTCTCCATATGGGGGCTGGACCTGGTCAGTCCCTTCCCCCAAGCCAGCGGCCAGAGGAAGTTCCTGCTGGTCATGATCGACTACTTCTCCAAGTGGGTAGAAGTGAAAGCACTCGCTAAGGTAACCTCTCAGGTTGTAAGGAATTTTGTGTGGGGGGAGATAATTTGCAGGCACGGGCTCCCTCAAGCTATAGTGACGGACAATGGGCCGGAGTTTGCCAGTGAAGAGTTTGTTGGCTTCTGCACTCAGCTCGGCATTGACCTCAGGTTCGCATCGGTCCACCACCCGAGGAGCAATGGGCAGGTGGAGGCGGCGAACAAAATAATTGTTAACCTATTAAAAAAGAAAGTGGAGAACCTTCGGGGAAACTGGGTGGAACAGCTACCCTCCGTCCTCTGGGCCATGAGAACTACTCCAAATACCGCCACCGGGGAGACTCCATTCAAGCTCTCTCACGGGTCCGAGGCCGTTCTCCCCATAGAGTTTGAGGTAAAGACCCCCCGGGTGATCGCTGCGAGCGAGGGGGATGAAGAGTGGCTAGAAGATAACAATGCAGAGCAGAGGCTGTCTTTGGACCTGGTAGAAGAACTCAGGGACTTGGCCGCCATCAGGCAGGAAGAGGTCAAGCGGCGGATGGCTCGATATTTCGACAAACATATCCGGATAAAGCATTTTCAGAAAGGAGACCTAGTCCTGAAGAAGGTCGATGCGGCCGGCAGAGGGGCCGCGGTAGGTAAGCTCAACCCCAACTGGGAGGGACCATATATTGTAAGCGAGGTGCTCAAGTCGGGGGGGGGGGGGTATCACCTCCAGGATGTGGAAGGGGTACCCCTCGACCGAGCCCGAAGTGGGGATGATTTGAAAAGGTTTTACCCTTGAGAGCTTTATTATGTTGTTTAACTAATGTCTTACTCCTTTTTATGATGCTTATAACTACTGCCGTGCCGGCGTGACAAAGGTTGGATATGTTGGCGCTGGAATGCCCCAGATCGATTCCGCTCCCGGGCTCTCACCTAGACGGGGGGTTCAGGTTGATCTCTGGAGAGGCTGGCAAGGTTGGATATGTTGGCGCTGGAATGCCCCAGATCGATTCCGCTCCCGGGCTCTCACCTAGACGGGGGGTTCAGGTTGATCTCTGGAGAGGCTGGCAAGGTTGGATATGTTGGCGCTGGAATGCCCCAGATCGATTCTGCTCCCGGGCTCTCACCTAGATGGTGGGTTCAGGTTGATCTCTGGAGAGGCTGGCAAGGTTGGATATGTTGGCGCTGGAATGCCCCAGATCGATTCCGCTCCCGGGCTCTCACCTAGACGGTGGGTTCAGGTTGATCTCTGGAGAGGCTGGCAAGGTTGGATATGTTGGCGCTGGAATGCCCCAGATCGATTCCGCTCCCGGGCTCTCACCTAGACGGGGGGTTCAGGTTGATCTCTGGAGAGGCTGGCAAGGTTGGATATGTTGGCGCTGGAATGCCCCAGATCGATTCCGCTCCCGGGCTCTCACCTAGACGGGGGGTTCAGGTTGATATTTGGAGAGGCTGGCGAGGTTGGATATGTTGGTGCTGGAATGCCCCAGATCGATTCCTCTCCCGGGCTCTTACCTAGACGGGGGGTTCTGGTTGATCTCTGGAGAGGCTGGCAAGAATGACAGGTCTTTATACTAGAAGGTTCCGTCTCGCTCAGCGGACAAGCCCGCTCGGCAAAGAGAAATTTCGCACACCATGCGAGTGGCGAGAATCAATCTTATGCGATCCCGAACAACCGGACCTCGGCAGAAAGGTTGCCGGCACCGGGTAAGAGGCGAGCTCTCGCCAAGAGGAAAAATGCCTTGCGAAACCTAGAGAAAATACGCATAACTAAAAGGGTAGTAATCCCAAGGCAAACGGCGAAAGGTCCGAGCAACCAAAGTAGCCTATACCTATCTGTTCAATAACGCGTGGCGCGAGAACAATCATCGTGAGAATAGCCTCCGCGAAGGTGGATATGCAGATAAGCGAGGGCGAGACATTCAACGCATGAAAATTGCAAGACAGGAAAAGGAAGGCACAATGAGCAAAGCAAAATTGGCATTCTACATTTCATAGTTCGGTTACAATCTTCGGCGATCTCGCCAATCAAAATTACAGCGCAAAAGAAAAGAATAGCGGCGAGCTTCAGGAACCACCCGCAGATCCTCCTTCGTCATCACTGTCCTTCACGGGCGGAAGAGGGAGGAAGAGCTCCGGGACGACGTCTTCCAGAGTCATGTTGACCGCATCATCGGCCAGGAGGCCGATCGCCTTCACCACCGAAAAGATGTAGCGAGCTGACTCTATGGATCCCACGCGGATTTCTTCGTCTCGCGCTCGCCGGTCTTCTTTTAAACGGCGAGGTGAGGGGGAACAACGGCACGAGTGAGGTCGCAGTTCAGGGCCTTCAGCCCAGCCACCTCGCCCTCCAAATCCTCGATGCGAGCGTTGGCTCTCCCGGCGGCCTCGACATCCTGCAAATAAGTTCAATTAGAGAGGCGAAACGGCCAGGGGAAAGGAAGATGGAGGAGGTCTAGATGACTCACCACACTGCCCTCCGCGACGAGCAGCTTCTCCTTCAGCTGCGTGATCTCGGCAAGAACCCCTGGTAGGCCCTCGTGAGCTCCACATTCTGAAGCTCCAGCTGTAAGCAACGCCTCCCCGTCATGTGGGTGAGCTCGGCAGAGCGCAGCTGGGACCTCGCACTCTCGTAAGCAAGGGTCCTCGCGGTCTCATCCTTATAAGACCCCGCATCCTCGCGACCATAAAGAGCGAACGCGAGGTCGAAGGCATGACCGCTGACGGTCTCCTTCTCCACCCAAGAGGGGAGGATGGAGGAGATATCCACCTTGTTGGTCTCCGGCTTCCAAGTGACGAGGGGCTCACCAGTCTTGTCCCGGCGCCTCTGGCCGAGGCCGAAGTTGTAGTGATTCACCGGGATGGGGAGGACGGAGGTCCTAACCGCCTCCTGGCAGGTCTCTTCGTCCTCGCCCCCCGAGAGGCCGGTAAGGTCAAACTCGTCGAAGGCGGCCTCGCGAGGTTCCTTACCCTTCGAAGGAGCGAGCGAGACCGTGCTCTTCTTGCTCTTCTTCTTGGGCGGAGATTTCGAAGGGGCAGCATGACTACCAGAAGCCCCCGATCTCTTGCGAGAAGAGGGCTCGGCCGGAGTGATGATGCCTCGGCAAGCTTCCGCCCCCATGGTAGCGAGAGCCATGGTAGCGTCGGTTTTCTGGGTGCTCGCGTAAGGGGGATGAAGGGGCAGATCTCGCTCGCCTAGAAACAAACAATAGTTCAGATAAGTACGATATGGTAACGAATAAAGACAAAGGTGTTGGGCGAGATCTTTACCTTCTCCGGCGAGAACCGGAGGTAGCGAATCTAGGTTGCGGCGGAGGTAGACGACTTCGAAGTTCTTCTTGCAGAAGAACTGATGGAGGAGGGCGTCATGGCCGCCGAGGGCGGTGGGTCGGTAGGTGGTCTCGCTATGTTGAACTGGCGAGAGGGGAATGTTGCCGAAGTTCCCCTTGACGACGACGAACTTCTGGGCCCAGAAGTGGGCCTTGTTGACGGTCTCGACCACCTTCGGACCCGTGCCCACGAAGTAGGTTGTCCCATCTTTGTAGGCGCGGAACGAGAACAGCTTCCGGAAGACCGGGAGGCTGAACTCGATGCGCTCCTCGCGAAGGTAGCAGGCGAAGGCGGTGACCACCGCCATGGCATTAGGAGTGAGCTGGCCGGGAACCACCCCATAGTGTTTGAGCACCTAATGAGCAGCGAGAACAAGATTAGTCTGCACGGCGAGCGAAACTCGAGTGGCAAAAAAAAAGGGAAATAAGCGAGAGCGATTATTACCTGGCGGACTTCCGGCCACAAGGGAAGGCGCAGACCGACCGCGAAATGGGCGGTAGGAATGGCCAACTCGTCGACCAACGGGTCGTTGATCACGTCATCCTCGCTAGGGCGGCGTGCCTCAAACGGGGGGGGGGGGGGGTGACGTAGTCAGCGACCGCGCTGAAGTACTCCTCATCGGTCAAGTTACAAGTAAAGAAGCTATGCTCGGCGAAGGCCTTCGCGACCCTTCGCCGACCCTCCGACTCCGCGTCACCGCCCATCTTAGCAACCTGCGAGAAAGGATGAAATGCGAAAACGAGAAGAAGCGAGAGCTCTGAAGCAGAGGAAGAAGAAGGTCGAGAGTAAATGCGGTGGTTGACTCAGTTAAAACCGCCTATTTATAGCCCAAGCAAAAGGGCGAGAAGAAGTCCAAGCGCCGATGAGCGCGGGTAGCAGTAAAAACATCACATCATGGTCATGGGCGAGATGGACCTGCAAGGTTAGTATAAACATTTCTTGCGGGATACGTCTAGCGAGAATAGAGGGTCTTCGCGAGCACAATATAACAATTAAAATAGATCTATAGACAGCGAGCGAGACATCATAAAAAAATAATGGTGATTGTCAGACAAGCCAGCATCAGTGGCAATTACGCGAGTCACGAAACATAGCGAGATCATTCAAAAAACAGCGACACCTATTACAAATAATTCCATAACATAGCAGTTAGCGAGAATCATGGGGTAGCCATTTCCACCGGCCCCCACCACGCGACCCGGACCTCGGCGGTACCCTAGAATTATAATAGTCCTCCGCCAAACGACCCTCCCTGTCCGTGAGGAAGGCGTAGTCTCTCATCCTAGCTATATGAACCTCCGGCGTCGTGGCGCCCTCATCCTGGTCACGCTGTCTCGCCTGCCGGAGCCTCGCACATTCTTCCATTAAAACCACGTGCCTGTCCTCGGCGGCTTCTCGGTCCCGCCTCTCCTGCATGTTGAGATCCATCAGCATCCTCCCGTGATTCCTCAGCAACTCCGCGGTTCGCTGCTTCAACCTCTCGGGGTCTCGCGGATCCCCTAAGAAGTCCTCCACCTGGTCCGGAAGGGGGGACATCTCGTCGTCGCCCAGCTCGGAATCGGTAGGCGGATTTTCGGCATTGTCTGCAAGATATTACGAAGAGGTCAGATGGCGCGCGTGTGTTCGCGCAGGGTCCCGGCGAGGTCAGAATACTTACCAAGCGGGAGGCGAGAGGTCGAGGGACGACCCTGGAACACGTTGCCGTAGTGAGGATAGAGAGATTTGCCCAAGCCGGCGGGGTAGGCTGCACTGTTGGTAGGAGGGATCTTCGGCGGCGCAGAACCCCCGGTCTCCTCGCTCGTCAAGAGCTGGAATCCAGGCTTGTCTATGATTTTGTCAGGAGGCGGAAGCGGAGACGGAGGTCGCGACGACTGGCGGGCCGGAGACTTCAGGGGCGAGATTGTAAGAAAAGATTAACGGAGGTCATATATGGTTGACAGAAATATTACGGTATACGAGATCCAGATTGTACCGGTGGTGTTTTTCCCAACGAGGTTCGTATCCACCTGCGGGCTTTTCCGAGACCCCTCAGCAAGTTCTCCAACGATCTCGCTCGGCAAATTATCCTGCGAGTAGAAATGAATGAGGGGCAATCTATTAACGTAAGTTTGAGTAGCTCATACCTTCTCGGGGCGGCGATCGTCCGGGGAGGAGTCCAGCATCACAGAGTCGTCTCTGGTGCGACGAGCCGCCTTCTCCTTCTTGACTTTCGGCGACTGGGCGGGGGACGGCCGGTTCATCCAGGCGGGGACCTTGGTCGTGGAAGGTAGCCCGCCAGCACTCATCGCCCTCAGGCGAGCCTCTGCTTCTTCGGAAATCGGCATCTCTAGGCAACTAAAGTAAGAGAAGGAAGAAAAGTAACGGCGCGCGCCAATGGGGGTTCGGGACGATATTTATAGCCCACAGGGTGGGTCCCACCAAAGATTCCTGACAGGTCATCCGGGAGCGGGCGAATATCAGGGGTTGGATGATTCTTCGCGAGGGAATTTGTCCTCGCGAAGAGCGGGGATTGTGTACAACCCCGATATTCGCCAGGTAAGGAAACCGAGCAAGACAGGAGTTGCGAGATCCAGACCTCGCCGAGATCGGCCCCCAGCCGATGAGACCTCGGCAGACCACCAAAATGGGCCAGCGAAGTCCTCGCAAGACGACCCCCTAAAAGAGGCACCGCGAGCAGTATTTGCGAGAAGACCCACGAGAGCTCCGTCAGCAGGGTTCTCGCAAGGCGACCCCCTAAAAGAGGCGCAACGGGCAGGATCCGCGAGAAGACATGCGAGAGCTCCGACAGTAAGGTTCTCGCAATCCTCTATCCATAAATCATTAGGGTCAACTTACCCTTTTACCCTTGGTGGTCTGCCCTTAGCCTCTCCAAACAGCGGAGCTTGGCTGTTAGCAGACCCATTTGGGGTGCGGATAGTAAAATCAAAAGGCGGAATCCTGTTATTTGCAGACCAGACCAGAAAATCTATAAATAGGACCTTAAGGGCACCTTTGGAGGGAGGTCACTTCAGCTTCCCTCTCCTTAGGCTTTCTTTGGTTAGCATTTCCGGAGCTCTCCAAGGTGCCCAAGTCACAGCTTTGGCTTGGGAGGGGAAGCGCTCAACGATCTTCCGGGTTAGTGGAGGGACCTCCTCGCTGTGACTAAGGTCTTAGTCAATTTCTTAATCTCCCGTCCACCCTCCTCGAGGGATCAGTAAGGGCTAGCCGCCCCTCATTTCGGTGAGGGCCCCGAGCTCTACGAGAGACCGAGAAATCGGTTTCAACAGCAGACATGCTGACCAAGTCCGTGCCAAGGGGGAAGTTCGAGCATTGCGTTAGAATCGCTGGAATGGCGGTTTCTTCCGCCTCGATGTGAAGGGTGAGATTTGTTGGGTGTGGTTCCCATCCGAGTCGGTAAAAACTACCGGGAACGTGCTAGTTTTAATCTGGAACGTGATTTGCAGTTTGCTATTTTTTTTTGACAAAGGTGTTGCAACACAAAAACGGGGTGTTGCAACCTACTACCCTCTGAATTTCCTGGAGTGCTAGGTGTTGCAACACCAAAATCGGGTGTTGCAACACATCTGCCATTTTTAATTCTGAATTTCAGATCCGTAACTGCCAAATTTCTAATTTATGGGGCACGTCTTTTCAGTTTTGGAAGGAAGTAATAAGGATGAAAATCAAAACCTAATATCAGAGTTTTCATTTGTGCCTCCTCTCTCTCCCTTGTGAGATTTGAAAACTGCCGGCTAGGGCTGTGAAGGTTTTCGGCTGCTGCCTGGGATTGCTGCCGCCTGGAACGCTGCTGCCGGGCCTCAATTTTGCTTGGAGTGTGGCCGCCTGGAGAAAGGAAGAGGACGGCCGCTGCAGTTGGAGGAGAGTGTCGCCGCCGCTCCTGGGAGGGCCGTCGCCGCCTGTGTCTTTGGAGTGTCGCTGCTTTGTGTTGCCGCTCTTGTTCGTGGTTTGGAGGTTGAAGGCAAAGGAGAAGGGGTTGTGCATAGCCGTCTCTATTCGTAGTTTGGTGAACGTCATCTTCGACGTTGGGACGGATTATTCAATCCGTCCGGGTAACGACTCTATCACCGTTCTTGTTTTTCTTTTTCAATACTGTGATCTTGTATCGTGTTGGAAAGGGGGTTGTGTAAACCTTTGTGGTTGTGGTGGTGGAGGAGTGGAGATCCTTTGTGGATCGGTGGGGGGAGAGTCTGTATTCCGTGCGTGTGATTTTTCACACATTTTTAGTGGAGGCTTTCCGGGTTGGACTCCGATCGTCCCGTGGTTTTTCACCCAATTGAGTTTTCCACGTTAAATATTCTGCGTGCTTTATTATTTTCTGCAATTTTCTTTTTGCTGCGTATTTGCATACCGCTCAACGCGGTCACACAGGTGCTCGCTCAAATTTGTAACAGGTGCTCTGGTCGGGATTATTAGCTCGCATTCCCAACAGAGAGAAGGGAATTCTATGAGCAATATAGAGCAGTTGAGAGTGTATCCCTAAATGATAACGTTGATAGTTACATAAAGTGAGAGTTTAAAGAAGGAAGAGCTTATATTAAACATCAACCTAACCAATGCATGGAGTTATGAATGGACAGTTGTAAGAAGATAAATAACACATTGGGTAGGTGTCAATACAAATGGATGGAGAAGGAAAATTTCAGTTTGTAGGCACCATGGATTGCAACCATTCTTATCATGGCGTCAAGGAGAACTAAGGCGAGCGTCGGGCGCCTGGATGCTTAGGTGATAAGACGGACGCCTAGGTGACAATAAGGCGAGTAAGTCGAGGCAAAAAAAATTGTGGCTAAAAAAAATTAAAAAATGACTTACAGCGGTTTTTATAAGAAACACTGTCTAAAGACGTTCTATTTTTTTAAAATGGTTATTATTTTTTTCCTCGAATTTTTTAAAAAAAAATACTTTAGAAAACGATTTTTTATAAACACCGCTGTCTAAAGTTTTTTTTTATTTTTTTTTCAACAAAAAAAAAGAATTTTTTTAAATTACTTAAGACAACGGTTTTTATAAAAACCATTGTCTAAAGTTATTTAAAAAAAATTATTTGCAGAAAAAATAAATCCTGAATTTTTTTCCTAGAAAAAAAAAATATATTTAAAATGACTTTAGACAGCGGTTTTTATGCGCTGTCTAAAGTAATATTTAAAAAAAAATCCCTGGAAAATTTTTTTTTTGCTAGAAAAAAAGTATATTTAAAAATGTCTATAAAAAAACCGCTGTCTAAAGCCAATTTAAAAAAAAAATTTATAACAAGGCGTCCAACCCCTTGCACACATTCGAGCGCCTGGAGGAATAGGCGACGCCATGACAAGTTTGATTGCAACAGCTTTAATAGATTTAAAATGCAAGTAAAAAGTAGAGAACAATGATTAATGGTATACCTCCCAGCACCAAGGAATAAGAGAGTATGATCTGTTAATTTACCGCCAACGACATTTAGTGTTGCAACAACCTCAGCTATGACAACCGAAGCCGTTCTTTGTTAAAGTGTTTGGTGAATTCCCAAGTTCAGAACATGTATAACTAAAGACGAAGTATATTACCTGCTTTCAACATAGTTATTAGTGGCATTTCCTCAAAGCTGCATACAGAAATCACAGACAGAATCCCAAGAAATATTAATCAAATCCATCTTTAGGATATAAAAAATGTTGACTTCTATTACCCCATTTGAAAAAATATTGATCAAATCCATCTTTAGGATAATCTGAACGAACAACGTTTTGGCTTCCCTTGCCTGTTGTATTTGCAACAAAATCAAGATCTTCTCTTCCCTCCGCCACCCCAACACGTCCGCCTCTAAGGTTACTATTGCAGTGATTCCAAATCAGGAAAGAAAGAGAGAGAGAGAGAGAGAGAGAGAGAGAGAGAGAGAGATTGGTACATTTGATATTCTCTTTCTCCCATTCGGCCCAGTTGAGAGTCTTCCTTGCCGCCAACCACTGCCATCTGGCCAGAACAGCATTCACCCTCTACAACTCCAGAATTTCTAGCTGCCGGCAACATCTCGCAGTTTCTTGAATCAACGGGATACTCATAGCCGCCAGCGATTCTGCGAGTGCGCAAGATCCGAAATTTTTTTTGTCCCGGAGCTACTCATATCCGCCAGGGATTCGGCTAGTGTGCAAGATCCGCAATCAACGGTTCTGTTGTCTACCACAAGTAAATCCAGAACGGCGATCGACGCCATTTATTTTTCTTCCTCGCCGGAACCTCTCCCACACCGGCTATCAAGAACGGTCCAACTCCCCTCTGAAAAATCCAGAACTCCTTGAAGAGTCTTCCTCCCAGGATTCTGAATATCAAAAGATTTTCATTCACAAGAGATTTGCATTGAAGGAAACTGCTGCTGCTCGGAAAGGATTGGAGAAAGTATCTGTTCCTCATCCAAGAAGAGCACAGCGCATGGCATCAACTGCAAAATCAGCAACAGGTGAAGACATTCCTTGCGTCGCCTTCCTCCTCGCGTCGCCGGAGGAGCAGACGTTCCTTCAAGCTCACCGCCTTCCCCCTCACGTCGCCTCCTTGCGGCAGAAACAGGGACGAAGAAACGGTCCCAAATATAGCCGTAAACACTTTTTCCAGTCACCGGAGCTCGTTTCCGGAGGAGCACAAACAGAGACGAACGCCTCACCGCCTTCGCGTTGGAAACATGGACAAACGCCTTCCTCCTCGCGTTAGAAACATGGACGAACGCCTTCCTCCTCACGGACCAAGTTGCCAGTCGTTGGGCCTTGTTATAAGAAACAGAGCCGCGCACCTTTAACTTTGGCGAGTTGTTAACCGCACACCTACAATTTTATGATTTTTGGCACTATGCACCTCCAATTATGGTGGTTTGGCACACTTTGCATCCTTCAGCTCATTTAATGGTGCACTTTGCACCCTCACTTGATTTCAGTCATATTTTTTTCATTATTAAATCCGAAAATCAGCCGAGAAAGAAAATAGAAAAAAGAGATTAATTTTATTTTGAATTAATTTGATGAATTTGTTGGGCCATTTGAGAACAAGTGTTACCGGAGTCACCAACGCCAAGTTCTGTCATTTTTTCAGATAAATAATAAAAAATATCGGCCAAAGCAAGAAAATCCCGCAAGTAGACATAACCCCCTTTATAAATTCCTTAAATATAAAGAAATTATTGTGTTTGGTGAACTAAAGCAGAGTTGGTTCAATCTCGTAATGTATTTATGTTCGATTGATCAGATCAATTTTTGTCATTTATAATTTTTTTTAAATGCTTGAAATTATGCACAAATTAATTGTTATGTGCTTAAACTAAAGTAATTATTCTCATAAAAAAAGGATCCAACTTTCTTTTCCCATAATTAGAAACACACCATTTTGCCTTCTTCTTGAGTTGAAGGACGTTGGAACTCGGATACCGGTCCAACTATGTTCGAGACTTGGGGGTGACCAGAGGCTACTTATTTAGCGGCCGACTCGCGTGAGACAAGATGATAAGAAACTAGAGAACATACAAAACCACTCCAACCTGCCTATAAACAAGACCCGCGTGCTGCAGCGAGGAGGTCCCGCCACATACCCGAAAGTCTATAGAAACTTCCCCTCCTAAAGCCAATGCTGAGCTTGGCACAAGAGATGCAGGCAATGTACTCGCACACCATAGGGGGTGAATGGTGCCTTCTACTTGTGTCTTGGGGTCTTATTTATAGGCAGATCCAAATGGACTGCGAATAGCTGCTCCAGCCTTCTGAAATGGGCAGCAGATAGCGACTCCCGACTTCTGAAGGGGTAGAAATTTGTACTCGCCCCAGGTGGGCGAGTTCTTCTGTACTCGCCCCAGGTGGGCGAGGTCTTCTGTACTCCCCCCAGGTGGGCGAGTTCATCTGTACTTGCCCCACGTGGGCGAAGTCTTCTGTACTCTCCCCAGGTGGGCGAGTTTTTCGGTACTCGCCCCAGGTTGGCGAGGTCTTCTGTACTCGCCACAGGTGGGCGAGTTCTTCCGTACTCGCCCCAGGTGGGCGAGGTCTTCTGTACTCGCCCCAGGTGGGCGAGCTCTTTTGTACTCGCCTCAGGTGGGCAGGCTCTTCTGTGTTATCCTCAAGTATTTCTGATCTTGACGAATTATAGGTTGTACACAAATCCCCGCTTTTTTTGGTCTCGATACGAGCTCAAAAAAACAATGTAGGACCCGTAGTTCGGAGAGAAGGGCACTAGACGATATGCCACTCAATGTCCCTCCCAGAACCTTCGCTGGCTAAGAGGGCTCAACTGAAAAAGGAGAAGAGTCGACACCTTCTACGAGCGAAGCTCAACTAGAGGTGGAGAAGAGTCGACACCATCCAGGAGGGGGGCTCAACTAGAGGTGGAGAAGAGTCGACACCCTCCTGGAGCGAGGATCAACTAGAGGTGGAGAAGAGTCGACACCCTCCAGGAGCGAGGTTCAACTGCAGGTGGAGAAGAGTCGACACCCTCCAGGAGCGAGGCTCAACTGGAGGTGGAGAAGATTCGACACCATCCAGGAGTTAGACTCAACTGGAGGTGGTGAAGAGTCGACACCCTCCAGAAGCGAGGCTCAACTGGTGGTGGAGAAGATTCGACACCATCCAGGAGCGAGGCTCAACTGGAGGTGGAGAAGATTCGACACCCTCCAGGAGCGAGGCTCAACTGGAGGTGAGGAAAAGTCGACACCCTCCAGGAGCGATGCTCAATTGGAGGTGAGAGAAGAGTCGACACCCTACAGGAGCGAGGCTCAACTAGAGGTGGGAGAAGAGTTGGCACCTCCCAGGCCTTTCGCTAGCTGAGTAAGTTCAACTGAAAGAGAGGGATAAGAGTCGACACCCTCTAGGAGTGAGATTCAACTGGAGGTGGAGAAGATTTGACACCCTCCAGGAGCGAGGCTCAACTGGCGGTGGAGAAAATTCGACACCATCCAGGAGAGAGGCTCAACTAGAGGTGGAGATGAGTCGACACCCACCAGGAGCGAGGCTCAACTAGAGGTGGAGAAAAGTCGACACCCTCCAGGAACGAGGCTCAACTGGAGGTGGAGAAGAGTCGACACCCTCCAGGAGCGAGGCTAAACTGGAGGTGGAGAAGATTCGACATCATCCAGGAGCAATACTTAACTGGAGGTGGAGAAGAGTCGACACCCTCCAGGAGTGAGGCTCAACTGGTGGTGGAGAAGATTCGACACCATCCAGGAGAGAGGCTCAGTTGGAGGTGGAGAAGATTCGACACCATCCAGGAGAGAGGCTCAACTGGAGGTGGAGAAGAGTCGACACCCTCTAGGAGCGAGGCTCAACTGGAGGTGGAGAATATTCGACACCATCCAGGAGCGAGGCTCAACTGGAGGTGGAGAAAATTCGACACCATCCAGGAGCGAGCCTCAACTAGAGGTGGAAATGAGTTGACGCCCTCCAGGAGTGAGGCTCCACTGGTGTTGGAGAAGATTCGACACCATCCAGGAGCAAGGCTCAACTAGAGGTGGAGAAGATTCGACACCATCCAGGAGCGAGGCTCAACTGGAGGTGGAGAAGAGTCGAGACCATCCAGGAGCGAGGCTCAACTGGAGGTGGAGAATATTCGACACCATCCAGGAGCGAGGCTCAACTGGAGGTGGAGAAGAGTCGACACCCTCCAGGAGCGAGGCTCAACTGGAGGTGGAGAAGATTCGACACCATCCAGGAGCGAGGCTCAACTGGTGGTGGATAAGAGTCGACACCCTCTAAGAGCGAGGCTCAACTGGAGGTCGAGAAGAGTCGACACCTTCCAAGAGCGAGGCTTAACTGGAGGTGGATAAGATTCGCCACATTCCAGGAACGAGGCTTAACTAGAGGTGGAGAAGAGTCAACACCCTCTAGGAGCGAGGCTCAACTGGAGGGGGAGAAGAATCGACACCCTCCAGGAGCGAGGCTCAACTGGAGGTGGAGAAGAGTCGACACCCTTCAGGAGCGAGGCTCAATTGGAGGTGGAGAAGAGTGTACACCCTCCAGGAGCGAGGCTCATCTGGAGGTGGAGAAGAGTCGACACCTGTTGGAAATCTTGCCCCCATGATTCTTGATTTGAAGAAATCACCAAGTCAAGAAAACTTCACTTTGTATTTGATCGCTTCTCTAGCTTATAAATCTCAGGAAGATAGAAAAACAAGATTCGTCGAACGCAGAAGGTAGTTCGTCGAACGGAGAAGGAAGATCGACGACCGCTGAGAATTGGCGTGTTCGTCGAACGCAGAAGGAAGATCATCGAACTCAGAAGGAAGATCGACGACCGCTGAGAATTGGCGTGTTCGTCGAACGCAGAAGCAAGATCGTCGAACTCAGAAGGATGATCGACGACCGCTGAGAATTGGCGTGTTCGTCGAACGCAGTGTAACATCCCCCAAACTACTAGGCCCCTAGATGATTTTTGTCATGACAAGTCATGACAAAAATAGGATAAGTGACTTAGAACCCTAGGATGAAAATGGAAGAGGTGAAAAACTCATGGTGTGCACTTAGCCATCATGATCCACCCTAATGAGAAGTGAACCTGATAATTAGTTTTTAGTCATCGTTTTTAGGTTAGTTTATTATGTTATTTGCGTTTTTATTTTTATCTTTTGTTATATTTTATGCATGTTTTTGTTATTTTGTTATTTTCTTATGTTTTATATTATGTTATGTTTTAATTTCATGTTTTTATATTTCTTAAGCTAATTTTATGTAATGTTTTATTTTATGTTTTAGTTTTATATTTTTTTTCCTAACTAATGCTAATGTTTCATTTTATTTTGTAGGAATGTTGACGCCGCCATCGTCGCGCCGTCAATATTCATGCGCAACGCCATGCCCGCAAGCTTGCATGAAGTCCACGCCATCGCCGCCAAGTTGCAACTCGTCACCTAATCATAGCAGCCCGCCCCTCTAATTGCCGGCCAACCATGCAAGTGCAGCCCGTCCATTTCAGTCCAAACACAGCTGGCCACCTTTGGAGAATTGTTGCTGCCACCTACATGTTGATGAACCAAGCAGCCCCTTCATTTAATTCCAGCATGCACTCTCCAATTTTGCATGCACTATCTCTTTTATTATTTTTTCTCTCTCCATTTAATTATGCATGGCATTTCTCTCTCATCCAATTCATGCTTTGGCCGATCCACTCTCTCATCCCCTCTCTCTCTCTCTTTTTTAATTTCTTCTCTCCTCTTTATTTCTTATTCATCTCCCCTTCTTCTATTTTCTATTTTATTTTATTTACTTCTTAAATAGAAAACATTGCATTTGGCCACCTCTCTCCTCCTCATTTAAACTCATGCATGCATTCTTCCATTCATGCATTTCCTTTCTCTCTCCCTCATCAAATCATTCATGCACCTTCTCCTCCATCTAGAATCTTCCCCCTCATCTATAAAAGGAACCCCTATCTCAAGCATGAGGGAGGTTGGAAGTAGAGAAGAATTATAGTGCTAGTAGTGATATTGTGTAAGCTTTTGAAAGTTCTTCTTGTTGTTCTTGTTCTTAGATTATTGTAATCCTTTTTAGTATAATTTTATTGTTCTTGTAATTCTCTTATTGCACTTCTCTTCTATCTATCAATTAAAATGTTTTCTTTCTCCAATATCGCCGTTTCTATTTCCATTATGCGTAGCTAATTTTCCGTTAGCGTTTGATCAAGAGGATCCATGAAATGAGATGAGATTTCTTTTTATATCTTAGTTTTGCTTTTGTTTAAATTATTCTCGATCATTCTTTGATTTATTTTTGCGTCGACTCCGTATTTCCGGTATACGGTAGTAGGCCCTTGATCTCATTTCATAATAGTCGAGAGACTCATTGATTTGAAAGATCACTCAAAGAAGGAAGGAGTTGCACGCACCCCTAGAGATAGGATGACGTAAATCCTCCGGATTGGAGTCAAATCCAATAGTGCGGTTCACTTCGATAATGCGGCTTTAAACCTGTTTGTTTTACGAAGAGATTCGGAACAAACCGTTTATAAGTTAGGAGGTTTAGTACTCTAGCGAGACTATCTCTCATTTTCGGAACCGCCACGGTCAAGAATTATTTTGCAATCGTAGAACTAAATTTTACTACTCTCTTGTCTCTTTTCATGGTGAAACTTTGATCAAACGCTATTTTCTTAATCTGATTTTATCATTTTAATTTCGTCTTTATTATTGTCTTAAAAATTCTCAAAATCACCCAACACCCGTACGGTGGGATAATAGTAGAAAGCGTGAGTAGTAATACTTGACAGCCCCGTGTTTTAAATACGACCTTGGTACTACAATTTGATAGGTACACTTGCCTCATCGGGTTGATAGTAAATTAATCATCAAGTTTTTGGCGCCGTTGCCGGGGATATTTTGTCAATATTAAGAAAACGCTGTCGCTATTACTTCTACAAAAATAAAAAAAATATTATTATTATTATATATTATAATCAATCCATATCATCGTTTTTTTTCTATCCTACCTAAAATCCTGGAAAGGACGCTTTGGGCTTGAATTCCCATCACAGCCTCTAGTACCGTTGCAAACCCTTCACAGGGCAGATCTCGGGAAGTCCAGGACTATTATAATCCGCCTAATATTATCCTTCTAAAAAAAGAAAAAAAAATCATCATCGTCATTTTCAATTTTGGTATTCTTTCACTTTCGTTTATTTTCCCCTCTTCCCCTTTTCTTTCTGCTAGTGCATGACCCGCACGAATTCGTCGTTACTTGTTGATTTGGACCCGGAAATCGAACGCTCCTTTCGGAGAAATTTACGATTCGGTGGTTCCACCTCTCAAGATACGGTTGAGGATTCTATCGGTGATTGTGATTCTAATTCTGAAATTATGGGTGATCCCAATCCAGAAGTTGACCAGCAACGGACCATGTCCTATTATGCTCGGCCTAACTTGGAGGGTACAGAATCCAGTATTGTTCGACCTGCAATAGCGAACAATAATTTTGAGCTTAAGCCTGGCACTATACAAATGGTGCAGCAATATGCGCAGTTCGACGGATTACCAGATGAAGATCCGAACCTACATATTGCTAGTTTCCTTGAAATCTGTGATACCTTCAAAATTAATGGTGTCTCAGACGATGCAATCAGGCTAAGACTCTTCCCCTTCTCCTTAAGAACAAAAGCCAAACAGTGGTTGAGTTCTCTCCCAAGAGGATCAATCACTACTTGGGATACTTTAACTGAAAAATTCCTTGCTAGGTATTTTCCCCCTGCTAAAACTGCTAAACTTCGAACTAATATCTGTACTTTTAGTCAAATTGATTCTGAGACCCTCTATGACACTTGGGAGAGGTACAAGGAACTTTTGAGACGCTGCCCTCATCATGCTCTGCCTGTATGGATACAGGTCCAGACATTTTATAATGGGCTAAATCAAGCAACCAAGCAAATGATAGACGCCGCATCTGGTGGTTCTTTGAACCGAAAAACTCCGGAGGGCGCTCTTGAGCTTATCGAGGATATGGCGATGAACACCTATCAGTGGAATACGCCTAGGTCTCTCCCAAATAAACCTGCAGGTATGTACGAAGTGGACTCTGTATCCCAACTGGCGCTTCAAGTAGAGATGCTGAACAAGAAAGTAACGGAGATGACTGCTGCCTCCGCCATTCAGGTACATGAACATGCAAATGCTGCTGCTGCCGAGCAGGTGGATTATCTGGGGAACGTACCCAGGCCTGCTCAAAACAATTTTAATAATTTTTCTGCTTTTTCTGCTCCTCCTGGTTTTAATGTTGCGTCTAATTCGTATCACCCCGGATGGCGTAACCATCCTAATTTTTCGTGGAGTAATCCCGCAAATGTCGCACGTCCACCACATGATTTCACTCCCCCACCACCACAAAATCAAAATCAAAATTTTCCAAAACCTCCATCTTTGGAGGAAATGCTTTCGAAATATATACATTCGAACGAGACGACCATTAGGAATTTAACAGGATCAATGAAAAATCTTGAAACAACAGTCGGCCAACTAGCTAAGGCTTTCTACGAGAGACCACCTGGGACTCTTCCCTCAAATACTGAACCAAACCCAAGGGAACACGCAAAGGCGATCACCCTTCGGAGCGGCAAAGTAGTCCACGAGCCCACCACCAGGGAAGAGCCAGAGGTTATTGCCTCTCATGCTGATAAGGAACAAGTAATCATTAAGGAAACCGATTTAGGAAGCGAAAAAGAAAAAAATATGTTTGAAAAAGAAAAAGATAATCTTCAAGGTAGTGAGGTTTTAAAAGAATTTCCTCCGCCACCCTACCCCGCTAAGCTTAGGCAAGATAAGTTAGACGATCAGTATCATCGCTTTCTTGAAATGTTTAAACAAATCCATATAAATTTACCATTTCATGAAGCGATTAGTCAAATGCCTAAGTACGCCAAATATTTGAAAGATTTGCTAACAAACAAAAAGAAGCTGGAAAATCTATCTCATGTAACGCTAAATGAAGAGTGCTCGGCGGTTATAAAAAACGCTAATCTCCCTAAAAAGATAAAAGATCCGGGTAGCTTTTCTATTCCATGTGTTTTTGGTAATCTTTTCATGAAAAACGCGTTAGCAGATTTGGGTGCGAGCATCAATTTGATGCCTTTTTCTTTGTTTAAGAAGTTAGGATTGGGCACTCTAAGCCCTACACGTATGAGTATCCAATTAGCTGATCGGTCGATCAAGTACCCATTAGGTATCGTTGAGGACGTGTTAGTAAAGGTCGACAAATTCATCTTCCCGGTGGATTTTGTCATTCTTGATATTGAGGAAGACGTCGATGTCCCTCTTATCCTTGGTCGTCCCTTTTTAGCCACCTCTCGAGCGGTTATTGATGTGAGTAACGGGAAGCTTCTTCTTCGTGTAGGGGATGATGAGGTCGCATTTTCTATTAATGATTCAATGAAAAACTCTTTAAAAAATGACGACTCATGTTTCTTTCTTGATGAGTTCAATGATAATTCTTCACTTCTTCTTTCTAATGTCTCTTCAAATGATTTTTCTTCCTCCTTTTCTGAAAGTTTTCCAAACATTTTTGAAGACACGGTTATGTCCGTGCAAACAAATTTTGAAAATCCACCAATTTTTCGACAAAAAAATTTTGAAAATCTCGTTTTTGAAAAAGAAAAAGTTTTAAAAAATTCTTATGAAGAACCACCTTCTCTTGAACTCAAACCACTCCCCGATCATCTTAAGTACGCCTTTTTAGAAAAAAATTCTAAATTGCCCATTATAATCTCGGCATTTCTTTCTCAATCCGAGAACGATCAACTGATCGAAGTGCTACAAAAGCATCGTCGAGCTATAGCGTGGCAAATTTCCGACATTTCGGGCATAAGCCCTTCTTTTTGCACCCACAAAATCTTTGTTGAAAATGATTCAAAACCTGTAATCCAACCTCAACGTCGTCTTAATCCAAACATGAAAGAGGTCGTAAAGGGAGAGGTGCTTAAGTTGTTAGATGCAGGAATAATTTATCCAATCTCAGATAGTAAGTGGGTGAGTCCAGTCCAGGTAGTGCCTAAGAAGGGTGGGATCACGGTAGTAGCGAACGAGAATAACGAGTTAATCCCGACTAGGACGGTAACGGGATGGAGAATGTGTATCGATTATCGTAAGCTTAATGACGCCACTCATAAGGATCACTTTCCCCTCCCTTTTATCGACCAAATTTTAGAACGATTATCTGGGCATAGTTTTTATTGCTTTCTCGACGGTCTCTCGGGGTATTTCCAAATCCCTATCGCACCCGAGGACCAAGAGAAGACAACATTTACTTGCCCTTTCGGAACTTTCGCTTACCGTAGGATGCCTTTCGGCCTTTGCAACGCACCTGCTACCTTTCAGAGGTGTATGTTAGCCATCTTCGATAAATATGTAGAAAATATAATGGAAATATTTATGGATGACTTCTCTGTTTTTGGTGATTCATTTTCATTATGTTTAAAAAATTTGGCTAAGGTTTTAGAACGTTGTGAAGAAACTAACTTAGTTTTAAACTGGGAGAAATGCCATTTCATGGTAAGAGAAGGGTTAGTCTTAGGTCACAAAATTTCTGCTAAGGGAATCGAGATAGATCAAGCTAAGGTCGAGGTAATCGAAAAACTGCCGCCGCCTACGAACATTAAAGCAATTAGAAGTTTTCTAGGTCACGCGGGGTTTTATCGGCGCTTTATCAAGGACTTTTCAAAAATCACAAAGCCTCTAACCCAACTCTTAGAAAAAGATATCCCTTTTAATTTTGACGAATCATGTTTAGCTGCTTTTGAATTGATAAAATCTAAATTAATTAATGCTCCGATTATGATTGCTCCGGTCTGGGATTTGCCGTTTGAAATAATGTGCGATGCGAGTAACTTTGCGGTAGGTGCGGTGCTAGGACAACGGATTGATAAAAATTTCCACCCAATCTATTACGCTAGCAAGACTCTTAACTCGGCGCAAGAAAACTACACAACAACTGAAAAAGAACTTTTAGCAATCATTTTCGCTTTTGATAAATTCCGGCCGTATATCACGCTTTCCAAAGTTATAGTTTTTACAGATCATTCTGCCTTGAAGTATCTCCTCTCTAAACCGGACGCCAAGCCGCGCCTTATTCGCTGGATCCTCTTACTTCAAGAATTCGAGATGGAAATCCGGGATAAGAGAGGAGCGGAAAATCTAGCGGCTGATCATCTTTCTCGATTAGAAAACCCCGAGATAGGTATGTTAAACGAAAATTCTCTTAATGATTCTTTCCCGGATGAACAACTTTTAAATGTTTCTTCTTCTACTCCCTGGTTTGCCGATCTGGCCAATTATCTTGTGGCCCGCGTCCTCCCAAAAGAGTACTCATCTCAGCAAAAGAAGAAATTCTTTTCTGAGTTGAAGTATTATTTTTGGGAGGACCCCTTTCTATTTCGCATTTGTGCGGATCAGGTGGTAAGACGATGCGTTTCCCGGGAAGAAGGTTTTAAAATTTTAAGGCATGTTCATGAAGGTCCAACTGGCGGGCATTATCAAGCAAACCGCACCGCCCACAAAGTACTTAGTGCTGGCTTTTATTGGCCAAGCATATTCAAAGATGCTCAAATCTTTGTGAGCGGATGTGATCGATGCCAACGGACCGGAAACATATCAAATAAAAATGAAATGGAACAAAATTATTACCTTGAATGTGAGATTTTTGATTTATGGGGCATCGACTTTGTCGGCCCGTTTCCTTCAAGTTTGGGTAATAAATATATTTTAGTCGCGGTAGATTATGTTTCTCGTTGGGCAGAAGCCCAAGCTCTTCCAAGTAATGATGCCCGCGTTGTGATTTCTTTTTTAAAAAAATTGTTCTCTCGTTTTGGTTTCCCTCGAGCTATCGTTAGTGATAGAGGAAGTCATTTCTGTAACGCCCAACTCACTAAAGTTTTAATCAAATATGGCGTTACGCATAAACTTTCCACCGCTTATCACCCCCAAACTAACGGTCAGGTCGAGGTTGTCAATCGGGAACTCAAAAGAATTTTAGAAAAAACTGTTTCTACTTCTCGCAAAGATTGGTCTTTAAAATTAGACGATGCTCTTTGGGCTTATCGGACGGCGTACAAAACCGCTATCGGTTGTACTCCCTTCCGTTTGGTCTATGGAAAATCGTGTCATCTTCCGGTTGAAGTAGAACACCGCGCGTATTGGGCACTCAAATTTTTTAATTTTGATCCGCACTCAGTCGGCGAGCATAGAAAAAATCAATTGAATGAACTCGACGAGTGGCGAGCGTTTGCTTATGAAAATAACAAACTTTATAAGGAACGTACGAAATTTTATCACGATAAGAACCTGCGCCACCCTAAAACGTTTAAACCAGGCGATCAAGTTCTTCTCTTTAATTCACGTTTACGTCTTTTTCCTGGCAAACTTAAATCTCGATGGTCTGGACCGTTTACGGTCAAAGAGGTTTCTCCATACGGAACTGTTTTAATTTCGCACCCGGATAAGGGTGAATTTAAAGTGAATGGTCATCGACTGAAACTATATTTCTCTAATGATTTGGTGTCTCCTGAAAAGGAGCAAGTTTTATTCATTTCGTAAATTTTTTTTTCTTGTTGTAGAACTTTGTTTTTAAAGTGGAACTCTTATTATGGACTTATTATTATCGAACTTTTTATTCAAACATTATGCATTGTTCAAATAAGAACAATCTTGGGATCTCGCCCAAGTTCTTTTTCTGCATTTATTTTCGTATTTTGTTCTTCCTCCTGGTGGCCCAAACGCTTCAAAGTTCGTGATTGCCGCTCCGCCGTTGCTGATTTCAAGAAGGATCAAATCATACCTGCTGATGATCAAGTCACTAAAGTGCAAGCATGAGGGAGCAAATCCACATTCGGCCTCACAAACCCGGGGAAGTCCTGTTCTGTTTTTCCTAGTTATTATTTACTGCATTTCTTGTCTTTCCCTATCTCCTCCTCTTTCTCATTTTCTTTTTCATTGAGGGCAATGAAAGGCTTAAGCATGGGGGAGGGTTTCATTGTTTAGGGTTTAGGGTTTCATTGTTTTTCTCTTTTTCCTTTTTTCAAAAAAAAAAAATTTATAAAAATCAAAAATATTGTAGTTTTCTCTACTGTCTTTAAGGTTTATTAAAAATCCAAAAAAATTAGAAAATACAAAATCCAAAAAATTTAGTATCTATTTGAAAATCAAAATAAAAAAAAAATTATTGTCTATCTTTATCTTTATGTTTCTTCTAGTGGTGTGTATGCCCATGCGGTTCTTTAGTTCTAAGTAGAATTTCTTGAATCGGTTTTCTAAATCTATTATTCCAACATAGTTTAGTTTTACTATTTTTCTACTTCTTAAATATAGGCATCCATTTTTCTACTTCTTAAGTTAGCAAATTGTAGTATTTCTTTTTATTCGGTTTTGTTGCGTATAAACGGTTGCTAGTTAACGTTATCGCTTTTTCATTTTGGGGTAATGCTTTCTTGGTGTCTAGAACTTGTCTTTAGCGACTCTCGAAGCATTTGCGTTGTTTGTTCACGATCTTTAGAAATGATTTAGGCCATCCTTTTGACCCGTTTGAGCCTTTTTGCCCACCGAAAATTTTACCCTTGCTAAAATAATTTTGGGCCTTTTCCCTTTTTCTTTGTTTAGCTCCACCTTCCAATTTTCACCAAAGCCAGAGAACCCTTCCTATTTCACACTAGACTTTGAGCTTTATTTAAATATCATTATTGTGATGAGAAGTAATTGTTGAAAAATGAAAAGGAAATCTTTAGTTCGCATTTGGAGCTCTCTTTTGTGTAATGAAAAAAAATGATTATAAAAAAAAAAATGAAAATGAAATCCAAAGCAAAGAAGTTATTTGGGGCCAAGTATGAAAGGAAAAAATTTACGGCCTTGTGTTTGTTTTTCCTTTAATTTGAATTGGAGGAAATGACATACTTGTCATTTCTCATTCTTGTAATTTTATGTTTATTTAAAACTCACCCTTGGTTTAGTGTGTTAGCCATCGTTTTTATCCTTGAATTCCAATTCCTAATCATTTACCTAAACCAAGTATTTACGCCTATTAAGCCCTTTTGATCTTTTGAACGTGACACAAACCTGCGTAGTGGAGAGAGTGTGAACGGACAAGCCTATGGCCACCATCATTGATGGATTTCTTTGGAGATTATCTTGAGATGATTTCGGGGTAATCGTTATTCTAGCAACCTAGTAATTCGTTCAACGCGCCGTTTATTTAGAATCTCTACTTTTGTTTTTCTTATTCTCCTAAATTTTGGATGCCTTGTTTTAGGAATTTAGAAATATGTAATTCTACTTTATGTTCTAATGATATTTTTTGGTCTCCTTTTTCAAGTTTTCTATTGTGGACTTCTCACTTCACTAGTTGCTAGCATAGAAATTAGGATGGTTTAATTTTCGCATTTTGGTTTTCTTAATTATGCAATTTAAAAATTATTTTCCTTTTTTGTTTCCCCTCTTTTTGATTTCTTTTGCTTGAGGGCAAGCAAAGCCTAAGCATGGGGGAGTTTGATAATTAGTTTTTAGTCATCGTTTTTAGGTTAGTTTATTATGTTATTTGCGTTTTTATTTTTATCTTTTGTTATATTTTATGCATGTTTTTGTTATTTTGTTATTTTCTTATGTTTTATATTATGTTATGTTTTAATTTCATGTTTTTATATTTCTTAAGCTAATTTTATGTAATGTTTTATTTTATGTTTTAGTTTTATATTTTTTTTCCTAACTAATGCTAATGTTTCATTTTATTTTGTAGGAATGTTGACGCCGCCATCGTCGCGCCGTCAATATTCATGCGCAACGCCATGCCCGCAAGCTTGCATGAAGTCCACGCCATCGCCGCCAAGTTGCAACTCGTCACCTAATCATAGCAGCCCGCCCCTCTAATTGCCGGCCAACCATGCAAGTGCAGCCCGTCCATTTCAGTCCAAACACAGCTGGCCACCTTTGGAGAATTGTTGCTGCCACCTACATGTTGATGAACCAAGCAGCCCCTTCATTTAATTCCAGCATGCACTCTCCAATTTTGCATGCACTATCTCTTTTATTATTTTTTCTCTCTCCATTTAATTATGCATGGCATTTCTCTCTCATCCAATTCATGCTTTGGCCGATCCACTCTCTCATCCCCTCTCTCTCTCTTTTTTTTAATTTCTTCTCTCCTCTTTATTTCTTATTCATCTCCCCTTCTTCTATTTTCTATTTTATTTTATTTACTTCTTAAATAGAAAACATTGCATTTGGCCACCTCTCTCCTCCTCATTTAAACCCATGCATGCATTCTTCCATTCATGCATTTCCTTTCTCTCTCCCTCATCAAATCATTCATGCACCTTCTCCTCCATCTAGAATCTTCCCCCTCATCTATAAAAGGAACCCCTATCTCAAGCATGAGGGAGGTTGGAAGTAGAGAAGAATTATAGTGCTAGTAGTGATATTGTGTAAGCTTTTGAAAGTTCTTCTTGTTGTTCTTGTTCTTAGATTATTGTAATCCTTTTTAGTATAATTTTATTGTTCTTGTAATTCTCTTATTGTACTTCTCTTCTATCTATCAATTAAAATGTTTTCTTTCTCCAATATCGCCGTTTCTATTTCCATTATGCGTAGCTAATTTTCCGTTAGCGTTTGATCAAGAGGATCCATGAAATGAGATGAGATTTCTTTTTATATCTTAGTTTTGCTTTTGTTTAAATTATTCTCGATCCTTCTTTGATTTATTTTTGCGTCGACTCCGTATTTCCGGTATACGGTAGTAGGCCCTTGATCTCATTTCATAATAGTCGAGAGACTCATTGATTTGAAAGATCACTCAAAGAAGGAAGGAGTTGCACGCACCCCTAGAGATAGGATGACGTAAATCCTCCGGATTGGAGTCAAATCCAATAGTGCGGTTCACTTCGATAATGCGGCTTTAAACCTGTTTGTTTTACGAAGAGATTCGGAACAAACCGTTTATAAGTTAGGAGGTTTAGTACTCTAGCGAGACTATCTCTCATTTTCGGAACCGCCACGGTCAAGAATTATTTTGCAATCGTAGAACTAAATTTTACTACTCTCTTGTCTCTTTTCATGGTGAAACTTTGATCAAACGCTATTTTCTTAATCTGATTTTATCATTTTAATTTCGTCTTTATTATTGTCTTAAAAATTCTCAAAATCACCCAACACCCGTACGGTGGGATAATAGTAGAAAGCGTGAGTAGTAATACTTGACAGCCCCGTGTTTTAAATACGACCTTGGTACTACAATTTGATAGGTACACTTGCCTCATCGGGTTGATAGTAAATTAACCATCAGAACCAAAAGGGAGGATAAGATATCTTATAAACCCCACATAACCATGAATAGTTCATATGGTGAGTTAAGTACACAAAGTGGGCCAGGAAGGCCCACATGAACTCATTAAAATGGGTAGGAATGCACTTTGGGGTGCAAATAGCAAAAATGGATGTCCTAGCCTAGAGGTGACCTAAAGACTTCAAAAAGCCAATATAACCTCACTATGATCCCTATGACCAACTAGGAGGGCAAATAGGCCACTGGGGACCTTTGGGGTCAACCAATTTGGTCAAATTGACCAAAAGCCAACTGTGAGCAATCTTAGGTCAAATCACCATAATTAAGGGCAATTGAACCCCAATTGATCAAATTGAAGCCACTCACCTATGACAACCTCCCTAAGGGACCTAATGGACCCAGAAGCCTCATCACAGGGCCATCAATTTGGGGAAATTGGGTCAATTTCTTAAGAGCCCCAAATTGACCTAAAAGGTGCTAAAACCCAAATTAATCTTCAAGGGACTTAGAATGACCAAATTGATCACCCCCAAAACCTAAAGGGAGTATATGAGACCTAGATGGACCATGGTGTGCATTCAACCATGGAAAATTAGGGCAAAATCAACATAATACCCAAATTGCCCATATAGGCAAATAAGTGCAATCAAGCCCCATTTGACCCCACCTTAACTCAATTCTTCTTGGAATAGGTCCATGGAGCCTTGGGGAGCAATGTTACTCAGTCACATTGAGTGGAGTGAGCTTGGGTCAAGCCCAAACTTAAAATCCCAACTTTAGCTTAATTGGGTCAAGTGAGCCAAACCCAAGCTAGGTGGACCTAACCCAAAACCCAACCTTAGAACCTTGGGCTCAACCCCACCTAATTAAGCCCACTAGTGGACTGAATTACCTAGAGCCCAAATTGGGTCCAAGGAGGGGTGCACCAAGGAGGTGGCCGGCCACCTCCAACCTTGAATTCATGAGGAATTCATGGAGGGGTGGCCACTTGGCCACCACTCCTTAATTCCTGGTTGGCTCCTGCCTTCCCAAGGAATTCCAGCAGGTAGAGGGACTGAGCTGGCTGCCGCTGAGAGGGAGGGAAGGAGAGAGAAGCTCACTTTGCCGGCCACCATAATGGCTGCTCCCTCCTTCCCAATACAATGCCGGCCAATTTACTCTCCTCTGGTATCAATGTGAGCCCAGGAGTAATTTCCTGGTGAGCTGGAGGTCTGAGACTGGCTGACAAGGGCGGTGGCGACATAGAGGAAATCGCCGGGTATTGATAACCAGCCATATACTCGCTCTTCCTCTCATTTATCCTCGCCATTAGCTTCAGAGCCCTCCAAGCAGTCGAGCCCCCCTTCCAGAGCAAGTTTTCGTCCTCAGCTGCACGGGATAGCCATGGATGCCGGGAACAGGGACGCACTCTTCCTCCGCCGCAACACCCGCCGCCAAGGCCGTGCTCAGGCAAGTTCCTTTCCCCCTCCACCTGTGCTAGTATCTAGATTCATTTAGGAGAGAAATCGGGCTCAATTGAGCCCGATCCCATGTGAGATAGAGGGAGATTTCTCGAGCATTTATTCTTGCTTAGGATCGCCAGAGAGGCCATCTCCGGTGGCCGTGTCGCCGCCTGGCGTTAGCCACCACCTCAACGGAGGTGGTGGAGGCGGTGGCCGGCGGTAGGGTGCTGCAGATTGCCGGAAAATGCCCCGCAAAACGGCCCAGGCGCGTGAGATCTGGGCTGTTGGCTCATCGGGGACGATGAACCCTGGCCGTCCGATCTGGCTGAATTTTTATTCGCAGCCCATGAAATGAATGAAATCATAATGTTTGATTAATTGTCACACCTTTAGCCGATTTTGTATGCTGAAATTGAAGGCCTTAGAGGCCATATTTGCAAAAATAGGCAGAGACAACATTTGTAGCCCTTGGGGTCTACTTTCATTTGCCACCTTAAACTCTTAATTTGGTGCACTGTGGACCCCAGGGCATCCATTCTACTAAGACTGCTCATTTTGCCTATTAGCAAACCATTTATTCCTGCCTAGGTTTTTATTCAGTTTGCATGCTGTTTATGAAGGCCTTAGAGGCCATATTTGCAAAAATAGGCAGAGACAACATTTGTAGCCCTTGGGGTCTACTTTCATTTTCTACCTTAAACTCTTAATTTGGTGCACTGTTGACCCCAGGGCATCCATTCTACTAAGACTGCTCATTTTGCCTATTAGCAAACCATTTATTCCTGCCTAGGTTTTTATTCAGTTTGCATGCTGTTTATGAAGGCCTTAGAAGCCATATTTGCAAAAATAGGCAGAGACAACATTTGTAGCCCTTGGGGTCTACTTTCATTTGCCATCTTAAACTCTTAATTTGGTGCACTGTGGACCCCAGGGCATCCATTCTACTAAGACTGCTCATTATGTCTATTGGCAAACCATAATATTTCTGCCTTGGATTTTTATGTAGTTTGCATGCAATTTTTGAAGGCCTTAGAGGCCATATCATGAAGAGTTGGCAGATACAACTTTTGTAGCTTTTGATGTCTACTTCCTGTAGGATTTGAGATCAAGTGATTTGGAGCTCTACAGCTCCTTGTAGAGTCATTTTCCTAGGACTGCTCTTTATGACTATTAGCAAACCACAATAATTCTGCCTAGGATTTTTATGTAGTTTGCATGCAATATTTGAAGGCCTTAGAGGCCATATCATGAAAAGTTGGCAGATACAACTTTTGTAGCTTTTGATGTCTACTTCC
Source organism: Dactylorhiza incarnata (assembly GCA_033032865.1). NCBI lineage: Eukaryota > Viridiplantae > Streptophyta > Magnoliopsida > Asparagales > Orchidaceae > Dactylorhiza > Dactylorhiza incarnata. The sequence goes on from JAWHQI010000479.1 coordinate 187,285, forward strand.
TGTAGGATTTGAGATCAAGTGATTTGGAGCTCTACAGCTCCTTGTAGAGTCATTTTCCTAGGACTGCTCTTTATGACTATTAGCAAACCACAATAATTCTGCCTAGGATTTTTATGTAGTTTGCATGCAATTTTTGAAGGCCTTAGAGGCCATATCATGAAAGGTTGGAAGAGACAACTTTTGTAGCTTTTGATGTCTACTTCCTGTAGGATTTGAGATCAAGTGATTTGGAGCTCTACAGCTCCTTGTAGAGTCATTTTCCTAGGACTGCTCTTTATGACTATTAGCAAACCACAATAATTCTGCCTAGGATTTTTATGTAGTTTGCATGCAATTTTTGAAGGCCTTAGAGGCCATATCATGAAAAGTTGGCAGAGACAACTTTTGTAGCTTTTGATGTCTACTTCCTTTAGGATTTGAGATCAAGTGATTTGGAGCTCTACAGCTCTTTGTAGAGTCATTTTCCTAGGACTGCTCTTTATGACTATTAGCAAACCACAATAATTCTGCCTAGGATTTTTATGTAGTTTGCATGCAATTTTTGAAGGCCTTAGAGGCCATATCATGAAAAGTTGGCAGAGACAACTTTTGTAGATTTTGATGTCTACTTCCTGTAGGATTTGAGATCAAGTGATTTGGAGCTCTACAGCTCCTTGTAGAGTCATTTTCCTAGGACTGCTCTTTATGACTATTAGCAAACCACAATAATTCTGCCTAGGATTTTTATGTAGTTTGCATGCAATTTTTGAGGGCCTTAGAGGCCATATCATGAAAAGTTGGCAGAGACAACTTTTGTAGCTTTTGATGTCTACTTCCTGTAGGATTTGAGATCAAGTGATTTGGAGCTCTACAGCTCTTTGTAGAGTCATTTTCCTAGGACTGCTCTTTATGACTATTAGCAAACCACAATAATTCTGCCTAGGATTCTTTTATGTAGTTTGCATGCAATTTTTGAAGGCCTTAGAGGCCATATCATGAAAAGTTGGCAGAGACAACTTTTGTAGCTTTTGATGTCTACTTCCTGTAGGATTTGAGATCAAGTGATTTGGAGCTCTACAGATCCTTGTAGAGTCATTTTTCTAGGACTGCTCTTTATGTCTAATAACAATTTTGGGTAGAGTGAGCCCTAAGCCTTGGGGGTTAACCCAATGGCTTGAATGCTGGACATAGGTCCTTGGCTGCAATATGCCTTCCCAAAAGTTATTTGGGATTTTTGGGTACAAAAATCCCAAGATATGGAATTTACTAAATTACCCCTAATTTAGGTTATAAAGTAAAAAGGGGTAAGTATCACTTGGAATAATATGAGACTTAGGATCTGGTGTTTTTAGACTAATATGGTGCTATAATAATTTTCCCAGAATTTATGGAAATCTTAGCATAGCACTTGTAGTGTAAACCCTTATACGCACACCAAATGTAATAAATGATGATTAAGGATAAATATCACTTGGAATAATATGAGACTTAGGATCTGGTGTTTTTAGACTAATATGGTGCTATAATAATTTTCCCAGAATTTATGGAAATCTTAGCATAGCACTTGTAGTGTAAACCCTTATACGCACACCAAATGTAATAAATGATGATTAAGGATAAATATCACTTGGAATAATATGAGACTTAGGATCTGGTGTTTTTAGACTAATATGGTGCTATAATAATTTTCCCAGAATTTATTGAAGTCTTAACATAGCACTTGTAGAGTAAACCCTTATACGCACACCAAATGTATTAAATGATAATTAAGGGCAAATATCACTTGGAATAATATGAGACTTAGGATCTGGTGTTTTTAGACTAATATGGTGCTATAATAGTTTTTCCAAAATTTATTGAAGTCTTAACATAGCACTTGTAGTGTAAACCCTTATACGCACACCAAATGTAAGACATTAGGCCCCAAACCCTAAAAACCCAGAGCAGTGGTGTGCCCATACGGGAAATCACATAATTCTGTCCACTTAACGATGAGATTAGGCCAACCCGACTAATACACTGTATTGGTTTGACTTAGCAAGACTTCTCATAAGGTATCCTAGTCCGACATCAACCTCGAGTATACTTCGACCAAGTAGTAGGATACCCCAAAGTGACTAAAAGAAGGAGTTGAAAGCGTGTGTGAGTGTTCAGGGCTTACTCTCTGATATACCCACATCACTTCCTAAGTGATATTAACACTCCTCAAACAAACAAATAGGACAATCTTAAGTGGTTTTGATGTTTGTGATTATGCTTTTGGATTAGTATGAGAATTGTAAGGCCTTACTGGTGTGCTTAGAAGCTAATACTGCACACTCCCACCCTCGGAAAACCATCACAAAGAAAGGGTGTCAAATGTGGAACGAGAAGCCCAACTTAGAGAAGACCATTGGATAGGCACACGATCCTTGGGAAAGAATTACGACAATGGCATTTTGAGAGTAGAGAACCTTACCATACCCAAATCACAAGAACTGTATACCCATAGGGATTTGACGAATACTTGGAGAGCCGATATTTTTGGATATAAGAAACTCATCACAAGATTACGGGAGGCTAATCTTGTTTCTTCGTTTATTGGGCCACTAAAATATTGACTTAGCTTTTCTTAGAAACATAAAAGCCTCTGCATTATAACTCCATGGGCACCTGCCTTGGTGCAAGATATATAAAGTGAACCCTAGACCTAAGTCGGTGCACCCCTACCATCCGACTTATCCAAGCAATCTGAATTTCTTACACCGTACATGTAAATCAGATGCGATACACACGCTGTCCAAGAATCAGATTTTGTAGATGAAGACCTGTAGATTCGGATAATAATCATTCCCCTGGTCAATTCTCTTAAAAAATTGAAACATACACTTTCGGTAAAGAGATCTTCCTTCTCTGAAGGAATCAGAGACCTTGAAGATTGAGTTCCGTAGGAAATTAGGGTTTGTAAAAATTTTGTTACATAAAGCATTATTGAGAGTTCCAGGGTCAAGTTTCCCTGGACCACTATGAAAAATCTGGAGTATTACAGAAATAAGTAGATAGACTTGTGGTCTCCATTGAACCTCTAAAAATTTTATTATAGTTAACTACTGATTAATTATCATGCTTCCCTCACGAAATGAGCCTTGCACCCTTAGCCACCTTGGAGGATTTACAATATATGAAGCTTTGAGACTCGGAATTGATGGCCCATGCGAATTTAAGTACCAAAACTGAGTTTGATTACTACTAAAGTATCCTTTTAGTTCAGTAAATGACCATGACATATTTACATTTACTAAATATCATATTGAATCTTAGGATCATGACTAAACGTTGATCTAAACTATTAAAAGAAGGGAGATGTCATAAAAATTAGGGGAATCAATATTGCCCAAGCCATAAACATATCATGATCTTGGAAGACAAGTCTAAATTCTAATTACAAACTGTTGAAATTATTGAAGTGGAAGTGGAGGAGGCTTTTGGACCTGGGCGGTCTGGGAAGAGACCGGGCGGTCTGGCGTGACCGCACGGTCTGGCGGTCTGACAATGGCGATCTGTTCTATTGGTCAGCTGCGGCTTCCGGGGTTGACCGCTGGTCTGGTCCAAGGGCTGCTGGAGGTGGAGGTCGTGCGGTCTGGCTGTGACCGCATGACGGGTGATCTTCCTCAGGGTCGCGCGGTCTGTCTCTGACCGCGTGACAAGGTGTTCTCTTCAAGGACGTGCCGGTCTGGCGTGACCGCACGGGTTGGCTCTTGAATCCAGTCTGGTGGCTTTCCAGAGGGTTCTGAAGGAGTTCGCGGACTAAGTTATTCTTAGTCGCGCGGTCTCAGTTCGCCGTCTCAGGAGGAGACTGGTATGCGGGCTGGTTGCTGTTCGCGGTCTCAGGAGGAGATCGGCATACGGACAGGAGTTCGCGGGTTGATGGCGGACTGGCTGTGTTCGCGGTCTCGGGCGAACACAGGTGGTGGGTGACTTCTAGGCGGTCTGGCAATCTCCGTGTGGAGTCGTGTTCAGACCAAGGGAGTAGCGATCTCCCACGGTCTGGTGTGAAGTCGGCGCTCACCAAAATGAAGCAGGAGGGTTGCAGTGATTGCGCGGGTTGACCGGTAAGGTCGCGCGGTCTGATGGGTGGTGACTCTATCTCATAGGGTGGTGACTGGATCAGGTCTCACGCCTATAAATAGGGAGCCACTGTTGCAGCAAATAGAACACACCAAGTGTAAGCCGAGTTTGCCTAGTTCCTGCGGTCTGTGTTTCTGACCGAGCGGTCTCTGATTGAATTCTTCCTTGTGCAGCTTCTGCGGATAGTGTGGGCGGCAGCGATCACCTCTTCCTCTGAAAGTGTTCGGGCGGTCTGCGGCTTGGAGTTGTGGTGCTGGAGTTCGGGAATCAGGAGATCGGCAAAGGAGCGGTCTGGTGCAGCGGTCTGGTGGTGTTTCGAGATCGGGAGCGGTTGCGGTCAGGCAGCAGCGGTCTGGCGAGCTTCTGAGTTCGGCAAGAGACCGTGCGGTCTCAGTTATCTTCAGTTTCTGTCCTTTCTCTTTGAAGTTTTGTGCTGACGAAATCATGTCTCGTCGAGCATGTCTTGCCCTGTAATTGGAGTATTGCTATCAATAAAGATCGTTTTGTTCGCCTAAGATTGTCTTTGGTTGTTTGGCTTGTATCTCTAGTTGTTATTCCTGCTTGCTCTCACAAGGTCCGGAAAATTTCACATGGTATCAGAGCGAGGTTGGAGTTGAAAGAGCAGTGAATAACTTAGAGTAGCCATCGCCTTTGTGAAGAAGGAACCAGAGGAAGAGCAATGGAAGGTGGTTTTGCAAGAGGTCTTGGTATTGAGATGCTTACGTCGACTAACTTCAAGAAGTGGAAGTCGTGTATGCAGAGCTATCTTCTGGGTGAGGACCTCTGGGAGGTGGTAGGAGGAGATGAAACAGAAGAGGTGAAGGCAGTAGAAGGAGGTGATAATGGACCGGCCGTGAGGGCATGGAGGAAGACCAACGCCAAGGCCGAGTTCACCTTGAAGCGTGCCATTTCACCTGATCTCTTTGATCACATCTTGGGGTGTGGATCAGCTGCTGAGATCTGGAGAGCCCTGGATGGGCTGTTTAACAAAAAGAATATAGCAAGACTACAGTTCTTAGAGAATGAGCTGGCGAGATCAGCTCAAGGTGATCTTTCTATCTCGAACTTCTTTTTGAAGATGAAGAATCTCTGCGCTGAGATATCAGCACTGGATCCTGATGAGCCAATTTCTGAGGCGAAGCTGAAGAGGCACATCATCCGCGGTTTGCGGAAGGAATATGTGGCCTTTGTGACGTCGGTACAGGGATGGGCAAATCAGCCGTCTCTGCTAGAGCTGGAGAATCTGCTAGCTTCGCAGGAAAGTCTGGCAAGGCAGATGGCGGGGGTGTCAGTGACTGGGGGAGATGGCGAGGTTCTCTTCTCAGGGAAGAAGAAGTGGGAGAAGAAGAAGAAGACCACGGAAGGCCATGGGCCTTCAACTTCTGGGCAGCAGGAAAGGGGGTATGCTCCCAAGGCTGACGGGAAGAAGAAGAAGGAAGGTCTCAAATGCTTCAAGTGCGGAAAGGTTGGGCACTTTAGGAAGGACTGCAGGCTGAATACTCAGCCAGGGCATGCTGTTGAGAAGGAGGAAGCACCAGCCAGGCACTTTGATGGAGGATGGGGAGGAGCCTTCTCGGCTTCTATTGGAGCTTCGGCTCCTATCAACTATCAGGAGGACTGGATCGTGGACTCGGGGTGTGGTCATCACCTCACCGGGGACGAGTCGAAGCTTTCTTCAGCAGAGCCGTACACAGGTAACAATGCTATTATCACTGCTGATAATACTGTGCATGCAGTCGAGAAGGTGGGGGTTGTTTCTTTGGGCAGTGATAGAGGGCCATTTACCTTGAAGAGTGTCTATCATGTGCCCGGAATGAAGAAAAACCTCTTCTCCGTGACCAACGCTGTTGACGCTGGGTATCACATTCTGTTCGGCCCGACAGAAGTGAAATTTCTGCGAAATGTAGAGGCCGTGAAGGCCGAGGTCGTCCATGTCGGGAGACGGGCAAAGGACTTGTTTGTTTTATCAACAAGTTCCTACGTCGACAAGATGAAGACGAATGATGGTGCCGTTATATGGCATGAGAGGTTGGGGCACGTAGGGATGGACAAGCTGAAAGCTATGGCGGTGAGAGGTCTGGTCAAGGGCCTGCCAAGTCTATCCTCCTACGGTGAAGGTCATGTTTGCGCAGGATGTCAGTTCGGCAAGTCTCATCGACTACCGTTTGACAAGTCGCAGACAAGGTGTAGTGTGCCGTTGGAGTGCATCCACGGTGACTTGATGGGACCTACTGCTACCCCAAGCCTCGGAGGCAGCAGGTATATGCTGGTGTTGATCGATGATTACACCAGGTATGTCTGGGTATATTTCCTGAAGGAGAAGGCGGAGGCATTTGCCAAGTTTGTGGAGTTCAAGGAGCTCGTGGAGGGTCGGCTGAATCTGCGGATCAAGAAGCTGAGGACAGACAACGGAGGAGAGTTCACCTCTGCTGAGTTCTCCAGTTTTTGCAGGAAGGCAGGCATCCGGAGGGAGCTCACTTGTGCTCATACTCCACAACAGAACGGAGTTGCAGAACGGAAGATCCGTCATCTGATGGAGACCTGCAAGTGTTGGCTGCATGCCAAGAGTATCCCAAAGTCCTTCTGGGCGGAGGGAATGTCTTGTGCTGCCTACGTCATCAACAGAATGCCTCTGAGCCCCATCAACATGCTGACTCCACATGAAATGATGTTCAAGGAGAAGCCAAGTGTGGCACACCTTAGGGTGTTTGGTTCCACCTGCTACGTGCATATTCCAGATGCTCTTCGGACGAAGCTAGATGCGAAAGCAAGGAAGCTAGTCTTCGTGGGATACGATGAGCGGAAGAAAGGGTGGAAGTGCATGGACCCGGAGACGCGGAGATTTGTTGTATCTCGCGATGTCGTGTTCGATGAGGTGACATCTTACAAGGGGTCTTCTGATGTGGAGTTACCAGAGAGCAGGGTGGAAGTGCCGGAGAAAGCTGTGGAAAAACTTCAGGTGGAGCTACCTGTGTCACCAGGTGGTCCATCTCCTTCTAGTTCCGAGACGGGGGCTTCTGGTTCAGGGAGCAGGGGGAGCAATGCTCCTAGCACGTCTGGAAGGGGAGCGAGGGAAGAAGCAGCTGGAGATGAAGCGGTTCAGGGGAAGGAGCTGAGGAGATCAAAGCGATCTATCATCGCCCCTGATCGCTATACAGGAGGAAACGCAGTGAGCTTTGTCTCATGTTTCTTTGCTGGTCCCTTGGATGAGAGGGAGCCGTCGAGCTTTGAGAAGGCCCAAGGCGTGAAGGAGTGGGATGTTGCGATGCAAGAAGAGATGGCAGCTCTCGAGAAGAATGAGACCTGGTCTCTTGTGCCCAAGCCCAAGGGCATCACTCCTGTGACATGCAAGTGGGTCTACAAGCTGAAGAAGAAAGCTGACGGCAGTATTGAGCGTTACAAGGCTCGTCTTGTAGCTCGGGGGTTCTCGCAGCAATACGGTGAAGACTATGATGAGACATTCAGTCCGGTGGCAAAAATGACTTCAGTTCGGTTCATCATTGCCTTGGCGGCGTTCAGTGGATGGCAAATTTGGCAGCTCGACGTCAAGAACGCTTTCTTGTACGGCGAGATTGACAAGGACATCTTCATGGTTCAGCCACCAGGTTTTGTGTCTGAAGATTTTCCGGAGCATGTCTGCAAGCTGAAGAAGGCCCTGTATGGGTTGAAGCAAGCGCCGAGGGCGTGGTACAGGAAGATCGCAGAATATCTCCTATTCTGTGGATTTGTTGCTTCAGACTCGGACTCGAGTTTGTTCGTCAAGAAGAGCGGGGAGCTTCAGGTCATCGTGCTGCTATACGTTGACGATATGATCGTGACGGGGAACTCGAAGGAGGAGGTAGCGCAGCTTCGGGCCGAGCTGTCTATCAGGTTCGAGATGAAGGATCTTGGTGAGCTTCACCATTTTCTTGGACTTGAGGTGCAGAGGAAGGAAGGTGGAGTGCTGGTGACCCAAGCCGGATATGCGGAGCGGATCGTGGAGCGGTTCGGCATGAAGGAAGGGAAGTGCACTTCCATACCTCTGGAGAAGGCTATGAAGCTTCGGAAGGATGAGGGAAGGATCATGCAAGATCCGTTGGTGTTCCGAGCTCTGGTTGGGAGCTTAATCTATCTGACGATCACGAGGCCGGACATTGCATATGCAGTGGGCAGGGTGAGTCGGTTTATGGCGGAGCCACGAGTACCTCATCTGCTAGCGGCCAAGAACATTCTAAAGTATGTCAAGGCGACCTCGGACATGGGTCTCCTATACAGGAGGGATGCGGGCTTCGAGGTGCATGGATACATGGATGCTGATTACGGGGGAGATTCGGATGATCGAAAGTCGACAACTGGATTCGTCTTCATGGCGGGCCCTACGGCTATATCATGGTGCAGCAAGAAGCAGGATTCCGTATCGGTCTCCACCACAGAAGCGGAATACAAGGCTTCGGCCTTGGCAGCTCAGGAAGCCATCTGGCTTAGGAGGTTGGTTGGAGACGTCCACAAGGAGGTTCGGGAGCCGACTCTGCTACGCGGTGACAACGAGAGTGCTCTCAAACTGGTGACCAATCCAGTTTGTCACGCGAGGACCAAGCATATTGAGATCGAGCATCACTTCATACGGGAGAAGGTGCTGGAGGGATCTCTTTCGGTCGAGCATGTGCGGAGTGCGGACAATGTCGCAGACATCTTCACAAAGGCGCTGGCAAAGGGGCCGTTCACACGGCTAAGGGAACTACTTGGGCTAGTTTCCACTTCCCACTTCAAGGGGGAGTGTTGAAATTATTGAAGTGGAAGTGGAGGAGGCTTTTGGACCTGGGCGGTCTGGGAAGAGACCGGGCGGTCTGGCGTGACCGCACGGTCTGGCGGTCTGACAATGGCGATCTGTTCTATTGGTCAGCTGCGGCTTCCGGGGTTGACCGCTGGTCTGGTCCAAGGGCTGCTGGAGGTGGAGGTCGTGCGGTCTGGCTGTGACCGCATGACGGGTGATCTTCCTCAGGGTCGCGCGGTCTGTCTCTGACCGCGTGACAAGTTGTTCTCTTCAAGGACGTGCCGGTCTGGCATGACCACACGGGTTGGCTCTTGAATCTAGTCTGGTGGCTTTCCAGAGGGTTCTGAAGGAGTTCGCGGACTAAGTTATTCTTAGTCGCGCGGTCTCAGTTCGCCGTCTCAGGAGGAGACTGGTATGCGGGCTGGTTGCTGTTCGCGGTCTCAGGAGGAGATCGGCATACGGACAGGAGTTCGCGGGTTGATGGCGGACTGGCTGTGTTCGCGGTCTCGGGCGAACACAGGTGGTGGGTGACTTCTAGGCGGTCTGGCGATCTCCGTGTGGAGTCGTGTTCAGACCAAGGGAGTAGCGATCTCCCGCGGTCTGGTGTGAAGTCGGCGCTCACCAAAATGAAGCAGGAGGGTTGCAGTGATTGCGCGGGTTGACCGGTAAGGTCGCGCGGTCTGATGGGTGGTGACTCTATCTCATAGGGTGGTGACTGGATCAGGTCTCACGCCTATAAATAGGGAGCCACTGTTGCAGCAAATAGAACACACCAAGTGTAAGCCGAGTTTGCCTAGTTCCTGCGGTCTGTGTTTCTGACCGAGCGGTCTCTGATTGAATTCTTCCTTGTGCAGCTTCTGCGGATAGTGTGGGCGGCAGCGATCACCTCTTCCTCTGAAAGTGTTCGGGCGGTCTGCGGCTTGGAGTTGTGGTGCTGGAGTTCGGGAATCAGGAGATCGGCAAAGGAGCGGTCTGGTGCAGCGGTCTGGTGGTGTTTCGAGATCGGGAGCGGTTGCGGTCAGGCAGCAGCGGTCTGGCGAGCTTCTGAGTTCGGCAAGAGACCGTGCGGTCTCAGTTATCTTCAGTTTCTGTCCTTTCTCTTTGAAGTTTTGTGCTGACGAAATCATGTCTCGTCGAGCATGTCTTGCCCTGTAATTGGAGTATTGCTATCAATAAAGATCGTTTTGTTCGCCTAAGATTGTCTTTGGTTGTTTGGCTTGTATCTCTAGTTGTTATTCCTGCTTGCTCTCACAAGGTCCGGAAAATTTCACACAAACAACTAATAAATAAGAGTACTGGTGTCACGTATACAATGATTGTGAACCACAGCAGAGTAGACCCAAAGTGTTAGTAAGGATAAGGTATTAAAGATATTGACGGTGAACGTGACAATGTACTCAACGGATCGAGAACTGTATGCTTACGAAGACATCATACTATAAAAATATAAGACTCGATGGATTCTTACACTCGCCTTGTGAGTGTGTGACTTTACTTCGACTTATGTACTCCCTCCACTACGATGTCTTCATCAATTGGGAATTGTCTAAGAACCCTCAGGTAAGGGATCTTGAACTCGAATAGGATGAGGTTTAGCGAAAGTGCACTTGGGAGAAAACCGAGGACGAGCCAATGAGGATTAGACCTAATGAGTCCCAATGTTAATTGAGCGTCATACCGCACTAAAACAACTAAATCATCCATGAACTCTAACTCCCGTGGACCTAAACCTAAATTTCGGGGACGAAATTGTTTCTTCGTTTATTGGGATTTGTAACATCCCTAAAACAACTAGACCCCTAAGGTGCATTTTGTCTTGACAAGGCCATGACATTGCTCTAAGAGACCAGAATGGGCCAAGGAGGCCCCATGAATTCCATAAGTTAAGAAGGAATACACATTGGTGTGCATTTAGCAAATAATGTTGCCCTAGCCCAGAGGTGAACAAAAGACTCCAATAAGTCAACATAACCTCATCATGACCCCTATGACATCTAAGGAGGTGAGTAGACCACTAGGGACCCTTGGGGTCAACCAAATTGGTCAAATTGACCAAAAGTCAACCTTGAGCTATCCTAGGTCAAACCTCCATAAATAAGGTTAATTGAACTCCAAATGATCAAATAGGACCCACCCTCATATGGCAACCTCCCTAGGGGACCTAATGGGCCCAAAAGCCCCATCTTGGGGCCGCCAATTTGGGAAATTGGGTCAATTACTAAGAAGCCCCAAATCGATCTATTTATGCTAAAACCCTAAACTGACCTTCAATTTGCCAAATTGACTTCACCCCTAGTCTTATAACATCACGGGGGACCCAATGAATCTAAATTCCCCATCTATAGGTCACCAAAATTGGCCAATTTGACCAAAGTCAAACCTTCCCCAATTTTGGTCAACATCATATTTATTGGCCAAATTGGCCCAATTAGGGCATCACCATGACCCCATCAACATTGGACAGTGTCAAGGGACTCAAGACCAACACTTTGGACCAGTCAACCCATCAGTTGACCAAGTCAACCCCAAAAGTCAACAAAGGTCAAAATCGGGCCAAATGGGCATTTTTGAACCAATTGAACCAAACCCCAATGGGCCATGACCTCAACCCAAGCCCATGCAGCAGCCCACATGTTCAATTACTTCCCATGCCCTCTGATTTCAGGAATTAAGTGACATGCAAGGGTAATTTGGAATTTTCCCCCAAATTGGGAAGAGGACAACCATGAAATCATGGAGGAAGCTCCACATGGCCCAATTTCCCTCCTCAATTGATTCCTCTGAACTCCTCATGCGTTTTCCCAGCAATTCCAGCCAGAAACCATGCCAAATGGCAGCTGGGAGGAGAAACCAATGTTGGCCGAAATTCCCCTTTTCATGGCAACTTCTTAAAGAGCCTTCCAATCCGAAAATTGACCTCTCCAATAGCTTCAGAAGGTGGAAAGGAGTTGGAATAGAGCTTTGAAGTGAAGCATTTGATGGAGAATGGAGAGATCGGCATGGAGCTCAAGCTTGGATGGTCGGCCATGGCGATTCCGGGAAAACTTCACCATCAAGCTCGTTTGAGGCAAGTTTCCTTCCCCTCTCCATCTGTGCTAGCTTTCTAGATCTTCTAGGGTTGAGATCGAGCTCAAATGAGCACGATTCCTTCTTTCATTTTCGGAAAAATGGGTGCATTTTAGCCCAAGCTCAAACTGCCGTACGGGCCGCCGCCGGTGGCGGCGTCGCCGGGGATCCATAGCCCCCACATCCACGATGGAGATGGTGGTGTTTGCCGGACGAAGGAGTGCCCAGGTGGCCGGGAAAATGGGTCCGAAATCAGCCCTGTACACTGAAAATTTCGGGTCTTTGGGGAAGAAGATGAACAGTGTTTTTAATAAATTTCATATAATTAAGGATTTATATACTTATTCTGTCACACTTTTGCCCGATTTTTGTAGGCTTATTTTGAGGCCCTTAGAGGCCATATTTCGAAAAATCCCCAGAGATAGGAATTGTAGATCTGGACGTCTACTTTCATATGAAAGTGAAATCATGTCATTTGGTTAACTGTAGACTCCACATCACTCATTCTAGTGAGGCTGGTCAAAACTCAAATCAGATCTTTAAATTAGTATAACTCTTAAATGACAAATCTGATGAAGCTGTTATTTTGGCTATGCATGCATGTGCCCTATACCTAGCTTAGGTTTGAGTTTCAGATTTTTGGGAGATAATTTTTCTATAGTTTTGTTCAAAACCTAGAAAATTAAATAAATGGGATATTTGGAGTTATATAACTCCTAATGATCTCAAATTTTGGTGATGGCCCCTTTAGGGCATGTATGTCCTCTGGTGTAAGTTTCATCCCATTTGCATGAGTAGTTTTTCCTGGGACTCAATTTTAAGCTTAGGGCTCAAAGGGTTAATGGGGTGCAATTAGCAATTTTAGCTCTTAGTTCTTTTGTGAAAGTGAAGGTGTAAATCCCTTGCATGTCACTGATTTTATTCCCATGCATGCTAGGGGACTCAATATCATGGCCCTTTGAGTTTGGGGTTTTTCACATGCATGCAAAGTAGTGTATATGAATAAGGGTGCATTTAGCATAAACTTGAGTACGATGAACCTCTCTCAATGGCTCCATCATTGGAAAGAGATTTACCCAGGCATGTGATATGAATGAATGCATCACCTTTAGGTTTATTGGAAATGGTGGGTTATAGTATCTAGCTTGTTTAATAATTCCACTTTTGGTCACATTTTGTTATATGTATAAATGTACCTTGTATGTAATTATTGTATACCACCTTGCTTGTTGATTTCACCTTGTCTAGGATTTTTTAAGTAGTTTGCATGCAATTTTGGAAGGTCTTAGAGGCCATATCTTGAAAGGTTAGCTGAGACAACTTTTGTAGCTCTTGATGTCTACTTTCTGTAGGATTTGAGATGAAGTGATTTGGAGCACTACAGCTCCTTGTAGAGCCATTTTCCTAGGACTGCTCTTTATGTCTATTGGCAAACCATAATAATCCTGTCTAGGATTTTTTAAGTAGTTTGCATGCCATTTTTGAAGGCCTTAGAGGCTATATCTTGAAAAGTTGGATGAGACAACTTTTGTAGCTCTTGATGTCTACTTTCTGTAGGATTTGAGATCAAGTGATTTGGAGCACTACAGCTCCTTATAGAGCCATTTTCCTAGGACTGCTCTTTATGTCTATTGGCAAACCATAATAATTCTGTCTAGGATTTTTAAGTAGTTTGCATGCAATTTTTGAAGGCCTTAGAGGCTATATATTGAAACGTTGGCTGAGACAACTTTTGTAGCTCTTGATGTCTACTTTCTGTAGGATTTGAGATCAAGTGATTTGGAGCACTACAGCTCCTTGTAGAACCATTTTCCTAGGACTGCTCTTTATGTCTATTGGCAAACCATAATAATTCTGTCTAGGATTTTTAAGTCGTTTGCAAGCAATTTTGAAGGCCTTAGAGGCCATGTTTGCAAAAGGGGCAGAGACAAACTTTGTAGCCCTATGGGGTCACTTTCATTTGCCACCTTAATCATCTGATTTGGTGCACTGTGGACATCAGGGCACCCTCTTTCCTAGGACTGCTCCTTGTGTAGGGCAGAAATTAAAAAGGCTATATCTTTCAATTGGCTTAACCAAAACCCTTGATTTTTCTACCATACATGCAGGGTATGAAGACACACCTAGGGTTTTAATTTGAGAATTTTTGGATGCATATCCATTGAGGTATTCCATTTATCAGGAAAAGTAAATATTTGATATTTATGGAGTTGTATAACTCCAAACACCCCCAAATTTGGGTGGTAAGTTCTTTATATATATCTATATCACTGGTAAAAATTTGAGACCATTTGCTCTTGTGCATGTGGAGTTATGAGTCATGCAAGTGCTAGGCTAAGGACCTTAAATGTGTGCCCTTAGCAATTTTTGGGTGGAGTGAGCCCCAAGCCTTGGGAGTTAACCCAATGGCTTGAAATGTTGGACATGGGTCCTTGGCAGCAATATGCCTTCCCAAAAGTTATTTGGGGATTTTTGGGTACAAAAATCCCAAGATGTGGAATTTACTAAATTACCCCTAATTTAGGTTATAAAATGAAAAGGGGGTCATCTGAACATGTGATGATGTGAAACTTAGTATTTAGTCTTTGATTTCATTATTTTGATAGCAGGAGTTTTCTGAGAATTTTTGGGAAATATTTCATGATACAAATAGATGAATTTACAAATATACCCTTTATGAATTTTGTGCAAATATTGAGTTTTTATATGTCTGATAAATTTGAGATAAATCACATTAGGTCATAATGCTAATATAAGCCTATGGTAATTTTCCCAGAATTTATTGAAGTCTTTACATAGCACTTGTAGTGTAAACCCTTATACGCACACCAAATGTAATAAATGATAATTATGGGTAAATATTCCTAGGAATAATATGAGACTTAGGATCTGGTGTTTTTAGACCAATTTGGTGCTATGGTAATTTTACCAAAATTTATTGAGGTCATAACCTAATACTTGTAATGCAAACCCTTAGTTGCACCCCATTTAAGTTAAATAGAAATTATGGTTAATTATCCCTGTAAAAATGTGAAACTTGGGGTTTGAGGTTTTTAGACCAATACTATGTTACAGTGAATTTACCTGAATTAATGGAGATCGTTAGTTGGTACTCGATGTAGAAATCTCTATTTGTACACCTCATATTTTTAATAGAAACTATGATTTAAGATTCCCTAGAGAATTTATGAAATTAGGATTTGAGGTTGTTAGATCACCACTCATTTCGAACCTATGGAAATAATTGGAACTCGTTTGGATATGATGTGATCAAGATCGCACCAAAAGGAGTCAAATCTAGATCAACCTTATTTCGGTCTGCGAATAGTGAAACTGATTTACATGAATTAGACCACCACTGATCTTCACACATAGAACTGTTAACTCTTTATTAATTATGAAGGCTCAGATTATTTGGAAGAGCACCTCTAAGGGCATCTTGGGAAATAAGGATTGGGGTACGTTTAGCAAAGCTATAGGTGTATGAGTTTTCAGTGATATGAAAAGGAGGTTAGACCTCATCAAGGGCCACACACACACAATTTTTCGTAGTAAGTGATTATATGAAAGTAGAATTGACCATAGCCGGGTGAGCCAGCTAGGGTAAGACTCAAGGGTGAAGTCGGGAAACCTCTAAGGCAAACCCCGGGTTAAGGATGTCGAAGAATAGGAGTGTGGGCCCGAGTAAGGTTAAGAATGCCAAGTATATGTGTGCAGTTCCTCGGTGAAGAAGGGAACTCGAGCTAGAATGTGATGACGGGAGAGTCAGCACCCGGTCACAGCTGGTGGTGTTGCAGTTCAGGGGAACTCCCCCACCCTAGGTGCCAAGCTTAACTCATCTTAAGAAATTGAGTAATTGGAGAGGAAATTGGGGATCAAGTAAATAGGGGTAGATACCAACAAGATTAATTGCCTTGGGAATAGGAAGTTCGGGGGTGTCAGCCCGCCACACTTCCTAGTATCGCTGCGAGCCCCTCACCGGGTAACCCTCCGGAAGTCCAAGGCTAACCCTAAAGCTTCTAAGATCAACTAAATTATAGACAAGACTAGTTAAGTAGTAGAACTTAACAAGTTAACATCCGTCCCAAACCGGAACGGTTATAAGGAAGGACTGGGATAGTCCGGCGAGCGGTAGGCTCGAGTTATAAGAATAGACTGGGAGAGTCCGGCGAGCGGTAGGCTCGGGTTATAAGGATGGACTGGGATAGTCCGGCGAGCGGTAGGCTCGGGTTATAAGGAAAGACTGGGATAGTCCGACGAGCGGTAGGCTCGGGTTATAAGGATGGACTGGGAGAGTCCGGCGAGCGGTAGGCTCGGGTTATAAGGATGGACTGGGAGAGTCCGGCGAGCGGTAGGCTCGGGTTATAAGGATGGACTGGGATAGTCCGGCGAGCGGTAGGCTCGGGTTATAAGGAAGGACTGGGATAGTCCGGCAAGCGGTAAGCTCGGGTTATAAGAATGGACTGGGAGAGTCCGGCGAGCGGTAGGCTCGGGTTATAAGGAAGGACTGGGATAGTCTAGCGAGCGGTAAGCTCGTATTTTATATATAAAACTTGTATAGTATAGCGAGCGGTAAGCTCGTATTTTATATATAAGACTAGTGTCGTCTAGCGAGCGGTAAGCTCGTATTTTATACATAAGACCGGTATAGTCTAGCGAGTGGTATACTCGTAGTTTAAATATAAGGCTGGTATAGCCTGGCGAGCGGTAGGCTCTTCTTTATAAATGTTGATGTAAATATGTGAGCTGGAGGCTCAGTAGTAATTAACTAATACATGTTACTTGTGTGTAAGATGTGGTGGGTCTTCGGTTCTGTCTTAGTCGTCACACCGACAACAGTTCATTGACTCGGCAGTGCTAGTGGTTTTATTGGGGCCAGGTTGTTTTACTGCGCGTCTGACGGGACGAATCCCCTAAACCCTGCCTGGCCAATTCAGTTTAGTACGCAGGAGCTCGTGAGTACCGGGTACCGGTATCACAGCGTACGTTTGGGCCTAGGTCAGGTAGTGTGACTTACCCACCTAGGTGAGGAGACGCCCGCTCCTCTGCCACCGTTTGACCACGACGGGAGGTGCCCGAGAGGTTAGCTTCCTCCGAAAAGTGGGAACTAAAGGTCTGTACGTACAGAGTCGTGTGGGTGAGTTGCATGTGTATGAGATATTAATACAAACATTGCATCATTGCATTGCATATCATAGCATAACATTTCTGCATAAATAGAGACCTCATCGTATAAATCAGTGTGGGCTCTTTTATACGATGAGTTTATACTTTCCAGATCCCTTAGCTTATGTGCCCTCGTGTGTGCATATAAGTTAAGGTTACTTTCGTAGATGCTCGTATTTATTTGCTTCTTACCTTACATCGCCTTTTACTTATTGCATAAATGGAGACCTCATCGTATAAATCAATGTGGGCTCTTTTATACGATGAGTTTATTGTTTGCCAGATCCCTTAGCTTATGTGCCTTCGTGTGTGCATGTAAGTTAAGGTTACTTTTGTAGCTGCTCTTGTCTATTATATTTGCTTCTTATAGTGCATCATCTTGTACATATTGCTGTCATACTTTACTCTGCTAGCGTAGAATCGTTACCATTCAACGTTCTGTAATTATATACATTGATTGTTTTACCACTTGTCACCTGCTTCTTGAATCACCCCTTGTTTGTCCTCCGCTTCTTCCTCCCGCACGGTGCCTAGGAGTCGCGGGTGGAGGCGGTGAGGAATATGCTGAGTCTTTTAGACTGACGGTCAGTGGACCTTATCATTCTAGGGATGATGTACTGGAGCAGCAGGACCCCGTTTAGGAGACAGGATAGGAAGATGGGATGGAGCACGTCAACCTCTACACGTCATCGCAGCAGCAGCTACAGATGTTTGAAGGCAGAATTGATGGCTTCCGCATTGAGGTAGAGAGAGAGTGTTGTAGCACCATACTTAAACATGTACTGGGCATAAGCCCTTATTCGTTTAGTTCTCTTTTACTTTAATTCTCATCGGGGACATTGTAATCATATAATTTCTATGCTTAATGTGATTTGTGGACTTGTTGCTTCTATTCGCTTCTAATTACTATGAATTGTGGTTGGCCTGGATGAGGTTGAATAGCCGGCAGGATCGGCGTATTGTGGCGGTGACCATCGGGTGTAATGGTCTCGCCGCAAGACGGCGGTTCTGGGCGGTAAGACCCGGTTTAAAAGCAAAAAAAATAGGGTCTTACAAACTGGTATCAGAGCTAGGTTTTTAGGGTTTAGGGTTTAGGGTTTATACGAACCATGGGAAAGGTTGCTGCCACTCGCCGAGTTTTCTTACAATAATAGCCATCAATCCAGCATCGGCATGGCCCCCTACGAAGCATTGTATGGTCGTAAATGCAGAACCCCGCTGTCATGGGTTCAGGATGATTTTCCAGGGGTGCCAGGGTCGAAGTTTGAAGAGGACACGGACGCTCTGGTGCGACTAATCCGGGAACGGATGCTAGAAGCCCAGAGTCGACAGGCCAAATATTACGACGCGCGGCATCGTAAGGTA
Organism: Dactylorhiza incarnata; assembly: GCA_033032865.1. Taxonomy (NCBI): domain Eukaryota; kingdom Viridiplantae; phylum Streptophyta; class Magnoliopsida; order Asparagales; family Orchidaceae; genus Dactylorhiza; species Dactylorhiza incarnata. The sequence goes on from JAWHQI010000479.1 coordinate 205,721, forward strand.
GAATTTCGGGTGGGAGACAAAGTGTTTCTAAAGGTACGTCCAGTGCACGGTGTCACACGGGTACGGAGGTTAAAGAAGCTCAGTCCTAGGTATATGGGACCTTACAAAATCCTGGAGCGGATTGGCCCTCTGGCATACCGACTGGAGCTACCACCGGAATTAGAGAACCTGCACGACGTCTTCCACGTCTCTTCGCTCCGGAAGGCTCTGCTTAAGCCAGAACAATAGATCACTCGTACCTCAGGCCCAGTAGACACAGATCGGTCAGTCCGTATGGAGCCTACCCGGATTGACGACTCCAGCATCCGGGTTCTACGACGAAAGAAGGTGCCATTAGTAAAGGTCCTTTGGTCCAACCATGGGCAGGAGGAACATACTTGGGAACCACTGGATCTAATGCAGCAACGCTACCTGAAACTATTTGAAACAGGTAAAACTCGATTGCAAGAATGTATTTGATTTTCATCTTATTGTGCTTGATCTGAAAACCCGTACACCCGATCCTAAATTTCGGGGACGAAATTGTTTTGTTTTGTATTGGGATTTGTAACATCCCCCAAACTACTAGGCCCCTAGATGATTTTTGTCATGACAAGTCATGACAAAAATAGGATAAGTGACTTAGAACCCTAGGATGAAAATGGAAGAGGTGAAAAACTCATGGTGTGCACTTAGCCATCATGATCCACCCTAATGAGAAGTGAACCAAAAGGGAGGATAAGATATCTTATAAACCCCACATAACCATGAATAGTTCATATGGTGAGTTAAGTACACAAAGTGGGCCAGGAAGGCCCACATGAACTCATTAAAATGGGTAGGAATGCACTTTGGGGTGCAAATAGCAAAAATGGATGTCCTAGCCTAGAGGTGACCTAAAGACTTCAAAAAGCCAATATAACCTCACTATGATCCCTATGACCAACTAGGAGGGCAAATAGGCCACTGGGGACCTTTGGGGTCAACCAATTTGGTCAAATTGACCAAAAGCCAACTGTGAGCAATCTTAGGTCAAATCACCATAATTAAGGGCAATTGAACCCCAATTGATCAAATTGAAGCCACTCACCTATGGCAACCTCCCTAAGGGACCTAATGGACCCAGAAGCCCCATCACAGGGCCATCATGATCCCTATGACATGCAAGGGATTTACACCTTCACTTTCACAAAAGAACTAAGAGCTAAGATTGCTAATTGCACCCCATTAACCCTTTGAGCCCTAAGCTTAAAATTGAGTCCCAGGAAAAACTACTCATGCAAATGGGATGAAACTTACACCAGAGGACATACATGCCCTAAAGGGGCCATCACCAAAATTTGAGATCATTAGGAGTTATATAACTCCAAATATCCCATTTATTTAATTTTCTAGGTTTTGAACAAAACTATAGAAAAATTATCTCCCAAAAATCTGAAACTCAAACCTAAGCTAGGTATAGGGCACATGCATGCATAGCCAAAATAACAGCTTCATCAGATTTGTCATTTAAGAGTTATACTAATTTAAAGATCTGATTTGAGTTTTGATCAGCCTCACTAGAATGAGTGATGTGGAGTCTACAGTTAACCAAATGACATGATTTCACTTTCATATGAAAGTAGACGTCCAGATCTACAATTCCTATCTCTGGGGATTTTTCGAAATATGGCCTCTAAGGGCCTCAAAATAAGCCTACAAAAATCGGGCAAAAGTGTGACAGAATAAGTATATAAATCCTTAATTATATGAAATTTATTAAAAACACTGTTCATCTTCTTCCCCAAAGACCCGAAATTTTCAGTGTACAGGGCTGATTTCGGACCCATTTTCCCGGCCACCTGGGCACTCCTTCGTCCGGCAAACACCACCATCTCCATCGTGGATGTGGGGGCTATGGATCCCCGGCGACGCCGCCACCGGCGGCGGCCCGTACGGCAGTTTGAGCTTGGGCTAAAATGCCCCCATTTTTCCGAAAATGAAAGAAGGAATCGTGCTCATTTGAGCTCGATCTCAACCCTAGAAGATCTAGAAAGCTAGCACAGATGGAGAGGGGAAGGAAACTTGCCTCAAACGAGCTTGATGGTGAAGTTTTCCCGGAATCGCCATGGCCAACCATCCAAGCTTGAGCTCCATGCCGATCTCTCCATTCTCCATCAAATGCTTCACTTCAAAGCTCTATTCCAACTCCTTTCCACCTTCTGAAGCTATTGGAGAGGTCAATTTTCGGATTGGAAGGCTCTTTAAGAAGTTGCCATGAAAAGGGGAATTTCGGCCAACATTGGTTTCTCCTCCCAGCTGCCATTTGGCATGGTTTCTGGCTGGAATTGCTGGGAAAACGCATGAGGAGTTCAGAGGAATCAATTGAGGAGGGAAATTGGGGATCAAGTAAATAGGGGTAGATACCAACAAGATTAATTGCCTTGGGAATAGGAAGTTCGGGGTGTCAGCCCGCCACACTTCCTAGTACCGCTGCGAGCCCCTCACCGGGTAACCCTCCGGAAGTCCAAGGCTAACCCTAAAGCTTCTAAGATCAACTAAATTATAGACAAGACTCTAGTTAAGTAGTAGAACTTAACAAGTTAACATCCGTCCCAAACCGGAACGGTTATAAGGAAGGACTGGGATAGTCCGGCGAGCGGTAGGCTCGAGTTATAAGAATGGACTGGGAGAGTCCGGCGAGCGGTAGGCTCGGGTTATAAGGATGGACTGGGATAGTCCGGCGAGCGGTAGGCTCGGGTTATAAGGAAGGACTGGGATAGTCCGGCGAGCGGTAGGCTCGGGTTATAAGGATGGACTGGGAGAGTCCGGCGAGCGGTAGGCTCGGGTTATAAGGATGGACTGGGAGAGTCCGGCGAGCGGTAGGCTCGGGTTATAAGGATGGACTGGGATAGTCCGGCGAGCGGTAGGCTCGGGTTATAAGGAAGGACTGGGATAGTCCGGCAAGCGGTAGGCTCGGGTTATAAGAATGGACTGGGAGAGTCCGGCGAGCGGTAGGCTCGGGTTATAAGGAAGGACTGGGATAGTCTAGCGAGCGGTAAGCTCGTATTTTATATATAAGACTTGTATAGTATAGCGAGCTGGATGCTGGGGGTGCCGGCGGTCGTCCTTGCAAGCTGTATGCTGGGGAGACCGTTACAAAAAGTCCTTTCACCAAGATTGCACTTTTGTAACGGTCTCCCCAGCATACAGCTCGCAAGGACGACCGCCGGCACCCCCAGCATCCAGCTCGAAAGGGTTAAGCCTAACCAAATGGGCTACAGCCCATGCACCCCAACCCCTCTCTGTCCCACCACAGGGCCCAGCGGGTTGTTGGAGGCCGCAACCCCCCTTTGATGAGAATTGAGCCAGTTAAGCGGCAACGCGTGGACTTCCCAGGAGGTCACCCATCCCAGAACTACTCCAGCCCGAGCACGCTTAACTATGGAGTACTTTCACTTCTCATCACCAACTGAGCTGCATGGCTGGAGTAGTTCTGGGATGGGTGACCTCCTGGGAAGTCCACGCGCTGCCACTTAACTGGCTCAATTCTCATCAAAGGGGGGCTGCGGCCTCCAACAACCCGCTGGGCCCTGTGGTGGGACAGAGAGGGGTTGGGGTGCATGGGTTGCAGCCCATTTGGTTAGGCTTAACCCTTTCGAGCTGGATGCTGGGGGTGTCGGCGGTCGTCCTTGCGAGCTGTATGCTGGGGAGACCGTTACACGCAGAAGCAAGATCGTCGAACTCAGAAGGAAGATCGATGACCACTGAGAATTGGCGTGTTCGTCGAATGCAGAAGCAAGATCGTCGAACTCAGAAGGAAGATCGGCGACCGCTGAGACTGGGCAAGATCGTCGATCTCAGAAGGAAGATCGTCGACCGCTGAGACTGGGCAAGATCGTCGAACGCAGAGAAGACGCGGTATCGTCGACTTCACCAAAGTGGCCTTGTCGTCGAGAAAGAACAAACATCATCGTAAAGAAGGCATGTCGTCGAGAGAACAACATGATTACGACGACAGACATCAAGACAGAAGATCTCAATGACACAGTCAAAGATAGCATATTGTCGTATATGCATAATCGCCAGTATGTCTCGTATTGTCGAGATACCTGCTTCAGAAGCAGAAGCAGAAGCAAGAAGAGTTGAAGATCTTCCAAGGTCAAAGGGATCGACAAAGTTCTGTCGTCGAGATAGTTTCCATGTCACCGTAACAATGGAAATATCGTCGAGACGGATTCAAATGTTGCGGACGTGCTGTCAGCATTTAATGTCGCCGCTTGATTGTCTAATCAGCGCGTGCTCTTAAGGAAAGGAGCGTCTGACACTTAAGACACTTTTTCAGAAGACCGTTGGGGACCTCGCAGTCTTATAAAAGAGATAAGAGGTTGCCCTAACACGGAATCAATCGATCAAAAAACAAGAGAAAGGAAAAGAAAAAGAAAGAGTCCCGCCGCTACACTTCAATAGAACAGTATTCTCGGCGGAGAAGAAGAAGATCAAGTAGAGAGCAAGCATCAAGTGCTCTCTGAAGAAGCAGTCATCATCATCGACTGAAAAGTAGCCGATCAACACCAGGCAAAAAGAAGTGAAGGCTGAAGAAGATCAAGTGTTGAATCTCCAGATCAAAAAGCATCTTCTTCAACCTTAAGAAGCCAATCCTCAACAGGCTAAAGTTGCCAATCTTCATCCGGCAGAAGTAACAGTCTTATTACTGTAATCTCTTGTAAAGGCTTGCGGGCCTATTTGTCTAGCTTGAGGGCTGGAGAGCTGTGAGGCTTGAGGGCCAGGGCAGTGGACTTGCGGGTCCGACACTGTCTAGCTTGCGGGCTGGAGAGCTGTGAGGCTTGAGGGCCAGGGCAGTGCACTTGCTGATGCGATTTGTCGAGCTTGCGGGCTCGGGGGCAGTAGGGGATTGCGGGCCTAGGCTGTTGGGACTTGCGGGTCCGTATTGTAGGGTTTGAGGGCCTGAGTGTCGAGCTTGCGGGCTCGGGGGTAGTAGGGGCTTGTGGGCCTAGGTTGTTGGGACTTGCGGGTCCGCGTTGTAAGGCTTGAGGGCCTGAAGTTTTTGGCGGCGTTTGCCGAGCCTAGCACACTGCTAGGCAGGCGCAGAGGGAAAGAGGGCTACTCAAGACACCCGGTCTTGAGGAACCTCTATACATCTTTGTGTGCTTTTCTGTGTTGTGTTTTACTTTACAGATCTACTAACCAGAAATCAAGAACACCTAAAAGGGGATAACATAATTTGAAAAACCTATTCACCCCCCCCCCCTCTAGGTGATAAAGTAGACACCCTATAAACAACAAGTGGTATCAAAGCCAGGTTGTTCAAAGAAAAGCTTAACAGCTTGAACAGATCTGTCATTGGGTGTCCAAATATCATAGCTATGGATTCAAGAATAGATATCTGTTCCAAGGAGAATTTTGTCCTTTGGAAAATAAGAGCAAAAATATACATGGAGGCAATTGATCCCCGAATGTTGAAAAATGAGACTCTTCTAGTCAACTTGGACAAGAAAGCCAGAAACATCATAACTGATGCAGTTGATACTCTTATACTCCAAAAGTTGATGCACTGCACAACAGCTAAGGAGATGTGGAACTCACTGACAGTCCTCATGGAAGGATCCTCCGAAGTTAGAAGTACTGCAGCTGAGGGGAAGAATAAAATCCTGAGTGATAGCGACTCAAGCAACTCAGATGCAGAGGAGGAAGCTCATCTTGGACTAACTGTCCTATCTGAATCAGAGGAAGAAATTCAGGATGAAACAACACCAGAACAGGTAGGCATAAGGGCTCCATTATCTAATACCGATTCAGATTCTGAAATGTGTCCCTCAGAAACTTATGAGGATCTTCTTGAAGAACTCAGAAGGAGCAAGGAGATCTGCAGGAAGCAAGCTGATGAGATCTTAAATCTTCAAGCCAAAAACTCCGATCTCTCGGAAAAGGCTGAAAGGCTGACTCTGGAGAACGCAGATTTCTGGCAGCTCAAGAGAGACTACAATGCAAACTCCAACCTTGACCTGATATGCAAGTTTGGAAAAACTATGAAGGCGCTGGTAGATAGCAGGGAAGCATGCTACTCTCTCACCAAGGAGATTACGCTTCTAAAGAAGGATAGAAATCAGGCGGGCTTCCTGAAGACGAGGGCTAATAAAGTCAGAAGTATGGAGGACAAATCTTCCATTAAAGGAAACCCAGTAGCAAACTCCTTCAAACCAGAGACCTCCCCTCCACTGGTTAATGGTTGCTGCTCCACTCAAATAAGGGAGCTGGAATGCTTTAAGGAAGATAGATCAGACAGACCCTGCGGGATGAAGGCTAGATTGAGGAAGGTAAACTTACCCTCCATCAGGAAGGCTGGGCAACCCAATCTTGGGAATCTCAAAAAAGGGAGCTCCACAAGTGAAGCAAAGAACATGCCAAAGACCTCAAAGGTACCCCAGAAAGTTGTGAGGAGGCAGGAACTTGCTGAGTTCAGAATAGAGAAGAGATCAATAAAGAAGAATGAATCTAGAAGGGAAACTGTGAATGGTAACAATCACATCTACCATCAGCACAGCTCACCTTCTTTGCTTCATTCATTTGTTCACACATAAAGAACCCCAGTTCACAAAGTCAGTCAGAAAAGGCGATTCAACAGGTTTGAATGCTGGCGTTGTGGCAAGACAGACCACTTTGCAATTGATTGTTGGTACAATCCAACTGCTCCAAAGGTAACAAATGCTAAGCCTGCAAAACGCTTTATTCATTACAACTATGTATACCCTGGAGTAATTAAATCCAGTATGCCTATTAATGCTAACAAATTCCAAGGACCCAAAATCATTTGGGTTCCTAAGGGATTGTAATCTTGTCTTGCAGGTAGTCCAAGTGCCCACCAGAAGCAAATCTGGGCCTTGGACAAGGTGGCTGTTCTGACCCATCGGCAGAACAGCAAAATTAGCACACAAAAATCTTAGTGCAAGGTTGGTACCAAAAGACAACAACCAAGCAGGGCGGAAGAATGCCTTAGGCAGACGCGTTAGGAAGAATACGTATCCTAGACGTGTTTTAACGACAAAATTGTATCGACGGAACAACGTCTAAATAACGTAAATATTATTAAATTAGATAAATCAGAGTTGTTCGATGCAGCATACATCGATTCCTCCTCGATAAACTCAAAAATGAGTGCACGCCCCTTCACCTACTCCCACTATAAGTAGAGTGAATGTCTAGGATGGAGCTCATTTGACCTAATACATTCCTCGACAAACCACCTTTTCATCTCCGATCTATCGTCTTCCCAGGAACAATGTCAACCGAAAAAGGAACAGGCGAGATTCTATGGGAGCGAATGGAAGCTCTTATAGAAAAAGCAGTAAACAAAATCAGGGATGAGATGAAGGAGGAAGTAAAATCAATAAAGGAGGACATCATTCAACTGCAAACTCAACACGCGGAGTCCACGGTCCTCATCATGAACGGACTCACAAACCACGAGCTAACCCTAGACGCTCGTCTTCTGGAACTAAGAAACTTTATTGATGTCGGGGATCAAGAAACTCTTGAACAGATATTTGAACTGAAGGAGTCCGTAACGCAAGAAATTCAAGACGGGGAAAGGATGATTAGAGAAGAAATTCAGGAGGAAATCAAGGGAGGCATCACTGCTTGCTCGAATCAAGCGAAATGGTTAAGTAATCAAGTAAAGCAAGCGCTTCAAGTTACCCCCTTTGAATGCATACCCACTGAACTCTACACCAGCTCCGACTCCGAAACTGAATCGGGTGAATCCGCAACAACCAGAAAGAAAAGGAAAATCTCCTGCGAAAAGTACAGGAAGAAAAGAGTAGATGAGGTCCAACTGGACCCAGATTCTAGCCAATGGAGTCCTCGCTCGAACGAAATCATCACTGAATCTTGGATAGCGTTTGGACACGGTCAGAAGGACCATGAGAGAGTGTACTCCTCCATCGAATGGAATCGTCACATGAAAGATCTGGAAGAAAGAACAAGACATAAGATGGCTTTTCCTCATGGTCCCCCTCCTCCTCCAAAGAAGATTCCAAAGCCGATGCACTTTTACAGAAGACAGAAGAAGAAGGAAGCAAAGGAAGCTAGCTCCAGCAAGGCATAAGAAGACATCCCGTTTAAAAATGATTGAACGACAGTCATTTCTTAAGTTAATATTACATAAAGAACATTTGGTCCAGTTAAACGACCAGTCTTATATATGAACAATTCTAGTATAAGAACATTTATATATGCCTGCTTATAAGGCATATGCCTGTGATATTATTGTGGCATGTTATTCTTAATGTGCATGGTATTCATAAAAATGCAATTACTGATATATCTAGTTATTGCCTGCTGATAACTGATAACGTGCCCTGCACCTTGTGTGCTTAGCTAGCAAAATATCATAGAAATCAGATGCGGGTTATGCAGGTTATGTAGGTTATGCAGGTTATGCAGGTTATGCAAGTTATGCTAGACATCAGATGCAGATTATGCAGGGTGCAAGGAAGACAGGAAAAGTACACCAGGGACATGTCAATTCCTTGGTGGAAGACTGATCTCTTGGAGCAGTAAGAAGCAGACAAGTGTGGCAATCTCAACAGCAGAATCAGAATATATCTCGGCTGGAAGCTGCTGTGCCCAACTGCTATGGATCAAACATCAACTGGAAGATTACAACCTAAAGATGACCAAAACACCCCTGTTTTGTGACTCTTCAAGCGCAATCTCAATTGCTAAGAATCCTGTCTCTCATAGCAGGACTAAGCATATTGAGATCAGGTATCACTTCATCAGGGAGCATGTGGAAAATGAAGATATCACCCTTGAGTTTGTCCCAACAGAGAAACAAGTGGCTGATATATTTAAAAAGCCCCTAGATGAAGCTAAGTTAAACTTCTTCAAATTCCAACTGGGAATGTTGAACTTAGAATAATTCTCTACTTATTTTTCACTAATCCCTTTCTAGATGATTGGTTGGACAACCTTTCAGGATTTGGATGAACTATAACCGAGAAAGGGGGAGCCTTGAACTATTGTCTCCTAAAAGAAGTGCTCCAGAAAAGAAGTCAGAAAGGGGGAGAAAGGGCATCAAATGTTCAAGACAAGATGCTCAAGAAGCCGACCTCAAAGATAGGGGGAGCAAAGAAGTAGGGGGAGCCATAAAAGAAGAGACATCGAATCTAGGGGAGCAACAAGCTTGATGATGTACTCAGAAAGTTCAGCAAAGATAAGTACAATCTTACATGCTCAAAGTTAAGATTATAATATTTATTGTCTAGTGAAAGTAGTCTTGAATTGAGATTCTGACTTCTTCAAATAGGGGGAGATTGTTGGGAATCTTGCCCCCATGATTCCTGATTTGAAGAAGTCACCAAGTCAAGAAAACTTCACTTTGTATTTGATCGCTTCTCTAGCTTATAAATCTCAGGAAGATAGAAAAACAAGATTCGTCGAACGCAGAAGGGAGTTCGTCGAACGGAGAAGGAAGATCGACGACCGCTGAGAATTGGCGTGTTCGTCGAACGCGGAAGAAAGATCGTCGGACTCAGAAGGAAGATCTACGACCACTGAGAATTGGCGTGTTCATCGAACGCAGAAGCAAGATCGTCGAACTCAGAAGGAAGATCGACGACCGCTGAGAATTGGCATGTTCGTCGAACGCAGAAGAAAGATCGTTGAACTCAGAAGGAAGATCGACGACCGCTGAGAATTGGCGTGTTCATCGAACGGAGAAGCAAGATCGTCGAACTCAGAAGGAAGATCGTCGACCGCTTAGACTGGGCAAGATCGTCGAACTCAGAAGGAAGATCGTCGACCGCTGAGACTGGGCAAGATCGTCGAACACAGAGAAGACGCGGTATCGTCGACTTCACCAAAGTGGCCTTATCGTCGAGAAAGAACAAACATCGTCGTAAAGAAGGCATGCCGTCGAGAGAACAACATGATTACGACAACAGACAGCAAGACAAAAGATCTCAATGACACAATCAAAGATATCATATCGTCGTATATGCAGAATCGCCAGTATGTCTCGTATCGTCGAGATACCTGCTTCAGAAGCAGAAGCAAGAAGAGACGAAGATCTTCCAAGGTCAAAGGGATCGACAAAGTTCTGTCGTCGAGATAGTTTCCATGTCACCGTAACAATGGAAATATCGTCGAGACAGATTCAAATGTTGCGGACGCGCTATCAGCATTTAATGCCGTCGCCTGATTGTCTAATCAGCGCGTGCTCTTAAGGAAAGGAGCGTCTGACACTTAAGACACTTTTTCAGAAGACCGTTGGGGACATCGCAGTCTTATAAAAGAGATAAGAGGTTGCCCTAACACGGAATCAATCGATCAAAAAATAAGAGAAAGGAAAAAGAAAGAATCTCGCCGCTACACTTCAATTGAACAGTATTCTCGGCGGAGAAGAAGAAGATAAAGTAGAGAGCAATCATCAAGTGCTCTCTGAAGAAGCAGTCATCATCATCGACTGAAAAGTAGCCGATCAACACCAGGCAAAAAGAAGTGAAGGCTGAAGAAGATCCAGTGCTGAACCTCCAGATCAAAAAGCATCTTCGTCAACCTTAAGAAGCCAATCCTCAACAGGCTAAAGTTGCCAATCTTCATCAGGCAGAAGTAACAGTCTTATTACTGTAATCTCTTGTATTGGCTTGCGGGCCTATTTGTCTAGCTTGAGGGCTGGAGAGCTGTGAGGCTTGAGGGCCAGGGCAGTGTACTTGCGGGTCCGACACCGTCTAGCTTGCGGGCTGGAGAGCTGTGAGGCTTGAGGGCCAGGGCAGTGCACTTGCGGGTGCGATTTGTCGAGCTTGCGGGTTCAGGGGCAGTAGGGGCTTGCGGGCCTAGGCTGTTGGGACTTGTGGGTTCGTATTGTAGGGCTTGAGGGCCTGAGTGTCGACCTTGCGGGCTCGGGGGCAGTAGGGGCTTGCGGGCCTAGGCTGTTGGGACTTACGGGTCCGCGTTGTAAGGCTTGAGGGCCTGAAGTTTTTGGCGGCGTTTGTCGAGCCTAGTGTTGGATCGGTAGGCGCCCTTAGAGGGGGGGTGAATAAGGGTTTTAAAAACTTTAGTGATATTTTGAAAAGCCTTGTAATAATGCAAGACAAAGACAATAAGAAGTCAAGTAAAACAATTGAAATAAAGTAGAGACATGCTTTATTAATATCAAATACGGTTTTACAAAAATTGACTTCTAAAACGCTAGAAATCCATGGCGATGAATAGTAAACTCTTTTTGTTTTCTATACCGACTCGTATTCCCGCGAACCGGTTGGCTTTAGCCGATCCTTCCCCGGATACGGCCTCAAGCCGCTCTAGCCAACCCTTCCCCGGATATGGCCTCGAGCACCACCTAGTCCTACCCAGACCTAGTCGCCAACACGAGGCGAATTTACTACACGATTACAAGAAAATATGTGAAATTAAAAGACAATAATATAAAACTCCCTCTATGTGGATCTCTTGGAGAAGTAGACGAAGACGCAGAGTATGATCGTAGTCGATGCGGTATTTCGTCACGATGATGACGCGTGTTGAAATCTTCTCCACGGATCTCCTTTAGCCTTTATGGATTTGTGGGAGTATCTCTCTGAACCTTCCTCTCTCTGTAGTGGCACGAAGCTCTGGAATTTTGGATCTCAGGAGGATTAGGAAGACGGAGCCAAGATGTCCTTTTTATAGACTTAGCGCCAGCGCCTGCGCTAGTGCTACCGCCGGCGCTATCCCATATTAGGACATATTCTGCGCGACAGAATCTTCAATCGGAGGAAACAATTCTCTCTTGCCTACTGTGCTCCTCGCTATCGCCTGCGCTATCGGATATCGCCTGGCGCTATCTCCTTCCATATGTGCTCCCGAAATTTATGCTTGATCAAACATTTCGTCGAACACAGCTAACATTTCGTCGAGCGAATTTTCGTCGAACGCAGTGATGAGAATTTCGTCGAGCGCCGCTTTAAGTTCGTCGAACGAAATTTCGTCGAACTCAATTCATCGGTCAGGCTTCAACATTCGTCGAGCTCAATTTCGTTGACCGGAGTTTGTCGAGCGGGCTTCAACATTCGTCGACCTCAATTTCGTCGAGCGCCGCTAATAGTTCGTCGAACGTCAGCTAGCGCCTGCGCTAGTACTACCGCCAGCGCTAGTAAGATATTTGGATTTGATGGCTCAACTTTGGGGGCAACCTTCTTATGTAATCCTTGAGTCATGTGGACTTTGTTATCCTGCACACTTAAACACACAAGATCAAATACACATAGGATTTGTTATTCTCAAACCTAGGAGATGCGGAAGACCATGTTCCAACAAACTCCCCCTTTTGATAATAACAAATCCATTAATGATAAATCAGAGCATTAATAAATAAGCATGAAGAAACATACTTGCGTGTGTGTGAGAGTGATGACTTAGGATAAATTTCGATTTTAGCATATAGAATTGCTCCCCCTAAATACATGCTCCCCCTAAGTGAATGCTCCCCTAATATGTAAGCTATCATCTTAATTTAGCATGTTAGTTTGATATTTTGATAGCAGATTATATTTATCATGTTAGTTCTCCCCCTTTTGTTATTAGCAAAAGCGGGTAAGGAGACACCACTTACAAGTTGATAATAAGATAAAGGCATGATCGAGCTTATAGAGAGAAGGAAATAATAAGGAGTTTTTGAGTAATTTTTATAGATCAGAGGTTTTAGCTTAAAGAGGTAATGATTTCCAAATAACCAATCTACCCAGACAATATATCTACACCCTAGCCCCGTACTAAGTGACGGATGGGCATGAGGAGTTGCAAACATGCCGTAGGTTGGGGTGTTAGTCCCATATGCAAACACTAGACACAACTTAACCTAGCACTCTTTCCCCCCAGTGCCTCGCAAGGCCTCACTGGAACCCTCCCCGGTTAAGGACAAAACATGACTAGAGATAAGGATATCTAATGTCTACAACCCTACGCCCCCGCTATGGTGAGAAATGAAGTCATGGATAATAATTATTGGAAACATTAAGCATTTAAATTTAGTGATAAGTTCATAGCCTATGGGTTTGTATTTTTATTTGAATTTATGAAAACACTCACATAGCTATTTTGAAATCCATTAATGAATTAGAGTTTTTAATATAACAATATTTTCATAGAAAAAAATTTCAACCAATATAAAGTTTACCAAGCAAGTCTACCACTTGTTGCAAGAAAGGAATTTGAAGATTCAAGTGATGATGCACACAAAATAAAAGACTTTAAATAAGCATGAAAGCGCAAGGTAAAACTATTATATGGTTATGATGTGGAAGACTTATAGAAATACAAAAAAACATCTTATTGTAATCAATGATGATCCATAAAAAGATATATGAGTTAAATTTTAAAAAGAAGATGTTTTTGTAAATCATTTTTCAATTAAAATCTTTAAGTTTGACAATAAAGTAACCAAGCATGAAATAATGTTATCAAAAAGAGATTACTACAATGTTACTTTAATTCACAATTTCAAAACATATCAAACATTGTAGAAAGCATGCTAGGTTATCTAGTGCTTTTCATAAATAAAGAGTAGTATAGAATTAGCATTAGGATCCAATACACATGAGAAGAAGTGTTATGGAAGATAATGATGTGCATATAAGTATATTTTGAATAGAGTAAACAAATGGTTTAATCAAAAATACAAGAAATATGTAAAGTAAAGAGCACAATAAAACACAAATAGTTTTACTTCCACAAACTTCAATGCACAAAAAATGTACAACTACCAAGGTGCTTTGCATACGCAATGCTCATTAAGACTTATCAAGGTGCAAAGTAGTGCTTGGGGGATCACATATTTTATTCTTCAATATTGTTTGTTTTTTGTGATCCGGTGTACTTAAGAATAAGTGGTTTTTATTTTGAAAGAAAGTTATAGTTTGCACAAGATACTTTACTATTCTTTCCAAGGTGCTCAACCTCACAACGCTTATTAAGACTTATCAGGAGGTTCAAGTAGTGCTTGGTGGAGTTATCTTTGTCACTTTATTTTATGATTTTTGTTTTGTACAAAGTTCTCCGAATACACTTGTTTTGCAAACCAATATAATTTATGAAATCATAACCACTTTTCTTAACTTTAAAAAGTGCAAATAAAAGTAGTGTAGGTAAGATACTTGTGCAATTTTAATTCATTGTACTATTACAAAACATACACAAGCATTCTTAGATTAAACACATAAGTAGACAATGCCAAAATAAGTGAGTGAATAGCGATCATTATCAAACACAAAACATTTACTCATACTTAGAGGCATGCTAAGCTTAGTTCTACATAACTTTTTCACTGTAATTGATGCACATATTAATAGATATATCAAACCATGATGAAAGCAATGTTTAAAGTAGTTTGAAAAGATAAATTTGCAACATTATAGAAGTTCTAAATAATAGATTAAATCATGCTTGATTTTCAATGAAGTCCATATAGTATTTTTGATATTTTTGAAGAATAATTTTTATTTAAAGTTTGAACTCATAAGATTGATCTTGGTCTTCCGGAGGACTACCTTGTGAGAGGTTCGCCCGGTACTAGGTGATATGATGGAATGATAGCCCAAATCACCCTTTCGCAAGATACATGTAAATAGAAAAGTTAAGTTCAAAATAATAATTTTTGATACTTGTTTTTTTTTGTAATTGATTTTTGCTTCTAGAAATAGAATTTAAACAAATGACAAAAAACCCAAAAGGCAAAACATATTTTTTGTAATTTGGCTTTTGTATTTTTGTATTTGATTTTTCAAAAATGTAATAAAAGCAAAAGTGCAGAAATGAATAGTACACATAGATTAATATATTTTTAGGGATTTTTCAAAATTTTAAAAATACAGAAAAACACATAGGTGTGCTAGCCCCGGCGTTAGTGCTAGCGCGGGAAACAGTACACGATTTTTTATGATTTTCAAATTTTTAATTATTGATTTTGATTAAGTGTCCCAGTAGTAGTTTCATGCTGAAATTTCAGAATTTTAGGAGATGTCTAGATAGTCCAAATTGCATGAAACATTAGCGATTTTGTATATGACTTTTCCAAATAAACTTTGCAAGTAATATATTTTATTATATCTCCATTTTAATATTTTTAAGGCTTATATTTACCAATGTAGTTTGAAAATGATGAGAGGACATGAATGAACAAATCAAATATGCATGATTTTAGTGATTAACAATAATGTTCATGCACAATAATACCATGGATAAGCCCTGGATGAGAATACCCAGCCTGTATATCTTGGTAATTAAACACATAAAACCTAACATAGACATAAATATTCTTTAGGCGACAATGTTAGTATGATAAGTTTGAGATTAATGTTATACCAAGGTTTGATTGTGTTTCAACTTAGAGACCTAGAATGAGGTGATGATTTAATTTGATTTGATATCAAGGTGATTCAAAGGTCTAAACTTGAAAATAAATCACACTACACACATAATACACCATAACACCAACCATGGTAATCAATTATAATGCCAATTGTTGTCATATAATTCATATACATGTGATAGAGATAGTTGTTTTTAGATGATTTTTTTGATATGAATTATGATATACGATTTTAGAGAATTTTATCAAAGGACAACACTAGATCATGGTGGTGCGTGTGGCATTAGTATTTAAGACAATTAATCTTTCAACATGTCTTTTGCGATTTTCTTTATAATTTAGATAAATATCTCATAACAAATTTAGAGTTTGATTCATATGGATAATATAAGATATTTAGAAGCAATGAATATAAGAATAAAAGATAGGTCATCAAAATAAAATATGATTTTGAATTTTGATCAATTTGATTTTATAAACATATTAAGCTTTTAAGAGATAAAATCATATATTTAATACTGTATAGGATGACCATGACATGATAGTTCAAAAGAAATAAGAGAACAAGAAAAATTAAAAGACATGAAAGCATATCATGAAGTAGAACTTTGTATATTTCATTTTGAAAGGATTCTACTACATGCAATTGATGATACCTAATGAATAAGAGATTTAGGTATCCAAAGAAGACCATGTGGGATGGTTCCTTTGGGTACCCAAATATAGCGAGATGGATTTTGGGGAGACAAGTACGAATGGACCCTTTCAAGTGGAGTTAATGTTTCATCTTTAATTTTGGGTCTCCACTCATACTTAGGTTTAATATTATAATTTTGCATTAAATTTCCATATTCATTAAACTTAGGCTTAAAATGATGATCATATTTGAAATCATTTTTCATAGGAAATTTTTGCATATTTGATTTTACTTTACGAGATACATAATTTTGTAAATAATTGTGATTTTGATTTAGATTAACAAATCCTTTATGTTCCTTACTCCCATTATTAAACTTAGTTAAGATGTTCATATTCATATTCAACTTGTTTTTAGATATAGTTTGATATTGTGAATTTGTATTTACAATTTTCATAAGCAAGTTGATTTTTGATTTTAATTCATCATTCTTGATCTTTAAATTATGTCTAGCTTTATTATAAGCGATTGTGCTAATTTTAAGAGTGGAAACAATTGAATCAATATGATCTTGATAGTTGTTTCTATATTCATCAAATATTTCATCCATCTCTTTAATTCAATTTTATATTCTTTACACTTAGCACAATCATTTTCCAAAGATGAATTTTCTAAACATATTTTTTTATTTTGTTCTTTTATAGAAAGAAGTTCCTTTTCAAGTTCCTTGCATTTTTCTTTCAAATCATTAAATTCTATACAAGGTGTAATGTTTTCAACTAAGGAGCCTTGGGTAGAACTAGATAAATTAGAATTTGATTCTTCTTTAATTTTTGTCTTTAAATTTTTATTTTCTAAGCGCAAATGTTTATTAGCATTTTTTAGTTTCTTAATTTTGCGCTTTGTACTTTGAAGCATTTGTAATGTAGAAATAGAAGTACAGAAATGGGATTTGATTTCCTTACATTGCTTTCGGGAGAGGCACGATTTGAGCATATCGTTTCTTTTACATCTTTTTGGCACTCCTCTTCCGAAGACAGTACTTCTTCTTCTTTTCCATTTGATGTATGCTCTATTGATCCGTCATGAGAGGAGCATTCTTGAAGACTTGTGCAAGCTTGCATATTCTCCGGTTCTTGTGATTGTTCCATACCTGTAGAAGGAGAATCATATATTTCTTCAAAAAATTTCCATACTTTGTATGCACTAGAAAAACAATATATTAATTTGAAAATATCTTGAGATAAAGCACAAAAAATATAGAAATGCATATTTTTCCATTAATAATTTCCACCGTTTATAATTTCTCCCTTCGAATAAAGGTGGTTTAGGAGATTTTTCTTCTTCATAAACATTTACCAACTAGTAGAAGCGAGATCATGAGACGCCATTATTCCCGGTTGTTAAGCCGATTTGGAAAAACCTCGCTCTGATACCACTTGTTGGATCGGTAGGCGCCCTTAGAGGGGGGGGGGGTGAATAAGGGTTTTAAAAACTTTAGTGATATTTTGAAAAACTTTGTAATAATGCAAGACAAAGACAATAAGAAGTCAAGTAAAACAATTGAAATAAAGTAGAGACATGCTTTATTAATATCAAATACGGTTTTACAAAAATTGACTTCTATAATGCTAGAAATCGGTGGCGATGAATAGTTAACTCTTTTTGTTTTCTATACCGACTCGTATCCCCACGAACCGGTTGGCTTTAGCCGATCCTTCTCCGGATACAGCCTCAAGCCGCTCTAGCCAACCCTTCCCCGGATATGGCCTCGAGCACCCCCTAGACCTACACTGGAGACCTAGTCGCCAACACGAGGCGAATTTCATCCCTAAGTCCTACCCAGATCGAGTCGCCAACACGAGGCGAATTTACTACACGATTACAAGAAAAGATGTGAAATAAAAAGACAATAATATAAAACTCTCTCTATGTGGATCTCTTGGAGAAGTAGACAAAGACGCAGAGTATGATCGTAGTCGATGCGGTATTTCGTCACGATGATGACGCATGTTGAAATCTTATCCACGGATCTCCTTTAGCCTTTATGGATTTGTGGGAGTATCTCTCTGAACCTTCCTCTCTCTGTAGTGGCACGAAGCTCTGGAATTTAGGATCTCAAGAGGATTAGGAAGACGGGGCCAAGATGTCCTTTTTATAGACTTATCGCCAGCGCCTGCGCTAGTGCTACCGCCGACGCTATCCCATATTAGGACATATTCTGCGTGACAGAATCTTCAATCAGAGGAAACAATTCTCTATTGCCTACTGTGATCCTCGCTATCGCCTGCGCTATCGAATATCGCCTGGCGCTATCTCCTTCCATATGTGCTCCCGGAATTTATGCTTGAGCAAACATTTCGTCGATCGAAATTTCGTCGAACACAGCTAACATTTCGTCGAGCAAATTTTCGTCGAACGCAGTGATGAGAATTTCGTCGAGCGCCGTTTTAAGTTCGTCGAACGAAATTTCATCGAACTCAATTCGTCGGTCAGGCTTCAACATTTGTCGAGCTCAATTTTGTCGACCGGAGTTTGTCGAGCGGGCTTCAACATTCGTCGACCTAAATTTCGTCGAGCGCCGCTAATAGTTCGTCGAACGACAGCTAGCGCATGCGCATACAAAGTAATTTTTTGTGCTTTATCTCAAGATATTTTCAAATTAATATATTGCCTTTCTAGTGCATACAAAGTATGGAAATTTCTTGAAGAAATGTATGATTCTCCTTCTACAGGTATGAAACAATCGCAAGAACCGGAGAATATGCAAGCTTGCACAAGTTTTCAAGAATGCTCCTCTCATGACGGATCAATAGAGCACACATCAAATGGAAAAGAAGAAGAAGTACTGTCTTCGGAAGAGGAGTGCCAAAAAGATGTAAAAGAAACGATATGCTCAAATCGTGCCTCTCCCGAAAGCAATGTAAGGAAATCAAATCCCATTTTCTGTACTTCTATTTCTACATTACAAATGCTTCAAACTACAAAGCGCAAAATTAAGAAACTAAAAAATGCTAATAAACATTTGCGCTTAGAAAATAAAAATTTAAAGGAAAAAATTAAAGAAGAATCAAATTCTAATTTATCTAGTTCTACCCAATGCTCCTTAGTTGAAAACATTACACCTTGTATAGAATTTAATGATTTGAAAGAAAAATGCAAGGAACTTGAAAAGGAACTTCTTTCTATAAAAGAACAAAATAAAAAAAAATTATGTTTAGAAAATTCATCTTTGGAAAATGATTGTGCTAAGTGTAAAGAATATAAAATTGAAATTAAAGAGATGGATGAAACATTTGATGAATAAAGAAACAACTATAAAGATCATATTGATTCAATTGTTTCCACTCTTAAAAATAGCACAATCGCTTATAATAAAGCAAGACATAATTTAAAGATCAAGAATGATGAATTAAAATCAAAAATCAACTTGCTTATAAAAATTGTAAATACAAATTCACAATATCAAACTATATCTAAAAACTAGTTGAATATGAATATGAACATCTTAACTAAGTTTAATAATGGGGGTAAGGAATATAAAGGATTTGTCAATCTAAAACCTAGGAGATGCGGAAGACCATGTTCCAACACCTAGCACACTGCTTGGCAGGCGCAGAGGGAAAGAGAACTACTCAAGACACCCGGTCTTGAGGAACCTCTATACATCTTTGTGTGCTTTTCTGTGTTGTGTTTTACTTTACAGATCTACTAACCAGAAATCAAGAACACCTAAAAGGGGATAACATAATTTGAAAAACCTATTCACCCCCCCTCTAGGTGATAAAGTAGACACCCTATAAACAACAACACCCTCCAGGAGCGAGGCTCAACTGGAGGTGGAGAAGATTCGACACCATCCAGGAGCGAGGCTCAACTGGTGGTGGAGAATAGTCGACACCCTCCATGAGCGAGACTCAACTGGAGGTCGAGAAGAGTCGACACCTTCCAGGAGCGAGGCTCAACTGGAGGTGGATAAGATTCGCCACATTCCAGGAGCGAGGCTCAACTAGAGGTGGAGAAGAGTCAACACCCTCTAGGAGCGAGGCTCAACTGGAGGGGGAGAAGAGTCGACACCCTCCAGGAGCGAGGCTCAACTGGAGGTGGAGAAGATTCGACACCCTCCAGGAGCGAGGCTCAATTGGAGGTGGAGAAGAGCGGACACCCTCCAGGAGCGAGGCTCATCTGGAGGTGGTGAAGAGTCGACACCATCTAGGAGGGAGGCTCAACTAGAGGTGGGGAACACTCTCCAGGAGCGATGATCAACTAGAGGTGGAGACGAGTCGACACCCTCCAGGAGAGAGGCTCAACTGGAGGTGGAGAAGATTCGACACCATCCAGGAGCGAGGCTCAACTGGAGGTGGAGAAGAGTCGACACCCTCAAGGAGCGAGGCTCAACGTGACGTGGAGAAGAGTCGACACCTTCCAGGAGCGAGGCTCAACTGGAGGTGGAGAAGATTCGCCACCTTCCAGGAGCGAGGCTCAACTGGAGGTGGAGAAGATTCGACACCCTCCAGGAGCGAGACTCAACTCGAGTTGGAGAAGATTCGACACCATCCAAGAGCGAGGCTCAACTGGAGGTGGTGAAGAGTCGACACCCTCCAGGAGCGAGGCTCAAGTGGAGGTGGGGATGAGTCTACACCCTCTAGGAGCGATGCTCAACTGGAGGTGGAGAAGAGCCGACACCCTCCAGGAGAGAGGCTCAACTGGAGGTGGAGAAGATTCGACACCATCCAGGAGCGAGACTCAACTGGAGGTGGAGAAGAGTCGACACCATCCAGGAGCGAGGTTCAACTAGTGGTGGAGAATATTCGACACCATCCAGGAGCGAGGCTCAACTGGAGGTGGAGAAGAGTCGGCACCCTCCAGGAGTGAGGCTCGACTGGAGGTGGAGAATAGTCGACACCCTCCAAGAGCGAGGCTCAACTGGAGGTGGCGAAGAGTTGACACCCTCCAAGAGCGAGGCTCAAATGGAGGTGGGAAAGAGTCGACACCCTCCAGGTGCGAGGCTCAACTAGAGGTGGGAGAAGAGTTGGCACCTCCCAGGCCATTCGCTAGATGAGCGAGCTCAACTGGAGGTGGAGAAGAGTCGATACCCTCCATGAGCGAGGCTCAACTGGAGGTGGAGATGAGTTGACACCCTCCAGGAGCGAGGCTCAACTGGAAGTGGGAGAGGATTCGACACCATTCGCTAGATGAGCGAGCTCAACTGGAGGTGGAGAAGATTCGACACCTTCCGGGCCATTCGCTAGACAAGCGAGCTCAACTGGAGGTGGAGAAGAGTCGACACCCTCTAGGAGCGAGGCTCAACTGGAGGTGGAGAATATTCGACACCTTCCAAGTCATTCGCTAGACGAGCGAGCTCAACTGGTGGTGGAGAAGATTCGACACCTTCCAGGAGCGAGGCTCAACGAGAGGTGGAGAAGAGTCGATACCCTCCAGGAGCGAGGCTCAACTGGAGGTGGGAGAAGAGTCAACACCCTCCAAGAGCGAGGCTCAACTGGAGGTGGGAGAAGAGTTGGCACCTCCCAAGCCATTTGCTAGATAAGCGAGCTCAACTGGGGGAGGTGCGAAACATTTTACGCTCCTAGCGTCGACTGGGTGGCAACTCTCTAGTCGAGGACATCCACGCTCACCACACCAAAAATGTTGGAACCCGAATATCGGTCCAACTATGTTCGAGACTTGGGGGTGACCAGAGGCTACTTGTTTAGCGGTCGACTCACGGGAGACAAGGTGATAAGAAGCTAGAGAGCATACAAAACCACTCCAACCTACCTATAAACAAGATTCATGTGCTGCAGCGAGGAGGTCCCGCCACAAACCAGGAAGTCTATAGGAACTCACCCTCCAAAATCCAATGCTGAGCTTGGTACAAGAGATGCAAGCAATGTACTCGCCCACCAGGGGGGGGGGGGTGAAGGGTGCCTTCTACTTTTGTCTCTATTTATAGGCAAATCCAAATGGACTGTGAATAGCTGCTCCCGCCTTCTGAAATGGGCTGCAGATAGCAACTCCCGCCTTCTAAAGGGGTGGAAATCTGTACTCGCCCCAGGTGGGCGAGATCTTCTGTACTCGCCCCAGGTGTGCAAGGTCTTCTGTACTCGCCCCAGGTGGGCCAGTTCTTCTGTACTCGCCCCAGGTGGGCGAGATCATTTGTACTCACCCCAGGTGGGCCAGTTCTATGGTACTCGCCCGAGGTGGGCGAGGTCTTTTGTACTCGCCCCAGGTGGGCGAGGTCTTATGTGCTCTCCCCAGGTGGGCGAGTTCTTCGGTACTCGCCCCAGGTGGGAGAGGTCTTCGGTACTCTCCCCAGGTGGGCGTGGTCTTCTGTACTCGCCCCCGGTGGGCGAGTTCTTCGGTACTCGCCCCAAGTGGGCGAGGTCTTCCATACTCACCCCAGTTAGGAGAGGTCTTCTGTACTCGCCCCAGGTGGGCGAGATCTTCCGTACTCTCCCCAGGTGGGCGAGGTCTTCTGTACTCGCCCCAGGTGGGCGAGTTCTTCGGTACTTGCCCCAGGTGGGCCAGGTCTTCGGTACTCGCCCCAGGTTGGGCGAGGTCTTTTGTACTCACCCCAGGTGGGCGAGATCTTATGTGCCGTCCTCAGGCGTTTCTAATCTCGACGAATTACGGGTTATACAGTGATAGTTGTAAATGGAGCAAGGAGCAAGATATTTAATTATTCTATTTTGGTTATTCGTATTCAAATTAATTGAATTGCTTGCACCGCACCACCGCACCACCGCACCACCGCACCACCGCACCACCGCACCACCGCACCACCGCACCAGCGCATCAGCGCACCACCGCACCAGCTCGCCAGTGCACCACCGCACAGCGCACCACCTCACAAGCGCTCCAGCGCACCACCGCACCATCGCACCAACGCTCTAGCGCACCAACTGCCACAACCCTCAATTTCTCCGTATTAAATAATACGTAAGAGTAAGAGAAAATACGCGTCATGATGCCACGTCATGCAGGGAACAACTGCAGATGCTCAGGCAGCTCTACTTTCACATTTTCTCTTTAGGGAACCATGAACTTTATGTTTAAAACCAACCAACCATCAGACCAAAACATACAACCAAGGAACAAAAGCACTGCGGTGGTGGTTACAACCCACACAACCAACAGTCTACACGTCCATGGAAAAGAAAACAGGCACTAGTAGTGGCCACTTCGTCCACCCACAGTCCAAAAACAACCAACTGGGAATAGTGGTTCACAAAATCCTGACCAAAACAGACACCACAGAAAAACCCGGAAAACAATTCCAAGAGAAACCTAACCTTACGACGAATTCGTCGAAATGCATTCGACGAACCCAAGGGATATCGACGAATTCGTCGAAATACTATCGACGGATTCGTCGAAATACTATCGACGAAACTCAAAGGCACTTAGTGAAAATACTAAGGAAGACGATGAAGTCGGCGAAAGCCTAATCCTATCGACGGATTCGTCGAAATGATATCGACGGATTTGACTTGGCAGATTTCGAATTCGTGTATTTTGACGAGTTTGATGAATTACTTGACTAATTGGGTCAGATACTCAAATTTTAGCAGAAAATGATGTATGATAAGTCTTGTCTAAACTAGATTAGAAGTAAAAGAGGTAAATGATGAACCACAATATGGCAAGGGGGAAGAATCCACCGCTTGCCTCAAACTTTTCAAAGAAGACGGCCTCCAATGCGCTCCACGTCGTAGATCGACCGCTAGAAAACCTCGAGGAACGATCTCTAAAACTTTTGGGGCGAAAAAGAGGGTTAGGGCTACTGGCTCCAACCTCAAAAATCTACGAAACTCAAAATACTTACCGCACATGCGAAGGGCTCCGCGAGAGCTTTCTAGATCTATGCTCCGGCGAAGATTTCGTGCTCCGAAGCTCCTGCGGCGGTGATCTGAAGGCTCGCGGAAAAACGCCGCTCTCGGTTCGCGAAAAGGTCGGGAAGAAGAAGAAATAGGATTTTCGGTTTTGTTTTCTTACGGAGGAAAAGATAAGCTATATATATTGTTATAATTATAATTATAATTATAATTATAATTATAATAATATATTTATTTATAACTATTAACGAGGAAGAAGGAGAAGGGTCGGTTCGTCAAGGAATTAAGGAAGCATTTGACGAACGCTGAAAAGCCTGCCTGGTTTCGTCGAAAGAAATATCAAAACATTAATAATTACTGTACTTCACGCCTTCATTGGAGGCAATATCGTCGGGGAAGGCTAGCAGTTCGTCGAGCTTTACGTAACTGTATTATTATACATATGTTATTATAATATCATAATAGTAAACGTATGGTAATATTATTATTAAAGAGAAAATATTAAACGGACGTTGATGTCGACGAAATTCGCACCAAAGGAGAACGGCGGCGCTACGAATCCGACGGCGAAGTCGGAATCAAAATCCGACATACCGTTTTCGAGATATAAATTTTCAAAGTTTTACGGCGATGGATAAATATACAAATCTTTGAAAATTCACCGAGGCTTTAAATCTCGTTCGGATCGCCACGAAACTTTAAGGGTCTTTCTAAAATTAAATAATCTAATTTCCTAACGTAAAAATTTCCAATCCTGGGTAGTTTCAAAATTCGGTCGACATGACCCAACGGATACAAAAACGCTCAAATGACGGCGCTCTGCTAACTCCGCGCTAACGTAACGCTCTATGCCATAATGACGTCAATACAATATTTCCAAATAATAGCCAAAAATTCAGGGGCGTTACAGCCACTCCCCCTAAAAAGAAGTTTCGTCCCGAAACTTTGACAAAATAGTTCGAAAACAAAGGCGAGTAATTAAAAACTAACAGAAGAAAACACTCACCAAAGAGGGCTAGGAGAAAAGATGAGGATGAGATGTCCTCATAACAGATTCCAGTTCCCAAGTCGCGCTCTCGACGTCTTGCTTTCGCCAAAGGACTTTGACCATAGGAATCGTCTTCTTTCACAACACCCGATCCTGAGTCTCAAGAACACGAACGGGCTCTTCGATATAAGACAGATTAGGTTGCAACTGGGGCACCGAGTCAAGGACATGACGATCACTACGCACGCACTTTCTCAACTGGCTTACATGAAATACATCATGAACACCTGGGAAAGTAGCGGGCAACTCCAGCCTATAAGTTGACACTCCAGTGCGCTCAACAACTTAGAAAGGTCCCACATACCGGGGATCCAACTTGTGGTTCCTTCCAAATATTTTAATACCTGACATCGGAGAAACCGTCAGAAAAATCATGTCCCCAACTGCGAACTCCAGATCAACCCTTCTGCGATTATCATACTTTTCATAACGCTCATGAGCGATGCGAAGCTTCTCGCGGATATGCGTCACAGCAACATTCATCTCTTCCAAAGCTTCTGGACCTAACAGCGGACTCTCACCAACCTCGGCCCTAAACAAGGGAGTTCGACAACGCCTCCCATACAAGGCCTCAAAGGGGGCCATTTGCAAGATCTCCTGATAACTATTATTATATGCAAATTCAATCAATCCAAGACGCTTATCCCAGGCTCCACCATGAACCAAAATATAACATCTGATCATATCCTCCAAAATCTGATTCACTCTTTCTGTCTGACCATTTGTCTGAAGGTGGTAAGCGGTAGAGTATCTAAGGTCAGTGCCTAAGGCTCCCTGCAAACTCTGCCAAAAATGAGACATATACCTGGAATCCCGATCAGACACAATACTCACGGGCACACCGTGCAGCCTAATGACCTCATCCAAATAGAGCTCTGATATTTTCTCCATAGAATAACCAATCTTGAAAGGCACAAAGTGAGCACACTTTGTTAATCTGTCAACTATAACTCACACAGAATCATGTCCTCCGGGAGATCTCGACAAACCAGTAATAAAATCCATCGAAATACTCTCCCACTTCCAGCTTGGAATATCCAAAGGATTCAATTTACCTCCAGGCCTCTTGTGATCAGTCTTAACACGCTGGCAGGTATAACATTCTGAAATATACTTAGCTATATCATTCTTCATACCTGACCACCAAATAATTTGCTTCAGGTCTTTATACATCTTGGTGGATCTAGGATGATAGGAAACACTTGAATCATGCGCTTCACTACAGATCTTTGTTCGAATATCCTCAAACGCGGGAATACAATATCTACCTCGATACTTCAAAGTATCCTTATCATCAATTGAAAAATATGGTAGTTCACCTTTTTCAGTTCTATTCCGAAGATGCTGCAAATCAGGATCTTCCTTCTGATGCAGTCTAGTGAAGGTGATCCAAGAAGGCTCTTCAACTTATAAACTCAAAGGCGCGGTACTACTACCGACTGAGATATCCATCAGCATAAACTCCTCCACTAAGGACTACACAGAAAGGTTGAAGACATGCGCGGTCCTTCTACTCAGGGCAACAACCACCACATTTGCCTTACCCGGATGATACAGGATATCAACATCATAATCCGCAACATACTCCAACTATCTGCGCTGGCGCAAATTCAGTTCTTTCTGGGTAAAGACATACTTCATACTCTTGTGATCCGTAAAAATTTTGCATGACACTCCATAAAGAAGATGTCTCCAAAGCTTTAAAGCATAAATCACTGCCGCAAACTCTAAGTCATGCGTAGGGTAATTCCTTTCATGCACTTTCAGTTGTCTCGATCCATACGCAATCACCTTTCCTTCTTGCATCAAAACACAACCAAGTCCAGCGTAAGATGCATCCACATAAACAACATACTCTACTCCTTCGGTCGGTAAAGCCAAAACAGGAGCACTGCACAAACGCCTCTTTAATTCCTGAAAACTCCTTCACAGGAATCGCTCCAAACGAAAGCTGCATTCTTCTGGGTAAGCTTAGTCAGAGGTGCTGACAGCACCGAAAATCCTTGAACAAATCTTCTATAATAACCTGCCAACCCTAAGAAACTCCTTACCTCCTTAGGCGTTGTAGGCGTCTTCCAATCCAAGACAGCAGAGATCTTTGCCGAGTCTACAGAAATTTCATCCTTGCCCACTACATGACCCAGGAAAGACACTTCCGAAAGCCAGAATTCACGCGTACTCAATTTCGCATACAACTTATGCTCTCTTAAGGTAGACAATACTAAGCGCAAATGCGTAGCATGCTCCTCAGCACTTCTTGAATATACCAACACATCATCGATGAAAACCACTACAAAACGATCTAGAAAGTCTTTGAACACTTAGTTCATCATATCCATGAACGCAGAGGGTGCATTTGTCAAACCAAAAGACATTACTAAGAACTCATAATGTCCATAACGGGAACGAAAAGCGGTTCGAGGAACGTCTGACTCACGGATCCTCAACTGATGGTAACCTGAACGAAGACCGATCTTCGAAAACACCGAACTACCACGCAACTGATCAAACAAATCATCGATTCGCGGCAACGGATATCTATTCTTGATGGTTACTTCATTCAACTCCCTATAGTCTATGCACAACCTCATAGAACCATCTTTCTTTTTCACAAACAACACCGGAGCACCCCAGGGCGAAGAACTCGGCCTAATGAATCCACACTGCAATAATTCATCTAACTGGGTACTTAACTCTTCCAGCTCACGCGGGGCCATACGGTACGATACCTTAGCAATCAGACGAGTACCAGGCTCAAGATTGATAACGAACTCCACATCTCTCTCAGGCGGAAGACCAGGAAGACTGGCCGAAAAAACATCAGGAAACTCTCGCACCACAGGAACATCCTCGATACACGGCAAACCGCTAACAGTTTCTAACATAGAAACAAGGTAAGCAAAACAACCAGAATCTAAAAGTTTCCGAGCACATACCGCAGAGATAATCGGGGAATCGTGGCGCGGAAAGCCATACACACTCATGGGTTGACCGTTGTCCATCTTGAAGTCCAAATGCTTAACCTTGCATTGGATAACCGCATCATACCTAGACAACCAGTCCATGCCCAAAATCACATCGAAGTCTTCCAGGTCTAGCACCTTCAAATCCGCAAAAGCTAAGAAATCTCCTAAGAGGATAGGGCAATTCTGGATACCCTGGTCCGACACCACGGAGTCGCCAGAAGGAAACTTAACGCGAAATGCATCGCCAATCCGATCGAGCATCAAACGATGACGCTCTACAAAGGTCCTAGCCACGAACGAGTGGGTAGCACTAGAATCAAAGAGAACGCGCGCCCAACGATTCTTTACCTTAAATTTTCCTATAAAATCGAATAAATAACTAGCCGAACGAAAAACGAGTCTAAAGATGAAGGCTAAGAGTTAAATTAAGGCCTAACCTAAAATAACTTGGGTGGAAATCTGTGCTTCTTCCCTAGTCACCACATTCAACTTGTTGTTTCCTCTATCCTGAGGCTACGGCTGCAGCGGCGGCAAAGCCTGAAGTGGCACGGGCTACAGAGGCGGCTGGAAATGCGGGCATTTAGTCTTAACGTGCCCCTTCTGTCCGCACTGAAAACACACTTTATCTTTAGACCAGCAATGGGCAACATCATGCCCATTTCTCTTACAGAAGGTACATGTCAGATCTCCTCTAGGAGCGCTCTATATTGCCGACACTTGCTGCTGCTTCTTAGCTCCCAACCTTTTGAAACATTTCTCGAATGGATGGCCCGGGCGACCACAGAAGCTACAAGCTTCGCCACTTCATTTCTTTGGAGCAGGGCTAGATACCTTGGGGTTTTCCCCCTCTTCAACTTTTCTCTTGTCCTTTCTCATTAATGCACCTCTATTCTTGGCGTTGTCGATGGCCTCAACTTTCAGGGCTGCTTCTACTACTTCAGCATAACTTTCAGATCTGTATGCGCTAGCCAATTGCTGAACGTCACTACGAAGTCCTCCGAGAAAACGCTTCACTCTTCCTGATTCTGAAGCTACTAAATCTGGAGCAAATCTGCTCAGCTTACTGAATTCAATCTCATACTCACTAACCGTAAGTTGTCTTTGCTTCAGGTGTAGAAAATTATTCATCAGACAGTCTTGCTCGACCGACGGCAGGAACTTCTTTAACACCATTGCCTTAAATGTCTCCCACGAACATCCGCCAACAAGGCTTTTTCTCTCCCTGATCCACCAGCTCTTAGCAAGTCCCTTCAGCTGGTAAGCGGTGACCATCACCTTTTGGTCTGTAGAGATTCCTGAGTACGCGAACATCTCTTCAATGGCAACTAGCCAGTCATCCAATGCCATGAAATCAGCTTTTCCGTCGAACGTAGGGGGTCCTAGTCGTTGGAAATGCGAAATGAAGTTCATCTCTGGTGGCACCAGAACTGGAGGCACTAAAGGAGCGGGATGTAACACCCCAATTTTTTTTCGCTACAAAAACCCGGGTCTTATGCCCAGAACCGCCGCTTTGCGGTGACACCCTCGCACGGGAAGGTCGCCACTACAAAGCGCCGATTCTGCCGGCCAGATCGATCACAAAGAAGAAAAGAATACTTGAAAAAATATTAACCCAAGTCCACAATCACATATTATATATAAATATAAATGTCCACATTATATTAACTGAATACAAAGATAACAATAATAAGAAAAGGGCTCATGCCCAGTACATCATGACCTCACTACAAGATCACTCGCAGAAGCTAACAACTAATCACTCTCTGATCCTGTGACTGGTCCTCCTCCGTCTGCACCGGCCTCTGGTGTTGCTGCGTCTCCTCGATCCCCTAAAATGATATGGTCCACCGACCGTTAGTCAAAAAAGACTAAGCCAATCCCCCACCCCTCCCCCGGTGACTCCTAGGCACCGAGCGGGAAGGATGAAGCGGAGGACAACAAGGGGTATAATCAAAAAGCAGATGACGGGGCATAATCTACAGGAAGAGTTCTACCATTACTCAAGTATATATATACATAATCGAAGCAGTTAATAAAGCATAGTAAGAGCAGGTAAAGAGTAAGTAAAGTGCAGTAAGAAAAGACAATAATAATATAAAAGTAACCATTGATTTATTGGAATGCCCATACAAACCTTTAGACCAAGGGGTCGTTTAGCTTGGCCTATCGTATAAGAAGTCCCATAACCGACTTATACGATAGGGGTAGGGGTTGAAATGCAATGTTTATGCTATGTCACGTAAGGTATGATGTTAAATGTTATGTTCACACAAGTGCAACTCACACACTACGACTATATGCGCATAGACCTTTAGTTCCCCCTTTTTGGAGCTAGCAAGACTCCCAGGATACTCCCGTAGTGGCAACGGAAACGGTGGGTTGGGCCTTGCCCACCTCTAGGTTGGTATTCACACTACCCTACCTAGACCTATCGTACGCCTCAACGCAAAATTGCGGAGCATCTGCGTACTCTTACTGGCTGGACCACCAGACTTTTATGGCTAAGTGTAAATTCCACACTTGCCGAGTCAACGTATTGACAACCGTGTGAACGACCGTCCAATACCGAAGACCCACCACCTTCATGCACATGCAAACATGTTCTACTACATCCCGAGCCATAAACTCCCCAGGCTAACCTGCCCGTCATCAATAACCTTCCGAGCCACCGGCTCGCCGGACCAACCCGTCCGTACCAACAAACACTACAGAGTCACAAGCTCACCAGACTAATTAGTATACTGCTACAACCACCGAGCCTACCGCTCGTAAGACCAAACCGACTAATATTCCCATGATAACGGGGTGTGGGTGAGAGTATTATTAACTTAATTTTGTATAACAACTTCTTACTCCTACGACTTATGGTTAATCTTGGACTTCCTGAGGATTACCCTGTAAGGGGCTCGCTACGTTACTAGGAACTGTAATGGGATGACACCCCAAGACTCCCTTTCACAAGACACTTAGTGATATTGGTATCTACCCATAAGAACACCCCTCTTATCATTTCACTTGAGCTAAGCTTAAGTGCTTTATGACTTTCCAAGACGATCTTTCGTCGACCCCGAGTGCAACTTACCTCTAACTCACCAAGCATACCTTTACCATCTACAAACCTTCTTATTGACCATCACACCCTTTCAACTAAACTAGGTAAACCACTTACCCCCCATTCCCTCCTAAGGATCCACTTGATTCTCAAATTTCACAGTTTTACTATACGCAGACCAAATGAGTTATATGAGTTGCATAAGAGGAGGTACTCCAAATATTCATCCAATTGACCCAAGATTATTACTGGGAGTCTATCATGATATCATATGACTAAGTCTAGAGAATCATAATTTTTCCTATTTATTTGGCATTTATTTTTAATTTCCTCAACATTGGCCAAGTATGAAATTGAACATGAAGTGTAGTCTATCCCTATGATATGGCCCCCACAAAATCAAGATAAATCCATCATGCTAAAAATACAGTAAATACTGAATATCACAATTTTACAATAAGGAAATGTCCTCTACTTTTAATATTTAACTTATACCCAAATTTGTAGATTTATGAAGGAACCACCAAAAATACTTACAGAAAAATTATGGGAAAATTACCAGACCTTTGTATTCAACAGAACAGTCTACTGACTAAATTGTAAAATTTATGGAAATCATTTTCCCACTTAAATGAATTCTTTAAGAAAAACCCAATAGGGATAAGTTATGAAGTAGCCTACTGATAAAAGTCTCCAAAAATTTATATAAAAATTCACAAAGCTTCCTAGTGCTTTGAAATGTCCAATCACTAATTTGCACAATTTATCAGAGAGTATTGGAACCTCATTTATTTTTCTTAGTTCTAAGACAAAGTAAATGCCTTGTGAATGAAGTACTTGATAAATCATTTCAATAATTACACAAAAATTACCAAAGGTGTATATCATAATAATAAGGACATTACCAAAGTTTCATTATCATCCAAGACCATTTAGGCATGCAAATTCCTCTTATAAGGAATTTCTCTAAATGGGTTATTACCTATTTCAATGGTAATAATTGTTCCTAAAATTCTTATAAAATTACCTAGGGCCTATTTACCCCCTATGAACTTATCCACCAAGTTTCATAACCATTCAAGGATATTTGACCCCATGTCCTTCACAAGGTCCTACATGCACACCTGGGGCTAAAACTAGTGTCCTAGGGCATAACCACCTCCACACCACCCATATCACTCATGGAGGTGTTTTAAGTGATCCTAAACCAGTGGACAAGGTTTCATCTCATGGTGAGGAGATTTGACCACAATACCCCAAGATAAACATCATGCCCTAATTTTGACCTAATTAGACCCAACTTAGGTTAACCAATTTCCAAACTAAATCAGTCCCAATTGGGCTGAGATTTTTACCAGGGTTATGTGATAACCCTAAGAAGTATCCAATAAACTTTGGAGGGCATTGGAGGTAATTTGACCCAATAATTAATTAATATATGATTTATGAAATTATTACAAAAACCTTAGGAATATGTTCTCCTAAAATTCCCATCTTTGGATATGATGTGTGTGTAGGTATAAGTAGACTATGTTTCAAATCTCAAGTCCATATCATTTCCCAATCAAAAGTTATTCAAGAAATGGTGGTTGTTCTACACTAGGAACCAGCCCCACCAAAATGGACCTACAGGGAGATACAGAACTCCTTTTAGGGTGAAATTAATTTTAAAATAAAGTAGACTCCAAGGGCTACAACTTTGGTGTTGACCACTTGTTCATCAGAGGACCCTAAGTATTTTTAATAATTAAATCTATGTACATCAAAATATGTGACAGAAAATATAATTTCATAAGGATTTATACTATATGATTCAGCACGAATCCTGAAGCAAATCTGATGGTAGCTGGTCATCTTCCTCCTCCAGCCAAGGGTGGAGATTTACCCAACCTGTAGCCTACCTACCATGGTTTTCCCGGCCACCCACGCCCCTCCTCGGTCGGCCAATGCCACCACCACCTTCCTTGAAGTGGTTGCCGGCGATGGGAGGTGTTGGCCGGCCGGTGGTGGCCGGAACCGGTGGTTTTGGCAAGAAGAAAATCTCCAATAAAAGCAGATTTCGGCCATGAAGTTGGAGGACCAATTGGCCCCAATCCTTGCCGATTTATGAAGTAGATCTACCCACTAGAGAGTAAGGAGAAGAACCAGACCTGAGTGGAGCCTTGAAGCCTTGCCGTTTGGCCCATCACCATGGCCGACCTTGGAGCTTGGATGCCATGCCGATCTGAGACTAGGATGCACGATTTCTTCTGGAATGTTGGGGGTTTCACTCCTCTCAGTCTTTTGAAGATGATAGAGAGCTTAATTGAGGGAGAGGGAGTGTGTAACCTCCATTTGCCATGAATGGTCATTAAAGCTATTTTCGGCCACCATGAAAATCCTC
Source organism: Dactylorhiza incarnata (assembly GCA_033032865.1). Taxonomy (NCBI): domain Eukaryota; kingdom Viridiplantae; phylum Streptophyta; class Magnoliopsida; order Asparagales; family Orchidaceae; genus Dactylorhiza; species Dactylorhiza incarnata. Next base: position 238,967 of record JAWHQI010000479.1, read on the forward strand.
CAAATTCAGCCCCCTTGTGGCCAGCCCTGGATATTAAACTCCTCCAAATTAATTAGGTGGAAAGTACCAAGCCATGGGAGGTGAAGAGATGAAGCCTTTGGCCTCCTAAGCCATGAATGGCCATTATTTCTCTCTTTCTCTCTCCACCATTTTTGTGGAAAATGGGGTTTCTCTCTCCTAATCATCATTTACAGAAATTGGATGGCTCTTTGAGTAATTCTCAGCCTCCTAGACTAATGGGCTACTCCAATTGGTCTTAGCCCAAGTAGATTGGGCTTGATTAGATCAAAATAGGTCATTTTGACCTAAATTTAGGGGGAGTTGACTTTGGTCAATTTGACCATTTGGGTTGGCCCCAATGGGTGGCTAGTGACCCATTGCACTCCCCTAAGGGTTAGGAAGGTATAGGTAGGGTCAATTTGGCAAGGTGGAGGCCAATTGACCCACAATAGGGCAATTTGACCAAAATAGGGCTAGAGTTGACTTAGGTCAAATTGGCTAATTTGGTGGCCCCATGATGGGATTTTTGGTCCATTGGGTCCCTAATAACCTTATAAGGGTAGGAAAAATGTCAATTTGGCATGGTGGAGGCCAATTGACCCTAATTAGGCTACTTTGACCAATTTAAGGTTAGGGTTGACTTTGGTCAAATTTGGTATCTTTGGTTGACCCAATGAGTCCTAGATGCTCTAAGGGACCCCCCAAAGGGTTAGGTGTGCCATGGTGGGGTCAAAGGGTCAAGGTGAGGCACTAAAGTCCAACCCTAAGCTTGGTAACTAGAAATTGCTATTTGCAGACCAAAGTGCTCTTCTCCTTCAAGCCTAAGGCCAAGTGATCTCTTCAAGCTTCCTAGGGTTTTGTCATGACCTAGTCATGACAAACCACTCTAGGGGTCTAGCTGTTTGGGGGATGTTACAAATCCCAATAAACAATAATAATAATTTCGTCCTCAAAATTCAGGTTAGGCTTGTCGGGTTTTTCACCAAGAGTGACTGAACGTAACATCCCCTAAGAATTGAAGTTATTCCTGACTCGAAGAGTACTGACTATCTCTGTCACACCAGTTCTAGTGGATCTAAGGTGTGCTCCTACTGTCCATAATTTCTCCACAGGACCTTGACCAGCGGGACCTCCTTGCGATGCAAGACTCGCATCTCGGTGTCGTCTATCCAGACCGGCTCTAGGTGAATCAATCGAGCGGAGGCTACTGAGCCATCTATAGTGGAAATTTACTGCTTCGGCCGTAGTAGAGCTCTCCTAAAGGAGGAGACATAGAATACGTCATGCAATCCCGCTAACTCTGGCTGCAACTCCAGTCTATAAGCCAATGGGCTGATCCACTCCAGGATCCAATAGAGCCTCATCTATCTCAGACTGATCGTCTTCCGCCTGCGAACCCGCGAGAATCCCTGCATCGAACGTATCTTCCGGAACACTCGGTTTCCAACTTGGAACTCTACCTGACGATACCATGCATCATAATACCTGACCTGGCTGCTCTGGGCATCCAACATCCTAACTCGAATCAGTCGCACCTGGGTATCTATGTCCTTCACAAATTCAAAGCCAAGTCTCCTTAAATCCTCATCCTGGGTCCAAGATGGTGGAATCCTGCACCTCCGTCCCTCTGAGGGTGGAAAGCTGTGCTGAACGTCAGCCAAGAGCCCAGATGAGCCTGGACTGATCTTCACTTCTTGGACATAAACCGTTCATCCCGATCCGACACGATCGTCCTGGTCACACCACGATAACAGACAAACTGCTCAACAAATCCCATCAAACACCAATGGGAGCGCCCTTCCAGCTCGGGGTGGCCCTAGCTACCACGGTTAATCAATCCTCGTTGTTCCAAATAAGACTGTATTCAGAGTGGTAACCTGTGTGTGAAATCTATAGTTATGTCCTCGAACTCCACTCTAACACGGGCAGTGACTGTGGTAGTTCTCCAAATACTTTTGCACTTGGCCTTCACCGTGCATCACAAAACTTACGATGTCTTTCTTTATTTTGAGGAAATATATATTCCGCAATACACCATTTTTCCGATGACTATATTTCTCATCTCTGTGGGTAGGCAGTGACTCTATAAAAACTTCTCCACACAATCAGCTTCTTATTCCTGCGAGTACGCCGGAGTCATCAACCAACTCAACTTTATGATTTTTAACGATTCTTATCATTTAGTGGGACTGATCGCATCATCAAGCGTCCCAATTATCCTCAGAATTTAAGGGGGTGTACACATGGATCTTATGATCATATGTTAACCAACCAACACTAGTATCAATGTTTGAAGATGACTCCCAATCACTTTCTAGGTGGAGTTTGATTCATAAGGTTTACGGGTAGAATCTTTTGAAACCCTAAGATTTTTCACAAGTCAATTTCATCAAGAAAATATCTTCACGTTTATTTCACCAAATTCCTATTACTTCCACATATGCTATTCTTGATCACTTTCGAATGGTCCAAAGTAAGATAAACTTAGATCGTTCTTATCATGGTAAACTCAAACACTAGATTCAAAATCCAATAAGTCATCGTCTATGATCTCTGGTTATTCGTCATCATAGCTTCCAAGGTTTGAAGATTAGCATTGCAGTTAAAATTTTCTACCATGACAGGGCGTAATTTATAACAAATCATAAGTTAATCACTTCTGAAAGCCTCAAACTACCAGAACTTTCAAATATAACTAAAGCTTGCATGACCTAGTTTCAGTTCCCAACTTCCAGAAAGGCATATGCATCCCTAAGTGACTAAACCTAGCAACTTTACATTTCTAATGCTTCAACTAAGGTCAAGTCGTTGTTCGATCAACGATGTCTATCCATGGTCCTGGTAATACTTCATATCATCATTCCTAATGTGCTTTTATAGAATCTATCTTCGCCCAAGTAACATTGAATAAGATCGACTTCAAAATCATCATGTTCCTGACATAGCACTTGCTAAATTAGATCTAAGGGACACCCAAGTCAGTAACTAATTTGCCCAGTAAACAAAAAGTAAGTCCCAATAAACAAAAGATTAGCCTCTATCTATTTTTGTGCTAAGTATCTTCAATATTACCATGTTATATTCGTCCTAGGTATGCAAGAAATCCATAGGGCACACAACCTTAGACTTGGGGTTCTATCTTGAAACTTGTCAATTCGCTCCATTCTTCAGACTCTTCAAGGTACCCTCTATGACAACCTTAAACATGTGACCCAATCCCAAATAGGTCTCTTCTTAACTTGAATTTCTTATCCGACCCTCGGTGCTTAGTGTGATGGTCATCTCAATGTAATCATGTCAGCGGTACGAGGGTTGAGTCTATGAGTCCCATACCCTTCTGCTTAAGTGTGAATCTCCCTTACTCTAGCCTCTTTGGGGTATCCTCGTACCTTCACCAAAAGTTAAACTTACGGTCTATTTCGGACTAGGTCAAGCATGGTGTAAATTACCATGGTAGGTCACGTGCCCTAGTGGAGTCTAACTCATTGACTAAAGGAGTATCTAAAGAGATCTTTGCAGCCGGAGGTATTCCCTGCTGGGGGCAGGGTTTGCCGCTGGCTACAAAAGAAAACTTGACACACGTAAGGGAAATTTGGCTAAAAAGATTCAGTTAAAAGTGGACTTTTTCATGTGATTTCCCCATATGGGCACACCACTGCTTCCGCTGCTAGTTTGTCCTCAAACTAAGATCGCGTGGGGTGGCCCAGGGTTTGCGGACTTCTTTTCTTCGGATCGAGGTTCGCTCTGATACCACTTTGTAAGACCCCAATTTTTTTCGCTATAAAAACCCGGGTCTTATGCCCAGAACCGCCGCTTTGCGGTGACACCCTCGCACGGGAAGGTCGCCACTACAAAGCGCCGATTCTGCCGGCCTGATCGATCACAAAGAAGAAAAGAATACTTGAACAAATATTAACCCAAGTCCACAATCACATGTTATATATAAATATAAATGTCCACATTATATTAACTGAATACAAAGATAACAATAATAAGAAAAAGGGCTCATGCCCAGTACATCATGACCTCACTACAAGATCACTCGTGGAAGCTAACTACTAATCACTCTCTGATCCTGTGACTGGTGCTCCTGTACTAGACTGGTCCGCCTCCGTCTGCACCAGCCTCTGGTGTTGTTGCGTCTCCTCGATCCCCTAAAATGATATGATCCACCGACCGTTAGTCAAAAAAGACTAAGCCAATCCCCCACCCCTCCCCCGGTGACTCCTAGGCACCGAGCGGGAAGGATGAAGCGGAGGACAATAAGGGGTATAATCAAAAAGCAGATGACGGGGCATAATCTACAGGAAGAGTTCTACCACTACTCAAGTATATATACATAATCGAAGCAGTTAATAAAACATAGTAAGAGCAGGTAAAGAGTAAGTAAAGCGCAGTAAGTAAAGACAATAATAATAGAAAAGTAACCATTGATTTATAGGAATGCCCATACAAACCTATAGACCAAGTGGTCGTTTAGCATGGCCTATCGTATAAGAAGTCCCATAACCGACTTATACAATAGGGGTAGGGATTGAAATGCAATGTTTATGCTATGTCATGCAAGGTATGGTGTTAAATGTTATGTTCACACAAGTACAACTCACACACTACGACTCTATGTGCATAGACCTTTAGTTCCCCCTTTTTGGAGCTAGCAAGACTCCCAGGATACTCCCGTAGTGGCAAACGGAAGCGGTGGGTTGGGCCTCGCCCACCTCTAGGTTGGTATTCACACTACCATACCTAGACCTATCGTACGCCTCAAAGCAAAACCGCAGAGCATCTGCGTACTCTTACTGGCTGGACCACCAGACTTTTATGGCTATGTGTAAATTCCACACTTGTCGAGTCAACGTATTGACGTCGGTGTGAACGACCGTCCAATACCGAAGACCCACCACCTTCATGCACATGCTAACATGTTCTACTATATCCTGAGCCATAAACTCCCCGTGCTAACCTGCCCGTCATCAATAACCTTCCGAGCCACCGGCTCGCCGGACCAACCCGTCCGTACCAACAAACACTACTGAGTCACAAGCTCACCAGACAAATTAGTCTACTGCTACAACCACCAAGCCTACCACTCGTAAGACCAAACCGACTAATATTCCCATGATAACGGGGTGTGGGTGAGAGTATTATTAAGTTAATCTTGTATAACAACTTCTTACTCCTATGACTTATGGTTAATCTTGGACTTCCCGAGGATTACCATGTAAGGGGCTCGCTACGGTACTAGGAACTGTAATGGGATGACACCCCAAGGCTCCATTTCACAAGACACTTAGTGTTATTAGTATCTACCCATAAGAACACCCCTCTTATCATTTCACTTGAGCTAAACCTAAGTGCTTTATGACTTTCCAAGACGATCTTTCGTCGACCCCGAGTGCAACTAACCTCTAACTCACCAAGCACACCTTTACCATCTATAATCCTTCTTGTTGACCATCACACCTTTTCAACTAAACTAGGTAAACCACTTACCCCCCATTCCCTCCTAAGGATCCACTTGATTCTCAAATTTCACAGTTTTACTATACGCAAACCAAATGAGTTATATGAGTTGCATAAGAGGAGGTACTCCAAATATTCATCCAATTGACCCAAGATTATTACTGGGAGTCTATCATGATATTATATGACTAAGTCCAGAGAATCATAATTTCCCCTATTTATTTGGCATTTATTTTTAATTTCCTCAACATTGGCCAAGTATGAAATTTAACATGAAGTGTAGTCTATCCCTATGATATGGCCCCCATAAAATCAAGATAAATCCATCATGCCAAAAATATAGTAAATACTGAAATATCACAATTTTACAATAAGGAAATGTCCTCTACTTTTAATATTTAACTTATACCCAAATTTGTAGATTTATGAATGAACCACCAAAAATACTTACAGAACAATTATGGAAAAATTACCAGACCTTTGTATTAAACAGAAAAGTCTACTGACTAAATTGTAGAATTTATGGAAATCATTTTCTCACTTAAATAAATTCTTTAAGAAAAACCCAATAGGGATAAGTTATGAAGTAGCCTACTGATAAAAGTCTCCAAAAAATTATATAAAAATTTACAGAGCTTTCTAGTGCCTTGCAATGTCCTATAAACAATTTGCACAATTTATCAGAGAGTATTGGAACCTCATTTATTTTTCTTAGTCCTAAGACAAAGTAAATGCCTTGTGAATGAAGTACTTGTTAAATCATTTCAATAATTACACAAAAATTACCAGAGGTGTATATCATGATAATAAGGACGCTACCAAAGTTTCATCATCATCCAAGACCATTTAAGCATGCAAATTTCTCTTATAAGGAATTTCCTTAAAGGGGTTATGACCTATTTAAATGGTAATAATTGTTCCTAAAATTCTTATAAAATTACCTAGGGCCTATTTACCCCCTATAAACTTATCCACCAAGTTTCATAACCATTCAAGGATTTTTGACCTCATGTCCTTCACAAGGTCCTACATGCACACCTAGGGCTAAAACTAGTGTCCTAGGGCATAACCACCTCCACACCATCCATATCACTCATGGAGGTGTTTTAGGTGATCCTAAACCAGTGGCCAAGGTTTCATCTCATGGTGAGGAGATTTGACCACAATACCCCAAGATAAACATCATGCCCTAATTTTGACCTAATTAGACCCAACTTAGGTTAACCAATTTCCAAACTAAATCAGTCCCAATTGGTTTGAGATTTTTATTAGGGTCATGTGATAACCCTATAAAGTACCCACTAAACTTTGGAGGGCATTGAAGGTAATTTGACCCAATAATTAATTAATATATAATTTATGAAATTATTACAAAACCTTAGAAAAATGTTCTCCTAAAATTCCCATCTTTATATATGATGTGTGTGTAGGTGTAAGTAGACTATGTTTCAAATCTCAAGTCCATATCATTTCCCAACCAAAAGTTATTCAAGAAATGGTGGCTGTCCTACACTAGGGACCAAACCCACCAAAATGGACCTACAGGGAGCTACAGAACTCATTTTGGGGTGAAATTAATTTTAAAATAAAGTAGACTCCAAGGGCTATAACTTTGGTGTTGACCACTTGTTCATCAGAGGACCCTAAGTATTTTTAATAATTAAATCTATGTACAGCAAAATATGTGGCAGAAAATATAATTTCATAAGGATTTATACTATATGATTCAACACGAATCCTGAAGCAAATCCGATGGTAGCTGGTCATCTTCCTCCTCCAGCCAAGGGTGGAGATTTACCCGACCTGTATCCTATCTACCATGGTTTTCCCGGCCACCCACGCCCCTCCCCAGCCGGCCAATGCCACCACCACCTTCCTTGAGGTGGTGGCCGGCGATGGGAGGTGTTGGCCGGCCGGTGGTGGCCGGAACCGGTGGTTTTGGCAAGAAGAAAATCTCCAATAAAAGGAGATTTCGGCCATGAAGTTGGAGGACCAATTGGCCCCAATCCTTGCCGATTTATGAAGTAGATCTACCCACTAGAGAAGAGGAGAAGAACCAGACCTGAGTGGAGCCTTGAAGCCTTGCGTTTGGCCCATCACCATGGCCGACCTTGGAGCTTGGATGTCATGCCGATTTGAGACTAGGATGCACAATTTCTTCTGGAATGTTAGGGGTTTCACTCCTCTCAGTCTTTTGAAGATGATAGAGAGCTTCATTGAGGGAGAGGGAGTGTGTAACCTCTATTTGCCATGAATGGCCATTAAAGCTATTTTCGGCCACCATGAAAATCCTCCAAATTCAGCCCCCTTGTGGCCGACCCTGGCTATTAAACTCCTCCAAATTAATTAGCGGGAAAGTACCAAGCCTTGGGAGGTGAAGAGAGGAAGCCTTTGGCCTCCTAAGCCATGAATGGCCATTATTTCTCTCTTTCTCTCCACCATTTTTTGGTGAAAATGGGGTTTCTCTCTCCTAATCATCATTTATAGAAATTGGATGGCTCTTTGAGTAATTCTCAGCCTCCTAGACTAATGGCTACTCCAATTGGGCTTAGCCCAAGTAGATTGGGCTTGATTATATCAAAATAGGTCATTTTGACCTAAATTTAGGGAGGAGTTGACTTTGGTCAATTTGTCCATTTGGGTTGGCCCCAATGGGTGGCTAGTGACCCATTGCACTCCCCTAAGGGTTAGAAAGGTCTAGGTTGGATCAATTTGGCAAGGTGGAGGCCAATTGACCCACAATAGGGCAATTTGACCAAAATAGGGCTAGAGTTGACTTAGGTCAAATTGGCCAATTTGGTGGCTCCATGATGGAGGTTTTTGGTCCATTGGGTCCCTAATAACCTTATAAGGGTAGGAAAAAGGTCAATTTGGCATGGTGGAGGCCAATTGACCCTAATTAGGCTTCTTTGACCAATTTAAGGTTAGGGTTGACTTTGGTCCAATTTGGCATCTTTGGTTGACCCCAATGGGTCCTAGATGCTCTAAGGGACCCTACAAAGGGTTAGGTGTGCCATGGTGGGGTCAAAGGGTCAAGGTGAGGCCCTAAAGTCCAACCCTAAGCTTGGTAATTGTAAATTGCTATTTGCAGACCAAGGTGCTCTTCTCCTTCAAGCCTAAGGCCAAGTGATCTCTTCAAGCTTCCTAGGGTTTTGTCATGACCTAGTCATAACAAAACCACTCTAGGGGTCTAGCTGTTTGGGGGATGTTACACGGGATGAACAGGTACAGTCTGACCCACTGTAGGGTCCTACACCACAGGCTGCTGCACAGCGACTGTAGTCATCAACGTCTGAATCTGCGATTGCATCGCGACTAATTGCCTGGACAGAGCCTCATTACTTTGTCGCAGACTCTCGATCATGGCTTCACTCTGAGCACCCGAAGACTCACCCTCAGATTGAGGCGTCAACCTCGTCACAACACGCCTCTGTGACATATCTATAAATACGAATAAACGGCTCATCAAAATCCTAGCTTGGAACTGGAACTACTCAGCTTAGCTCGAACCAAAACAGGAAAAGACACTTGCTCCAGCTACTACCTTGCTCTGGGTTTTTATACAAAAGATGTTATGCTTTAACTTAGGATGATATACTACCATCCTTTGACTCTTGTGCATGTCACATGGATGTATGAATGTTTAAACCTTCTTTTCAAATCATGTGTGTACGAGTGTCATCATATAAATCTTTAGCTTGGCACGGGTGCTTTATGCGATGTTATGATATGTACGTTGTGCTATGCATTCTAAGAAAAGCCTTAATGCATGTTATGAGCGGCGTACGCATGAAATATTATGCACCTCATAATACATAATATCGCATGCAACGAAAAAGAAAAACGTGCTAATGGGCATTCATGTGATGATGGTTATGCATCCCATACTACATAACCGTCACATGTTGCCACCTATGGTGGATCCATATACAAACACATATTATGCATCCCATACTACATAATATGCCCCGTATACTTTTTATCATGCTATGAGTGTAGTGTTCATGCTTCAGCCAAGACGTACAGATGACACTTCGGTGTGTGTATGCAATGAGACAAGATGATTAACACCATATCAGAAAAAAAGTCGTTCGACCAATTTGTCAAACAAACCAATCTCTGATACCAACTGTCACAACCCGCATTTTCTCCATATTAAATAATACATCAGAGTAAGAGAAAATATGTGTCATGATGCCATGTCATGCAGAGGACAACTGCAGACGCTCAGGCAGCTCTACTTTCACATTTTTTCTTTAGGGAACCATGAACTTTATGTTTAAAACTTAATTTGAGTTTAAAGTTTTCGAACATCGTGTACCTCGGTTTAATGGATCAACTAGTCCATACGTACATAAGAAAGTATAAATTTACGCAACGGAAAATACCTAATTTACTTTAATTTACCCTATATGAGCATGATGAACTAACCAACATTCTAATGATATGCACTTCTAGATTTAGTATAAGTAAAAAGAGTTCTCTTACGAGTTTCAAAATAGAAGGACGATAGTTTTAAAAGTGATGTCATGTATGAAGAATTATGCAGATTTTTGTACATAAAATATCTACTATGCAACCTAACATAAAATCTTCCCAAGAGCATTTGCACTAATCACAAGGCAATAGTAGTAGCATAAACATAGCAAGACAAAGTCTAACACAGAAAAAATTAGGCTATGGGCGTCAACAAACTGACACGAACCCATCACCCCAACAAGTTCTCAAAAGAAATCTAAAAGTCTACCTCTCAAGCGAGAGTAAGAAGACAACTAGCAAATCTGAAGAAAACAGATCTTGGTCAAGAAAAGGTATCGAGTTGCCCAAGAAATGAATCACTATCCCAGCCAAAAGCAGTACTGAGGCGGAGGCGTTCTTTCCAACCAACCATCAGGCCAAAACATACAACCAAGGAACAAAAGCACTGCGGTGGTGGTTACAGCCCACACAACCAACAGTCTACACATCCATGGAAAAGAAAACAGACACTGGTAGTGGCCAATTCGTCCACCCACAGTCCAAAAACAACCAACTGGGAATAGTGGTTCACAAAATCCTGACCAAAGCAGACACCACAGAAAAACCCGGAAAACAATTTCAAGAGAAACCTAACCTTACGACGAATTCGTCGAAATGCATTCGACGAGCCCAAGGGATATCGACGAATTCGTCGAAATACTATCGACGGATTCGTTGAAATACTATCGACGAAACTCAAAGGCACTTAGCGAAAATACTAAGGAAGACGACGAAGTCGGCGAAAGCCTAATCCTACGGACGGATTCGTCGAAATGATATCGACGAATTTGACTTGGTAGATTTTGAATTCGTGTATTTTGACGAGTTTGATGAATTACTTGACTAATTGGGTCAGATACTCAAATTTTAGCAGAAAACGATGTATAATAAGTCTTGTCTAAACTAGATTAGAAGTAAAAGTGGTAAAGGATGAACCATAATATGGCAAGGGGGAAGAATCCACCACTTGCCTCAAACTTTTCGAAGAAGATGGCCTCCAACGCTCTCCACGTCGTAGATCGACCGCTAGAAAACCTCGAGGAACGATCTCTGAAACTTTTGGGGCGAAAGAGGGTTAGGGCTACCGGCTCCAACCTCAAAAATCTACGAAACTGGAAATACTTACCGCACACGCGAAGGGCTCGGCGAGAGCTTTCTAGATCTATGCTCCGGCGAAGATTTCGTGCTCCGGAGCTCCTGTGGCGGCGATCTGAAGGCTCGCGAAAAAAACGTCGCTCTCGGTTCGCGAAAAGGTCGGGAAGAAGAAGAAATAGGGTTTTCGGTTTTGTTTTCTTACGGAGGGGAAAGATAAGCTATATATATAGTTATAATTATAATTATAATAGTAATAATAATAATAATATATTTATTTATAACTATTAACGAGGAAGAAGGAGAAGGGTCGGTTCGCCAAGGAATTAAGGAAGCATTCGACGAACGCTGAAAGGCCTGCCTGGTTTCGTCAAATGAAATATCAAAACAATAATAATTACTGTACTTCACGCCTTCACTGGAGGCAATATCGTCGGGGAAGGCTAGCAGTTCGTCGAGCTTTACGTACCTGTATTATTATTATACATAATTATTAAACGTATGGTAATATTATTATTAAAGAGAAAATATTAAACGGACGCTGATGTCGACGAAATTCGCACCAAAGGAGAACGGCGGCGCTACGAATCCGACGGAGAAGTCGGAATCAAAATCCGACGTACCGTTTTCGAGATATAAATTTTCGAAGTTTTACGACGATGGATAAATATACAAATCTTTGAAAATTCACCGAGGCTTTAAATATCGCTCGGATCGCCACGAAACTTTAAGGGTCTATCTAAAATTAAATAATCCAATTCCCTAACGTAAAAATTTCCAATTCCGGGTAGTTTCAAAATTTGGTCGACACGACCCAACGGATACAAAAACGCACAAACGGCGGCGCTCTGCTAACTCCGCGCTAACGTAACGCCCTATGCCATAATGACGTCAATACAATATTTCCAAATAATAGCCAAAAATTCAGGGGCGTTACACCAACGCACCAGCCCACCACCGCACCACCGCACCAACGTAATTTCAAATATATGTTGCCTTTGAGAATATAATTGCTACGGGAATAAAACATGCTGCCTTCGAGATAGTATTCCTTTGATAATAAAATGTGTCTTATGGAAAATAAATATGCCTTAAAATAATTCAGTGCGCGTAAGGAGTTTTTTTCTGTACCATAAATATAGCATATATGATGGATGGTCTGAAAGGACAACCCATATGATATTAGAACTACGCTGGTTTGAATCTGTATAGCTGGGAAACGGAGTACGCAAGCGGCAGTTGTTGAAAGACTGCTTCAACCCAAAGGGGAGTCCGAATACCACTCCCCACTCAGAAACTTTACTACACTTGTGCTTATTAGGTATTTCTATTTATTTTATATTGTTCTGATGAATCTAATGAGCGCAAGTGACAGGTACACGGGGGTGGACAAGTGTATGCATGTGACAAATCAAGGAAAAAGATAGAAGTGATAGGTACAAGTGAGTAGTAATGTTATGGTAATGTAAAAGTCATGAAAACAAAAGCAAAGGTGTGCAAGATAATATATTTTGTATTTAAGCTTTTACGGTCATTTATTGTGCTGAATACTAATATAATATTAAAGAATGTGTTTTACATAAAATATAAATATGGTGATGGTTGTAAATGATAGTAAATGGATCAAGAAGCAAGATATTTAATTATTTTATTTTGGTTATTCGTATACAAATTAACTTAATTGCTTGCACCACCGCACCGCCTCACCGCACCGCCGCACCATCGCACCACCGCACTGCCACACCGCCGCACCGCCGCACTACCACATCACTGCACTACCACACCACCGCACAAACGCACCGACACACCAACGCAAATACGTGCTTTCAAATATATGTTGACTTTGAGAATATGTTGCTTTTGAGAATATAATTCTTTCGGGAATAAAACATGCTGCCTTCGAGAAAGTATTCCTTTGATAATAAAATGTGCCTTATGGAAAATAAATATGCCTTAAAAGAATTCAGTGCGCCTAAGGATTTTTTTCGGTACCATAAATATAGCATATATGATGGATGGTCCGAAAGGACAACCCATATGATATTAGAACTACGTGGGGTTGAATCTGTATAGCTGGGATACGAAGTACGCATGCGACGGTTGAGGAAAGCCTACCTCAACCCAAAGGGGAGTCCGAAAACCATTCCCCACTTAGATACTTTACTACACTTGCGCTTATTAGGTATTTCTATTTCTTTTATATTGTTCTGATGAATCTAATGAGCGCAGGTGACAGGTACACAGGGGTGGACAAGTGTATGCATGTGATAACTCAACGCAAAAGATAGTGGTGATAGGTACAATTGAATAGTAATGTCAGGGTGATGTAAAAGCCATGAAAAGAAAAGCAATGGTACGCAAGATAATATATTTTTTATTTATGCTTTTACGGTCATTTATTGTGATGAATACTAATATAATATTGGATAGGCGTTTACAGTCATTTATTGTGCTGAATACTAATTTATTGCACCCTGCTTTTTTATTCTTGAAACTTTGCACCCTCCAAAACACCAAATGCACCCTCAAATTCCAAATATCTATATTCTAAATTTTATTTAATCTATTTATTTGATATTTGAGGGCATTTAGGTCAATAAACGCAATCAGAAATGCTAAACCCCCCGCAGCTAGGGTTTTTGATCATTTCTCCCTCGCAAGCAGCGACCCCCAGACGATGATCTTCCCGCATCTACCGCGACCAGCCGACGATCCCCCCTTCTGCCGGAAGTGAGTATTTCCCGACGCTTCCTTGCTTCTACCGTGACTACAACTATTTTGATGAATAATACTCGATTCCCCTAGCAGGCATGCCTCACCTTCGGATGAAAAATTCAGGGCCATAATCGGTGTTCTTTACGGAGGTATTTTGCATTCCCCCCAATCTTCACGGTTTTAGTCTTCAGTTTTCCCCCTCAAAGCCATACCCGATTCCCCTAGCAGGTATACCTCTAACTTCAATTAATTTTGTAGTCTTCAATTAATTTTGTTGTACTTTAGCTATTTAGGTTTGGATGAATGTAAAATTGATTTCGAGTTTATGAAATCAAAAAATTTATTTCAGATTTTATGGATTTCATATATTGCAAAAATGATCAAATGTATGGAGGTAATGATGATAATGCTCCAATAGTAGACGTTCAACATAATAGCGACTCAATGAGTACTGAGGACGACACAGATGGTACTGATTCCACTTTCACTGATGGATTCGAAGATGGTGATTATTATAGAGATGATCTCTATTTTGATGAAAATATAGATGAAGTTGTAGAATGGGTTTGAGCGAAAGAGCAAACTCAAATGGTTGTAGGAAGCAATTCTCTAATCAACTCCAACAACAAAAAAGTAAATCAACATATTATCAATTTTATCAAGGTGATGCAGGTAACTCAAATTTTGATTTTCAAGTTGGGCTATGCTTTAATACATCTCAAGAGTTTAGAGATGTAGTGCGGACGTACTTAAATATGCATGGGAGACCGATTAAATTTACAAAAACTGTAGTGACAAAGTGCAGTTTACTTGCTAATGTGGATGGGTAATGTACGATGCATTCATCTCTAAGAATGTCAACACCTTCCAAGTGAAGACTATCAAAGGAGAACATTCATGCTATAGAGCCTCAAGTTCAAAACATTGTATGTTGAAGAACCATATGATGTTTACTTGGTATGATCGGCTCATGAAGAATCATATTTTGTTTGTTGAAGAAATATATCTATTTCAGGAGTATGTTTTATTAGTATTATCCTGAATTTATGAATTCATGCGTGGATGGATGATTTATTATGAAGAATCTTGAGGTTTATGAATATGAATTTCAAAGTTTATTATGAAATTTTGGTTGGACAGGAGAGTAAGCATAGTTGGAGGAAATTCTATTTTATAGGTTGAGCGCAGAAAACGATTAAAAAATCTGCTTTATAGGTATAACACACGAAAATAGTGCTTAGAATTCTATTTTGTATGTTGTTTTACTCGTGATACTATCATTGTTAGACATTGCTGGAGGAATACTGGAGAATTTGTCGGGCTACACCTAATACAAATATGCAGGTGTGGTCATTGTATTACAAATTTACTGGAGGAAGGCTGTAGGAATGCTTGATTTTTTCTTGAGGCATTTGCTGGAGGAATGCGGGAGTAAGGTGATTTCCCGAGTAAAATTCTGCTGCAGGTTGAACACAGTGGTCTGTTAAAACCCCCGATAAAACCCAGACCAAAATACCCCCCCTCCAGTTAATCATGCCTTGTATAATATTAGAATAAAGGAGTTATATAAAAGCAGGGTGCATTTGGTGTTTTGGAAGGTGCAAAGTGCCAAGAATTAAAAAGTAGGGTGCAAAATGCCAAACCCCCCTAATTGGGTGGGTGGGTGTGCAAAGTGCCAAAAGTCTCGAAGGGGGGTTTTATTGGATTTGATGGCGCCCTTAGAGGGGGGGGGGGGTGAATAAGGGGTTTACTGTTTTTAAGGTAAACTGGCAAATTTTATAAAAACAGAAAAACTTTTCGGCCCTGTAGCTAACGCCTGGCATTATATAGTTAACGTTGGGCGTTATCTCCTCAAAAATATTTTTGCAGAAATATTCAAAGTGATTTTACTTGCACAATCTTAAGTGAAATAAACTTTCAGACAATCAGAGATAATAAAATGAGTATTATTTATTTCAAGAAGAAGATTACAAAACATTTAATTTCAATAATGCTTGAAATAAAGGCGACAAGATAAAAATCACTTTTTTGTTCCTTCACCGGTCCTTCTCCAAAGGACCGGTTGGCTATAGCCTATCTATCCCCAGATAAGGCCTCTAGCCACCCCCTAGATCTACCCTTGACCTAGTCGCCACACACAAGGCGGCGAATTACCCCCTAAGCCGCACAAGGACCTAGTCACCGCACGCAAGGCGGCGAATTCACTACCGTTACAAGAAAATATAAAAAGACAATGATAAAATCAGAACAAAAGACTCCCTATATTGAAGAGCACTGAAGGAGATGTTGAAAACACGCTATGATCATCATCTGAGTTGAAGCGAGCGTCCTTCTTCAAATTGCACCGTTGAAAATCTCCTTCTCACTCTTGTTCCTCAATGGTGGTGTTGGGAGTTCTCTCTGAATTCGGAATGAAATGCTCTCTCAGATCTCTAGAATGAAGGCTTCAATACATCTAACTTGAGAAAACGAAATCAGGTCTTTAAATCGACACGAGAGCTAACGTCTGGCATTAAGAGTTAGCGCCAGCGTTAAGCATCGTGTACGCCAGTTGCTGAGATCGTGCAAACCGTCGGGATTGTGGCAGATCGTGACTCAACGCGGGCGTTAAGAGTCAATGTTGGCGTTGTCTCTGGCTTCTCGACGGATTCCTTCTCGATGACATTTCATCTCGACGGATCCTTCTTGATGAAACTTAACGCGAGGCGTTAACTACTAACGCGGGGCGTTAACTCTCTTTGTAGAGAATCGTCAACAATCAGCATCCTGTTCATAGGGTTATAATATAACTATAGTACCTGCACACTATAAACACAAGCAAGATCAAATACATAGTGTGATTTGTTATTTCTCAAACTAAGAGAAGTGGAACACAAGCTCCAACAATCTCCCCCTTTTCATAATAACAAATCCACTAATAAGAAATAAAATATAATTAAAGTAGTGTTTATAGTATATGTTAAGCGTTATAAACATACATACTCCCCCTATGTGGATACTCCCCCTACATGAGCGCATTTCCTAATTACTACATAAATCATAAATTTCTCTAATTTATTTCTTTAATTGAATCTCCCCCTTTTGTTATAATTAAAAGGAGGTAGGATGAGTAGTATTAAGTTTCCTTTGCGCACTAAGTAGAAATAAATGCAACATTTTGAAAAAAATAGTGAAAACAGCGAATGCAATATTG
Source organism: Dactylorhiza incarnata (assembly GCA_033032865.1). NCBI lineage: Eukaryota > Viridiplantae > Streptophyta > Magnoliopsida > Asparagales > Orchidaceae > Dactylorhiza > Dactylorhiza incarnata. Next base: position 255,948 of record JAWHQI010000479.1, read on the forward strand.
AACATTCTTAAGAACTTGTAAGAACAAAATATAATAAGCGTTTAAAGTAAATAAGTAGATGTTTTGAATTTAGATATAAAAGTTGCAAGTTCATTTGTAATTTGTAACAAAAAGTAGCAATCAAGATTATAAAAATATCAAGTAAAGATATGTTTACAATGTAAATAAATTTGCATTTCTAGTATACAAAAACATTCTAAAGATCATGCGTTGCTATCTAGTGCATTTACTCATGATTGTAGAAAATTGTATAGAGAAATTTTTAGTCCAATTCTCATGAGTGGAGGTATTATAAATGATAATGATGTGTTCAATAAGTGTGTTTTGATAATGTATACAAGAGTATAAATCAAACCACATGAAACTATGTAATGTAAGAACATAACTTGAATTGAACATAAACAACTTTACTTCCACAAATTTCAATGCACATAAAGTTTTTCATTTTTATTTTTAAAGAGAAGTGGTGAAAACTTTGTTTTCACAAGACACTTTACAATTCTTTCCAAGGTGCTCGACCTCACAATGCTCATTAAAACTTATCAGGAGGGTGAGTAGTGCTTGGTGGAGTTAACCTTGTCATTCATTATTTGCTTTTTAGATTAGTGACTAAGGACTCCGAATTCACTTATTTTTGCAAACATAGAAATTTTATTTTAAATACCATATTTCTCTAAACACAAGTGCATGAAGAACTAAGAATTCAAGAAAGAATTCAATGTTGTGTAGGTAAACTATTTATGAGATTCAATATAAGTTCTTATACTACACAATTATGCAATAAGATTTAAAACACATGTATATTAACAAAAAGGGTGTAAGTGAGAAAATCATTATCAAAGATAAAAACTTTACTCATACTTAGAGGCATGTAAAACATTTCTACACATGTAATCTATAACCAATTTTGTTTTTGCACATTTGAAGATGATATTCAAGGCATGATAAAATCAAAACAATGTTTTTAAGAAACTTGAAGGTTTAAATTAAACATTGTAAAAAAAAACCTTTAAGCAATATATATAATTATCCTTGAAATAAACATTTAAGCACATAATTATTTTTTTTGTTTTTAATTTTTGAAGTAAATAACAACAAACAAACAAACATAAAAAATTTAATTTTTTTAGCATAGAGGCTAACGCTAGGCGTTAGCTTCTTAACGCCGAGACAGAACACCAATTTTTGACTTTTTGAAAAATCTTTTTCATGATAAATTTGTAATATAAATAGGCCTTCTTACAGTTGAAATTTCAGACATTATGAAGTTGATATGAATGCTCTTTTAGCGTGTTTTTGGCGGTTTGTCTATAGTTTTTATATTTTTATTGATTTTTGAATTTTTTAAAAATAATGCAAACAAATATAACAAAGTACATAAGATAATTTTGATAGCCTTTTATAAGGGTTAAAGTGACATTTCTAAGACACCTAATTCTAACCTAAGCATGTGAAAACATGCATCGGGTAGAGGTTTGGTAAAAATGTCGGCAAGTTGTCATTCAGTCCCTATAAAGCTAATTTTAACATGTTCCTTCTTTATATGATCTCTAATGAAATGATGTCGGACATCTATATGTTTCGATCTAGAGTGATGTACGGGATTGTTTGTGAGATCTATAGCGCTCTTGTTGTTACACTTTAATTCTATGTTATTTAGATGAACACCAAAGTCTTCTAACGTTTGGGTCATCCACAAGGCTTGTGCACAACAACTACCTAGTGCGATATATTCGGCCTCGGTGGTGGAGAGGGCAACAGAATTCTGTTTCCTACTCGACCATGATACGAGTGAAGGGCCAATAAATTGGCATGTACCACTAGTGCTCTTACGATCTAATGAACATCCTGCATAGTCTAAATCAGAAAAACCTTGTAGAATAAAATAATCATTATGAGGATACCATAAGCCTAATCTAGACGTTCCGATTAGATATCTAAAAAAATGTTTTACCGCTTTTAAATGTGATTCTTTTGGGTTAGCTTGAAATCTAGCACATAAGCAAACGGAAAACATAATATCGGGTCTAGATGCGCTTAAATATAGCAATGAGCCTATCATCCTCTATATAATGTTTGATCAATGGAAATACCTGCTTCATCTGTTCCTAATTTTAGTGATGAACTCATTGGTGTATTAGCTTGTTTTAGGTTTTCAAATCCAAATCTTTTAAGAATATCATGAACATATTTAGTTTGACAAATAAATATACCATCTTGTTTTTGTGAGATTTGAAATCCTAGAAAATAAGTGAGTTCTCCTACCAAGCTCATTTCAAATTCATTTTTCATCACTAAAATTACTTCATTACATAACTCTTCATTAGTGGCTCCAAAAATGATATCATCAACATAAATTTGCAATATAATCAAATCATTATCTACATGCTTAATGAAGAGTGTATTATCCGCACTTCCCATTTTATAATCATACTTTATCAAAAATAATGTCAATCTATCATACCAAGTACGTGACGCTTGCTTCAATCCATAAAGCGCCTTTTCTAACTTATACACATGATTAGGAAATTTTTCACTCACAAAACCGGGGGATTGTTCTACATAAATATCTTCTTTTATAATCCCATTCAAAAAGGCATTTTTAACATCCATTTGAAATAATTTAAATCATTTAAAACTTGCAAATGCAAGAAATATTCTAATAGACTCAAGGCGAGCACGGGTGCAAAAGTTTCATCAAAACCTACCCCTTCGATTTATGAATATCCTTGTGCAACTAGTCTATCTTTATTTCTTGTTATCCTAGAGTCACCATCTAGTTTGTTTTTGAAAATCCATTTGACTCCAATAACCGGATGATTAGATGGACTCTCTACTAAATTCAAAACCTTATTACGTTCAAATTGATTTAATTCATCATTCATAGCTAAAAACCAAAATTCATCCTTTAAAGTGGTTGAAACATTTTTTGGTTCTATTTCGGATACAAAACAAAGGTTTGAAAAAGACTCATGTAAAGAAGAACAAGTACTTACCCCTTTCGATGTTTCTCCTATCACAAGCTCCTTTGGATGATCCTTAGTAAACTGCAACACACTTGGACGAACATATTCTACTATTTCATCTTCTTTCTCCTCTTTTTCTTCATCTTTTTCTCCAAGCGATTCATCATCCTCATGCTCCAATGGGGAAATAGGTTTGTTGTGGGTCGTTCAACGCTCTCCTGAGCCGGTCGAGCTGAATCGTCTTAGCTCAAGAGTGAGCCGAACGCGCAAACAGTCAAAAAAGAGAACCAACAGTAGACAGCAGGATTTTAATGTGGAAAACCTCAAAAAGGGAAAAAACCACGGGGCCTAGCCCAGTTCTGAATGATCCATTAGTGTTGTGAGTTACAGAGAGTTGTTTTTTGATGGTGACATGCCACCGCTCGTTACAGAGATTTTGCTAAGTCCTCGGGAGCCGAGCATGGTGAAGCGTGCTCTGAGACAGCTTTAGGCAGAGCGGTGCGAAGCGGCCTGGAGCGAAGCTCTGTGGAGCGGCCTGGAGCGGAGCGCTGCGGAGCGGCCTGGAGCGGAGCGCTGCCAAACGGCCTTGAACGGAGGGCCGCGGAGCACCCTGGAGCGAAGCGCTGCGGAGCGGCCTAGATCGGAGCTCTGCGGAGTAGCCTGGAGCGGAGCGCTGCGGAGCAGCCTGGAGCGGAGTAGCTTGGAGCGGAGCGCTGCGGAGCAGCCTGGAGCGGAGCGCTGTGGAGCAGCTGGGAACAGAGCACTACGGAGCGGAGTAGCCTGGAGCGGAGTGCTGCGGAGCAGCCTGGAGTGGAGCGCTGCGGAGCAGCCTGGAGCGGAGCGCTGTGGAGCAGCCTGGAGTGCAGCCCTGCGGAACAGCCGGGAACAGAGCGCTGCGAAGAAGCCTGGATCCAAGCCACCGAGATCCTCCCAAGTTCTTGAAGTAAAGCTGGAATGTTGAGGGAGATCTTTGAGGGTAGCTCGAAGTTCGATGAAGATCTTCCAAGAGTCCTTGCCGGAAAACTCAAGAGCTCTTTCTTCTCCCCAGTGCCAAAAAGTCCCTTCAAATGAAGGCATTGCCCCCCTTTTATAGTTTTTGAGGAGGGCGTTCTGGTAATTGCGTCATGCCGATTTCTGTACGAGCGAATAAGAATGCTTGATTCGGGGTACACAGATCGTCAACTTTGAGATTATGACGAGTTTGCCCATGGTCACGCTGGGCAGCCTGGACAGCCTCCCTGGTGGTGGTGGTGGCCGGCGATCGCCACCGGCGATGGATGATAGTGGCGCCTCTTGAGGATCATACGAGAGCGGAAGCATTTCCCGTGGAGCGGAAGCGAGCGGGAGCGCTTCCTGCGGAGCAGGAGCGAGCGGAAGCGCTCGTACGGAGCAGGAGCGAGTGGAAGCGCTCGTACGGAGCAGGAGCGAGCGGAATCGCTCGTACGGAACAGGAGCGAGCGGAAGCGCTCCTACGGAGCAGGAGTGAGCGGAAGCGCTCCTCCGGAGCAGGAGCGAGTGGAAGCGCTCTTACAGAGCAAGAGCGAGCGGAAGCACTCTTACGGAGCAGGAGCGAGCGGAAGCGCTCTTACGGACCAGGAGCGAGCGGAAGCGCTCTTACGGACCATGAGCGAGCGGAAGCGCTCTTATAGAACATGAGCGAGCGCAAGCGCTCTTACGGAACATGAGCGAGCAGAAGCGCTTCCTGCGGAGCAGGAGCGAGCGGGAGTGCAAGAGCACTTCCCGCAGAGCAGGAGTGAGCGGAAGCGCTCTTACGGAGCAGGAGCGAGCGGAAGCTCTCTTACGGAGCAGGAGCGAGCAGAAGCGCTCTTACGGAGCAGGAGTGAGCACAGCGCTTCCTGCGGAGCAGGAGCGAGCGGGAGCGCAAGAGCACTTCCTACGGAGCGGGAGCGGGCGGAAGCGATCTTACGGAGCAGGACCGAGCGGGAACGCAGGAGCGCCTCCCGCGGAGCAGGAGCGAGCAAAAGCACTCTTGCAGAGCAGGCAGGAGCCGAAGCGCTCTCTAAGCTGCTTAGTTGCAGGATTTTGACCGGGCATTAGAGCTAGATCTGCCTCACGGGTCCGGGCGAGGCTGCGATGAGAAACATTCGGTCTGACTCAACCCGAGCCCTTTTAGGGGAATCCCATCAATTGCCCCCCAGTTTTCGAAGGCAAAGACTTACAGTCGATGGTCCGAAAATTTCTTCCATTCGTCATGTGCCCGCGAGAGTGTGTCTCGCCACAGCGGCCCTAGTACTTTGTAGCGGGAAACTTCCGCCTTACAATCAGGCTAACCAGGTGCCTACTCGGACGCGATCCCCTCTGCTTATTTGAGAGTGTTCGAAAAATTAATGACCAACGCCACTTCCAAAATTGGAGCATTCTACCCCCCTTATGTGTTGATAAATCAATTGAACCAGCAAGCTGATCATCAATGGATATCAATGGAGCCACAGTAGCTGCAGAAGAAGACCCATCATGAACATTTGCAGCATTCACGTTCTCCAAATTATTCACTCTGCATATATTTTCCATATCCTCATTACTGCTTTGATGTTGGGTTCCCCCAAAAAGTACTGGCAACATTTTCATTGATGCTCATCAAACCCAGTCCCTGCTCACGGACCGAACCCGTTCGAAGAAATTCCCCAGCAAACGACCATATTCCGGCAAGCTCAGCTGTCGATGGGCAGCCCGAGTAGTAGCTAGTTTTCTCTCTTTTATGACCTGAAGATGATGGGCTGGACCCATGTTCATTCCATTCACAATTCTGGCAAAGAGAAATACTCTCCTCAATGCATCTAATAGTTGCAGGTTGTGAGCAGCATTGATTGCATGAGGCACTTGCGGGGCTGTCGCGCTCAGAGAATGCATCCCGCTACGCACGGTGCGCAGAGCTGCCACGCCCAGAACTTAGGTTGTCGTGTCTTGTTGATCAAAACTTCGAACTCCATGCTTTTTTGACTTGTGGGCTTAATTTTTGACCTCAAGTGGAGTTAATTAGAATCCATGGTCATTAATGTGTATTTCTGTCTTTGTTCAAGCTCCTGTTGTTTCTCTACCTCCATCTGGAGAGATCACAGAGTTTGGTCCATGTTCCTCTGAATTAGTATGTAAGAACTTTCCAGTTCTGAAATTGAATTCAGTTCAGATTTGACGAGTTCATCCGCGATTCTGATGTTTTTGGAATCGTAAGGAATGTGGGCTTTCTGAAGCTGAATATACGCAGACTTCAGAGAAGAAATGGAATCAAAAAGTTTCGAAACTATGGCTTCTGCGGAGTGTTCTGAACCTGCGAAGTGGGCGAAATCGAATGGATGGGGGTGGATTTTACGGTCTCGACCATTATCGCAGCAACCGATATCTTCGTCTTCGTAGGTGTCGATTTGGGAATCTCGAGCGAGATTAGAGTTTTCGCCGGAGTTAAACATTCCGGAAGATCTCGGCCTGCGCAGCTTCGGTAAGTTGTGGAAGATCGCATGAGGCACCTGCGAGCGCGGCCTTTCGTACGTAGTTCAGCGTGGCACTGCCGCGCTCATGCCCGCGTGGCACTACCGCGCGCAGGCCAGCGCGGCACTGCCGCGCGCAGGACAGGGAGGCACTGCCACACGCAGGCCAGCGCGGCGCAGGCCAGGGCGGCACTGCCATGCGCAGGCCAGGGCGGCACTGCCGTGTGCAGGCCAGGGTGGCACTGCCGTGCGCAGGCCAGGGCGGCACTGTCGCGCGTTTGTCAGTGCGGCACTGCCGCGCGCTGGCCAGAGCTTGAGAGCTCGTTGGAGGAGCTTCACCGGAGTAGATCTGGAAGGTGGGCGGCCATGGAGGCGGAGCAGCGAGGTGCAGGTTTCGTCCCTTGGAAGCTCGCCGGAGACGGATGCTCGCCGAAGGAGGAGAGAGAGAGACGGCGTGCTGCTGGTTTTGGACCAGGTAGATGGAGGAGGAAAAAAGTTTGATATGGCGAAGAAATATTTGATTCTACTTTTATTCATATTCCCATAGCAGATATGAGCTTCTATGCGCCAGACAAAATAATGTGGCCAGGAAAGCAGTCCTTTTTTTTGCAGTACGAGTTGAAAGATAAGTTATTCTAGTCATGAATGCGGTGCTTATGAACCGTCGTTCGTGAACGATTAACCTCACCTAAGGAACTTCATCCACTTTTATGTTCAAAACTAGTTTTCTTTTCTTGGTGGCGGCCATAACCATTGCATTGCCAATCATGCACACTCCATGATGGTAGCGTTTTTGTCCAAACGCACAGGAGCAAAAACGTCATGCTAAACGGAGTCTAAATCTCTCCTTGACCAAGGACCAAACCTGAGTTTGGGATTGAGTCAAAGTAAAACAATGAACTTAATTGGAGTACTTTTGGATAGGATTGTGTAGAATATCAATGTGTTCGTTTATGCTCAACGGTGACCAATTTAGGTTAGCACGGGAGCTCCTGATTGTGCAGGGACCAAGGAGAAATGGGAAAGCGAGGCCTATGCGTTTGCGTTTGACTTTGAACGTGGACCGGGTTGAAACATGGCGGAAGCGCGGGAGTCCTTTCCGCGGAGCAGGAGCGAATGGGAGCGCGAGAGCACCTCCCGCGGAGAGCGCGCGGCTCGAAGAGCTAACCACCATCTTGTCGGAGGCTTTGCCTCTTTAATTGAAGATTCGTTAAGGGAACGTAGTTCCTGCCCAATCACGAGGAGGGCGTACCCTCTGCAGTCGGAAGGCGTAGGCTCGCTTTGCAGTGTGGGAGCGAGGTGCCCTGCAATGCGGGGGCGTGATGCTCTGCAACGTGGGAGCGGGGAGCCCTGCGACGCGGGAGCATGATGCTCTGCAGCGTTGGAGCGGGGTGCCCTGTAACGCGGGAGCGTGATGCTCTGCAGCTGTTGGGTTTTCTATACCCATAACGGGATGACATATCGAATATGCGCAGCGGAAATAATAACAAGAACAACCCAAAAGAAGCTAACAGATCTTGCCATTTTCATGATTCAAGAGAATAATCAAATCGAAATACAAAGTACCTTTGCGAGATTGAGTCAACACTCAACCAAGGTGCTCCAATGAGAGATCCAAAAATCTGCCTTTGAGTTCTTCAAGAATCTAAATGGATCGATCCCTCTACAGAAGTCCACACAAGCAAAGGAGAACCCTAGCTTCTTGTCGTACAAGAACTAGGTCGGAGAAGGAAGCTCTCAACGTCCCCACGGACTGCTAGATCCGATCCAGGGGAGGCGGCGACCGGCGGCGGCGACTAGCGGCGGCGGAAAACGATCGGCGGACGGGAAGATCGAGATGCCCTCGCGCGGAACAGTTCCGGTCGGCAGTTCTCGTCAAAATCACGAAAAGATTAAGTCCTTTATAAACCTAAAATCGCATGCCCTTTTATACTAAAACGTATAAATCAGGCTATCCGCAGACCAGAGGGAAAAACAGAATATCTGTCCAGATTTACATTCGCCGAATTCGACTAATTAATATAACCGAATTCGACTCAAATTCGGCGAAACCATTTCGACTATATCATTTCGTCTATATCATTTCGTCTAAACCTTTTCGTCGAACTGACATGATTCGACTAAACCCTTTAGTCGAATCTGTTACAATTTTAGTTAATCACATTAGCCGAATCTCATTAGTCGAAAACAACATAATTCGGTTAATCACATTAGCCGAATTTGACGCAATTCCGTTAAACCATTTAGCCGAATTTGTCAAGAATAAACCCATTCGTTTAAGCCCTTCAAACGATTTCCCGTTGAGACATTCTCAACTTAATTCCAAGCAGTCACATGATTGGTCCTCCACTCATATTCAATATGAGTAAGGCCAACACAATCCTTTCTCCAACTTCTCCAAACGCTTTTATGTGCGACCCTATAGGCTCATATTGCGTTGGCAGTAAGACTAACTAATGATTGCTTTGAGATCACCTCAGAAACTCCAACAGCAGCGTGGGAGCGAGGTGCCTTACAACGCGGGAGCGTGATGCGCTACAGCATGGGAGCGAAATGCCCTGCAACGCAGGAGCGCGATGCTTTGCAGCGTGGGAGAGAGGTGCCCTACAATGCGGGAGCGTGATGCTCTACAACGTGGGAGCGGGGTGCCCTGCAACGCGGGAGCGTGATGCTCTGCAGCGTGGGAGCGAGGTGCCCTACAATGCGGGAGCGTGATGCTCTGCAGTATGGGAGCGAGTTGCCCTACAACGCGGGAGCGCGATGCTCTGCAACGTGGGAGCGAGGTGCCCTGCAACGCGGGAGCATGATGCTCTACAACGTGGGAGCAGGGTGCCCTACAACACGGGAGCGTGATGCTCTGCAGCGTGGGAGCAATGTGCCCTACAACGCGGGAGCATGATGCTCTACATCGTGGGAGCGAGGTTGTAAGACCCCCCCCTCCCCGGACTGAACCGGGTTCCGGGAGGGGGAAATCTTACTGCCCAAAGAGGACCACCCAGCGCTTTTCGGGTGGCGACGTCCCACCCACTCAAGCACTGAGCGGTCTCTTTGTCAGGCACAAGAATCATTACATCACATCAGATCGCACAGCGGAAGCAGATAATATAAAGAAAACAAGCACACTGCTTATATTATACATTTAAATATGGCCGGAGCCTATCGTTTACGAAATATTGCCCGAAGGCTACATAGTCCAAAACAACAAGGAGCCCTAGGCTAGTCTTTATTCTCTCGCACTCATGTCTCTGAAGATAGGAGGAGAGGCTGGGGTGTCCGATCGGGCCATCTCTAAGGCACGTATTTCATCCTGCGGGGTGGGGGCTTCGCGCTGTCCCGTTTCCTGTGATTGGTTATAAGAAGTAACTGTTAGTCACAGAGCTAAGTAGAACAATACCTCCCCTCCCCGGATCCTTATCCGGGGGGGGGGGGGACGGCTAAAGGACAGAAATGAAATAGCCGAAGCAAGAAAGAGGGTTAGCAGCAGGTGAATATGTATATATATATGTATATATATATAGATAGGTCCGCTTGCCCTAAAGCCCGTATTTGCGCCGTATAGCAACCACACAACACTATATCGCGCAGACACACACCCAGGTATTCAAACCCGTACGCACACAAAAGACCCTGTGTCGACACAGTGTAGACCGATTTCGTTTAAGCAGGAGAGCTAACCCCGCGGGCCTCACCGATGTGGCCGTCGGTGACAGTGGCCAGTCTTGCCACTTCTGAATGTAGTCGTACCGTATCATTCAGGCCCTCCTGTACAACTTGGTGTACCAACTGGATGTGAGCGACATCCGGCGAGCCAATTTGTAGGCCGACCAGCGGAGGCAAAACTGCATGTTCGGAGGGTGATAACCCGCTGCGCACATCTCCCTGTCGCCATGAGTCGTCAACCCACCCGCACCGGTACGAACGATCTGCAAGCGTGACCAACCCGCCACTTCCAATCAATCTTCACCCGCTATATATAAAACAAACCCTTGGGCCACGTGCCAATTCTACTCGACCGGTCGCACGACCTTGGACCGGGAGGCTTAGCGGTATGAGGGCTCCTTGCTTGGGGCTAACCTGAGAGGAGAGACTCAACTCCGGGTTTTCCCCAACTAAGGCCTCGCCGAAGGGAGAATAAGCACCACATTTGTTGCCACGGCAGCTCTGCACTAGCAAGTAAAATAGGCCGAAGCAGGGACCGTAACATTAAACAGAAATGTAGGCCGAAAGCAGAGGTCATAACGATAAGCAGAAAGTAGGCCGAAAGCAAAGGCCATGTAATAAACAGAATAGTAGGCCGAAAGCAGAGGCCATAATGATAGGACCAGTGCAAGACTGGATTTAATTGAAAGTACAGAAAGTAAGTGCGGGGGACCAGTGCGAGACTGGATTTAATTGAAAGTACAGAAAATAAGTGCGGGGGACTAGTGCGAGACTGGATTTAATTGAAAGTACATAAAATAAGTGCGGGGGACCAGTGCGAGACTGGATTTAATTGAAAGTACGGAAAGCAGTAAAAGCATAAGAAGAAATGGTTAGTAGTCCAATCACTCCATAAGAGGAGGCTTCGATCGACGACTCCGTTCTTTTATTATCATCGCTGCGGGGTTAAATTTCGGTGACGCGCCGCGATGTCGTTCCGATTTTTGCGTTGCTTTTCCGAGCTTAGTCGATTCTTTAGATTGATACGCATGATTTTGATAAGCATCTTAAAATATGCGTCGAGGGGCGCCGATTTATTTCGATGAATATCGCTCTTTTCCGGGCGTCTATTTTTGCTTGTAAAAGCCTTTAAGGGATCAAATCAAAAGGTCACACCTCCCAACTTTGATAGTATTTGCAAAATACCTATACTTAGAGCCCCTAATTTTTGGGGAATTTTAGAAACTCATTTGGGCATTTTATTTCCTAAAATAAACTTTATAATGGGTTTTAAAAATAGTATAACTCCTCCCAAAAATCCCAAAAAAATACAGGAGGTGCCCCTAAGAGTGGGGCACAATTTTCATTTAGGAAATTTCTTTTGAAAAGGCCCCATTTTTCCTCAGAAAAATGGGGAAGGGAAATAGGGGGGTGGGGTACGGTTAGAGGCAGGGAAGAGGCGCAGGGGTTTTGCACCCTGCGCCCTCCCGCGGCCCCCACAGCGGATTTGTGGCAGATCCGCTGCGGGGGGCGCACAAATGGAGGTGGGGGGGCGGGAAACTAGGAAATGGGGGCCGCTCGATCTCCTGGGGGAGATCGTGCGGCCCCCGCTCGCGCACGGTTGGTAGCCGCTGCCGCCGCAGGGCAGCGGCCGGCTGGGGCCGGCGCCGCCCCCGGTCGGTGCGCCGGGGGCCGGCGACCACTCCGGGGGTGGTCCGGCGGGCTGGCGCCGCCGGCCACCGCCGGGGTTAGTGCCGAGAGCGGCACGGGGGCGGTGGCGGCCTGCATGCAGTGTGCACGCTAGCCGCCGCCGCCTCTGCCAGGGGGGGTGCGGGGAGTGCCCCCGGTCGGTGCGCCGGGGGCCGGCGACTCTTCCGGGGGTGGTCCGGCGGCCTGGCGCCGCCGGCCACCGCCGGGGGAGGTGATACAGAGGGCGGGAGGCGGGGGCGTGGCCTGCATGGGCCATGTAGGCCCGCTGCGCCGCCGCCGCCACCCCCCCCCCCCCCCCCCCCCCCCCCCCCCCCCCCCCCCCCCCCCCCCCCCCCCCGCCGAGGGGCCACTGGTGCCGCCCCCGGTCGGAGTGCCGGGGGTCGGCGCTTACTCCGGCGGTGGCCCGACAGCCTGGAGCCTCCGGCCGCCGCCGGGGGAGGGGGTTATCCTCCTACAGGAAGTGCGGGGAGGAGGGGGAGGCCACGGGCGCCGCTGGCTATGCCCGCCGGCGGCCCGGCTGCCTCCCCTGTGCCGGCGCCGAGGTCCTTGAGGGGGACTCCCTCCCCCCCAGCGCCACCGTCGGCGCTCCCCCCCAGCGCCACCGCCGGCGCTGGGGGAGAGGGCTTCCTCGGCCGCCTCCTCCCCGAACCTTGCAAGGCTCGGGGCGGCGGCCGGCGGCACTCCGGCGACAGGGGAGGGGGGGTCTTCCTCCGGGAGGTGGGAAGGAGGAGGGGAGGTGGTTCTACCTGGTGAGGGGCTCGGGTGGAGGGGCGGTCGGCCATGAGGGAGGAGGTGGTGGCGCGCTACGATACCTAAAATGGTCATTTTCTCCAAATGACCTCGGATCGAAGTGCAACGAATTCCGTTGCGCTCGTATTGTCCATACGAGTTCAACGAAACTGACAGAAGTCAATTCGGGGTTCGTACGGTCACTATTCATAATAATGAGGTAGTGGCGCGCTACGATACCCGAAATGGTCGTTTTCTCCAAACAACCTCGGATCGAAGTGCAACGAATTCCGTTGCGCTCGTATTGTCCATACGAGTTCAACGGAACTGACGGAAGTCAATACGGGGTTCGTACGGTCACTATTCATAATAATGAGGTAGTGGCGCGCTACGATACCCGAAATGGTCGTTTTCTCCAAACGACCTCGGATCGAAGTGCAACGAATTCCGTTGCGCTCGTATTGTCCATACGAGTTCAACGGAACTGATGGAAGTCAATTCGGGGTTCGTACGGTCACTATTCATAATAATGAGGTAGTGGTGCGCTACGATACCTGAAATGGTCGTTTTCTACTGCTCGGGCCTACTTTTATTGGGCTCACTAGGGTCTAGTGGCCCAATAAAAGTCGGGATGTTACAATCCAATAAAAATAAAGAGATTTTCGTCCCCGAAAATTGGCTAAAGTAGGGGTTTAAAGGATGGCATACCTGGGGAAACAGTACCGGGTATCTCTCCCGGGCGAGGGCTTCTGGTTCCCAAGTGAACTCTTCGCGTCCTCCGTTTGACCATAAGATCTTGACCATTGTGATGGTTTTGTTCCGCAGCTCTTTGATCTTGGAGTCCACTATCTTCACAGGTTCGAGTCGGACAGATCGGTCGGATTGTACTGATGTCGGTGGTGTGGGAAGGTGCTGCTCGGGTTGGCGAAGAACGCGTCTCAGCGAAGAGACGTGAAACACGTCGTGGAGGTTTCCTAGTTCAGCTGGCAGGGCTAATCTATAGGCCACCGGGCCAACTCTTTCGATGACTGGATACGGGCCTAGATAGCGGGGGTCCAGCTTTTTCTGCCTCTTGATTCGTGATATCCCATGCATAGGCTTAATCTTCAAGAAAACCATATCTCCCACTTGGAATTCCACTTGCCGATGACGTGCGTCGTAATACTTGGCCTGCCGGCTCTGCGCTTCCAGCATGCGTTCCCGGATTAATCTTATCGCGGCGGTGGTATCGTCGATGTAGGTGACTCCCAAGGCTTCGGGGTCCTCATCCTGTGCCCAAGATAGCGGGGTTCGACAGCGTCTTCCGTAGAGGGCTTCGTAAGGTGTCATCTTGATTCTTGCCTGGAAGCTGTTGTTATATGAAAACTCTACCAGAGGTAGTAACTGCTCCGATGGCTCGTTGTGTTCCACTATGCATAATCGGAGAAGATCTTCCATCGTCCGATTCGTTCTTTCCGTCTGCCCATCGGTCTGGGGGTGGAAGGCGGTGCTAAAAGCTAATCTGGTTCCTAGATAAGCTTGCACTCTTCTCCATTCCTTCGATGTAAAGCGCCCGTCGCGGTCCGATATGATTGATTTGGGTATTCCATGAAATCGGACTACCTGCTCGATAAATAGTCGGGCTAGAATGTCGACACCGTCACCCTGCCGGTTCGGGATGAATCGGGCTACCTTGGTGAGGCGGTCCATTACTACCCATATGGAGTTGTTACCTGCACGGGATCGGGGTAAGCCATGGACAAAATCCATGGAAATATCCTCGAACTTCCATTCCGGGATGGGCAGGGGTTGTAGTAGGCCTCCTGGGCTTCGACATTCTGCCTTGACCATTTGACAGGTCTGGCAGTGCGCAACATAGTTGGTGACATCCCTCTTCATTCCTGGCCAGTACAAGGTCCTTCGCAGGTCCGTATACATTTTTACTACTCCCGGGTGTATCGAGTACCTGGTCTGGTGCGCTTCGCGGAGGATTTCTTCCCGAATTCCTTCTGTTGCGGGGATGAATATGCGGTGTCTGAACTGCAGGATGCCATCGTACAAATTGTAATCCTCCTGCGCACCATGTTGCAGGGCTTGAATGATCGGGGCTGCTTCTACGTCAATCTTCTGAGCTTCTCTTATCCTATTCCGGATGTCGCATTGTATTTCCATCCAGTAGAGCTGGGCCTGGTATTCCATCGGATTTCTGCGGGCGATGAGGATAATATCCATTTCCGCCAATGATTTGACTAACTCCTCTGGCACCATTTCTAACCAACTCCCAGTCCTCGGAGGCTGCCGACTCAAGGCGTATGCAACCTTATTAGCCTTGCCGGGGTGGTACTGGAGGGCGAAGTCATAATCACAGAGAAATTCTAGCCACCGACGTTGCCGGAGGTTCAGCTCTTTCTGGGTGAAGACGGATTTGAGGCTTTTATGATCGGAGAAGATTTCGCATCGTACCCCGTAGAGGTAGTGTCTCCAGACTCTTAATGCGAAAAATACCGCCCCCAGCTCCAGATCGTGGGTGGCGTAGTTTAGTTCATGCGGCTTGAGCTGACGTGAGGCGTAGGCAATCACCTTGCCATGTTGCATAAGCACGGCCCCCAGTCCTTTCAGAGAGGCATCATCATAGATTTGGAAACCCTCGGTACCGGAGGGGAGGGTTAGGATTGGGGCCGATATCAGCCGGTTCTTCAGTTCGATGAATGTCGCCTCGCATTCGGGAGACCATTGGAAGGTCACATCCTTCTTGGTGAGAGAGGTAAGTGGTAACGCGATTTTGGAGAAACCTTCGACGAACTTACGGTAGTAGTCGGCGAGGCCAAGGAAACTTCGGATGTCTGCTGCTGTCTTAAGTGGCGGCCAATCTCGTACCGCTTGCACCTTGGCTTGATCCACCGCTACTCCGTTCTTGTTGATGGTGTGTCCCAGAAAGCCGACTTCTTCCATCCAGAACTCGCATTTGCTAAACTTGGCGAAGAGCGAGTGCTCTCTTAGCTTAAGTAGTACCATTTGGAGGTGCCTGGAGTGATCGGATTTGTTCTTTGAGTAGATGAGAATATCATCTATGAAGACTATTACGAAATGGTCCAGGAAGGGTTTGAATACCGTATTCATCAAAGCCATGAAGGCGGACAGGGCATTGGTTAACCCAAATGGCATCACCATGAACTCGTATAGTCCGTAGCGAGAGCTGAAGGCGGTCTTGGGAATGTCCTCTTCTCGCACTCTAAGTTGATAGTAGCCGGACCTTAAGTCCATCTTGGAAAAGACGGATGCGCCTTGCAGTTGGTCGAACAGTTCATCTATCCGGGGTAGGGGATAGGTATTCCGGACAGTGAGTTTATTCAAACCTCTGTAGTCGATGCAGAGACGCAGCGATCCATCCTTCTTTTTAACGAACAGTACTGGGGCTCCCCAGGGAGAGGTACTAGGACGTACGAATCCTGCGTCGACTAACTCTTGTAGCTGAATCTTGAGCTCGGCCAGTTCCCTCGGGGCCATCCGGTACGGTACCCGGGACACTGGTCGGGCTCCTTGAGTAAGTTCGATTTGGAAGTCCACTTCCCGTTGCGGGGGCAACCCGGGGAGTGACTCTGGGAAGATATCTGGGAAGTCCCTGATCACAGGTACTTTAGCGAGTACTTGCGTCGTGTTCTCCATCTCAAAGTAGATTAGGTATATCTCGTCCTTCCGTCGAACTGCCTTGACAGTTTGTGCAGATGTTAAGATAATGCGGGTGACGGAGGGTATACCTGCTAGCGTGATAAATTGTCCATTTGGATTCTTGAGGCGGATTTCTCGAGTCGAACAATTGATTTGGGCGCTGTGCTCGGCCAACCAATCCATCCCCAGAATGATGTCGAATCCGGTTATTGCTAAGATGGTGGCGTTGACTTCGAACTCTATGCCTCCCAGCATTGCTTGGAAGGAACATTTCTCGGTGGAAGTCATGTCTGACCCATCCGGGAGTCGTATTCGGATCGACATCCCGGATGATCTCACCGTGTTCCCTTTGTCAGCGATGAAGTTTTGTGCAACGAAAGAGTGTGTGGCGCCGGTATCGAACAGTGTTTTAGCGGGATGACCTTCTACCAAAAGTAGACCTGATAATATATATACTATGATCATAAGCTTTTCACAAATATACAGGAGTAGGGATGACATATACAAAAGTCCCAATATATAAAGCTACAACATCTCCTAGGATATCATACTATCGGAAGTAGATACCTATCACTACGTCAGGAGCAGGACCGTGCTGGAGATCCAACGCATATGCCTCGAGCGGTGCTGCTCTGCCCTGCCTAGCCGGCTCCCTCCTGCCTGCGGGACGTCCTCTGCGTCCACCTCGTCCTCTCTCTGCCGCTCTCTGTACTGCTCCTAAACCGGGTCTCCCGGTAGCCTGTGGGCAGAAGGCTCGTATATGCCCAGGCTGCTGGCATAGGTAGCAGTTCCCTGCGAAGGGAACATCTCGTCATGCGGCTGGGACGACCTGAGGTGCTAGGGCTGGGGGTGCTGGTCGGGGCTGGGGTGCTGGTCGGGGCTGGGGTGCCTGTCTATATGGCTGGTGACGATGACGCTGTCTCCTGTCTCGGCCCTGCCTGCGAGGACCTACCCCTCTCTCGGCCCTGAGTCTGGGGAACACCTACATGTCCCCTTCGCTGCTGGGCTACCATCCACTGGTCCATCTCTAGAGCGGTGGCATGCGAGGCGATCGTGTGGAAGGATGCCTGGGAAATCATGATCAGGGCCTGACGGAGGTCGTCTCGTAATCCCCGGTAAAATCTGGCCGCCCTGTCCCTATCCGTACCTGCTAAGGTCCCGGCGAAGCGGGCCAGGTGGATAAACTCTCTCTGGTAGTCTGGAACCGTCCTATCTCCCTGCCTGATCTGTAGGAACCGCTCCTGGAGTGCCATCCGGTCTGCATCCGAAATGAAATGCTCTAAGAAGGCCTCTGAGAACTCCCCCCAGAGAATGGTGCTGAGGGGTCGCCCTCTAAAAGTGGAGCGGCTAGCTGCCCTCCACCAGTCCCGGGCATAGCCCTCCAACATGGTCACCACTAGGGACACTGCGGCTACTGCTGGGCACATCATCCCTACAAGAAGCTCCTCTACCCTCTCCACCCACTCCTCGGCCTGGATGGCTGACTCTGTACCCCGAAAGGTGGGGGGCCTTAGCCCTCGGAATGTCGTCAGCAGATCGGTGGGTACGGTGGCCTTCTGGGGTGGCCGTAAGGTGGCTGTTTGGAAGGCGGCCAACAGGGCTACCAGGGTCTGCCCGAGCTCTGTCTCTCCGAACGGAACTGTGGCTGGAGCGGTCTGAGCTGGTGGTGGAGTGGTAGGGTGGTACTGGTCTCGAGAGGAGGACCTTCCGTTACTTGACTCCGGTATCTGGAGAAGTAACAAACGGGTGTCAGAACTTGCAAAAATAAGGGAATTTTGCAGGACTGAAAGAAAAGGAAGCGAAAAGCGTGTGGGTGTACTATCGTGCAGTCTCGAGTCCTTAACCTTAAACCTAAAGGGTCTACCAGGCTTCCGCTGCGTGGTTCGTACCGAACCAAGAAACGGAACCGGGGAAGGGAGGATCGAAAGACTGCCCCATGTGGTCGGATCGTGGTAGCTCTGATCCATTTGTAAGACCCCCCCCCCCCTCCCCGGACTGAACCGGGTTCCGGGAGGGGGAAATCTTACTGCCCAAAGAGAACCACCCAGCGCTTTCCGGGTGGCGACGTCCCACCCACTCAAGCACTGAGCGATCTCTTTGTCAGGCACAAGAATCATTACATCACATCAGATCGCACAGCGGAAGCAGATAATATAAAGAAAACAAGCACACTGCTTATATTATACATTTAAATATGGCCGAAGCCTATCGTTTACGAAATATTGCCCGAAGGCTACATAGTCCAAAACAACAAGGAGCCCTAGGCTAGTCTTTATTCTCTCGCACTCACGTCTCTGAAGATAGGAGGAGAGGTTGGGGTGTCCGATCGGGCCATCTCTAAGGCACGTATCTCATCCTGCGGGGTGGGGGCTTCGCGCTGTCCCGTTTCCTGTGATTGGTTATAAGAAGTAACTGTTAGTCACAGAGCTAAGTAGAACAATACCTCCCCTCCCCGGATCCTTATCCGGGGGGGACGGCTAAAGGACAGAAATGAAATAGCCGAAGCAAGGAAGAGGGTTAGCAGCAGGTGAATATGTATATATATATGTATATATATATAGATAGGGCCGCTTGCCCTAAAACCCGTATTTTTGCCGTATAGCAACCACACAACACTATATCGCGCAGACACACACCCAGGTATTCAAACCCGTACGCACACAAAAGACCCTGTGTCGACACAGTTTAGACCGCTTTCGTTTAAGCAGGGGAGCTAACCCCGCGGGCCTCACCGATGTGGCCGTCGGTGACAGTGGCCAGTCTTGCCACTTCTAAATGTAGTCGTACCGTATCATTCAGGCCCTCCTGTACAACTTGGTGTACCAACTGGATGTGAGCGACATCCGGCGAGCCGATTTGTAGGCCGACCAGCGGAGGCAAAACTGCATGTTCGGAGGGTGATAACCCGCTGCGCACATCTCCCTGTCACCATGAGTCGTCAACCCACCCGCACCGGTACGAACGGTCTGCGAGCGTGACCAACCCGCCACTTCCAATCAATCTTCACCCGCTATATATAAAACAAACCCTTGGGCCACGTGGCAATTCTACTCGACCGGTCGCACGACCTTGGACCGGGAGGCTTAGCGGTATGAGGGCTCCTTGCTTGGGGCTAACCTGGGAGGAGAGACTCAACTCCGGGTTTTCCCCAACTAAGGCCTCGTCGAAGGGAGGATAAGCACCGCATTTGTTGCCACGGCAGCTCTGCACTAGCAAGTAAAATAGGCCGAAGCAGGGGCCGTAACATTAAACAGAAATGTAGGCCGAAAGCAGAGGCCATAACGATAAGCAGAAAGTAGGCCGAAAGCAAAGGCCATGTAATAAACAGAATAGTAGGCCGAAAGCAGAGGCCATAATGATAGGACCAGTGCAAGACTGGATTTAATTGAAAGTACAGAAAGTAAGTGCGGGGGACCAGTGCGAGACTGGATTTAATTGAAAGTACAGAAAATAAGTGCGGGGGACTAGTGCGAGACTGGATTTAATTGAAAGTATAGAAAATAAGTGCGGGGGACCAGTGCGAGACTGGATTTAATTGAAAGTATGGAAAGCAGTAAAAGCATAAGAAGAAATGGTTAGTAGTCCAATCACTCCATAAGAGGAGGCTTCGATCGACGACTCCGTTCTTTTATTATCGTCGCGGCGGGGTTAAATTTCGATGCCGCGCTGCGATGTCGTTCCGATTTTTGCATTGCTTTTCCGAGCTTAGTCGATTCTTTAGATTGATATGCATGATTTTGATAAGCATCTTAAAATATGCGTCGAGGGGCGTCGATTTATTTCGATGAATATCGCTCTTTTCCGGGCGTCTATTTTTGCTTGTAAAAGCCTTAATGTGATCAAATCAAAAGGTCACACCTCCCAACTTTGATAGTATTTGCAAAATACCTATACTTAGAGCCCCTAATTTTTGGGGAATTTTAGAAACTCATTTGGGCATTTTATTTCCTAAAATAAACTTTATAATGGGTTTTAAAAATAGTAAAACTCCTCCCAAAAATCCCAAAAAAATACAGGAGGTGCCCCTAAGAGTGGGGCACAATTTTCATTTAGGAAATTTCTTTTGAAAAGGCCCCATTTTTCTGGAAACAGGGGGGTGGGGTGCGGTTAGAGGCAGGGAAGAGGCGCAGGGGTTTTGCACCCTGCGCCCTCCCGCGGCCCCCACAGCGGATTTGTGGCAGATCCGCTGCGGGGGGCGCACAAATGGAGGTGGGGGCGAGAAACTAGGAAATGGGGGCCGCTCGATCTCCTGGGGGAGATCGTGCGGCCCCCGCTCGCGCACGGTTGGTAGCCGCTGCCGCCACCGGGCAGCGGCCGGCTGGGGCCGGCGCCGCCCCCGGTCGGTGCGCCGGGGGCCGGCGACCACTCCGGTGGTGGTCCGGCGGGCTGGCGCCGCCGGCCACCGCCGGGGTTAGTGCCGAGAGCGGCACGGGGGCGGTGGCGGCCTGCATGCAGTGTGCACGCTAGCCGCCGCCACCTCTGCCAGGGGGGGGGGGGTGCGGGGAGTGCCCCCGGTCGGTGCGCCGGGGGCCGGCGACTCTTCCGGGGGTGGTCAGGCGGCCTGGCGTCGCCGGCCACCGCCGGGGGAGGTGATACAGAGGGCGGGAGGCGGGGGCGTGGCCTGCATGGGCCATGCAGGCCCGCTGCGCCCCCCCCGCCGAGGGGCCACTGGTGCCGCCCCCGGTCGGAGCGCCGGGGGTCGGCGCTTACTCCGGCGGTGGCCCGGCAGCCTGGAGCCGCCGGCCGCCGCCGGGGGAGGGCGTTATCCTCCTACAGGAGGTGCGGGGAGGAGGGGGAGGCCACGGGCGCCGCCGACGGCCCGGCCGCCTCCCCTGTGCCGGCGCCGAGGTCCTTGAGGGGGACCCCCTCCCCCCCAGCGCCACCGCCGGCGCTGGGGGAGAGGGCTTCCTCGGCCGCCTCCTCCCCGAACCTTGCAAGGCTCGGGGCGGCGGTCGGCGGCGCTCCGGCGACAGGGGGAGGGGGGGGGGGGGTCTTCCTCCGGGAGGTGGGAAGGAGGAGGGGAGGTGGTTCTACCTGGTGAGGGGCTCGGGTGGAGGGGCGGCCGGCCATGAGGGAGGAGGTGGTGGCGCGCTACGATACCTAAAATGGTCATTTTCTCCAAATGACCTCAGATCGAAGTGCAACGAATTCCGTTGCGCTCGTATTGTCCATACGAGTTCAACGGAACTGACAGAAGTCAATTCGGGGTTCGTACGGTCACTATTCATAATAATGAGGTAGTGGCGCGCTACGATACCCGAAATGGTCGTTTTCTCCAAACGACCTCGGATCGAAGTGCAACGAATTCCGTTGCGCTCGTATTGTCCATACGAGTTCAACGGAACTGACGGAAGTCAATTCGGGGTTCGTACGGTCACTATTCATAATAATGAGGTAGTGGCGCGCTACGATACCCGAAATGGTCGTTTTCTCCAAACGACCTCGGATCGAAGTGCAACGAATTCCGTTGCGCTCGTATTGTCCATACGAGTTCAACGGAACTGACGGAAGTCAATTCGGGGTTCGTACAGTCACTATTCATAATAATGAGGTAGTGGCGCGCTACGATACCTGAAATGGTCGTTTTCTACTGCTCGGGCCTACTTTTATTGGGCTCACTAGGGTCTAGTGGCCCAATAAAAGTCGGGATGTTACAGATGTGCCCTGCATTACAGGAGCGTGATGCTCTGCAGCATGGGAGCGAGGTGCTCTGCAATGCGGGAGCGTGATGCTCAGCAGCGTGGGAGCGGGGAGCTCTGCGACGCGGGAGCGTGATGCTCTGCAGCGTGGTAGCGGGGTGCCCTACAACGCGGGAGCGTGATGCTCTACAGCGTGGGAGCGGGGTGCCCTGCAACGCGGGAGCGTGATGCTCTGCAGCGTGGGAGCGGGGTGCCCTGCAACGCGGGAGCGTGATGCTCTGCAGCGTAGGAGCGAGGTGCCCTGCAATGCGGGAGCGTGATGCTCTGCAGAGTAAGAGCGAGGTGCCCTGCAACGCGGGAGCGTGATGCTCTGCAGCGTGGGAGCGAGGTGCCCTGAAACGCGGGAGCGTGATGCTCTCCAGCGTGAAAAAAGTTTAATCAATAACAAAAATAACTAAATCTGAACCTTTTTTTAATTTCTTTGCTGATGGAGGTTTGAAGATTATTTGCCTGTTTGGATCTTGAGATTTCTTCTTGCTTAAGTAGAGATCTTGAGCTCCCAGTATGGTTTGAGATTTGACATGGGGAACAAAAGCTTCTGGGTGCATATCAATATATTCTTCAGTATTGAAAAATTCTTTGGAGTTGTACTTGTCAAGTTCTTTCCTTCTGTAGTCAGACATGGTAGAAATGTTTGAGAAGTCTTTACCTTCTGATTTTGCTTTGTTAATCTGTGCAAGAGCAATTGACTCTTTGACTCTTGCCATTTGAAATAATCTTTCTTCTTCAGGATCTGGAAGATAGGGAACATATTCTGAAGTATCATCTTGATCTTGAGGATCACTTTGAGTATTTTTGATCTTGTGAGAAGATCCATCAGAAATATGAAGTTTGTATTCTGAAGATATTTAAGGTGAAATAATGGCTTGACTTTCTTGTAAGGCAAGTGCTGATTTCTTAGAAGGAGGAGTACTAGCTGATCCAGAGGCTTGAGAACCACTAGAACTACCAGGTCTCCCTGATTGTTGAGAGCTGGGCTTCTGAGAGAAGGATGATGGTGCTGCTGAGCCTGCTGCTGGAGGAGGAGGAGGAGGATGGTTATATTTGACAGGTTTGTCAGAATAATAACCAGTTTTCTTCATCTTCTGCCTTCTTTTGTTCTCATTCCTTGAGAATTTCATCCAATGAGGTGTACTTTTGTCAAAAGTAATATTATGAAGAACATAATATGGAATATCATTCTCAGGATTTGGAGGCTTGGAAACAGCCGTTGACTTAGCTGTTCTTTTCTTTCTTTTCCTTGATAATGTGTCATCAGAATCACTGTTATCATCATCATCATCTTCAGAGTTAGAAGAAGAAATTGGCTTGTTATATAAATCATCAATTCTTTTGATTGCTTCAAGAGCTTTTAATCTTTCTTCTTCAGCTTTGTCAAACTCTGCATATGTCTCTTTCCAGATTTCATCAAAACTTGGCATTGGTTCTTCATTCCATAAAAGAATTGGAGGTGAGGAAACAATTCTTGAAGCTGTTTCATCTGATGGAGTAGGGGATCTTCTATATCATTTAGAAATTCTGCAAGATCATCCTCATATTCTGCAGAAGTGTCCTTCATCTGAATATCTTGATCAGAGATTGAAGGAATAGAAGAGATGAAACCTTTTATGATGTCAGAATGAGTCTTATGAGGAAGGCATATCAGAGCCTTTGATAAATCTTCTATGTATATTTTTGGTGACACCCTTGATGTATATTTAGTATCAAATTTTGATAATAAGCTATACAGATCACAAGAGGGATGAATGCAGATGCATATATTATTTATTTCTTCTATAACTTGTGTATCTGATGCTATACAAGAATCAACCATATCTGTATCATAAACTATAATTGAATCTTCTTTACTTTGTACTGTCTCAGAATTATCTAATTCAAAAACTGTAACCTCTGCTACTTCTGGAGCAACTTCTGCTTCTGGAGCTTCTTCACAGGACATCTCCCCCTACCTAGCTTCAGGGGAACCTGAATCTAGGCCCCTATAAGAAGGGACAACAATAGAGGAAGGAAGGGAAGAAATAGCTTGGAGGACTGGAGCAAATTTTGCATCCAGGAGTTGGTTTAGTTTAGGAAGAATGTGATCAAAAATTTGATCAGCAATGGAGGTGAGGTTGAGAGATAGAAAGTCTGATGGAAGTGATGTAGATGGTTGTGAAGTGGATGGTATGAAAGATGGTAGAAGGATATTTTTGACAGTTTCAGAATGTGTGGAAATGCTATCTGGATGGTTTGAACTTGAGGGATGAATTGGTGACTGATGTTCATCATGTATTGGAGATGGAGGTGGAATAGGTGATTGAGGTAGAGTTGAGGAATTGAGATTAATGTTGATAGGAGATGGAGGAGGGGAAAACAATGGTTCTGGAGAAAGAGGGGAAATATCATTGATAGGTGATATGTCAGTTGAAGGAGGTGGTGAAGAGTTTGGAGGTAGAAATTGTTCAGAAGACTGTTGAGCAGGTGGAGATGGGATAAGAGAAGGAGAAGGAACCGAGGGAGGAACTTCTGGAAGGGTAGAGGGAGTGACTTGGTCAGTCCTAGTGTCCTCAGAAGTTTTCCTTTTCCTAGAGGCATCAGCTCCTGTATTCTTCTTGGGGATTACCCTATCCCACTTAGCAATGAGTGCTGAGGTCAGCCTCTTGCTGGCATTTATGGTCACCTTTGGTGACACCAGAAGGTCTGGATGCCTTTCCTGCAGGAAAATACCTATAACTCTTCCAAAACTGACACTATCTTTAGAATTTTTCTTTTTAATTAATTCAAAGAGAATTGATCCCCAGTTAATTTTCTTCTTCTCCATCAAGGCCACCATCAACAGAAATTGGTGCCTGTTGATATAGTCATGCCCAGAAGTCTTGCCCAGCAAGACTTTTCCAACAATGTCAGCTAAGAACTTGTAGTCCTGAGACAAGTTCTTTTTCAGTAAGTGATTAGGGTTTCCAGTTAAGTGACCCATTTTGACTAAAGCTTCATCAAACTATTCTAAGCTTATGTCTAAGTCATCATCACCATTCTCAAAACCAAAAATTTCAGTAAGAATGGTGGGAGAGAGAAAAACTTGATGACCTGAGATGGTGTCTGAATAGTATGAACCCATTCTTTAATCTCTGCAACTGGTATTTTCTGCCTGGTGCTCAAAAACTTCTTTAGATGTTGGTCTTCCAGTAGTTGAAGAACATTCTTGAAGATTTGGTCAGATTGTGCAAAGGAGTCCATATCGATATCAAAACCAGCGTCAAACTTCATTAAGTGCAGAGAGGCCTGAGGAATCGCCATTGTTCCTGCAAAGAAAATGAAGATCAAGTGCAGAGGGGAACTGGGGGGAAAGACGATTTCTGTAGGCGCAAACTTTAGAGAGAGATAAAATAAAGCTTATATAGAAGGGTCGAAGAATGAGGGCGCATTCGTAAACCGCTGTTCGTCAAAACCTAATAAAATTAGAAGTCGAAAAGGCTTTATTTCTTTGTCAGACTCCGTACGAAAACACCTTTTTCGTCGACCATCGTTCGACAAATGAAACTGTCTTTATCGATTCTGATGTTAACAGGTTTTGTCGATTGCCGTTCGACAAATGGTTCAAATTCGTCGTTCTTCGTTCGACAAATTTATGGGATAAATAGAAATATTTAAATTTTTTTTAACAGATTGAGTCTCCATCTACCATTCCTAGTTGATTTATAAAGAAGATGTGCTTCTTTTCATCCAAGGGCTTGGTGAAAATATCAGCTCTTTGCAAATCAGTAGAAATGAATTGTAGGCAATTTTTGTTTTTATCCACATTATCCCTAAGGAAGTGGTGCCTAATTTCTATGTGTTTAGTCCTACTATGGAGAACTGGATTTTGTGCTATAGATATTGCACTAGTGTTGTCACAAAATATAATTGAATTATTTAAGTTGACACCATAGTCTAGGAGTTGATTTTGTATCCACAATATCTGTGAGCAGCAACTGCCAGCAGCTATGTATTCAGCTTCAGCTGTTGATGTAGATACAGATGTTTGTTTCTTACAAAACCAAGACACAAGCCTATCACCAAGAAACTGATAAGTTCCTGATGTGCTTTTCCTGTCTACCCTGTATCCAGCATAATATGAATATGAGAATCCTGTTAATTCAAATTCAGATGCTGTTGGATACCAAAGTCCTAGATTAGGGCAACCCTTTATATATTTTAAAATTCTTTTTAGAAAAGTAAGATGAGATTCTTTAGGGTTAACTTGAAACCTAGCACAAATACATGTAGCAAACATTATATTTGGCCTACTAGCTGTTAAATAGAGTAGAGAGCCAACAATTGCCCTATACACTTTCTGATCAACAGGTTTCTCTGATTCATCAGTATTAATAACAGCATTAGAGGCCATGGGTGTTTTCATAGTAGAAGAATCAGACTTTCCAAATCTTTTCACTAATTCCTTAGCATACTTAGATTGGGAAATGAAGATTCCTGATGGGGTTTGCTTCACTTGAAGACCAAGGAAGTATGATAATTCACCCATACTACTCATTTCAAATCTTGATTGCATTAGATTGGAAAATCTTTTGCACAAATTTGAATCAGTAGATCCAAAGATAATGTCATCTACATATATTTGAACTAGTAGAGTTTGATTTTTATGTACTTTGTAAAATAAGGTTTTGTCTACTATGCCTCTACAGAAATTGTTTTCCAAGAGAAAATTAGCTAAAGTCTCATAGCATGCTCTGGGAGCTTGTTTGAGACCATAAAGAGCTTTATTAAGCTTAAATACATAGGAAGAATGAGTTGGAGAGATGAAACATGGTGGTTGTTCCACATAGACTTCTTCTTTGATGTCTCCATTTAGGAATGCACTCTTTACATCCATTTGATATACTTTGAACCTTTTATATGCAGCAAATGCAAGGAAGATTCTGATTGCTTCTAACCTTGCAACTGGTGCAAAAGTTTGATCATAGTCTATTCCTTCTTCCGGTGAGTACCCCTGAGCAACTAGCCTAGCTTTGTTTCTCACAATATTCCCTTGATCATCAACTTTGTTCCTGAAGACCCATTTTGTGCCAATGACAGGATGGCCTTTTGGTCTTGGAACCAAATTCCAAACCTTGTTCCTTTCAAATTGGTTGAGTTCCTCTTGCATTGCAAGGATCCAGTTTAGAGCTTGTTCTGCATCTGTTATGGTTTGAGGTTCAACTTGTGATAGGAAACAAGTATGCATCTGATTTTGGTGTAGTTGATGCCTTGTTTGAACACCTGCTGTGATATCACCAATTACTTGTGAAATTGGATGATCTCTAACTGTGATGTGGTCAACAGTTGGAGTTGGTTCAGCAGCAGTATTCATTTGGGGAATTTGTTCAGCTGTTGTGTCCTGTGGAGGATGTTCTGCTGTTACTTGATTTGGGTTAACAGCAAGATCTGGATGATCTTCCTCTTCACTATCTTCAAGAATTTGAGGTGATGGATGCAGTGAATCTTCTGTCTGTAGATTTAATCCATCAAGCTCTTCACATAGAGCTGGTACCTGTAGGTTGTTTTTGGTAGAAGAGTTCTTCTCCTTGTAAAACATGTTAGTTTCATCAAAGGAAACATGCATAGACTCTTCTATTTTAAGAGAGATTTGTTAAATACCCTATATGCTTTGCTAACCATTGAATATCCTAAGAAGATTCCTTCTTCAGATTTTGGTTCAAATTTTCTAAGGTACTTTTTATCATTGTTATGAACAAAACATCTACATCCAAAAGTTCTAAAATAATCAACTTTAGGTTTCTTCCCCTTAAGCAATTCATAGGGAGTTTTACCCTTAAGTTTGTGTATCAAACTTCTATTCAGAACATAATTTGCTGTGCTGACAGCCTCTGCCCAAAAAGATAGGGGCAAGTTAGCATCTGCAAGCAATGTTCTTGCTGATTCAATTAGAGTTCTATTTTTCCTTTCAACTACCCCGTTTTGTTGAGGAGTTCTAGGAGCTGAGAAGCAATGCCTGATACCTTCCATCTCACAGAATTCTTGCATGAGAATAGACTCAAACTCAGTGCCATGATCACTTCTGATCAATGCAACTACAGTAGAGTACTCAATCTTTATGCTCTTAAGAAAGTTTGTAAGAACTTTAAAGTTATCTGACTTTTCTCTCAAGAAGAACACCCAAGTGAATCTAGAGAAGTCATCTACAATAACTAGAGTGTAAGACTTCCCCCCTAAGCTCTTTATTGCTATAGGTCCAAAAAGGTCCATATGTAGCAAATACAAGATTCTAGGTGAATCACTTTTAGATAATGATTTAAAGCTGTTTTTGGTTTGCTTGCCTAACTGACATGCCCTACAAAGACCTTCTTTCTTATATGATCCTGATGGTAAGCCTCTAACAAGATTATCCTTAGCTAGTTTAGCAATGATCCTAAGGTTTACATGTCCTAATCTTTTATGCCATAATTCACTAGGTTTGCTTAGCTCATTAAATAAACAAATTTCTGATTTGGATGAGTTGAAATTTACTAAATATATATTTCCTTGTCTAATACCTGATAGAACAATAACATTATCAGAGGATTTAAGAATGCATTCTGATTTATTAAATGTTACCTGATAACCTTCATCACATAACTGACTTATGCTAATGAGGTTGTGCTTCAGACCCTTGACACAGGTTACTTCCTAGAATGTCACTGTTCTAACTTTAAGTTGACCATAGCCTTTGGTTTGTCCACAGTTGGAGTCTCCAAAGATCACCTTGGGTTCAAGCTTTGCCTTGTAGTTGTTCAGGTTGGCCTTGTTCCCTGTCATATGCTTTGAGTAGCCACTATCCAAGTACCATTTTTGATTTAATCTTGGATAGCTGTGTACCTGCAACCACAAAAACATAAACTAGTTGTTTTTGACCCAGACTACCTTGGGTCCTTTTATGTTACCACAAAATTCAGAGATAAATGACATTTCAGGCTGATCCTTATAGCCTTGTGGATGATATCTCCTTGGAGGTATAGTCCACTCAGTAAAAGGATTTTTAGTATATTTAGGTTTAGAATTCTTAGAGTTTTCTGTATAGTGCTTGTTCGAAGAATTTGAATAAATTCGTCGACTGCTGTTCATATTATAACTATACTGAAAATTTGTTCTCAGTTTTCGTCGAACCCCGTTCGACAGATTTGAATCTTTTTGTCGAGCTTCGTTCGACGAATTCTTCTGAATTCTCTTATCCTTAACAGACTTGCTTGAAATATCTTTATTTCTTTCTGCAGCCTCTTTGCTTTTAGCAGAAATGAATTTTATGGGTGTGGAGAGGATGTTTCTCTTAATCAGAGATGGCTCACTTGATGAAGCACCCAAGCCCAGTTTGCTATTGTTAAATCTAGCATTGACAGTGCTTGTGATGTCCATCAGTTTGATGCTTCTCCCATTGAGAGATTCTTCAAATTTCTTGGCTTCAGACAACTTATTCTCAATGAGAATAATGTGTTCTTTGGAGGCAGCCAACTCTTTCTTAAGATTTGCATTCTCTTCACTTATATTATTCATCTCAACTAGCTTATTTCTGAGAGAGATTACTTCTTTCTCAGATTTTATTAAGTCTTGGCAAAGAATTTTGAAATCATCTTTGAATTCAATAGAAGTAAAATCAAAGCTAGATAATACCTGATCAATATCATCTTCTGTTTCTGATTCTGATTTCTCTTCATCAGAATTGTTGGTTGAGGCATTGATTGCCATCATGCAAATTTTTTTTTTCTTCATCATCACTAGAGCTGGATGATGATGCTGATTGTGACTCACTGTCTGAGTCATAAATTGCCATTAGGCATTGGCTATTTTCTTTTGTTTCTTGTTCATCAGAAGAACAAGATGAAGATTCTAATTTAGATTCTGTTTCAGTCCAGGATGTTGCAACAAATCCTCTTCCCTTCTTTTTGTGAGAGTGGGAGGAAGATTTGCTGGAGCCCTTCTTTTCTTCCTTTTCTCTTCTCCTGTCCTTCTTGTCCTTTTTGTTCTGATTATCTGGACAGTCAAGAGCAATGTGTCCTGGTTTCCTGCAACCAAAACATATAATTTCATTAGAGTGATTTTTGTCATACCTTGGCTTGTCATGGCTTCTGGATAGCTTTTTCTTGATGTCTTTCTTAGCCATCTTGTAGAATCTTTTGGCAAATAGATTCATAAACTCCTCATTGTCAGGAGCTTTTCCTTCATCTTCTGCAGCCTTGAAGGCTATGCTTCTTTCCTTCTTGGGTGAGGGAGATGAAGTAGATTCTTCAGCTTCCCTAGCTTTAATAAACTGCTCATAAGACTTGAGCTTGCCCAACAAATCTTCAGTGGTGATCTCATTGAGACTTCTGGCTTCCTTGATTGGCCAGATTCTGGAGTCCCATGTGCTGGGGAAGCACATAAGAATTTTGTCATTAATCTCTGTGAGTGAGATCACTTTGTCCAGAGACTTCAGCTCATTTATTATGAGGCTGAGCCTATTGTACATATCAGCAACATTTTCTGATTCTCCCTTCTTGAAGTTCTCATATTGAGAAATCAGATGAGATCTTCTATCTTTTCTTTCATCTGCTGAGCCTGCCACCATGTTGTTGAGAGATTCCCAAATTTCTCTTGCTGAGGTGCACTCAACAACCTTCTGGAATATGTCATCTGACATAGTTAGGGCTAGAATGTTCATGGCCTTTGCATCTGCATTTCTCTGCTTCTTCTGAGCTTCAGTCCACTCAGGAGGTGGAACAGCAGTATTGTCTGTTGTTGCTCCAGTGCTAGATGATGCTGTAGGTGCTGGAGGTCCTGTTAGAATAACATTAAAAATCTCTTCATCAATGGAGTTCATGTAGAGCCTAATCCTTGCTTTCCATAGTGCAAACTTATTGAGATTGCACATAGGAGGTCTTGTGCTGGAATATTCCTTGTTTTGTGCCATGAGTTTTAAATAAGATAAAAGTAGAGAGAAAGAAACTCTTATAAAAATTAAGATCTGGTTGATCTTTGTAATTCAGGTGTTAGCCTGTAAAGAATCAACCTGCCTCTGATACCAATTGAAAGTGGAGGTCAGATCTTAAATTACTCTAGAGGGGGGGGGGGGGGGGGGGGGGGGGGGGGAGGGGGGTGAATAGAGTATTAAAACTTTTTATTTAGTTTTATAGCGGAATTTAAAATACTGTTTTAGTATATGTGTAATCAGTGAAAGTTAAAGATAAAGACAGGAACATTAAAAAGAGAAACACACAGTACAAGCACAGAAGAATAAGCAAGCACAGAAGACACAAGGAGCTATAGTAGTTCCCCAATAAATCTGGGTACGTCTACTCTTCTACCACCCTTGGTAGGAATCCACTAGGAGGGTTGATCAGGTGCCCAGGCACCAAGGGGTTTTTGATAAGGTGTCCACACACTAATAAGCTTTTGATAAGGTGCTTAAAAACCACACAAGGATTTTTTGATAAGGTGTCTTGCCACCACTGGGCAAACTTTTGGAGGGAGAATTAACCCTGTACAAGATGAGATAAAGAGGTTTAGAGTGTTCTTCTCTGTCAATGATCTGAGAGAAGACAAGATGGTGTTGAGGCTGAAAGCTCCCCCTGTCTGATGAGAGTTGATGACAGTTTGTAGACAGAGCTTTCTCTAACATAAGTCTTTTGTAGCAGATTATCTGGAAGAAAAGAATCTTCAGATTGTTGTTTCTCTTTGAAAGACTTTAACTTGCAGCAGTTCTGAAAGGTTGAGTATTGTTCTCAGAATGATGAGGGTGCTATCTTGAGTAAGAAGAAGACTGGAGCATATGAACTGTCCTTCTTCTTCTTTCTCTAATACTTCTCTTTGTTCTTCTTGTTCTTTGTTAGCAGAGAGACTAAGAGAGGAGTGATCCCTTATTTTTTGTATCTCTATGCTCTGTGTATTGAGAGAAAGAAATATGACTCTGCTTCTTCTTTTTATGACTTGTATATCTTCAAAAATTCAAATCATGTCCTTTTAAGGAATATATTATTCTGACTTAAATCCTTCTTGGAACTATGTAGCCACCCAAAACGATTTTGGCAGGTCCTTTCAATTCCTTTTGTCGAGAAAGATGCCTTGGCATTAAATGTCAGCGCCTATTCTTTTTCTTGGAACAGAAAGAATATAAGGATATAATAAATAAGAAAGATATCCTTACATGGCTAACTGAATACGTCCAAGGAGAAATAAATATATCCGTTATTCTGTCGATTTGTGTTCAGAGAACTGATATCCAACTGAAAATATTATTTTGAGCTTCAGACAGGAATTTGTCGAGCGCTGGCTAGAATTCGTCGAGCGCTGCTAGCCATTTGTCGAGCGCTGCTAGCCATTTGTCGAGCGCTGCTAGCCATTTGTCGAGCGCTGCTCAGAAAATGTCGAGTGCTTGAACTGGCTATATTTCTTCAGTCTGCTGAAAATAATTTGTCGAACGAAGCTGGTCATTCGTTGAACGCCACTTGCCATTTGTTGAGCTTGGATTTTCCTAAGTTCTGACTAATCTAATCAGCCTAAAACTTGACCCTAAGACTATACAATGGGGTCAATACAGATCCTAATCAACATATAGTGATCCTAGCCCAAATCAGTAATAGGGTTGTTCCAACATACTCGTCGAAACAATTACCTCACTCTACTTTCTTGTCACCATATCCTGCATTCCTCAAGAGATCGACATTCGGGGAAGCTATTCCCTATTTTATTACTTGAGCGACCGGTGCACTGCCGTGGTATCACATTTTGTGCTTGCTAATTAGCGGTGTTGAAATCGCGCATCAAGTTTTTGGCGCCGTTGCCGGGGAGTGCAGGCGTGATGAGATGGTGGTTGTGAATCGATTGTTTTCAATTGAGTCTTTTATTTTCTCTAATTTATTCTTTAGTATGCTATTTTCTTCTTCTGTGTCATGTGGGCGCATTTGAATATCCGATGTCGTTGGTGTGGGGACACATCCCACGCTAGTGATAGGTGTCCCAAAGAGTATGGTGTTGTTCAGAAACCGTACGGGTCCCATAAATCTTTTGGCTCCTCTACTGCGCCTCCGTTGTCGCACTATTTCGCGGCTACCGCACCTTGGGTGCCGGCGAAGCTGGTGAAGCAGTGTTTATTTTGCAAAAGTAGAGAGCATGCCTTGAAGGACTGTGCTGATTACCTTTGACAACTGGAGGATGACGATGAGCCGGATATCCGGATCGTCCCATCTTCGAATTCTGCGAGCACAACCCCTTCCTCTGGTTACATGTCACTTCCACCTTCATTTTTTGAAGTCTCTAGAATCGACATGTGCATCAGTGTCCCTCATGACTCTGTTTCTGATGCGACCCCCCATACCTCTTCGGTTCATATACCACTTTGCGTGGATTTGTGCCCTTGTGTGGAGAGTGAGCCCAAACTCTCAAGTGGCACGTCTTCTCCCACTACACACGAATCTATATCTATTTTTGATATTGTCATTGAGGTCAATTTGCAGGATGTTGCAGACCTACGCGGTGTCGTGCCCACTCTCATGAAGGAGGACAGTCTCGATTGTGCTGAAGCAAACGTTTTAGTTCAGTGCGAGGAAGTCCAAGTGATAGAGGAGGCCATTGCGTGCGCTGTTGACTCTAGTGAAATCTTCGATGATATCTGTCTTTGCCACACCCTATGGGGGATGAAGCCAGGATTATCCCATCAGATGAGATCTCTTTTAGTTTTTCTTCCAATTTATTTCCTGACCCCCTTTCTTTATATACAAGGATGCAGGATGCCCCTCCTCCGGTTGATCAGACCTTATGCATGGAAGAGCTGAAAGCATGGCGGGATGAGGAAGGTACTGTGAAGAAACATCTTGTTTCCTCATCATCGTTGGTGCTTCCCTTTGAGGATTGGTTACAAGGGTGCAAGCGGTTTTTCTTTGAAGACATAATACTGGAGGAGAAGAAGAGAGCGAAAAAGGAGGAGATTTGGGGTTGGAGGCTGAGCATCCTACTTAACTACTACCAGGTCCCCGGACCTTTTTCTTTCATCAGTTGTTACTACTTCAAATCAACTTATAGCTGATTTGTTTTGAGCTTGTAATAATAATTAGGATTTATTAGCTTTTTCTTATTCCTAGATTTTATGAACTATGCTTTAATACAGGTATTTAGTCCACCTTAAGGACAGTAAACAAAAGGGCTTCTTGGGAGACAACCCATGGGAACCACCCGGTTCCGCTTGCTTGCTTTAATTTCTATTATGTTCTGTTTGTTTTTTTTGCTTTGGTGCTAACATTGCAGGTATGGCGACATTTTTTGGCGGACCCTTTATGCTAGCTCTCGCTTGGTGGATGCGGAAGGAGAAAAATTTAAAGAAGGAATTACCGCACTTCTGGCATGCTCATTTATGAGCATAGGTTCACTCTACCCCTATTCTCCTTATTCCAGAATTCCCTATTTTATTTAGTTTTGATCAAGTCTGGGGGAGGGATCGAGCTATGCACGAACACACACTTTGCATAGCATGTTAGAATGTGTTGAGTTAGGATTTATCATTTTGTTGCACACATTGCATACACTTGCACTTAGTTCACGCGCACTTGATCACACGCGCTTATTGGATATTGATGTGAGGTTCCCTGCTCATAAGAAGTGGATTGTTAGTGTAGGAGTGAGGAGTAGAGAAAAATGTCGACTCGAGTAGTGCTCTAGTCGAGTGCTCCCGTCACGCCTAGAAATTCAATTAGAGTAGAATAAAATTCAATGTTGTAATTTAAGTATTTCTATTATAGTAGCTGCAATTTATTTTACTTTAGTGGTGAATCCGGTGAATCCAACGGTAGCATAGGGTCGAGTGTAGCTGGACTAGTAGTAGCTTATTACTAGGGTCGGAAGGAAGGACAACCTTTCTCGGTGGCTAGAACTTGCACTAGGCGACTCTTGAAACGATTGCGTTGAAGTACTCGTTATAAAGTGTGATATAGGCCATTTCATGATCCGTTTGTGCTTTTGAAATCCTTACCAATGTAATCACCTTTGCAAGCCCACTTGAGCCTACCTTTCCTCCTTGTTTATCTCCACCAAAATGTCACCAAAGCCATACGGCCAAGCCCATTTTCGCA
Organism: Dactylorhiza incarnata; assembly: GCA_033032865.1. Classification (NCBI taxonomy): domain Eukaryota; kingdom Viridiplantae; phylum Streptophyta; class Magnoliopsida; order Asparagales; family Orchidaceae; genus Dactylorhiza; species Dactylorhiza incarnata. Next base: position 290,831 of record JAWHQI010000479.1, read on the forward strand.
CCAACAAATGAGCTGAAAGAAATTTATATATCTATCATGTTTGGTGTCATCTCCGTGTTGTATGACAACATTGAAAAAGCTGAAGGAGAAATTTTTAGTGTGCCTACAAAAGAATTCTGTCGAGAAAAAAAAAAGAGAAAAAGAAGAAAAATTGTTCAAAACGAACTTTCAATTACATTCTCTCGACAGAGACAAAGTATGATTGGCTTAGCACACACCTAGTGTTCAGTTGAAGTCTGGGGGTGTTGTGTACTTCTTGAAAATGTTGTATTGGTGATTAAAATTCTCTTTAGTGCTCAGTTATGTTGAATGCGATTCCCATCGTCCTTCTACTTATCTAGCCTAAACTCAACCTAAGCCCAATCCTAACCCATAAGTCCTATTGATTTTAGATACGAGTCGTCTCATGCAGTAGAGAGAGTGCGAACGTGCAAGCCTATGGACACCGACTTTGATGGATTTCTTAGGAGTTTGTCCCGAGCTTTGATTCGAGTATAACTCTACTCATTAGTCACGCTATTTTCCCTTTTGCGCGGCCGAAAGATTCACCATCCAAGTAAATTAGATTTCAAATTACTGTTTTAGAAATAGTTAAATATAATTTTGAGTTAAATTCTATTCTAATGTATTTCTACGCCCGTGAGCATGCGACTTCGCATGAGTCTCCACCACTCAATCATACTCTAACATCTAATTATTCCGATAGGAGAGCGGAGTAGTTTTCCTGAGACGTGCAAATGGTTAAGTCTGGGGGTGAAAATCCAACTCTTTGCGTTGAGTTTGCATTGATCCGATCCTCCTTGGATTCCTTCTCTTGAATTTGAATGAGAGAACTTTGGTGGTCTGGATTAGGGCTCCTTGAGTTGTAAAAAAAAGAGAACGAAAGCCACAATTTTATTGGAGAGGAAGCAAACGTTGGCGTTAGACCTAACGCCAGACAGTGACTCAGTTTAGTAAAGTTTTGATGACACATATCCTCATTCCAGGAAGGAGATATTCCATGTTTGGAAAGCTCTTATTTAGGCAGCCCTAACGCTGGCGTTAAGGCTAACGTCTATCGTTAAATCAAATCATTCCCAAAATACTCCTGCAACCACAACAGCTTCCCTCCATAGAATTTTCATACTGGTGGGATCGAGGGTCAACGTCGACGTTAGATCTAATGCCTGGAGTTAGACCACATACTTTTCTTTTAGCACATTGAGCAAGTCTAGACAAAAATATAGCATCCTAGTGTCATTCTTGTTCAATCCTGCATACTAAAAACACAATGACAAACTTGATCAAATACAAGTAAGATTTCTTGTGAAATTTTTCGTAGATCTAGGTGTGAGCAGGAATAGTATAACTCAAAGTTCAAGCCAACAACCAGAAGCACATGAAATAAAACTTCAATCTTTATTGATGCTAGCAGAAAACTTCATTATAAGGCGAGGTATACATGGCGAGACATGATTTCGCCAGTGCAAAAATAGAAGAGAAAACACATACTGAAAGATAACCAGCGGTCTGCCTTCCTGAGACCGCCTGACCACCCGACCTGACAGTTCGCTCGACTAGAAGACGAGACCGCCCGAACTGCCTGCCAGCGACTTGAACAACACCAACTGAGAACCCCGCGATCTGCCACTGATTCTCCCGAACTCCAGCAACCCGCACTGCAAGCTGCGAGACCGCCCGAACACCATCAGAAAAAGGAGATGACCACTGCTGCCCGCACAATCCGCAGAAGCTGCACAAAAGAAGTTCAATCACCAAGACCGACCGGTCACAAGAAATGAGACCGCAAGAACTAGCCGCGAGTTCTGCTTACACTTGTTGCAATATGTTTGCTGCAATAGTGACTCCTATTTATAGGCGTGAGACCTGATCCAGTCACCACCCTATGAGATAGAGTCACCTCCCCTTGATCGCGCGACCAGACCGGTCAACCCGCGCGATCAGCAAAGGATCCTTCTGCTTAGTGAGCTCTCCAGCTTCATCATAGACAAGGAGATCGCCACTTCTCCAAGAAGCTGCTCACCACTAGTGTTCGCTACCCGACCTCCTCCAGAGACCGCGAACACACCAGGCCGACTAGGACACCAGCCCACCAAGACGACCAAGCACCAGTGACCGCAAATACAAGCTGATCGCCGAAGGACCAGCTATGCGATCACACACCGGAGACCGCGCGACTAAGGATACCTTAGTCCGCATGCACCACAAAGAAACTAGACAACCACCAGACTGGGCTGCACCCACCACGCGATCACAAGCACCAGATCGCGCGGTTACACCAGCTCGCCATGCGGTCACACGAACAGACCGCGCGGCCTCACCTCGGCACCCTTGGACAGAAGAACGACGGTCACGCTGAATAGCCCCCAGCTAGACCAGATAGGTCAGACCGCTAGAGGAGACCGCAAGACCGTGCGGTGAGACCAGACCGTGCGGTCTCCCCCCAGACCGCCATCTTCACAAACTTCCACTTCAACATTTTCAACACTCCCCCTTGAAGTGGGAAGTTGAAAACAGCCCAAGTAAACTCCTTAGCCGAGTAAACGGCCCCTTCGCCAGCGCCTTTGTGAAGATGTCAGCAACATTGTCCTGACTCCGAACATGCTCGACCGAAAGAGACCCCTCCAGCACCTTCTCACAAATGAAATGATGCTCGATCTCGATATGCTTAGTCCTCGCGTGACAAACTGGATTAGTAAACAGTTTGAGAGCACTCTCATTATTGCCGCGGAGCAGAGTCAGACCCCAAACCTCCTTATGGACGTCTCCTACGAACCTCCTAAGCCAGATGGCTTCTTGAGCTGCCAAGGCCAAAGCCTTGTATTCCTCTTCCGTGGTTGAGACAGACACGAAATCCTGCTTCTTGCTGCACCATGATATGGCCGTGGGGCCCATCATGAAGACGTATCCAGACATCGACTTCCGATCATCCGAATCTCCCCCATAATCAGCATCTGTGTACCCATGCACCTCGAAGCCCGCATCCCTCTTGTAAAGGAGACCCATATCCAAAGTCGCCTTGACATACTTCAATATATTCTTGGCCGCTAGAAGATGAGGCATCCGTGGTTCTGCCATATAACGGCTCACCCTGCCAACTGCTTACGCAATATCCGGCCTGGTAATCGTCAGATAGATCAAGCTCCCAACTAGAGCCTGAAACACCAGCGGATCTTCCAGTATCCTCCCCTCATCCTTGCGAAGTTTCATGGCCTTCTCCAGAGGTGTGGAAATGCACTTCCCTTCCTTCATGCTGAACCGCTCCACGATTCGCTCCGCATATCCATCCTGGGATACCAGCACTCCACTTTCCTTCCTCTGCACTTCGAGTCCAAGGAAATGGTGAAGCTCACCCAAGTCCTTCATCTCAAACCTGATGGATAACTCGGCCCGAAGCCTTGCTACCTCCTCCTTCGAATTCCCCATCATGATCATATCGTCGACGTAAAGCAGCACGATGACTTGAAGCTCCCCGCTCTTCTTGACGAATAAGCTTGAGTCTGAGTCTGAAGCACCAAACCCATAGAATAGGTGATATTCTGCTATCTTTCCATACCACGCCCTTGGCGCTTGTTTCAACCCATACATGGCCTTCTTCAGCTTGCAGACATGCTCCGGAAAATCTTCAGATACGAAGCCTGGCGGTTAGACCATGAAGATGTCCTTGTCAATCTCGCCGTACAAGAACGCATTCTTTACACCGAGCTGCCAAATCTCCCACCCCCAACACGCCGCCAAGGCAATCACAACCCGAACTGAAGTCATTTTTGCCACCGGACTGAATGTCTCTTCATAGTCTTTACCGTATTGCTGCGAGAATCCCCGAGCCACAAGGCGAGCCTTGTAACGGTCGATACTGCCGTCAGCCTTCTTATTGAGCTTATAGACCCACTTGCATGTCACATGGGTGATACCCTTGGGCTTGGGCACCAGAGACCAAGTCTCATTCTTCTCAAGAGCACTCATCTCTTCCTGCATAGCTGAATCCCACTGTTCCACACCTTTGGCCTTTTCAAAGCTCGATAGCTCCCTCTCGTCCAAGGGACCAGCAAAGAAACACGAGACAAAGCTCACCATGTTTCCTCCTGTATAGCGGTCAGGGGCAATTATTGTTCGCTTCGATCTCCACAACGCCTTCCCCTGACTCGCAGTATCTTCGGCTGCTTCTTCCCTAGCTCCCCTTCCAGACGTACTCGGGGCATCGCTCCCCCTGCTTCCTGATCCAGAATCCTCCGCCTCAGAACTAGATATTGATGGACCACCTGGTGACACAGGCAGCTCCACCTAAAGATTTTCCACAGCTTTCTCCGCTCCTCCACCCTGCTTTCTAGTAGCTCAACACCAGAACTTCCCTTGTAGGACGTCACCTCGTCGAACACGATGTCACGAGATACCACAAATCTCCGCGTCTCCGGGTCCATGCACTTCCAGCCCTTCTTCCGATCATCATAACCCACGAAGACTAGCTTCCTTGCTTTCGCATCTAGTTTCATCCGAAGCGCATCTGGAACGTGCACATAGCAGGTGGAACCAAACACCCGAAGGTGCGCCACGCTTGGTTTTTCCTTAAACATCAATTCACGCGGGGTCTTTATATTGATGGGACTGAGAGGCATCCTGTTGATGACGTAGGCAGCACAAGACATTCCCTCCGCCCCGAAGTACTTTGGGATACTCTTGGCATGCAGCCAACACTTGTAGGTCTCCGTCGGATGACAGATCATCCGCTCTGCAACTCTATTTTGTTGTGGAGTATGCGCACAAGTAAGCTCCCTCCGGATGCCCGCCTTCCTGCAAAAAGTAGAGAACTCACCAGAGGTGAACTCCCCTCCGTTTTCAGTCCTCAACTTCTTAACCCGCAGACCAAGTCGACCCTCCACAAGCTCCTTGAACTCCACAAACTTGGCAAATGCCTCCGCCTTCTCCTTCAAGAAATATACCCAGATATATCTGGTGTAGTCACCGATCAACACCAGCATATATCTGCTGCCTCCGAGGCTTGGGGTAGCAGTCGGTCCCATCAAGTCACCGTAGATGCACTCCAACGGCACACAACTCCTTGTCTGCGACTTGTCAAATGGTAGTCGATGAGACTTGCCGAACTGACATCCCGCGCACACATGACCGTCTCCGTAGGAGGATAGACTAGGCAGGCCCTTGGTCAGACCTTTCACCGCCATAACCTTCAGCTTATCCATCTCTACATGCCCCAACCTCTCGTGCCATATGACGACACTGTCATTGGTCCTCATCTTGTCAACATAAGAACTTGTCGATAAAATGAACAAGTATTTTGCCCTTTTGCCCACATGAACGACCTCAGCCTTCACTGCCTCCACATTCCGAAGAAACCTCACTTCTGTTGGGCCAAACAGAACGTGATACGCAGCATCTACAACATTGGTCATGGAGAAAAGGGTTTTCCTCATTCCGGGCACATGATAGACACTCTTCAAAGTTAGTGGCCCTCTATCACTGCCCAAGGAAACAACCCCCCCTTCTCGACAGCATGCACGGTATTATCAGCAGTAATAATGGCATCATTACCGGAGTAAGGCTGTGCTGAAGTAAGCTTCGACTCGTCCCCGGTGAGGTGATGACCACACCCCGAGTCCACGATCCAGTCCTCCTGATAGTTGATAGGAGTCGCAGCTCCAACAGAAGCCGAGAAGGCTCCTCCCCATCCTCCATCAACCTGCCTGGCTTCAGCTTCCTCCTTTCCTGCAGTAGCATGCCCCGACTGAAGATTCACCATGCAATCCTTCCTGATGTGACCAAGCTTCCCGCACCTGAAGCACTTGGGACCTTCTCCCTTCTTCTTCCCTTCAGCCTTGGGAGCATAGCCCCTCTCCTGCTGTCCAGAAGTTGAAGGCCCATTGCCTCCTCCAGCGGTATTCTTCTTCTTCTTATCCCACTTCTTCTTCTTCCCCGTGAAGAGAACCTCGCCTTCTCCCCCAGACACTGACACCCCCGCCATCTGCCTTGCGAGACTCTCCTACGACACAAGCAGATTTTCCAGCTCCAGCAGAGATGGCTGATTTGCCCAACCCTACACCGACGTCACAAAGGCCACATACTCCTTCCGTAAGCCACGGATGATGTGCCTCTTCAGCTTCGCCTCAGAAATTGGCTCATCAGGATCCAGTGCTGAAATCTCAGCGCACAGGTTCTCCATCTTCAAGAAGAACATAGAGATAGAAAGATCACCTTGAGCCGATCTGGCCAGCTCATTTTCCAGGAATTGAAGTGTTGCCACATTCTTCTTGTTAAACAGCCCATCCAAGGCTCTCCAGATCTCTGCAGATGATCCAAACCCCAAGATGTGATCAAATAGGTCAGGTGATATTGCCCTCTTCAGAGCAAACTCTGCCTTGGCATTAATCCGCCTCTAGTTCCTCACCTCATGACTGTTATCCCCAATCAGAATAACTTCCTCTGTGCTCTCTCCTCCAACCACCTCCCAGAGGTCCTCACCCAGAAGATAACTCTGCATACAAGACCTCCACTTCTTAAAGTTGGTCGAGTTTAGCATCTCAATTCCAAGACCCCTTGCTTCCATGGCTCTACCACTGGTTCCTTCTTCACAAAGGCGATGACAACTATGAGTTAATCACTGCTCTATCCACTCCAACCTAGCTCTGATACCATGTGAAATTTTTCATAGATCTAGGAGTAAACAGGAATAGTATAACTCAAAGTTCAAGCCAACAACCAGAAGCACATGAAAAACAACTTCAATCTTTATTGATGCTAGCAGAAAACTTCATTACAAGGCGAGGTATACATGGCGAGACATGATTTCGCCAGTACAAAAACAGAAGAGAAAAAACACACTGAAAAGATAACCAGCAGTCTGCCTTCCTGAGACCGCCTGATCGCCCGACCTGACAGTTCGCTCGACTAGAAGATGAGACCGCCCAAACTGCCTGCCAGCGACTTGAACAACACCAACTGAGAACCCCGCGATCTGCCACTGATTCTCCCGAACTCCAGCAACCCGCACTGCAAGCTGCGAGACCACCCGAACACCTTCAGAAAAGGAGATGACCACTGCTGCCCGCACAATCCGCAGAAGCTGACAAAAGAAGTTCAATCAGCAAGACCGACCGGTCACAAGAAATGAGACCGCAAGAACTAGCCGCGAGTTCTGCTTACACTTGGTGCGATATGTTTGCTGCAACAGTGACTCCTATTTATAGGCATAAGACCTGATCCAGTCACCACCCTATGAGATAGAGTCACCGCCCCTTGATCGCGCGACCAGACCGGTCAACCCGCGCGATCAGCAAAGGATCCTTCTGCTTAGTGAGCTCGCCAACTTCATCATAGACAAGGAGATCGCCACTTCTCTAAGAAGCCGCTCACCACCAGTGTTTGCTAACCGACCTCCTCCAGAGACCGCGAACACACAAGGCCGACTAGGACACCAGCCCGCCAAGTCGGCCAAGCACCAGTGACCGTAAATACCAGCTGATCGCCGAAGGACCAGCTATGTGATCACACACCGGAGACCGCGCGACTAAGGATACCTTAGTCCGCGCGCACCACAAAGAAACCGGACAGCCACCAGACCAGGCTGCCCCCACCACGCGATCACAAGCACCAGATCGCGCTGTTACACTAGCTCGCCACGCGGTCACACGACTAGACCGCGCGGCCTCACCTCGACGCCCTTGGACAGAAGAACGTCGGTCATGCTGAATAGCCCGCGGCTAGACCAGAGAGGTCAGACCGCCAAAGGAGACCGCAAGACCGTGCTGTCAGACCAGATCGCGCGGTCTCCCCCAGACCGCCAACTTCATAACTTCCACTTCAACATTTTCAGCAAACGTCTATCGTTAAATCAAATCATTCCCAAAATACTTCTGCAATCACAACAGCTTCCCTCCATAGCATTTTCATACTGGTGGGATCGAGGGTCAATGTCGACGTTAGATCTAATGCCTGGAGTTAGACCACATTCTTTTCTTTTAGCACATTGTACAAGTCCAGACCAAAATATAGCACCCTAGTGTCATTCTTGTTCAATCCTGCATACTAAAAACACAATGACAAACTTGATCAAATACAAGTAAGATTTCTTATTGTCAAACCAATGGGATGCGAAAAACCATGTTCCAAGAGTTATGTCCTTTTCCGTCTGACCACTTAAATATGCAGGAAGTATTAGAGTGAAAAAACTGGACATGATCACGCCAGCAAAAATCAAAGTAATATAAATAGACTTCTGACAAGTTTAAGCAATCCTAGGAGAATCTCACACACATTTAAGGTAAAGAACAAAATAAGCTAATATCAGCCTAGGTAAATAGTGAATTAATTGAACTATTGCACATAAGGAGGAAACAAGAACATATATAGATCTAATCAACCTTTAAATGATCGTACACATTGAGTAATGGAGCAAAATAAATTAAAATCTTCTTATTGATTTTTTATACATTTTAACTAATATTCAATATTTACTTCTTTATACAGAGAAATTCCAATTCCGCCATTGATGCGTGAATCTAGCACACCGCTATAGGCAGTAGCAAGACTGCGACACGAAACGACAGTGTACTGATCGTTCAAGTAATATAGAATGGGCAAATTTCCCCAAGCATCAATCTCGAAGGAACACAGTAAGGTGGAGTTAATTATCGAGGAAGGACTTGAGATTGAAGTCCTTTAGGTCGGATGGATTGCGGAAGGCTTGGATTGGATTGTGGAGAGTAAAGAAAAGCTAAAATACTAAACTACTATGCAGACCGCTATGCACTGCTTCGCCAGGAGGATGCAAACTATGTAGGCCGCTATACACTACATCGCTAGGCGGATGGACGAGTAAGAAAGCGGATGAGGTGAGTGTAACTACGGAAAGGGTTGAGGTCCGTTAGCACCTCTTGGCTAGGCAGATGGATTACACGGGCCGCTATGCACCGCTTCGCTGCGCGGATGGAAGAGTAGGCTTACGGATGGAATGGTTCGCACCGGCGGAGTGAGGGTCGCAAGCACCTCATCACAAAGTTCAACCAAGATCACATGCGTATCATTCTATAGTGATTCCACACACCAAGCATAAACACAAAGAACTTACATAAAAGCATAATGAAAGCTAATAACAATTAAAATAGGTTTAAGCAAGGTTCATCATCAAGGTATATGTGATTTCTTACCATACAACCAGAAAAGAGGAAAAATATGGGTAGAGATACAAATAATGATCGAGACTATGCCGTAGAAATGGGAGGATGCACTGGGTTGTCAATCCATGTCCTATAATCCATTCATCAGTTGCATCCGGGATCTCTAAAGCTCTCACCACCTCTAGCCCGTCTTCTCGAGTGTCTACATTGTCCATGTCAATCCACTTGTTCTTCCTTGCAATCCCACTAATATGGAATGGAAATCACCTTCTTAAGAGCTTAGGATGACGGGGAAACACTATGGAGTGATACCCTCCCTTGGAAGAAAAAAAAACGACGGAACTGGAGCTCTTGGGCGCTGGAAAGACGATCGACCTGGATAGGGCGAAATTTGCAGCTTTTATAGAAAAATGGTCAGAAATTGGTCACGCTTGGTTGAATGCACGACCGTGCGTGGACCGTGCGATATTAAAAATATGGGAGCCCAGGAAGAAGAAGCAGGTGCGCCCATGTATTTTACACACGCACGGTCGAAGCCGGTCTTGCAAAAAAACGCACGGGAAAATTCTGAAAGCCGGAATTTCAGCTCACTAGAGGAGATCGTGCGATTCCATCGCGCACGGGCAAACTGCCCGTACATGAACAAATCACACGATCAGCGACAGAATACCATTTTGCACCCTAATCGATCGCGCACAAACATAGCGATCGTGCGTTAAGGAAACGCACGACCGTGCATTTCATGCAGACATGAAATTTAGGAAAAATGGAAGATCTGCCCACCAACACAGCACAACAAATAGCTGGGAATACACTTCCAGCAACATCCAAATATAGGAAAAAAATGGGGAGCACCATGTGCTTACCCCCAACAACATGGAGCGCAAATGCACACCAAAATGGGCCTAAAAGGTGCACTTCATGTAATCCGGAGTATCAATGCAATATAAGCAATAATGTGCAGAAAGTGAAGTGCATGTGCATGAAAACAAGCTCAGATGACTCCGAAAAACCCTATATAAATTGGGCTCATCACACCCCTAGACTTACCTGTTTGCACATCCCGAGCAAACAAATCCTAAGCAGGCGGAAAAATGGAATAGCTAGCTTAAAATTACAAAATGGAGTACCATGCGAAGTCGCATGCTCATGTGCATATAAAAATAGTATAGAAGATTTCTAATTATACACATAGTTTATAAATTTCTAATAGAGTAAATAAATATGACTTCTACTCAAAATGAGAGTCACGGTGAATCATCCGGTCACACATACGGAGAAAGTAAAATAATCGCTGAGACGAGCATTGCCAAAGTTGGGATTCCGGACAAACTCCACCAAAATCCATCAGTGTCGGAGACCATAAGCTCGCCCGGTCACATTCTCTCCACGACACTAGATTGGTTCAAAGCGCGAGTCGGTGGGACTTTAGGTTTTAAATGGGGCTTGGGTTCAGGTAGGGTAAACAACGATAAACAATGGGGCTTTACGCACCTAACCCAAATGAGCTAATGCAATATACTATCCTCGAACACCACACAAACACGCGGGTACACCACACCCCCATACTTGAACTTAACAACATGGGTGTGTGCACCCGCCTACTCCCAATCATAAATTTATACAAAGATTTTTCAATTAAGCTCATCTTTTTTTTTCACTTCTTTTCTTTTTCTCATTTTTTTTCAAATCACTTTCAGGAAATTGAGCAATAAAGCACAACCACATTTTCACAAAAGTATCACAACATCAACACCCCAAATAATAAACAACTAAAGATCAAATTTGGGCGTGCGATTAGGATTGGTTTTGAGGCTTTGGTGAGGAATAGTGGAGCTGAACCAAAAGAATGGGGTAGGCACAAAGGGGCTAGCGAGGGAAGATATCAGGAATGGCACAAAGGCTCAACCGGGCCAAAATAATGGCCTACGTCATTCTCACGCAGCAGAACTATCCTATGCCTATGCTTCAAGAATCGCTTGGGGGCAAGTTCTTAGCCACCGAGAAAGATTGTCCTTCCTCCCGGCTCCAGCAATACTAGTCTAATGATAATTTACACACATCCATATACTACCTTTTGATTCACACCGGATTCACCACTTGAGCAGAGTAGACAATATTTACACTAAAAGAAATGCATAAAACTTAAAGTATAAAAAGAAATCTAATCTACATAAATCCCTATACTCACATGAGTACTTGACTAGGAACACCGGAGTCGACATTTTACTCCACTACATAATTTAAACGCCAGCACAATGATTTTCCCAATCACACAAAGGAAATGAGTTATACTCGATACGCTCCCACGACTAAGTACACGCTCAAGTGGGTGTAGTAGTGTGCATGAAAAATGCTGAAAATTATTAAATTTTGAAAAAACTTAAAATGAAATTTTCTTTCGTTATGCACAAGAAGTGGTGCGTGGGCAGTGCGGGTACCCAGTCACAAAGCTCTCCCCCATACTTATATGAGACTAAAATGATCATTTTAAACATGAAAAATTAAATAGATAGGAGGAGAAGTTTAGAATGTACCCCATGCTCAGAAATGAGCATACCGAAAGATGCATAAAATCATGAAAAAGAGCAGGCTCGACCATCCCAAAATAATGCAAGCACCTCAGGGAAGACAGCTCCAAGCAAAGAAAATATAAATACTAAATGATTTGCGGATTAGAGAAAATAAAACAACAAAATCTAGGATATCTCCCAGAAGCGCTTTTGTTTACCGTCCTTAAGCTGGACTAAATACCTGTATTATACAGTTTTATACGATTGTCTAAGCATAAAGCGAAAATAATAAAGTCTAATTATTATTTTTACACAACCATCAAAGAAATCAACTATACGTTGATTTAAAGTAGTTACTATAAATGAATGAAATGGATCTGAAGACCCAACAACAGCAGTAGTCAAGAGGATTAGAAGTTTTCCATCTCCAAGTTTCATCTTTCTTCATCTTCTTCATCTCCTCCAATCGCCTGTCGTGAATGAAGTACCGTTTACCACCCTGCACCCAATCTCTCAAGGAAAAAGCAGGCAATGATGATGAGGTGGAATAGGCGATTGATTTCATCATTGCCATCTGCTTTCCCTTCCAAGACTCCCACTCAGAATCACCCAGAAATGGGTCCAAAAACTCATGCACCTGCTGGGGAATATACGAAATATCAGAAATTAAAGCATGAGGGAAATCAGGAAGGATGAACATATCAATATTTGCATTAAAAGAAGGATGATTATGAAATAAAATGGATGAAGAACTAGAAAAATCAAACACAGGAGGAGTGGTCCTGGTGTCACTCCCATCAGGTTCCACAAAAGGATCATCGCCGATCTCAATAAAATCACTGCATGAAGAATATGAGCAGCTAGAAACTTCGGTGATGAGTTGGACCTTCTCCTCCCATGATGAGGTAAAAACCTCCTCACTAAGGAAAATATCCTCAGTGCAACTCGGCATAGCTTGGGCTCCATAGGTTAATCTCGCACATCTAGAAACTCGGCAATAAGAGCAGAAGATACATGCATACTAATACAAGAAAATATCTGTGTAGAAATATGGATCAAGATAGAGTCCGATAGGAGTGAAGAAATATCCTCAGATATAGAATCCACAGGAAATGACGACACAATTGAGGAAGAAAACTCCAAAATGTCATCGTAGTGATCAACAACGAAACTAGTGGACGCATCCGTCTTGCTCCCATGAGGACACGAGGGTATGGCGTATATGTAAGATCACCATCCTTCTTACTGGAGAGTTCCCGGATCCTATGCCCGGGACCGCCATCTTACGGTGACACCAACTCACGGTTTAGTCATCACCGCTCGACACCGCTCCTGCCCGCTAGTTTGTTCATAATACAGACAAATTTGCAAGAAGTGATATCACAAATATGACAAGTCCACAACACAACACAACACACACACACACACACACACACACACACACACACACACACACACACACACACACACACACACACACACACACACACACACACACACACACACACACACACACACACACACACACACACACATACACACACACACACACACACACACATATATATATATATAAAGGAAAGTGCAAATAGTCCACAATGAGTATAAATCTAAAAGAGTGCAAGGGCTTAAGGCCGATACATATCCAAAAGAAAATACTAATGACATAGCACTCTCTCACACTACATTATGCAGAAGCAACACAAAATACTATCCAACCTGTCGCCATGTGGATGTAGTGATGCGCAACATCTGCTCCTCAGGGTCTGCCGTCACATCCTGCCTGACGTACTGCGGCTCCTGCTCCTCGATCTCCTGGTGTTACGACCACATCCGACTGTTAGTAAAAAGACTAAGCCATTATGTCCCTACCTCCCCCCATGACTCCTAGGTACCGAGCGGGAGGACGAAGCGGAGGACATCAAGGGGTAAAAGAAATACAAGTGACATGGATAGTGTTGGGAAAATGACCCTCAATGTTCCCTTGATTTGAAGATGCCTCACACTCAATGCTAAGTACAAGTTGTATTTGATAAACCCTATTTCTATCTCATGGCAATGCAGGACTAGGGCATACCAAGGTGTGATGAATGATCATTTGGTTTACTGTCAAAACCGCTGAGTCAAGCTCTCTATCTCAGCTGAACCATTGAGACAAGGCCAGGAGCCGCTGAGAAGGTGTCTGGGCCAGCTGAGCTGCAGATAGAAGAAAACCACTGAGACAACTGTCTGTCTCAGCAGATCCACTAGGACGGGACAGAAGCAACCGCTGAGACGGCTGGCTATCTCAGCCCAACCGCTAAGACAGATTCAAAAGTGATCTGGCGGGTTCTGCTTTTGGCGCAAGCTGCAGAAAGGCTTCTTGGGGTCCGCCAATCACTCACATACCTGTTAGGAGGACAACTAAGAGCTGTTGAAGATCAGTGGAGTATAAAAGGAATAAGTTAGGGTTGAGCAAAGAACTTTTGCCTTTGATCTTACTCTCCAGCACACAAGAAAGAAGAACTTTACTGTTTCATTGTCGGCAGCCAAGAACTGATTACACCAGGCTGCAAGGAGAGAAAAGATTGCTTATCTTGATTCGTCTCAAGAAAGTGCAAGTTGATACAGTCCATCATCTGAAGGGCTGATCAAGAAGAATCAATTTGGAGCAGCACTTCTCCTCCCTGGTTCAAGTCTGCAATAACAGCTGTTAAGAAGAAGAAGACCAAGTCTTGACCTCTTCTTCCTTCTATTTGTAATCCTTTAATATATCATCTGTAGGAGCTTGTGGGTTCTGAGACTGTAGGGCTTTATTGCCTGAGTGTGTAAGGCTGATTGGCCTGAGCTGTAGAGCTGAGAGGTCAGCTTGAGAGTAGGATAATTGTGTGATCTGAGGTAGGGCTATTGTGCCTGAGATAGGGTTTGGGAGAACCCGAGAGATCCTTTGGGATCTGTGCTGTAGGCTCTTGGAGCTGTGTTTGGGGAAGTTGACCTTATCTAACTCATTGTTAGAAAGGTGAAGGGGGAAATAGGACTACTCAAGGCACCCTGTCTTTAGGAACCTCTATAAATCTCTTTGTGTTTTCTGTGCTTGATATTTTACTAACCTAAATTCAGAAAACACTAAGCCTAAAATAAAAGAAACCTATTCACCCCCCCTCTAAGTGACTTATACTATATCCTAAATAAACTATCAAGTGGTATCAGAGGGAGGTTGGTCAAGAAAGACATAACTGTCTGACCAGATCCTATAAGGATTAGTCTTAAAATCTATAACTAATGGCCTCCAATGGAATGCAGAGGGAGATGGGCTCTATGAAGCTGCCCATTTGCAGCAAAGCTAATTTTGGCATATGGAAGCAAAGGGTTATACTGTTTATGGAAGCATATGATCCTAGGATTTATATTACTGTCAAGGAAGGTCCCTTCACCTTCCAAACAACCTCCACAATAGATCCAACCAGAAGAGTGGCCAAGCCTTCCAATGAGTTAACCAAGGATGAACTCATTCTGTTCACTATAGACAAAAGAGCCCAGAACATAATAGTTAATGCTATTGATGATTCCACATTTCAAAACTTAGTTCACTGCACTACTTCCAAGGAAATGTGGGACACATTAGTAGTATATATGGAAGGGACAACAGAAGTGAGGGATGTTAAAAAGTCACTCCTCAACCAAGAGTATGAAGCCTTCAGGCAGCTCAGCCAGGAGAGCATCTCTATGTGCTATGAAAGGTTCTTCAGAATAATCAATGAGCTGAGAACCTATGAGAGAGTTTTCAGTGATTATGAGCCGAATGACAAGTTCCTTAGATCTCTAACTAGAGATTGGGACACAAAGATTTGTGCCATAAGGGAGGTGGCCAAACTAGGTGAAACTCCCACTCACACATTGTTTGGTAAGTTGCTCTCTTATGAGATACATTTAACTGCTAGAAAAGAAGAGGACACCTCCTCAAGGGCTCACCCAAAGGACAGATCTGTGGCTCTCAAAGTAGAATGCTCCAAGAAGAGCATGGGCAGGATCGTGTCTCCTCCAAGGAGTGCTGAATCAAAAAAATCTGAAATCAGCACCTCAAAAAGCTCTTCTTCTGATGAACAATTTGCTGCCTTTTCAAGGAAGTTCAAGAAGATGATGAGGAGGAAGCAATGGAAGAACAAGCCCTCCTCCTCATCACACTCCAAGAAAGACCACAGGAAATCTGAAAGACATCACCCAAAGGGTGACAGGTATGATTCCAAATCTAGTAAACATGTTTCAAATAACATTATTTGCTCTTGCTGCAGCAAGCCTGGACATGTCATTGTTGACTGCCTAGTCAAAAGGAAAGAAAGAGGTGAGAAGAAGCCTCATCACCAGAAGGATAGGAAGGTGGAAAAATCCTTCCTAGCAAAGAAAGGAAGAAGCTGGAGTGAATCTGAATCCTCAACTTCAGATTCAGAGAATGAAGAAGAAGCCTACATAGGGCTATTTGCAGCAGAAGAAGATGAAGATTATCCTGCTGCCAAGGTTGGAGTCAGGGCCCCTCTATCACATTCAGATAGTGATATAGAGGAGGATGAAGACTACAAAGATTAGTTAGGTCTTATGGCCTTCACTTATGAGGAAGACAGTCAGAATAATTCTGACAATGAGAAGGTATTAACTCATCCCACTTCATGTTCTGATCATGATGCATGCCCAGAATCTGAGGCACTTTCATCACATGGTAAAAGTGACTCAGAATCCGAGGAAGATGTCAATCAACTGATTGATAGATATGGCGCTCTCTTGGTAGCTCTGAAAAAGAGCAAGAAGCTGGCGAAGAGGCAAGCTAAGGAAATTGCTTCCCTTAAGATTGTTGAAAATGAGTGCACTGAGTCAAACACCTTGGTGGCTCAGATGAGTAGACAGATAAGCCACTTAAAGGGAATAACAATTGTGCATTTAAGCACCATATCCCTGAAGAACAAGGACATCAGGGACCTTGAGGAGAAGCTTGTAAAAGAAAGAAGCCTAGTGGCTCAATTCTCCAAACCAAAATCTGTGCTCCCTATTATTGATTCCTTTTCTTCTCAATCCAATAGGAGAGGACTAGGATTCAATAAAATGGAAGTAGGAGAACGGAGAGGAGAAAAGAGCAGGGGTAAGTCTAAGCCTCAAACCACCTTTCAAAAGGTATTACTTCCATCCAATAGGTATGACTAAGAAAGCATGTATGGTCACTGGAAGAATGGAAGTACCTATAGGAAGGAAAACTCTCCTTCCTATAGTGGAAGAAAGGGCATGGGATTGAGTGCTATGAAGGCTCCCCATGAGGAAATTCAAATGGCCCAACATGGACCTTTTGTATTTGGTACTTCAGCCCCTCCATTTAAGAATAAGGAAGCAAGCTCTTCCAAATTTAATTCAGCTAAGAACATGACTGCTGTCTGTAACACCCCAGTTTCGCTGAGCGCAGAGGATGGAATGCATAAGGCTACTACAGGTTTCCTGTGTCTGGGAGCTAGCGCCGACGTTAGGTGTTAACGCAGGCGTTAGCTGCACCTTCGGGTAAAGCACCCTTTTGCGATGGCATTCGTCGAAGGGAGTTTGACGAAGGGAGTTCGTCGAACGGATTTTCGTCAAAGGGAGTTCGACGAAAGGAGTTCGACGAAGAGAGTTCAGAACCGTTGGGCCGCTGAGTTGGCTTCGTTCATCGAAGGAAGTTTCGTCGAAGGGAGCTCGACGAAGGGAGTTCGTCGAACGGAGTTCGACGAAGAGAGTTCGGCGAAGAGAGTTCGGCGAAGAGAGTTCGGCGAAGAGAGTTCGGCGAAGAGAGTTCAGAACCGTTGGGCCGCTGAGTTGGCTTCATTCATCGAAGGAAGTTTCGTCGAAGGGAGTTCGACGAGGGAGTTCGTCAAACGGAGTTCGACGAAGAGAGTTCGAAACCGCTGGGTCGTTGAGTTGGCTTTGTTCGTCGAAGGGAGTTCGACGAAGGGAGTTCGTCGAAGGGTGTTCGTCGATGGGAGTTCGACGAAGAGCTAATGCGGGCGCTAGCGCCAGCATTAGCTGGCGGAACCTGTTCTATAAGTAGCGTTTCCTGGACATCCGATCTATTTGGATCTTGATCCTACGGTCTAGATAAGTGCGTCCTAAGGTTTTATTTAGGGCAGAGAAGTTCTATTCTCTTTTGGTGAAGTCCTTTGTGCTTTTGGAGGCGTAGAAGAGAGGTAGGGTTTGGAGGAAGAAGAAGGCTAGATCCACCATTGTTGGAGCATCGGAGCTCCGTTCGCCGATCCGAGATCAGATCTGTGGAGAGGACTAGAAGCCGCTTCTTTCTATCCGTGCCTTTCAACCGATCCATGGAGAGGAAGAGAACTCTTAGGGTAACGACACCTCTCCTCCCAGTTTTAGGATGCGTGCATGGCATCTATGCTTTTACTTTCTCTTTTTGAAATTTTATGGCACCGGATCTCTCAAATGAGAGGGGTTTGGGTCGCTTTGGTTCAAGAAGAACCATCGGGTTGATTGAGTCCGTCCCCGACATGATTTTGCACTAGAGATCCGCTCCGTTAGTGGATTAGGCATTTTGGGTGAAGCCGAAATCGTGACCGGTGGTCCGATTCGGTGATGTTGCTTAACGTGCATTTTAGGGATTTTGTTAGAAATCTGACGACGACAAAAATGTCGTATGTGCTGCCCTTATGTTCGTGTGAGAATGAACGTTGGTTTGGAAAGGGTAATTTTTATGTGTATCTGAAGGCGTGGTTTGTCTTTGTGGTCGGCTGGCTAACCCGTGAATGCTTGGATTCATGTTGGGAGAGTGTCCCGGCAAGACAAGTCCACTTCTGGGCTAACTGACAAGAACAAGTATGTTGGTGCGCCCATTGGCAAGATGAGCCATGTAAGGGGTGAGGTCCCAGTGGATTTCTTGGCTTTTGGTTTAGTGATTGTGGCGAGAACAAGTATGCTGATGCGCCAGTTGGCAAGATGAGCCATGTAAGGGGTGACGTCTCAGTGGAGTTCTTGGGCTTGTACGCCCGTGGGGGAATGATAAGTACCCTTGGTTTGTTATGAAATGTTGATGTGTGTTGTTATGTTAGAAGCATACACGCCATAGGATGCCTTGGGTGAAACCCAGGTTTGTATACATGCTGCATTGCTAGATCCCCTTACTTTTATTGCTCAACATAGAAACGTGGATGATGATTGTGACACTCATGCCTGTCGTGTTTATGTTAATACTGTTTATTACATTTTCATATGAAGTGCTGACTTGTATGGTGATGTAGTTCCCCGGGGTCCGCTAGGATGGCCGGGAGGAGGATTGTTGTTACACCGTTGTTGGTCAGCCAAAGCTGACCCTCGTTATACCATTCTTTGTGATTTGGATGCAGGGCAAGGATCGCAGGCTGGACCTAGCTCGCCGGCCAGAAAGGCCTAAGCTTCATGAAGTTCACTTTTCATGCTTTCTTGTTTGATTTGATGTCTTTACCTATTTCGGCTTGCATGACGAGGTAGCTTAGGATTGTGATGATCTGTTGGACATTTATATGCCCTGTTTTGTCTTGAGTATGAGTTTTGTAAGGCCTTAGGGTTGTAGTAGTCCTATGTATATGTGGACAACTTCTGTGGTTTATTTAATGTTTCCGCTGTGTTGGTTCTGAGTTTTGAGATGGTTAGATCTATATCACTTTTTAATACTAAAGATGTGGCGATTATATGCTGTGGGGTCCCGACCGGACCTATATTATATAGTCATTGAAAAGGAGGTGTTACAATTTGGTATCAGAGATAGGTTAGCATTCTTGTTGAGGTTTAGCGTGTTCGGATCGCGTTAAGAGGTTGTCCACATAGGAGTACCTTGCGGGACCATGAATGTCCTTGCGTTCGAGTCTTGCGAATAGAGTTTGATTCGTTTTTCCTTGCTTATGCTAGGATGGTGGCGACGATGCGGGGACGTCGAGGTGTCAAGAGGAGCCGTCGGCAAGCAGTGCAACGGCCCCAGCCCTGATGAATATGGGTGTGTCCCCGACAGACTTTTGTCGTATGCTAGCAGAGGCAATGGTGGAGGCTCAAGCTGCGACAATGCCACAGATTGCGACGCCTATTGTGCAGGCTGTGACTTCTGTTACTCTGGTCACTCTAATGCCGGAGGTGGGAGTAAGGCAGGTAGAGCTGTTAGCCGAGAGAGCGGTTGGGCAAGGAGATCGTCAGATGAAGTACTATCTGAGTTTCCATCCTCCGACATTCAAAAGAGTTAGCAATCCGACAGACGTCGAGGATTGGTTGGCAATAATTCAGGAACTCTTGAAAGAAGCAGAGACCCTAGAGGACAAGCAGTCCCAGTTCGCAGCATTTATGTTAGAAGGCGACGCCAAGCTGTGGTGGGTGAATCATAGCGGTGGCCATTTCCCTAGACGTGCCCTGTCCATGGAAGAGTTCGGGAATGCCTTCCTGAAGCGCTATATCCCCTCTTCGACGAGGTTAGCCCTTCAGCGGCAGTTCTTGCAGTTGGTGCAGTGCAAGAAGATGGTAGACGAGTACTTGCAGGAGTTTACTCGGTTGGGTCGTTACGCGGGAACGACCATGGAAGATGATGAGGAGAGGGATAATCTCTTCTATCAGGGTCTGAGAGAGAATTTAAGGCAACCTCTGATAGCCTTAAAGAATGCGGGGGTTCAATGAGTTAGTTGAAGCTGCTCGAACTTTGGAGAACGATATGGAGTGAACCCAGCGTCGCAAGGGCTTGGCGGAAAAGAAGGGAGAAAGTTAGCCATCTCAGTCTCAGGGGAAGTCTGAGAAAAGTTGGTGGAAGAAAAGGCCCCATCCTTTTAGGACTGGCGAGAGGAGCGGTGTGGCTTCTGGAGAGTTCCGTCCCAAGGGGCCAGTGACATGCTACAAGTGTGGCAAAGTGGGCCACATAGCTCGGGTCTGTTTCGAGAGTGGTGTTGCGCCAGAGCAAAGGCAGGGCCAGTCGGTGCATTCTGGTCCTAGTGTTGGGGAGAAAGGTAAGGCGGCGGAGTCCAGTGCTTCCTGTTTCCCTCCTGTGCAGCCTAGAGCATACAACCTCGGGCAGCAAGAAGCGATTCGTCAACCTGATGTGGTGACAGGTACGAAAGAATAGAGTTTTGTTTAATAGTTTTAGCCTGTTTGCGACCTTTCATATTCGTTATATGCGTGTTAGGCATCGTGCTAGTTTCTGCTATCCCTCTAGAGTGTTGTTCGACACGGGAGTGTCACACTCTTTTCTCGCAGAAAGCTTTACCCGGAGGATCGGTGTTGAGACTATTGAGGCAGAGGCGGAGCTTAGTGTGCGCTTGCCGAATGGGTCTTTCATGACTACTGGAAGGAAAGGACGCATTGTGCTGAGGATTTGCGAGTGTGATTTCGAGTTGGTAGCAGCAATTCTACCACTAGCCGAATTTGACATCATCTTGGGGATGGACTGGCTTCTAGAGCAACGAGCTAGTATTGACTGCCTGTTGAAGGTGGTGACCTTAAGGAGTGAAGGAAGAGCGGAGGTCAAGTTTGAGGGCCTATGCGGAGTGGCCTGATCCCTGATTTCTGCCGTGCAAATGGTGCGTGCGGTGAGTCAAGGAGGTGAGGCATTTGTCGCTTTGTTGGAGACTCACTCCACAAACTTGGTGATTGGAGAAGTGCCAGTGGTGGAGGAATTCGAGGATGTGTTCCTTGAGGAGCTTCCGGGAGCACCTCCTCAGCGTGAAATCGACTTTTCAATTGAGTTGGTGTCAGATGTGAGGCTGATGTCGCATCCTCCGTTTAGGATGGCACCGAAGGAACGGGCCGAGTTAAAGGTGCAGTTGCAAGAGTTGCTCGAGCAGGGGTACATTAGGCCCAACTCCTCACCTTGGAGTGCGCCGGTGTTGTTCGTTAAGAAGAAGGATGGTAGTATGCGGCTGTGCATAGACTATCGCAAGTTGAATAAGTTGACCATCAAAAATAAGTACCCAATTCCGTGAATCGATGATTTTTTCGATCAGCTGGTGGGGTAGACGGTGTACTCCAAGTTGGACTTGAAGTAAGGTTATTATCAGTTAAGGATCCGAGAAGAGGATATTCCCAAGACGGCATTTGGGATGAGATATGGTCATTTTGAGTTCTCGGTGATGCCGTTCAGGTTGACGAACGCGCCATCAGTGTTCATGGATTTAATGAACCTAGTGTTTCGACAATACCTGGATTTGTTCGTGATGGTGTTCATTGACGACATCTTAGTGTATTCGAAGTTGAAGGCGGAGCATGAGTCTCATCTGAGATTAGTGTTGCAGACATTGAGGGAGAACCAGCTTTATGCGAAGTTCTCGGAGTGCGAGTTCTGGATCCGGAAAGTGGCATTCTTAGGCCACGTGATTAGTGGAGAAGGGGTGGCGGTGGACCCCGCGAAGACTGAAGCTATTAGAGATTGGCCTGTACTGAGAACCGTGGCGGAAGTCTGGAGTTTCCTTGGACTATCTAGTTATTACAGAAGGTTCGTTGAGAACTTTTCGCGGATGGCTTTGCCCCTCACCACTCTTACCCGAAAGGACCAAAAGTTTGTGTGGACGCCGGAGTGTGCCCGTGCATTCGAGACCTTGAAGGAAAGATTGATGTTTGCTCCAATCCTAAGTCTTCCTAGTGGGACCGAGGGATTCCAAATTTTCAGCGACGCGCCAAGGTGCGGTTTGGGTTGCGTGCTTGTGCAGCATGGCAATGTGATAGCTTATGGGTTGAGGAAGCTAAAGCCTCATGAGAGAAATTACCGCGTTCCATCCGCAGACCGATGGACAAACGGAGAGAACGAATCGTACGATGGAGTACATGTTGAGAATGTGTGCTCTCGATTTTGGTAAAAGTTGGGAAGACCACCTCTTCATGGCGGAGGTTGCCTACAACAATAGTTTTCAGGCGAGTATCAAAATAACGCCATACGAGGCTTTGTATGGAAGGCAGTGTCGAATGCCGATGTCTTGGATAGAGGTGGGAGACACCCAGTTGTTAGGAAAAGAAGTGGTGGCAGACGCTTGTGAGTTGTGTTGACCCAGAAATCGGCGATCCTCCCCTGGGAGGCCTCTTTTGCTACATTTTTGCAGATTATGAGCCCGGGATGGATCAGATCTCACGCAAAGGCCTTTTTTCACACCCAAAGTGGTAAGAAGGGGCGACCTCCCCCTTTAAACCGTCCAAGCCAGGCGGCCTCCTTCTTCAGACCGTCCAAGCTGGGCGGCCTCCTTCTTCAGACTGCCCAAACCGGGCGGCCTCCTTCCTTCTTCAGACCACCCAAGCCGGGCGACCTCCTTCTTCAGACCGCCCAAACCGGGTGGCCTCCTTCTTCAGACCGCCCAAACCGGGCGGCCTCCTTCTTCAGACCGCCCAAGCCGGGCGGCCTCCTTCTTCAGACTGCCCAAGCCGGGCGGCCTCCTTCTTCAAACCTTCCAAGCCGGGCGGCCTCCTTATTCAGACCACCCAAACCAGGCGGCCTCCTTCTTCAGACCGCACAAGCTAGGCGGCCTCCTTCTTCAGACCGCCCAAACTGGGCGGCCTCCTTCTTCAGATCGCCCAAGCCGGGCAGCCTACTTCTTCAGACTGCCCAAGCCGGGCGGCCTCCTTCTTCAGACAGCCCAAGCCGGGCGGCCTCCTTCTTCAGACAGCCCAAACCGGGCGGCCTCCTTCTTCAGACCGCCCAAGTCGGGCGGCCTCCTTCTTCAGACCGCCCAAGCCGGGCGGCCTCCTCCTTCAGTCCACCCAAGCTGGGCGGCCTCCTCCTTCATACAGCCTAAGGTGGCGGTCTCCTTCATTTAGACTGCGCGGGTAGAGATCCGGTCACCGGCTCATCGGAGGTGACGACATCGACCCAGAGCCTATAAATAGGACCCTCGACCATGAACAAGGGGGAGGCAAGTTGGGGGACAAAATCGGCGACTAGAAATAGTCAGACCGCACCTAATGGCGGCTTGTCCAACGACCTCCTAACTACGAGGCCGGGCGGCCTCAGCAACAGGCTGGGCAGCCTCAGCAAACAGCCCGGGCGACTAGTTCGGGCGGTCTCAACAACAGGCCGGGCGTCCTCAGCAAACAGCCCAGGCTGCTAACTTTTTATATCTATCACTCTCCTGCATTCATTCTGTTTCCAAGTACTAAACACACCAAGCTGTAAGACAGATTATTAAATAAAGGGAAAGCCCACCGCAGGAGTGGCATTTGCCGCGGAGGGCGAAGTCTGGCCTCTCCGCAAGCTAGTGGCCCCCTCTTCTTCTCCCTCTCTCAGCTCTTCATTTGCGACTCAAGTAACCAGCTGCTCGACCACTACCCCCTCTCTTTCCCCTGGGATTGAGTGTCGAGGGTGTGGGAACAATTTCGGATTCAACAAAAACACGTGACCTTCAGATAGCGAGTGGTTGATGAACAACAGTTGCGATGAAGACGCGAGATTTGGCCTAAAGCACATGCAATTTTAAAACGGCCATAACTTTCAATCCGGGTGTCGGAATTCAGAAATTCAAAGCCCGACGCGACCAGCTTGAGCTGAACTATCCAAAAATTGAACACGGTTCCCTATTCAGGCACTTTTTAGCCCTCAGATTTTAAAAATTCGTCTCCATTTGAAAGTTATTTCAGTTTTTCTCTTTCGACAATTCTTGTTTTCATGGATCATCCGTCAGAAGGCCTCGAGCATCCTTCCAATCATCTTGAAGTTCCTGTTCAAAGTAGCGACATAAACCCCCTATTAGCAGAGATCGCCCACCTCGAGAGACAAGTGGATTCTCAACTTAATACTATAGCAACTACTGATGACAAGCCATCTAGCAGTCATCTAGAACATTTGTTACAACCTGAAGCAGCAGGACTCTCTATTCCTCATCATGAGTCTCATAAGGTTAGTATGGGTGATCCCCCTTACCTAGTTGATAGACAAATAGTTCCTGCAGGAGAAGAACAAGAGCCTTCCCCATTATCATACAAAATTCGTTGGGAAGTAGTTCCAAATGATTTCAAAGAGCCTCGTCTACCAGTCTATTCTGGAATGAGTGACCCGGTTTTTCATCTGCAAGCCTTTGAGGCTGCTACTTCACTAAGAGCTCTATCAGATGGTATCAAGTGTAAACTTCTCATCATGTGCTTTGACGATCAAGTTCTGGATTGGTTCTATCATTTACCACCTCAATCGATCAATTGCTTCGGGGATCTTCGAAGAGAATTTTACTTAAGGTTCAGTACTTTAAGGAAGCGTAAGAGAGGTCTACCAGAACTTTTTCAGATCAAGCAAATGGACAACGAATCTACCGCTCACTTCATCGTTCGCTTTCAAAAAGAAATTCTTGATGTTGTTAATGCTGATCAAAGTCTCTACAAACATGCCTTAATTAATGGTCTCCAAGAAGGTCCTCTTAAGTTTGAGTCACCATGAAAGAGCCAGAATCTTATGCTCATCTTATTGAAATAACAAATCAGTTCATTAAGGGTGAGGATGCGAACCCTGATTATTTTGCTTCTTTAATTCAGAGGCCTCAACAACAACAGAAGGATTATTCTTCTCATGATCATCTTCCTATCAATCGCCGTGGCTATTTGTTAGAATATGAACAAGGTCCCAACTTATCATCTAAACGTGAAGTATGTTATGATTATGAGCGTCTATCTACTTCTCCAAGTATCCTACAGCTAAATCAATCAGAGCTATGTCTTGTCAACCCTCATATCTCAACTCAGGCTTATGATTACAAGTCATGTCATTCTCCTCGCCCGTATAAGCAAGATAAGCTCTGAGGAAGGTATACAAGTTTAACTATCTCTATGAAAGAAGTTCTTCAGAATATCCAGCATGAACCTGGTTTTACGAGACCTTCTCTCATGCGACCTGATCATAGGAATTGTCACAAAGACTTGTTTTATCAATACCACATGTGTGTAGGTCATGATACAGAAAAGTGTCGTGCTCTACATAAGATTGTAGAGAAGTTACTAAAAGAAGGCAAACTGCGGGAATATGTTGCTTAAGAATATTATTGTAAAAACATTTCTAGCAATATCAGTTATTCACTCGATGCTAGATCTACTTTCATTGGCAGAAAGGTTTGTCTTAAAGCTCATCTTAAAACTCTTTCAGCTATGTTT
The DNA here is from genome assembly GCA_033032865.1 of Dactylorhiza incarnata. Taxonomy (NCBI): domain Eukaryota; kingdom Viridiplantae; phylum Streptophyta; class Magnoliopsida; order Asparagales; family Orchidaceae; genus Dactylorhiza; species Dactylorhiza incarnata. The sequence continues at coordinate 316,533 of JAWHQI010000479.1, forward strand.
GCATTAGCTCTTTCCTTCAAATGCGTACATGGTTAAATATGGCTTGTGAATGTTGTGACAATCAAACCCATCTCCTTGATGGTCGCCAAAATCTTTAAAGGCAATCAAACCCATCTCCTTGATGGTCGCCAAAATCTTTAAAGGCAATCAAACCCATCTCCTTGATGGTCGCCAAAATCTTTAAAGGCAATCAAACCCATCTCCTTGATGGTCGCCAAAATCTTAAAAGGCAATCAAACCCATCTCTTGATGGTCGCCAAAATCTAAAAAGGCAATCAAACCCATCTCCTTGATGGTCGCCCAAATCTTAAAAGGCAATCAAACCCATCTCTTGATGGTCGCAAAAATCTAAAAAGGCAATCAAACCCATCTCCTTGATGGTCGCCCAAATCTTTAAAGGAAATCAAACCCATCTTTCGATGGTCGCCCAAATCTTTAAAAGCAATTGAACCCATCTTTTGATGGTCGCCCCATTACAGTTTCATCTTTATATCCACATTATAGTGGTTGCTCCAATTGAGCATTACTGCTTCTTTTGCATATGATATAGATGATATGCTAGCTACTTGCTTACAAATGAGGTGAATATCACCATATTGTATCGAGACATCCAAAAACTTTTTTTCTATAGATGTTTATATGAAAAGATGAATAGGTGGTTACGAGTTTTCCTTGGGTACTCGCATTATGAAGTTTCTTATATACCTACTTTGAGTTCTCTTTTGCAGAAAGTAGGAGGTGTTCGCGAGTTCTCTTCAGGTACTCGCGTTATATTTTATATACCTGCTTTGAGTTCTCTTTTGCAGAAACTAGCAGGTGATCGCGAGTTTTCTTCAGGCACTCGCGTTATATTCTTTTATACCTGCTTTGAGTTCTCTTTTGCAAAAATTAGCAGGTAATCGCGAGTTCTTTTCAGGTACTCGCATTATATTTTATATACCTACTTTGAGTTCTCTTTTGCAGAGATTAGCAGGTGTTCACGAGTTCTTTTCAGGTACTCGCATTGTATTTTATATACCTGCTTTGAGTTCTCTTTTGCAGAAACTAGCAGGTGATCACGAGTTTCCTTCAGGCACTCGCGTTATATTCTTTTATACCTGCTTTGAGTTATCTTTTGCAGAAGCTAGCAGGTGATCGCGAGTTTTCTTCAGGCACTCACGTTATATTCTTTTATACCTGCTTTGAGTTCTCTTTTGCAGAGATTAGCAGGTGCTCGCGAGGTCTCTTCAGGTACTCGCGTTATAAATTATACCTGCTTTTGAGTTCTCCTTTGCGGAGATTAGCAGGTATCCGCGAGTTCTCTTCAGGTACTCGCGTTATATTTTATACCTGCTTTGAATTCTCTTTTGCAGAGATTAGCAGGAGTTCGCGAGGTCTCTTCAGGTACTCGCGTTATAGATTCTTTTACCTGCTTTGAGTTCTCTTTTGCAGAAACTAGCAGGTGATCGCGAGTTTTCTTCAGGCACTCGCATTATATTCTTTTATACCTGCTTTGAGTTCTCTTTTGCAGAGATTAGCAGGTGCTCGCGAGGTCTCTTCAGGTACTCGCGTTATATTTTATACCTGCTTTTGAGTTCTCCTTTGCGGAGATTAGGAGGTGTCCGCGAGTTCTCTTCAGGTACTCGCGTTATATTTTATACCTGCTTTGAATACTCTTTTGCAGAGATTAGCAGGTGTTCGCGAGGTCTCTTCAGGTACTCGCGTTTTAGATTCTTTTACCTGCTTTTAAGTTCTCTTTTGCAGAGATTTGCAGGCATCCGTGAGTTCTCTTCAGGTACTCGCGTTATATTTTATACCTGCTTTTGAGTTCTCCTTTGCAGAGATTAGCAGGTGTTCGCGAGGTCTCTTCAGGTACTCGCGTTATATTTTATACCTGCTTTTGAGTTCTCTTTTGCAGAAACTAGCAGGTGATCGCGAGTTTTCTTCAGGTACTCGCGTTATATTCTTTTATACCTGCTTTGAGTTCTCTTTTGCAGAAACTAGCAGGTGTTCGCGAGTTCTCTTCAGGTACTCCTGTTATATTTTATACCTGCTTTTAAGTTCTCCTTTGCAGAGATTAGCAGGTGTTCACGAGTTATCTACAGGTACTTGCGTTATGTTTTATACCTGCTTTTAAGTTCTCTTTTGCAAAGATTTGCAGGTGTCCGCGAGTTCTGATGAGTCTCGATTATATACACATATATGGACTCATCTGGGCCGTTTATCTAGTCATTCCACTGCACTTTAGCCTTGTTTTAGCTTATATTTGTTATCACTTGCTATGTGCACTTCTAGGCCCATTTTGGTGTTATTTCGTATCTTTCTTTGTTATTAGTTTTCTTGCGATGTTAAGTCCCACTTTCAGTGGCTAGACTGGTGTCGTACGCTGGAACAGGTGTCGAGCAGGTGTTTCCGGTGCAATTCTGCATAGGAACACTGCGCACGATCACCGGTTCTATTGCGCATGACTAGTGGTCGTGCGCCACTGATCGTGTGCACTTAACCCTTTTTTATGAGTTCTGTTTGGTGCAGTGCGCACGACCATCTACGCTAGTGCGCACGACCATCGGTCGTGCGCCACTGTTCGTGCGCGCTTACCATCAATTTCATGAGTTCTGTTTCAACCAGTGCGCACGACCACCTACGATAGTGCGCACGACCACCGGTCGTGCGCCAATGGTCGTGCGAACATGTTATTTCATAATTTCTGTCTTTGCAGGTTCCATCCAGGCAGAGCGCACGATCACCGAATTCTAGTGCGCACGACCACTGGTCGTGCGCCACTGACCGTGCACACTGTTTATTCCAGCGCCTATAAATCGACCTGCTCGCGATTTAGGTCAGATCGCTCCGCATTTTTCCGCCGTTCTTCCGCCGTTCCGCGCCAGTTTCGCCCCTCCACCGCCGCCCACCATCTGGAGGTGCTCCGGGCTTGTTCTTCACGCCAATCTTGAGCCGGAGTTTCCTCTCGGCCTCCTCCTTCATCCAAGAGCTCCAAAGGAAGACCTAGCCGCCATTGCCATCAAGCAAGAGGAAGTTTGCAACCTCTACCGGATCGTGACACGAAGAAGACGGGTCCATTGGAGAGTCGTGACAGCTCTCTCTACCCCGGACGTAGTTGCGGACCGAGCTTGGACGCGGATTGACAACCCGGCGATTCCAGCCGTGAATCTACAACGAGACTTCGGATTCGGTCGATTCCTTGCCTTGTTCTCCTCTTATTGATTGTTGTAATAGTTAGATCTTTTGTATTTTGATGAAGAACACTATAGACCTTGCTATTTAAAGTTATTTCATGTCTATGTGAAATACCCTTTTTGTTTATTTGTGTGCTTGAGGTGCGCCCCATTCCATCCTCCATCCCGCCGTCACGTCCGGTGCCGCACTAGCAATTGCTAGTGGCGTGCTTGTTGAAGAGGTGCTTGCGACCCTCATTCCGTTAGCCTACTCGCCCATCCGCCTACCGAAGCGTGGCATCGCGGCCCGTACTCCATCCCGCCTAACGAAGCAGTGCGCTCAAGGCCTGCACAGTTCGATTCCGCTTGCCTACTCGTCCATCCTCCCTTTCAACGCAGCGCGCTCAAGGCCTGCCTAGTATCCATCCCGCCAAGCGAAGCATTGCATAGCGGCATTGCATTGGAGTAGTTGATAGCTTTTATTTTATTTTCCAAAAGCCAAATCACCCCGTTTCCGCATTCCATCCGACTCAAGGACTTCGATCTCAAGTCCTTCCTCGAACGTTAACTCCACCTTACTGTGTTCCTTGAGAGATTCGATACTCGGGGATTACTCCTCGTTTTATATTACTTGAACGATCGGTACACTGCCGTTTCGTGTCGCAGTCGAGCTACCGCCTATAGCGGTGTGTGAGATTTGCGCCATCAAGTTTTTGGCGCCGTTGCCGGGGAATACAGTCGTGTGAGTTTTCTGGAGAGGGAGAACCTGAGGGAGAAGCCCTTCCATTTGTAAATTGCATTTCTCTATTTTTATTTCTTCGTATTCTAGTTTCCTGTTTTATTTTAGGTTGCTTTAGTAGTCATTGTTAGGTGTAGTATTGTGCAGTAGCGTTTTTATTGAGAATCGTTTTATTTTTACACTATGTGGGCACATCTTAATATCCGTTGCCGTTGGTGTAGAGATACCTCTCACTCTAGTGATGAATGCCCTACGGAGAATAGTAGGCATAATTCTTATAGCCCAGCATATGGAGCACCGACTTCGTCTAGTACTCCATATGGTGCGCGTAAGTCTTATGGCTACTCTGCTGAGCCTTTACCGTCATACTTCTTTTCGGCTCCAGCTCCCGCTGCGCCAAAGAAGTCCGTAAGGCAGTGCCGGTTTTGTCGGAGCACTGATCATGTCTTGAAGGATTGTGCCGAGTATCTTCGCCAATTGGACGAGGATGACGAGCCGGATATCCGGATCGTCCCAACTCCTAACTCTGGCGGCACACCTTCAACATCCGGGTATGTGTCTTTGTCACCTTCGCATCTTGAAGGGTATGGCCTGGATACGGTCACCGGATGTGCGGCTGATTTATGCACCGACATTGTTGAGCCTATTCTCCATGTGCATCCACCACCTCTAGTGGATTCGATTCTTCTCCCTGTTGTGCATACTATACTCGTCTCCGACGACATTGTTGATGATGTGTCGCAGGATGAGGTGGGTGATCTGAGTGTTGTGCCTATTCCTATGGAGGAGGACAACCTTCTAGGTGAAGAGGAGTTTTCCTCAACACCGGTGGAGGAAGTCCAAATCCTAAGCCTGGCCACCTTTGATCCCGCCGAATCTTGTAGCATTGATGACAATGCAAACATTATTTTACTTCCCCAACCTAATGGGAGTGAGACCGGGACCACTCCCCCAATTTCAGATTATTTATGTCATTCTTCTCTTGTATTTCCTGACCCCCCTTCTTCATCTGAGCCTGGGCAGGTTGAGTCTTCACAGGTACATCAGGAGGACTTGGAGCATGATGCTCAAGTCAATGATGAGAGCATCCTCTCATGTGAGGAGGTTGATCCCCCCTCCGTAGAGGAAGCTCCACTCGTTGCCTTCTCCTCCTGCGGACCTGCTGTGGGCGATACCTTGCTGGGCAAGGATAGTTTTGGTGAGATGAGTGAGGACCAGGCCTCCTCCTCTTCTTACTTTCTTTTCCCTCTACCTGTGAGGAGCAGGTATTATTATTTAGGTAGAGGGGTGACTGCCTTATCTCCGTATCGGTACCAGCTACCGAAACGGATAATGGAGCAGTTACCTGTGCATTTTCTTTTTCATAGGCCCATTAGCTAGAACCGTTTTAATTTAGAATAAGTCGTGCTAGGAGGACAATAACCCCAGTAGTTATCTTTCTTTTCCTGCATTCTTATTTCTTCTAATTATGTTTAGTTAGTAGCACTTTCTTTTCAGTTTTCTTTTGTCTTTTGTTTTTGCGGAGCTGACCCCTGCAGGTATCTTCTCTAGATGGCGGATGCTGCAGCTTAGTCGTGGTTTAAACGCCAATCTTCTGGTATGCTCACTTGCTGAGCATTGGGTACTCTCTTCCCCTAGCCCTATTTTGATTTTCCTGTCATATATTATGCGGATTGTTTAGTTTAAGTCTGGGGGAGAGTAGTTTTGTTTACCCGCTCACGTGCACTATTGCACTGCATGCTAGAAGATTTCATTTAAAATGTTTTGTTTATTTTCATTGCACACCACATCACCCACTTGAGCGCGTACTCATCTGTTTGCTTGCTCTGTTGTGAATTTAATTCTTCTGCTTATTTGGGAAAGTCTAGGTGATGGTTTAGGACTATGTAGCAGAGTAAAATGTTGACTCTAGTAGTGCTGCTAGTCGAGTGCTCGGTTGCATAGAAACTTGTGTAGAGTAGACTTCTCTTTATACTTATGGTTTTATATTTTTCTTATTAGTGTAAATGTTGTTTACTCTACTCAAATGGTGAATTCGGTGGAATCAAACGGTAGCATAGGGATGTGTGTAAACGATCGCTAGATTCGTATTGCTTGAGTCGGGAGAAAGGAGAATCTTTCTCGGTGGCTAGAACTTGCCCCAAGCGATTCTTGAAGCATGGGTATACGGTTAGTCAATTGTGTGAATGTGATATAGGCCATCATTTTGGCCCGGTTGAGCCTTTGTGCCTATCCCTACCGCTATATCCTCGCTAGCCCAGTTGTGCCTACCCGTTCTTTGATTCAGCCCCACTTTTATTTCACCAAAGCCCAAAAGCCAATCCTAGTCGCACACCCAAATCTGAGCTTTAGCTGTTTATTATTTTCATGAGTTGGGTTGTTGATGTGGTAATATGTTTGTGAAGATGTGGATGTGTCCTTTTGTTTATTTGCTGAAAATGATAAGAAAAGAAAAAAAATGAGAAAAAGAAAAGAAGTTAAAAAGAAAGGAAAGAGAAGGAGTGTTTAATTGGAAATCTTTATGTATAGATTTATGTTTGGGAGTAGGCGGTGCACGCACCCATGCTGTTAAGTCCAAGTCTGGGGGTGTTGTGTACCCGCGTGTTTGTGTGGTGAATGAGGATAGTTTCCTGCATTAGCTCATTTGGGTTTAGTATTTGAACCATCGTCTTTATCATTGTATACCTCACCTAAACCCAAGCCCCATTTAAAACCTAAAGTCCTATTGATTCACGCATTTGAATCAAACCAGTGCCGTGGAGAGAATGTGACTGGGCAAGCCTATGGTCACCGACACCGATGGATTTCGGTGGAGTTTATCCGGCACCCCAATCTTGAGCAATGCTCATCTCAGCGTTTAGTTTACTTTCTCCATATGCATGACCGAACGATTCACCGTAGTTCACCATTTTGAGTAGTTGTAATATGCTCTTACTCTTTTAGAAATATATAAACTGTTTATATAATCAGAAATCTTCTCTACTATTCTTCTTATGCACGCGAGCATGCGACTTCGCATGGTACTCTGTATTGCAGTTTTAAGCCATCTACTTTTCTTTCCCCGTTCGCATGGAATTTGTTTGCTCGGGACGCGCAAACAGGTAAGTCTGGGGGTGTGATGAGTCCCGATTATATACACATATATGGACTCATCTGGGCCGTTTATCTAGTCATTCCACTGCACTTTAGCCTTGTTTTAGCTTATATTTGTTATCACTTGCTATGTGCACTTCTAGGCCCATTTTGGTGTTATTTCGTATCTTTCTTTGTTATTAGTTTTCTTGCGATGTTAAGTCCCACTTTCAGTGGCTAGACTGGTGTCGTACGCTGGAACAGGTGTCGTGCAGGTGTTTCCGGTGCAATTCTGCACAGGAACACTGCGCACGATCACCGGTTCTATTGCGCACGACTAGTGGTCGTGCGCCACTGATCGTGTGCACTTAACCCTTTTTTATGAGTTCTGTTTGGTGCAGTGTGCACGACCATCTACGCTAGTGCGCACGACCACCGGTCGTGCGCCACTGTTCATGCGCGCTTACCATCAATTTCATGAGTTCTGTTTCAACCAGTGCGCACGACCACCTACGATAGTGCGCACGACCACCGGTCGTGCGCCACTGGTCGTGCGAACATGTTATTTCATAATTTCTGTCTTTGCAGGTTCCGTCCAGGCAGAGCGCACGATCACCGAATTCTAGTGCGCACGACCACTGGTCGTGCGCCACTGACCGTGCGCACTGTTTATTCCAGCGCCTATAAATCGACCTGCTCGCGATTTAGGTCAGATCGCTCCGCATTTTTCCGCCGTTCTTCCGCCGTTCCGCGCCAGTTTCGCCCCTCCACCGCCGCCCACCATCTGGAGGTGCTTCGGGCTTGTTCTTCACGCCAATCTTTAGCCGGAGTTTCCTCTCGGCCTCCTCCTTCATCCAAGAGCTCCAAAGGAAGACCTAGCCGCCATTGCCATCAAGCAAGAGGAAGTTTGCAACCTCTACCGGATCGTGACACGAAGAAGACGGGTCCATTGGAGAGTCGTGACAGCTCTCTCTACCCGGACGTAGTTGCGGACCGAGCTTGGACGCGGATTGACAACCCGGCGATTCCAGCCGTGAATCTACAACGAGACTTCGGATTCGGTCGATTTCTTGCCTTGTTCTCCTCTTATTGATTGTTGTAATAGTTAGATCTTTTGTATTTTGATGAAGAACACTATAGACCTTGCTATTTAAAGTTATTTCATGTCTATGTGAAATACCTTTTTTGTTTATTTGTGTGCTTGAGGTGCGCCCCATTCCATCCTCCATCCCGCCGTCACGTCCGGTGCCGCACTAGCAATTGCTAGTGGCGTGCTTGTCGAAGAGGTGCTTGCGACCCTCATTCCGTTAGCCTACTCGCCCATCCGCCTACCGAAGCGTGGCATCGCGGCCCGTACTCCATCCCGCCTAACGAAGCAGTGCGCTCAAGGCCTGCACAGTTCGATTCCGCTTGCCTACTCGTCCATCCGCCCTTTCGACGCAGCGCGCTCAAGGCCTGCCTAGTATCCATCCCGCCAAGCGAAGCATTGCATAGCGGCATTGCATAGGAGTAGTTGATAGCTTTTATTTTATTTTCCAAAAGCCAAATCACCCCGTTTCCGCATTCCATCCGACTCAAGGACTTCGATCTCAAGTCCTTCCTCGAACGTTAACTCCACCTTACTGTGTTCTTTGAGAGATTCGATACTCGGGGATTACTCCTCGTTTTATATTACTTGAACGATCGGTACACTGCCGTTTCGTGTCGCAGTCGAGCTACCGCCTATAGCGGTGTGTGAGATTTGCGCCATCAAGTTCTCTTCAGGTACTCGCGTTATATTTTATACCTACTTTGAGTTCTCTTTTGCAGAGACTAGAAGGTGTTCGCGAGTTCTGTTCAGGTACTCGCACCACGTTCTTTCTTTACTTATCGAGTTCTCCTCAGAGACTAGTAGTTGATCACTAGTCTACCTCCGAGGACAAAATGAGCCGATGTTCGCAAGTTCCCTTCGGGTACTGGTGAATTATGTTTTATACTTACTGTAACTCTCCTCCCTCACAGGAGAAAGAATAAGCATTCACTAGTTCCTTTGTGGAGAGGCATCAGGTACTCGTCCCCTCTCTGTCTTTTCCACTCTTTTGACAGTTTACCAGTAGCGGATCACGATTTTTGTGGGTCAATACCTACTTTTTCGAAGTTTCTTGGAAATTTGAAAAAGTGCGGGGATTATGTTGACCCAGAAATCGGCGATCCTCCCCTGGGAGGCCTCTTTTGCAACATTTTTGCAGATTACGCGCCCGGGATGGATCAGATCTCACACAAAGGCCTTTTCTCACACCCAAAGTGGTAAGAAGGGGCGGCCTCCCCCTTTAAACCGTCCAAGCCGGGCGGCCTCCTTCTTCAGACCTTCCAAGCCGGGCGACCTCCTTCTTCAGACTGCCCAAACCGGGCGGCCTCCTTCTTCAGACCGCCCAAGCCAGGCGGCCTCCTTCTTCAGACCGCCCAAACCGGGCGGCCTCCTTCTTCAGACCGCCCAAACCGGGCGGCCTCCTTCTTCAGACCGCCCAAGCCGGGCGGTCACCTTCTTCAGACCGCCCAAGCTGGGGGGCCTCCTTCTTCAGACCGACCAAGTCGTGCGACCTCCTTCTTCAGACTGCCCAAACCGAGCGGCCTCCTTCTTCAGACCGCCCATGCCGGGCGACCTCCTTCTTCAGACCGCCCAAGCCGGGCGGCCTCCTTCTTCAGACCGCCCAAGCTGGGCAGCCTCCTTCTTCAGACCGCCCTAGCCGGGCGGCCTCCTTCTTCAGACCGCCCAAACCGGGCGGCCTCCTTCTTCAGACCAGCCAAGCCGGGCGGCCTCCTTCTTCAGACCGCCCAAGCTGAGCGGCCTCCTCCTTCAGTCCGCCCAAGCTGGGCCTCCTTCAGACCGCCTAAGGTGGCGGTCTCCTTCGTTTAGACCGCGCTGGTAGAGATCCGGTCACCGGCTCACCGGAGGTGACGACATCGACCCAGAGCCTATAAATAGGACCCTCGACCATGAACAAGGGTGAGGCAAGTTGGGGGACAAAATCGGCGACTAGAAACAGTCAGACCGCACCTAATGGCGGCTTATCCGACGACCTCCTAACTGCCAGGCCGGGCGGCCTCAGCAACAGGCCGGGCGGCCTCAGCAAACAGCCCGGGCGACTAGTTCGGGCGGTCTCAACAACAGGCCGGGCGGCCTCAGCAAACAGCCCGGGCGGCTAACTTTTTATATCTATCACTCTCTTGTATTCATTCTGTTTGCATGTACTAAACACACCAAGCTGTAATACAGATTATTAAATAAAGGGAAAGCCCACCGCAGGAGTGGCATTTGCCGCGGTGGGCGAAGTCTGGCCTCGCCACAAGCTAGCAGCCCCCTCTTCTTCTCCCTCTCTCAGCTCTTCATTTGCGACTCAAGTAACCAGCTGCTCGACCACTACCCCCTCTCTTTCCTCTGGGATTGAGCGTCGAGGGTGTTGGGACAATTTCGGATTCAACAAGTTGGTGCGAACAATCCAGAAGCGCATTAAGTTTGCTCAGGATCGGCAGGCAAAGTATTTTAATACAAGCCACATAAATGTTGAGTTTGCGGTGGGCGACATGGTCTATTTGAAGATCAAACCGTTCAAAGGCGTTTCGCGAATTCGACGACTCAGGAAATTGAGTCCGAGATATTTGGGTCCGTTTAAGGTTACAGAGCGCATAGGCGAAGCAGCCTATCGGTTGACGTTGTCCATAGAGCTAAGCAGATTACATGATGTATTTCATGTTTCGGTGCTGAGGAAAGCATTGGTGGAGCCGGAGGATGTGGTTGAGTCTTCGATAGTTCCTGTAACCGAAGATCTGAGGATGATAGTTCATCCGGTTTGCGTGGAGGATTCTGAAGTCCGGCGGTTGCGGAACAAAGAGGTCAAGCTGGTGAAAGTGCATTGGGATAAATGTGGATGAGACGAGTTCTCATGGGAGCGAGAGCAAACAATGCGGGATAACTTTCCAGAACTGTTCATTTCAGGTATGGGTGTTATTTGTGCTTTCGTTAACATTTTTAAATTTTGAGGATGAAATTCTTTTAAGGGGTGTGGATTTGTAACACCCCAGGTTTCGCTGAGTGTGGAGGCTGGAATGCCTAAGGCTAGTACAGGTTTCCTATGTTTGGGAGCTAGCGCCGACGTTAGGTGTTAACGCAGGCGTTAGCTGCCCCGTCGGGTAAAGCACCCTTTTGCGATGGTATTCATCGAAGGGAGTTCGACGAAGGGAGTTCATCGAATGGAGTCTCATTGAAGGGAGTTCGACAAAAGGAGTTCGACGAAGAGAGTTCAGTACCGTTGGGCCGCTGAGTTGGCTTCGTTCATCGAAAGAAGTTTCGTCGAAGGGAGCTCGACGAAGGGAGTTCGTCAAACGGAGTTCAACGAAGAGAGTTTGATGAAGAGAGTTCAGAACCATTGGGCCACTAAGTTGGCTTCGTTCGTCAAAGGAAGTTTCGTCGAAGGGAGTTCGATGAAGGGAGTTCGTCGAACGGAGTTCGACGAAGAGAGTTCAGAACCACTGGGTCGTTGAGTTGGCTTCTTTCGTCAAAGGGAGTTCGACGATGGGAGTTCGTCGAAGGGGGTTCGTCGAAGGGAGTTTAACGAAGAGCTAACGCGGGCGCTAGCGCCAGCGTTAGCTGGCGGAACCTGTTCCATAAGTAGCGTTTCCTGGACGACCGATCTATTTGGATCTTGATCCCACGATCTAGATAAGTGCGTCCTAAGGTTTAATTTAGGGCAGAGAAGTTCTATTCTCTTTTGGTGAAGTCCTTTGTTGTTTTTGAGGCGTAGAAGAGAGGAAGGGTTTGGAGGAAGAAGAAGGCTAGATCCATCATTGTTGGAGCATCGGAGCTCCGTTCGCCGATCCGAGATCAGATCCATGGAGAGGACTAGAAGGCGCTTCTTTCTATCCGTGCCTTTCAACCGATCCATGGAGAGGAAGAGAACTCTTAGGGTAACGACACCTCTCCTCCCGATTTTAGTATGCATGCATGGCATCTATGCTTTTACTTTCTCTTTTCTGAAATTTTATGGCACCAGATCTCTCAAATGAGAGGGGTCTGGGTCTCCTTGGTTCAAGAAGAACCATCGGGTTGATTGAGTCTGTCCCCGACATGATTTTGCACTAGAGATCCGCTCCGTTAGTGGATCAGGCATTTTGGGTGAAGCCGAAATCGTGACCGGTGGTCCGATTCGGTGATGTTGCTTAACGTGCATTTTAGGGATTTTGCTAGAAATCCGATGACGGCGAAAATGTCGTATGTGTTGCCCTTATGTTCGTGTGAGAATGAACGTTGGTTTGGAAAGGGTAATTTTTATGTGTATGTGAAGGCGTGGTTTGTCTTTGTGGTCGGCTGGCTAGCCCGTGAATGCTTGGATTCATGTGGGGAGAGTGTCCCGGCAAGACAAGTCCTTTCTGGGCTAACTGACAAGAACAAGTATGCTGGTGCGCCCGTTGGCAAGATGAGCCATAAAAGGGGTGAGGTCCCAGTGGAGTACTTGGCTTTTGGTTTAGTGATTGTGGCGAGAACAAGTATGCTGATGCGCCCGTTGGCAAGATGAGCCATGTAAGGGGTGAGGTCTCAGTGGAGTTCTTGGCCTTGGGCTTGTACGCCTGTGGGGGAATGATAAGTAATCATGGTTTGTTATGAAATGTTGACGTGTGTTGTTATGTTAGAAGCATACACGCCATATGGTTCCTTGGGTGAAATACAGGTTTGCATACATGCTGCATTGCTAGATCCCCTTACTTTTATTGCTCAACATAGAAACGTGGATGATGATTGTGACACTCATGCCTATCGTGTTTATGTTAATACTGTTTATTACATTTGCATACGAAGTGCTGACTTACAGGGTGATGTAGTTCCCAGGGGTCCGCTAGGACGGCCGGTAGGAGGGGTGTTGTTACACTGTTGTTGGTCAGCCAAAGCTAACCCTCATTATACCATTCTTTGTGATTTGGATGCAGGGCAAGGATCGCAGGCTGGACCTAGCTCGCCGGCCAGAAAGGCCTAAGCATCATAAAATGCACTTTTCATGCTTTCTTGTTTGATTTGATGTCTTTACCTGTTCCGGCTTGCATGCCGAGGTAGCTTAGGATTGTGATGATCTGTTGGACATTTATATGCCCTATTTTGTCTTGAGTATGAGTTTTGTAAGGCCTTAGGGCCGTAGTACTCCTATGTAGATGTGGACCTTCTGTGGTTTATTTAATGTTTCCGCTGTGTTTGTTCTGAGTTTTGAGATGGTTAGATCTATATCACTTTTTAATACTAAAGTTGTGGCGATTATATGCTATGGGGTCCTGATCGAACCTATATTATATAGTCATTGCAGGGGAGGTGTTACACTGTCAATTCAGTAGACAAGTCTTGTTGCTCAGTGTCTAATGCCATCAAATTTTATCTTGCTCAAAAGCCAAAGCAAGCTGATGTCATTAAAACAAAGAACACCAAGACTGTCCATAGATCGACTTTCAGCCAAATCCTTGCTGAAAGAAATAAGAGAAATGTTGTTGTTTCTCCTCCTGAGCGCATGCACAGTGCTGCACTCCCTTCAAGAAATGGTCAGAAGAGGAAATACAACATTCATGAATGTTGGTGCTGTGGTAAAGTGGGAAACTTTGTCATAGATTGTTGGCACAATCCTAATGTGCCACGTGCAAAGATGAGCCTTCCTACAAAGGGTGCATTTAGTGTGAAGTCATTTCATTATGCTAACAAGGACCTAGGACCCAAAGCTGTTTGGGGTCCTAAGGGTAACTAAACTCCTTCTTGCAGGATAGTTCAAGTACCAACCTCAACCAAATTTGGTACTTGGACAGTGGGTGCTCAAGGCACATGACATGAACAAGAAATCTTCTACAAGACTACAAGGATGTGAAGAATGGACCCAAAGTTATCTTTGGGGGATCTAAAAAAGGAATCACCAAAGGATATGGTATGATCTCCAATGGCATAGTCTCAATCACAAGGGTAGCTTATGTTGAAGGGTTACAACACAACCTATTAAGCATAAGTCAACTGTGTGATCTAGGCTATGTTATTGAATTCCACAATGACAAGTGCTTGATCAAAAAGTCTAATGACTTAGAGACCATTCTCTCAGGCACTATGAGTGAGAATGTTTATTGCTTAAACTTTATTTGCAGTAATTCTGTTACATCTGTTTGTCTTGGTGCTAATGAGAATGAGTCTCTTTGTGTTCAATGGCACAAGAGACTTGCTCACATTAACTATAAGACAATGTATAGACTATTCTCTAAAAACCTTGTTAGGAATAGTCCCAATTTAAAATGTATTAAAAGTGTTCCCTGTCATGCTTGCCAAATGGGTAAGCCAACAAGGGCCACCTTTAAATGTATTGGCTCCAAAGACACTGAAAGATGTCTTTATCTCTTGCATATGGACTTGTTTGGTCCTTTGCCAATTCAGAGCCTAGGTGGGAAGTTGTATACTTTGGTGATTGTTGATGATCACTCAAAATATACATGGGTATTCTTCCTAAAGAAGAAGTCTAATACTTTAAATGTCTTTATAACTCATGTCAAAGCAATCCAGAATGACTTGCAATGTGCTGTGGTCAGAACTAGGACTGACCATGGCACAGAGTTTCAATCTGATGCTATGATAAGGTTTTGTCAAGAATATGGTATCACCCAAGAATTCTCCTCCACAAGGACTCCACAACAAAATGGTGTGGCTGAGAGGAGGAATAGGACCTTGATAGAAGCTGGGAGAACACTGCTTAGTGACTCCTCACTCCCATAATACTTCTGGGCTGAGGTAGTCAATACTGCATGTTATGTTCTCAATAGAGCTTCCATCAAAAAGGTTCATGGAAAAACCCCCTATGAGATTCTGAAAGGCAAACAACCTACAATTTCATACTTTAGAATCTTTGGCTCCAAATGTTATATTTAAAACAATGGAAAATCTCAATTAACAAAGTTTGCAGAGAAATGCAATGTGGGGGTTCTTGTGGGCTATAGCTCACATAGTAGAGCTTATAGAGTGTATAACAAGAAAACTCATGTTGTAGAGGTGTCTATGAATGTAGTATTTGATGAGACCAGCCTAATATATAAGGGCTGATCTAGTTCTTCTGTCTTAACAGGAAATGAAAAGGACTTGGAAAGGATGTCTATACAAGACACACCCAGCAGTAGCAAAGCTTACTCTAATGCTGCCATCCCTGAAGAGGAAGAAGTCCATGCTGATGAAGACACTGCTGAACCAGTAGAAACAACACATCAAGCTAAGGACAGACTGCCTACAGCTGTAAGACATCTAAGGGATCATCCAAGAGAACAGATAATTGGAGATCAGAATCAAGGTGTATTAACCAGAAGCAGGGCTCAAAATGAGGCCCTATTCTTGAGCTTCCTATCACAAATAGAGCCCAAGAAGTTTGAAGAAGCCAACCAAGACACCTTTTGGATTCAAGCTATGCAAGAAGAACTCCTACAATTCAAGAGATGCAAAGTATGGAAGTTAGTGCCAAAACCTCAAGGACACAATATCATTGGCACCAAATGGATTTACAGGAACACGTTAGATGAAAATGGCACAATCATAAAAAATAAGGCAAGGTTAGTTGGCAAGGGATATAGACAGGAAGAAGGGATAGACTTTGATCAAACCTTTGCCCCAGTTGCAAGCTTAGAAGAAATTAGGCTGTTTCTTGCCTATGCTGCCCACAAGGGGTTCAAAGTGTATCAAATGGATGTCAAGAAAGCCTTCCTTAATGGTGACTTGAAGGTAGAGGTTTATGTTGAACAACCATCAGGTTTTGTGCATCCAACCCTCACTAATCAGGTATATTTACTTAGGAAAGCTCTTTATGGTTTAAAGCAAGCCCCCAGGGCTTGGTATGAAACATTGTCTAGCTTTCTCATAAAGAACAAGTTATTGAGGGGAAAGATGGATAGTACATTGTTTCTTAAGGAAATAAGGGGAAAGTGTCTTCTAGTCCAAATATATGTTGATGACATAATATTTGGGTCTACTGATGACAACCTCTGCAAAAGGTTTGCCAACCTGATGCAGGGGGAGTTTGAGATGAGCAGTATGGGAGAGCTCAAGTACTTTTTAGGCCTCCAAGTGAAACAATCTGATGAAGGTATATTCATTTCTCAGACTAAGTACACTAGGGAGCTTATCAAGAAGTTTGGGATGCAATCGACTTCCACCATGAAAACTTCCATGGGGTCCAACACTTCCCTGGACAAGTATGAAAAGGGAAAGGCCTTTGATGAATCCATGTACA
Source organism: Dactylorhiza incarnata (assembly GCA_033032865.1). Taxonomy (NCBI): domain Eukaryota; kingdom Viridiplantae; phylum Streptophyta; class Magnoliopsida; order Asparagales; family Orchidaceae; genus Dactylorhiza; species Dactylorhiza incarnata. The sequence goes on from JAWHQI010000479.1 coordinate 332,759, forward strand.
GGTGCATCATTGGATCCCTATTATATTTAACTTCTAGTAGACCAGATATTATGTATCCTACATATGTGTGTGCTAGGTACCAGGCATGTCCTAAGGAATCTCACTATTCAGCTGCATAGAGAATTTTGAGATACCTTAAAGGCAGCCTACATCTTGGCCTTTGGTACCCTAAGAACAATGATTTTGAACTAACATGATTTCCAGATGCAAATTTTGCAGGCTGCAAAGAAGACAGGAAAAACACAAGTGGGAATTGTCAATTTCTTGGAAGAAGGTTGATATCATGGAGCAGCAAAAAGCTGACAAGTGTGACAATATCCAATGCTGAGTCTGAATACATTGCTGCAGGAAGTTGCTGTGCACAACTTTTGTGGATTCAACATCAATTAGAGGACTATAACCTCAAGGTAAGTAACTCTCCTCTTTATCGTGACTCATGTAGTGCTATCTCTATTGCTAAGAATCCTATCTCTCACAGCAGGACTAAGCATATAGAGATAAGATATCATTTTATAAGAGAACATGTTGAATGTCAAGATAGCTGCCTTGAATTTTTCTCCACTGACAATCAAGTGGCTGACATCTTTACAAAGCCACAGGATGAGACCAAGTTTAATGCTTTCAAAATTGAACTAGGAATGTTAAATATTGAATAGTGTAAAATACTTCACTCTTTTAAGCATGTATGATATAATGCTTGACTTGTTGTAACTTAAAGTGTTGACGCATCAACCCTATTAGTGACATGATTAGGCTTTCAAACAATCATATCTCAATTATGGTTAGGTAGTAAGACCAGCTAAAACAGAACAACATGTTCCAGCTGAGCAGCTGAGACAGCTGGGAAAAGTCTCAGCTAAGCCGCTGAGATGGCTAAATCTGTCCCAGCGGCTAGGTCGCCGTCTCAGCGGTTCCGCTGAGATGGGTTGATCTCATTATATTAAGTCTAAATGCAACCCTCAATTGACCCATCTCCTCTTACAGTTATAAGAGAAATTAAACCTAATTTTAAGGGTTAATTATACCAAAATCCTAAGTCATATAAATAGTCCATCTTGTTAATGAGAGGTACACGACCCTTCCTTCCCAGCCGTCGAGATGAATCACCTTCTCTCCCGTCCCAGCGTATACTACCTCCACATCAATGGCTCCCAAAAGCTCTAAAGATCTTCTTGAAGGCTATGAGATTGTTAGAAATGGCTTTGCCCATGCTTCTGAAGATATCAAGGGAGTGATTCAACTCCTTGAAGACCAAGGATTAGAATTCCTTCTCTCTGAACCAAGCCCCATTCTCAGAACTGAAGTTCTGGAATGGTTCAACAATGCCAGATTATCCTCCTCCATGTCATCCATCAAATCCAAGATAGGAGAAGAGAGGATAAACGTAACCCCAGCCATGATAGAGAAATCCTTTCATCTTCCTTCCTGCAGATCAAGTGAGGAAGAAGAAATCTCTGAGAAAGATAAGCAAAAAGCATTGAAATGGACAGAGTACAATGATACCAAGACTGGTTCATTGAAAAGAAAGTTCTTCAACCAAAAGGGCAAACTGTTATCAGACATTATGGTAAAAGCTATCCTCTACAAACCTGGTTCACATGATACTATATCCCAGTACATGTTTGACCTCATGACTAGGATAATTCTGAAAAAAGCAAACCTCTTGGGGAGTAGTGATTTTTCAAAGGATAAAGGAATGTTTGCAATCTCCCAACATGGGTAGAATCCTGTCCCTATAACTAATCAAATCATACCCTAAGAAGTTCAACATCCCCACAGGTTCAAGCCTTCACTATCTTAAATGAATGGATATCAAGACATTGGACAGATTCACCAGGGTCCTTCCAATGAGTCAGCCCACTGAGTCTAAAGGAAAATAGAAGATAACTCCCTCATCCTCTAAGAAAGCAAGGTTGATCATGTCTAGTTTTGAGTCTGATCACTTAGATAAAGATGAAGATGCTGGTGCTGACATTGGTTCACACAGCATTCTTGACAAGGAGGCTACACTAAATGACCTGCCAACTGAACCTGTCCATCCACAATAGCTGGACAAAGACATAACTTCTGGTAACTAATTCAACTCCTCACAACTCATTTAAATAACTAATCATACCTAATCACCATAGTTAGTCAAATCTGACATTTAAATAATGTGGACCCCAGATCCTCAAGAACTGGTGTGTGCTCCATCTGAGGGAGAGCATCAACAAGAACCACCCCCCATTGATATTACAAAAATCAATGATGCTGATGTGGACACAAGATTATCACCTCAGAATTTACAAGGTCAGGTTGACACACTTATCTTCAATCTTGAAGAAAGAATAAGAAACAATCCTGATAATGAATCAACCCTGTGGTCATTACCTTCACAAGGAACATCCAGTGCACCATCTGAGGGGGAGAAGCACCAAGGGCCAACTGCTGAAAAAGATGAAGTTCTTGGTAAGTCTGACACTCTTATCTTTAGAATTTCAAAGTAATCAACTCTAACCTCAACAAATTGTCTAAGCCTTCCTGGACTCATCTGACAAGGATGCTCTCTCTGAGGGGGAGGAGCAAGGAAATAATGATAATGATGATATGGATGATGATCAGCTCCCCTCTTATCACATTGATGCAATGACATCAGGTGCTGAGCTGGTGGATGCCCCAGCTGCAGTCCTGCATGAACCTCCAGTCCATCTAGTGCTCAATATTATTAATCCTCCAAGCTTACCAAGACCCCCAACCCCAGGGATAAACATTCAGCAAGCCTCCACCTCCAACTCCTCTAATGAGAATCTTCTCAATGCTATCTCCCAACTGCTATAGTCTCACCTAACTTCCATGAAGACACAAGTAGATCAATCAGTTACATCTGTCAGGGGATATATTGATCAGTCCATCTTGAATGTGAAAGCTGAGGTCATGACTGAGGTCAAGGAAATAAAGGAAAACACTGACATGCTCACCAAACAGATGACCAAGTGGTTTGAACTTGCTGAGAGGACAATAATCATTCAAAATACAATTCTAAGGCCCATGGACAAACAACTCAGACTATCTGAAGAAGATATGTCATATGTCAAAAAATATGTCAGCAAAACTGATGAGGTGATAGAGAAATCAACAAACCATCTTCAAGATTATATCTATTCCACTACCATGCAGGTGGATCAAGAAGTTGACAGGTACAAGGAAGAGCTAAGAGCAGAAATTGCCAATGTCTCTTAATCCATTGCAGCCTCAGTCATAGCCTCTCACTTCAATTCAGAAATGGGCAAACTATAAGAGGTGCTTCACTCTGATGTTGAGAATGCCTTCCAAACCCTGTCTGGCACAATAACAGCAGCCAAGCAAGACCTCCATCGAAAGATATATGAAGAAGCCAGAAAGGGGGAGGACACAAATGCTATCATAAATTCTGACCTTGCTCTGAAAGTTCTCCAAGGTACAAGGATAACTCTAAATCTTCCTTTATTAGATGTCAATAGGGAAGAAGACTAGGATTTCCCTCATCAAGAGGCAATTGCCCAAGATAAGAGTCTGAAAAAGAGGAGGGAAAGGGAGAGTGCATTGCTGGCTGAAGAATTCATAGCCAAGCAAAGGGAGGTGCAGGATAGAGACCATGACTATGAGCATTAGAGTGATGACTCTAAGGACATAATTATGAATACCTGGATAAGCCATGGTCAGGTCTGCAAGGATATTGACAAGCTCTATCCATCTGAAGAATGGATAAAGCACCTTGAGAGAAATTCAAAAAGAAAAAAAAGTGTTCAAAGCCAATCTGGTGAGGAAAGAAAATCCTAAGAGAATGCCTCCTAGATATATTCCTAAGCCATTCATGTATTTCCAAAGGCAAGAGAACAAGAAAAGAATTGCTGATATCAAGGTTGCCAATGCTGAAAAGAAGAAGCTTCCAAGTCATGATAACAATGTTTCTGATGACATGGATGTTGCTTCAGTCAAAGGGAAAGAAGCAGCTGTTGATTCTCCTGAATGTTCTTCTTATAAGAAAAGAAAGATTTGAATGAATGTAGAAACAATTTATGTATATAAATGACATTGAACTATAATGACTTATAACTGTGTGGATGCAAACTTAATCATACTTTGTCTAAAATAGTTTATGAATATATGAATGCAAACTGAACTTTGATTTATTATTCTATCTGGATTGCAATTTATGGACTGTTAATGTAATCAGCTTGTATCATAGCTAAATTTGAGTTATAACTAAACCTTACCCTGTTTTTATTGGATAATTTAATCTATGTTGCATTGTTATGTTTATCAAATCTTACTGATGGATTGATTAAACTCTATGGTACAAATACTTTCATAACAACCATCTATTTTAAAATGACTGATGCACTAAGCATGATATGTTGAACTCATTATAGCTATGACACATATCAAGAATTTATGAGTAATGTACTCTAGCATTTGAGGGTGTTCTGCCTTCTTCAAATAGGGGGAGATTGTTGGGAAAATGACCCTCAATGTTCCCTTGATTTGAAGAGGCCTCACCCTCAATGCTAAGTACAAGTTGTATTTGATAAAGCCTATTTCTATCTCATGGCAATGCAGGACTAGGGCATACCAATGTGTGATGAATGATCAGTTGGTTTAGTGTCAAAACTGCTGAGTCAAGCTCTCTATCTCAGCTGAACCGCTGAGACAAGGCCAGGAGCCGCTGAGAAGGTGTCTGGGCCAGTTGAGCTGTAGATAGAAGAAAACCGCTGAGACAACTATCTGTCTCAGCGGATCCGCTGAGACGGGATAGATGCAACCGCTGAGACATCTGGCTATCTCAGCCCAACCGCTGAGACAGATTCAAAAGTGATCTGGCGGGTTCTGCTTTTGGCGCAAGCTACAGAAAGGCTTCTTAGGGTCCACCAATCACTCCCATACCTGTCAGGAGGACAGCTAAGAGCCGTTGAAGATCAGTGGAGTATAAAACAAATAAGTTAGGGTTGAGCAAAGAACTTTTTCCTTTGATCTTACTCTCCAGCACACAAGAAAGAAGAACTTTACTGTTTCATTATCGACGGCCAAGAACTTATTACACCAGGCTGCAAGGAGAGAAGAGATTGCTTATCTTGATTCATCTCAAGAAAGAGCAAGTTGATACAATCCATCATCTGAAGGGCTGATCAAGAAGAATTAAGTTGGAGCAGCACTTCTCCTCCCTTGTTCAAGTTTGCAACATCAGCTGTTAAGAAGAAGAAGACCAAGGCTTGACCTCTTCTTCCTTCTATTTGTAATCCTTTAATATATCATCTGTAGGAGCTTGTGGGTTCTGAGACTGTAGGGCTTTATTGCCTGAGTGTGTAAGGCTGATTGGTATGAGCTGTAGAGCTGAGAGGTCAGCTTGAGAGTAGGATCATTGTGTGATCTGAGGTAAGGATATTGTGCCTGAGGTAGGGTTTGGGAAAACCTGAGAGATCATGTGGGATCTGTGCTGTAGGCTCTTGGAGCTGAGTTTGGAGAAGTTGGCTTTATCTAACTCATTGTTAGAAAGGTGAAGGGGGAAAGAGGACTACTCAAGACACCCTGTCTTGAGGAACCTCTATAAATATCTTTGTGTTTTCTGTGCTTGATATTTTACTAACCTAAATTCAGAAAACACTAAGCCTAAAACAAAAGAGACCTATTCACCCCCCCTCTAGGTGACTTAGACTAATCCTAAATAAAGTATCATATAGTACTAATAATATAAATGTTAAGTGAGTAGTGAGAACAACAACAATATGTAATAAATGTAGTAAGAAAGACATCAGTAGTGGGTAAATAATGAGCAGTAAATAGATAATTGCAGCGCAAGTGAAGTAATAAGAAAAACTACCACACCATCATCTAGAGTATCTTAACTTATATGAATGCCCAAACAAACTTATAAGTTAAGATTTTCGGAATTATAACTTATCATATAAAAGAGCCCATACTAATTTATATGATAAGGGTCTGCAAATGTGTATGTCATTATGATGTTATGAATATTATGGTATGCTATGCTATGTTCATACAGTGCAACTCACTCACACGACTCTATGCATCGAGACCTTAAGTTCCCGCTTTTCGGAGGTAGCCAGCCTCTCAGGTACTTCCATCGTGGCAAAGGAATTAGTGAATCGGACTCTCCACTCCTAGGTGGGCATGCAAACTGCCAGACCTAGACCTTACGTACGCTGCTGTACATGTCCTAGGTGCACTTCTGTGAGCTTTAGCGTACTCTTGCTTACATCCCGCCAGACTTTTTATGGTCGGGGGTGGGTTACTAGGGATTGTCTGCTAGACCACCGTAAAGTAACCTACTAGCCCTCTAACTCACCACACCCCGCCAAGGTCAATGTACCGCCATTGGTGTGACAAATCGACCCGTACCGAATACCTGCCACTAGTGTATGCACATGCAAGATTCATTATGTTTGTCGAGCCACCAGCTCGTAGGACTAACTAATCTTGAATCATTCCATCCCTACTAATAGGACGAGGTTTACTTTTCTCAATTTAACTTAGTTAGGGTTACTCTTGTTTTTTACTTAGGTGATCATATTAATTGAAGGTGAATTCTGGGCTTCCCGAGGTCTACCCGGTGAAGGCGCAACTGTTCTTTATATCAACTTGGTCCTTGGGTGGATCCACGGGGCAGCCAGTTAGGCCCACAGGGTACACGCCCTTCCGCTTCGAATAGCACCGCAACACCGGGGCGATTCTAAACCACAGTTCCAACACAAACCTTCCATTCTCAGAATATTTACTTTTATTGGTAACTACCCTCGTCAAGGTTACCCTCATGGTTGCTCTAACTTACTTAAGCATGATTTGAACTATTCTAGGTAGCTCAATGACATTTTTAACGATGATTGGTGCAGATCCTTAGAAGTTCTCCTATATGCTCACCACTAACCTTGAATGCATCATGATCACCTTATGTGTCACTATACTACCATGGATAGGAGACTCCCAAAATACTCTAATTGTTCATCGAGACGTACTTCCGTTCACTATTCTCTATAGGGGAGGACATTCTCCAATTAGCCTACAACTCATGTGAATTGTAGTTTTGTGTTCCTTAATGTTGTGTTCAAAATTTCATTCCATTCCCACATGATTTGGCTAGCCTAGACACTACCCCAAGTTTTTGCTAAACACAGAACGACTCAACGTTGGACTAATTTAATCTCCATAATGTGAACATCACCAAAACCTGACCAAATGCCTAAATTTTTTACCATAGGATACACATGACCTAATTACAAGGTGGTCAAAAATTCATAATTTTCCCAACTATTTTGGCCATTTATAAAAATACATTAATGATAATGCACACCTCACTTTACACATGAAGTACAACTTCCTGAAGTCAAAATGCTCTCACTAAATTATCAGTGACATATAATGCATAAATATGATGGATGACTGAAGTTTTAAATTTATCATAATTATTATGACCACCATTTAAATATTCAAACATTTATACCAATTGGATACATTACAAAGCAAGTACCAAAATTACTGGATCAAAAATTCTACAAAAATTACCATAGACTTATAATGATCAAAATACAGCCTAGCCAAATTTTCAGAATTTTCCAGATAATAGTGACCATATAAATTCCATTAATACATAGGTGTGACAAAGGGTATTTTTGGTAATTTACAATGTGAATGACTTCCAAAAATCCTACCAAAATTTCCAGAGATATATTTCTAGGTAAAACATCATGTGACAGAGTATTGGATTTTTCCCTAAATCTTAGGTGATGTTTATTTCATTAATATACTGTGTCAAAATTCATTATGCACAAATGACTATGAAAATTAATTCCAAAAATCCTCATAATAATTTCAGAGATATATAACATCCTAAAGTGTCATGTATCAGAAACTCAGATTTATCCTAAGTTGTTTGATCACTTATAATTGATTAATACATTTATGTGACAAATACATTATTACTTAAATACTTAGGATTTTCCTTCCCAAAAATCCTAATATTTCAATAGATGATACCCTCCTTTATGCTAGGTGTGTTGCCCAAATTTCATGAGCATACCACAAGCCATAAGTGATGAAATCACAAAATACCCAAATGTGCTATATGCACACCACCTTTCTATACATCACATTCCTATGTGTGTGTGATATCATACTCTACCGTGAACCAAAAGGTCTCAAATTTTGACATGTTACTATAAATGACCTAACCTTCATACCACCCAAGATTTGGGCCATTTTGCATTTATCTAATCACTTTTAATTCATTAATTTGAAAAATCATATTTATCATAAAACTATAGTAAAATGTTACCCAAAATTTAGGATTTTTGGGCAGGGGGTGTATCTATTCTATTTACAACTATGTCTAAAATATTAGCCTAATCCAAACACCCATCTAGTCTAGATCTACAACATAAAGTCTGAACACACTTTAGGACATGCCTCGGTATAATGGCCCTACAAGGAGCTGTAGGCCACCAAACTTGGTGATTCAAAGCCCTATGGGAAGTAGACATCAAAAGGTATAGGAGTTGTCTCAGGCACTCTTGCCTAAAACAACCTCTAAGTAGCCTAAATATTGAGTTCAATCTACTGTATAAAGTGTGATAGAATAATTAAATGTATATAAATTCTGGTCTGCATATAGCCATAAATTGAAATCAACGGCCCTGATTTTGTCTCCTACCTCCAGCCAATGACCAACATTACTCCCAGCTGGGCCATCTTCCATCTCCATTTCCCGACCACCTGAGGGCCACCACTGCCGGCCACCACCTCCACCACCTTCGCTGAGGTGGTGGCTACAGCTAAGCGGTGACACGGCTGCCAGAGATAGCTCCTCCGGCGATCCAGAGTTAGAAGAAAAGCTCAGAAAATCTTCCTCTTCCTCGCATGGGATCGGGCTCAATTGATCCCAATTTCTCTCCTAAGTGGTTGCTGATGCTAGCTTAGAGTGAGAGGTGGAGAAAATGACCTCGATTGTGGCTCGACGACGTGTGCTCCGACGTGCGGCCATGGATTTCTCCGTCTTCGATGAGCTTGCTCGATATGTGGATTCTCCACCGTTTCCTCTGCTCCAGTAGGCTGGCTCGACTGCTAAGGGACTTCTGAAGATGATGGAAGGCTCAAATGGAGGAGTGGGTAGCTGTATAGTGAGAATGGGGGTGGGGTGTTTCGACCATAGATGGTACAATTTGTACTATACTGTTTGGGTGGCTGCCATGCCTGATGTGACTATACTGTTTGGGTGGCTGCATATAGCCATCAGTTGAAATCAACGGCCCTGATTTCGACTCCTACCTCCAGCCAATGACCAACATTACTCCCAGATGGGCCATCTTCCATCTCCATTTCCCAGCCACCTGAGGGCCACCACTGCCAGCCACCACCTCCACCACCTTCATTGAGGTGGTGGATACCGCCAGGCGGCGACACGGCTGCCGGAGATAGCTCCTACGGCGATCCCGAGTTAGAAGAAAAGATCGGAAAATCTTCCACTTCTTCGCATGGGATCGTGCTCAATTGAGCCCAATTTCTCTCCTAAGTGGTTGCTGATGCTAGCTTAGAGAGAGAGGTGGAGAGACGGACCTCGATTGTGGCTCGATGACGTGTGCTCCGGCGTGCGGCCATGGATTTATCCGTCTCCGATGAGCTTGCTCGATATGTGGATTCTCCGCCGTTTTCTCTGCTCCAGTAGGCTGGCTCGACTGCTAAGGGACTTCTGAAGATGATGGAAGGTTCAAATGGAGGTGTGGGTGCTGTATAGTGAGAATGGGGGTGGGGTGTTTCGGCTATAGATGGTACAATCTGTACTATACTGTTTGGGTGGCTGCCATGCCTGATGTGACTATTCATGGCCTGAGGAATTTGGCCATAGGCTTGGGTAGAGGTGGTGGGGGACATGGAAGCTCCCTCACTCCAAAAGCTCTTCTCCCCTTTAAGTTTTTTGGAAAAATGACAATTTTGCCCCCATCACATCATTTCTCTCCAAATTCAAATTTGGGTGCAAATAGGCTTATTCCATGCTAGTTAGCCATGGGGTGCGGCCTTGGTTCACTTGGATTTCATTTGGTCTTTCAATTTCTCCCTTAAGGCCTTATGTTGACCATATTTGACTTTTGGGTTGACTTGGTCAAATTGGTGGGTAAGTTATCCCCACTTGATGGTCATGGGTCATATGACTTTACCCAAATTCCATTGGGTCATGGTGTGGCTTCAATTTGGTTAATTGATCCATATGGTGTGAGTTTGACCCAATTTGGCCTAAGGTTGACTTTTGTCAAATTGAAGGGAATGGTTGACCACTTGATGGAGCTTTTGGGTCCATTAGATTCCTAATGGGGTTATGAGGTTAGGGGTCAAGTCAATTTGACCAATTGATGGCCAATTGGTCCTTTATTGGGTTAATTTGGGCTATGTTGACTAAAAGTTGACTTTGGTCAACACCTTGGAATTGAGTGAAATTATTTAGTGATTATTCACCTAATGACCTCCCTTAGTGGTTTGGGTAACCTAGGTATGGTCAATTTGAGGTATTGAAGGTCAATTGAGTCCAATTGTGTTGAGTAGGGCTATGTTGACCTAGGTTTGACTTTGGTCAATTTGGCCAATTTGGGTGATCAATTGTTGGGGTTCTTGGTCAAATGGATCTCCCTTAGGGTTAAGAACATAGTGGTGAGTTCTGTTGGAACATCGTCTTCCGCATCTCCTAGGTTTGAGAATAACAAATCTTATGTGTATTTGATCTTGTGTGTTCAAGTGTGCAGGTTAGCATAGTCCACATGACTCAAGGAGTACTCATGATGTCTACCCCCAAAATTGAGGCCACAATTCGAAGAGGCTCACTAGCGCCGGCGGTAGCGATAGCGCCCGGCGCTAGCGTTGATCTGCGCGATTCTGGCATCGTTTTTAGAAGGAGCTAGCGCCCGGCGTTAGCTACTAGCGCAGGCGGTAGCATGACGCACAAGAGGCATGGAGCAATATGTTGCCGCGGATTGAAGATCCTGCCGCGCAAAACGTTTCCTAATCCGGGCTAGCGCCGGCGGTAGCACTAGCGCCGGCGGTAGCGTAAAGGCTATAAATTGGATGCTTTGGCTCCGAATTCTTCATCCTCCTCCAATCCCAAACTCCAGAGCTCCGTGCCATAGCAGAGAGAGGAAGATTCAGAGCGGTACTCCCACAATTCCATAAAGCCTTAAGGAGATCCGTGGAGAAGATTTCAATACGCGTCATCATCGTGACGAAAGGCTGCATCGACTACGATCATACTCTGCGGGCCTTCGTCCACTTCTCCAAGAGATCCACATAGAGGGAGTTTTTATATTATTGTCTTTTCATTTCATATCTTTTATGTAAACGGTAGTGAAATCGCCTCGTGTTGGCGACTAGGTCTGGGGTAGGACTTAGGGCTGAAATTCACCTCGTGTTGGACACTAGATCTAGGCTAGGTCTAAGGGGTGCTCGAGGCCTTTCTGGGGATAGATTGGGTAGAGCGACTTGAGGCCGTATCTGGGGAGAGATCGGCTAAAGCCAACCGATTCGTGGGGATACGAGTCGGTATAGAAAACGAAAAAGAGTTTTTATTATTCGCCTCCGATCTCTAGCGCCATTGACATCAAGTTTTGTAAAACTTAGTTAATATCAATAAAGCTTGTCTCTCTTTTTGTTTTACTTGAATTCTTGTTTTATTATTGCAATATTCCAAAGTTTTTCTAAATATAATATAAAGTTTTTGAAAAACCTTATTCACCCCCCTCTAAGGGCGCCGATCGATCCAACAAGTGGTATCAAAGCGGTTTTATTCCAATCGGCTTAACAACCGGGAATAATGGCGTCTCATGATCTCGCTTCAACTAGTGGGGAAAATTTTTGTGAAGAGGAAAAATCACTTGCACCACCTTTATTTGAAGGGACAAATTATAAAGGATGGAAAATCTTAATTGAAAAATTTATTAAAACTTTAGACATCGAAGTTTGGAATTTAGCAATAGCAAGACCCGCAAATGAATCAAATAAAAAAGAACTTCAATTAAATGTAAAAGCTAAACACTATTTATTTTGTGGTCTATCAAATGAAATTTTCAAATTAATATATTGTTTTTCAAGTGCATATAAAGTATGGCATTTTCTTGAAGAAATTTATGATTCTACAGGTATGGAACAATCGCAAGAACCGGAGAATACGCAAGCATGCACAACTCTTCAAGAATGCCCTCCTTATGACGAATCAATGGAGTACACATCAAAAGAAAGAGATGAAGCAATCTTACTTTTGGAAGAGGAGTGTCAAGAAGAAGACAAAGGAACATTATGTTCAAATCCTCCCTCATCCAAAAGCAATGTAAGGAAATCAAACTTCATCGCTTGTACTTCCATTTCTACTTTACAATTGCTACAAAATACTAAGCGCAAAATTAAGAAATTAAAGAATGCTAATAAACTATTGCGCTTAGAAAATAAAAATTTAAAAGCAAAAGTTAAAGTAGTATCAAAATCTGATTTTTCTAGCTTTACTCATGTCACTTCAATTGAAAATACAAAACCTTGTCTTGATTGCAATAATATTAAAGAAAATTTAAGGAACTTGAAAAAGAAATTATTTTTATGAAAGAACAAAATGAAAAATTACATTTAGAAAATTCATCTTTGATAAATGATTGTGCTAAGTGTAAAGAATATAAAATTGAAATTAAAGAGATGGATGAAACATTTGATGAATATAGAAACAACTATCAAGATCATATTGATTCAATTGTTTCCATTCTTAAAAATAGCACAATCGCTTATAATAAAGCTAGACATAATTTAATGATTAAAAATAATGAATTAAAAACTAAAATCAATTTGCTTAAGGAAATCATAAAGAAAAACTCTCAAAACATACAATCTCAAGATAATGCAAAATCCAAAAGCAAGTTGAATATGATTTCTTATAAGTTGAACAAGCCAAGCAATAGAAATAACAAACCTCAAAAGATTGAAAATGAAATTCCAAAATACAATCATTACTATCATTTACAACATCAATCTTCTCCCAACATAAAATTAAATGCTCACAAATTTCCTATGAACAACACTTTTAATAATCATTACAATCATAATCATCAATATAAAGATAATCTCAATGGAAATTTGATGAATAAGAATAACATTAAACCAAGGTTTGAATGGAGGCCTAAAATTAAAAATGAAACATTCACTTCACATGAAAGGACTCATTCATCTTTGTCTTCACAAAAATCATCATGATGCATTTGGGTACCCAAAGGAACCATCACTCATGGTCCTCTTTGGATACCTAAATCTCTTATCCATTAGGTATCATCAATTGCATGAAGTAGAATCCTTTCAAAATGAAATATACAAAGTTCTACTTCATTATATGCTTTAATGTCTTTTCTATTTTTTCATTTTGTTTTCTTTTAAACTATATATCATGTCATGGTCATCCTATACAATATTGAAAATATGATTTTATCTCTTAAAAGCTTAATATGGTTTTATAAAACAAATTGATCAAAATTCAAAATCATATTTTGATGACCTATCTTTTATTATTATATTCATTGATTCTAAATATCTTATATTATCCATATGAATCAAACTCTAAATTTGCTATAAGATATTTCAAATTAAATCCGGTTACTAGATTTTTAGCCTTCACCAACAAGTGGATAAAGTTCTGAATTTGCTATGAGATATTTATCTAAATTAAAAAGAAAAACACATAAGACATATTGAAAGATTAATTGTCATAAATATTGATGCCATATGCACCACCATGATCTATTGATATCTTTTGCTAAAACTTTCTAAAATCATAATTCATATCAAGAATCATCTATCACATTTTATATAATGACAATGGGTATTATAATTGCTTACTATGGTTGGTATATTATGTGTGTATTATTTCTAGTTTAGACCTTTGAATCATTTTGATATCAAATCAAATAGAATTGTCACTCCATTCTAGGTCTCTAAGTTGAAACACAATCAAAACTTGGTATAACATTAATCTCAAATTTATCATTCTAACATTGCCACCTAAAGAATATTTGTGTCTATGTTAGGCTTTATTTGTTTACCAAGATATACAGGCTGGGTATTCTTATCTAGGGCTTATCCGTAGTATGATTGTGCATGAACATTATTGTTAATCTCTAAAATCATGCATATTTGATTTGTTCAAACATGATATCTTGGGTTTTCATTTCCTATTTTTTTTCAAGTTATAAGCACAAGTCTTTAGAAAAGTCAAAATGAAAACATAAGTAAATATATCTCATGCAATGATTATTTTGTCAAGTATATAAGAAATCGCTAATGTTTTATGCAATTTGGACCATCCAAAACATCTCCTAAAAATCTGCAACTTCAGCATGGAACTACTATTGGGACACTTAATCAAGTTCAAGCATCAAAATTTTCAAAACCCTAAAAAATCACTTACTGTTTCTCGCGCTAGCGCTAGCGCCGACGCTAGCGTCGAGGTTCATTTTTCTGTATTTTTTAAATTTCTAAAAATCCCTTAAAATATATAAATCTATATTTTCTACTTAGTTTTGCACTTCTGTGTTTCTTTATTTTTTGAAAAATCAAATACAAAACTACAAAAACCAAATTACAAAAATATGTTTTGTTTTTTTCGCTTATGTTGTTTCCTTTATTTAAAGTTCATCTTTATGCAAAAATCAAATATAAAAATTACAAAAGCAAAAATTACAAAAATATGCTTTTATTTGTAAAAATCAACTACAAAAATATAAAACAAAACAAAAACAAGTATCAAAATTATTCTTCTGAACTTAACTTTTCTATGTATCTTGCGAAAGGGTCATTTGGGCTATCATCCCATCATATCACCTAGTACCGGGCGAACCTCTCACAAGGTAGCCCTCGGGAAGTCCAAGATCAATTTTATAAGTTCAAACTTTAAGTAAAAATTATTTTTCAAAAATATCTGTATGGACTTTATTGTAAAAATCAAGCATGATTCAATCTATTATTTAGAACTTCTATAATGTTGCAATTTATCTTTTCAAACTACTTTGAACATTGCCTTCATCATGCTTTGATACATCTATTAATATGTGCATAAATTATATTGAAAAAGTTGTGTAGAACTATGCGTAACATGCCTCTAAGTATGAGTAATGTTGTATGTTTGATAATGATCGCAATTCACTCACTTATTTTGCCATTGTCTACTTATGTGTTTAATCTAAGAATGTTTGTGTATGTTTTGTAATAGTACAATGAATTAAAATTGCACAAGTATCTTACCTACACAACCTTTATTTGCACTTTTAAAAGTTAAGAAAAGTGGTTATCTTTTTCATAAACTATATTGGTTTGCAAAACAAGTGTATTCGGAGAACTTTGTACAAAACAAAATCATAAAATAAAGTGACAAAGATAACTCCACCAAGCACTACTTGAACCTCCTGATAAGTCTTAATGAGCATTGTGAGGTTGAGCACCTTGGAAAGAATAATAAAGTGTCTTGTGCAAATCAACTCTTTCTTTCAAAAATAAGAAAAACCACTTTCTCTTAAAGTACACCGGATCACAAGTCTCAAAATTCAAAATAAAATATGTGATCCCCCAAGCACTACTTTGCACCCTGATAAGTCTTGATAAGCATTGTGTGTGCAAAGCACCTTGGTAGTTGTACATTTTTGTGTGCATTGAAGTGAGTGGAAGTAAAATTATTTGTGTTTATTGTGCTCTTTACTTTACATATTACTTGTATTTTTGATTAAAACATTTGTTTACTCTATTCAAAATACACTTTTATGCACATCATTATCTTCCATAACACTTCTTCTCATGAGTATTGGATCCTAATGCTAATTCTATACTACTCTTTATTTATGAAATGCACTAGATAACCTAGCATGCTTTCTACAATGTTTGGTATGTTTTGAAATTGTGAATTAAAGTAACATTGTAGTAATCTCTTTTTGATAAGATTATTTCATGCTTGGTTACTGTATTGTCAAAACAAAAATTTTAAATGCAAAATGATTTACAAAAACATCTTCTTTTTGAAATTGAACTCACATATCTTTTTATGAACCATCATTGATTACCATAAAGATGTTTTTTGTACTTCTATATGTCTTCCGCATCATAACCATATAATTGTTTTACCTTGCACTTTAATACTTATTTAAAATCTTTCATCTTGTGTGCATCATCACTTGAATCTTCAAATTCCTTTCTTGCAACAAGTGGTAGACTTGCTTGGTAAACTTTATATTGGTTGAATTTTTTTTGCCTATAACTCTGATCTATTTCTATTCTAAACACTCCTCCAACAAGTGAAATATTGCTTATAAAACATCTCTTTTTTAACTTAAACTCTTATTTAGTATTATGATGTTTCTTGTTCGAAATCTTCCACAATACTCAAACTCTGATTCATTCTTGAATTTCAATATAGCTATGTGAGTTTTATTTCAAAAATTCAAATAAAAATATAAACCCATATGCTATGATATTTCCCATTAGATTTAAATGCTTAATGTTTCTAATAATTGTTATCCATGACTTCATTTCTCACCATAGCGGGGGCGTAGGGTTGTAGACATTAGATAACCTTATCTCTAGTCATGTCTTGTCCTTAACTGGGGAGGGTTCCAGTGGGGCCTTGCGAGGCACTGGGGGGAAAAGAGTGCTAGGTTAAGTTTTTGTCTAGTGTTTGCATATGGGATTAACACCCCAACCTACGACATGTTTGCAGCTCCTCATGCCCATCCGTCACTTAGTACGGGGCTAGGGTGTTGACATATTGTCTGGGTAGATTGGTTACTTGGAAATCATGATTTTTTTTGGCTTAAAACTCTTATTTAAAGGGAAAATCATTATTTTTTGCTAAACTCTGATTTATAAAAGGGGGAGAACTACAAACAAAAGGGATAAAATAAGTCATAACTCTGATCATTTTCAATGAAAGACAAGTCTAAAACTCCTTATAACTTACTTAAGAAGCTCGATCATGCCTTCTCATTTATTTACACATTTTTTAGTGCTTTGTTTCCCTACCCACTTTTGCTAATAACAAAGGGGGAGAACTAACATGATAAAATACAAAAGGGGGAGAACTAATATGATAAATATATAATCCTCTATAAAAATGCAAACCCAACATGATTGATTAAGTTGATAGCATACATATTAGGGGAGAATTCACTTAGGGGGAGCATGTATTTAGGGGGAGCAAGTCTAACATGCTAGAATCAATTATTATCCTAAGTCATCACTCTCTCACACACATAAGTATAGTTTCATCATGCTTATCTATTAATGCTTTGATTTATCATTAATGGATTTGTTATTATCAAAAGGGGGAGTTTGTTGGAACATGGTCTTCCGCATCTCCTAGGTTTGAGAATAACAAATCTTATGTGTATTTGATCTTGTGTGTTCAAGTGTGCAGGTTAGCATAGTCCACATGACTCAAGGAGTACTCATGATGTCTGCCCCCAAAATTGAGGTCACAATTCGAAGAGGCTCACTAGCGCCGACGGTAGCGATAGCGCCCGGCGCTAGCGTTGATCTGCGCGATTCCGGCATCGTTTTTAGAAGGAGCTAGCGCCCGGCGTTAGCTACTAGCGCTGGCGGTAGCATGGCGCACAAGAGGCATGGAGCAATATGTTGCCGCAGATTGAAGATCCTGCCGCGCAAAACGTTTCCTAATCTGGGCTAGCGCCGACGGTAGCACTAGCGCCGGCGGTAGTGTAAAGGCTATAAATTGGATGCTTTGGCTCCGAATTCTTCATCCTCCTCCAATCCCAAACTCCAGAGCTTTGTGCCATAGCAGAGAGAGGAAGATTCAGAGCGATACTCCCACAATTCCATAAAGCCTTAAGGAGATCCGTGGAGAAGATTTCAACACGCTTCATCATCGTGACGAAAGGCTGCATCGACTACGATCATACTCTGCGGGCCTTCGTCCACTTCTCCAAGAGATCCACATAGAGGGAGTTTTTATATTATTGTCTTTTCATTTCATATCTTTTCTGTAAACGGTAGTGAAATCGCCTCGTGTTGGCGACTAGGTCTGGGGTAGGACTTAGGGCTGAAATTCGCCTCGTGTTGGCGACTAGATCTAGGCTAGGTCTAGGGGGTGCTCGAGGCCTTTCTGGGGATAGATTGGCTAGAGCGGATTGAGGCCGTATCTGGGGAGAGATCGGCTAAAGCCAACCAGTTCGTGGGGATACGAGTCGGTATAGAAAACGAAAAAGAGTTTTTATTATTCGCCTCCGATCTCTAGCGCCATTGAGATCAAGTTTTGTAAAACTTAGTTAATATCAATAAAGCTTGTCTCTCTTTTTGTTTTACTTGACTTCTTGTTTTATTATTGCAATATTCCAAAGTTTTTCTAAATATAATATAAAGTTTTTGAAAACCCTTATTCACCCCCCTCTAAGGGCGCCGACCGATCCAACAAGTTCAACTTATAATTGTGAGTGCAATTTGGGTAGTTTGACCAATGTTGACTTGTGTACCATATGGGACCCTGTGTGAGTTCATCCTAACTCAAAGAGTCCTACGGTCAACCCTTGTCTCAACTCACCCTTCTCTCCTCATGTTATGCCCTAACATCATCATGGGTCTAGTAGGATTGGGGATGTTACAAATCCAATAAAAAACAAAAATAATTTCATCCTCGAAATTTAAGTTCGGGTGTACGGGATTCTATACAAGATGAGAATAGAGAATATAAATTCATGTCTAGGGTGTACCTGAGGTGAATAGTCCAGGGTATTGCTGTTGCATGAGATCCCTTGGTTCCCATGTGTGCTCCTCTTGTCCATGATTGGACCATAACACCTCGACAAGAGGAACCTTCTTCTTCTGCAGAACTCGGACGACTATATCATCGATGTGGATGGGCTCCAGACTAGCTGATCCGTCGGATGCTATCGGGCCTGCTGTTATCGTAACATGTTGCTCTGGCCGATGTAAAGCTATCTGAAGTGAGGAGACGCAGAAGATGTCGTGCAGGTTCGCCAACTCCTGTGGCAGCTCCAGCCTATAAGCCAAGGGGCCGATCCGCTCCAGGATCATATAAGGCCCCATAAATCGTGGGCTGAGCTTCTTCTTTCCTCGCACCCGCGATACACCATGCACTGGTCATATCTTCAAGAAAACCCTATCTCCCACCTGGAACTCCACCTTCCGATGCTTCACATTGTACTACTTGGCCTGCCGGCTCTGAGCCTCCAACATCCGGTCGCGGATCATTCGTACCACAACATCCGTATCATCTATATACTCCGATCCAAGTGCCCTTGGATCCTCGTCCTCGACCCAAGACAATGGCGTCCGACACTTCCTCCCATACAGAGCCTCATATGGTGCCATCCCAATGCTTGTCTGGTGGCTGTTATTATAAGAAAACTCTATAAGTGGTAACAACCTCTCCTAGGGTTTCCCCGTATCTAGAATGCATAAACGTAGTAAGTCTTCCATCGTCCTGTTGGTGCGCTCTGTCTGGCCATCGGTCTGTGGATGGAAAGTAGTGCTAAAGCCCTCCACTCCCTCGAAGTGAAGCGACCATCCCTATCAGAGACAATCGTCCTGGGCACGCCGTGGTACCTGATGAACTGCTCCACAAATAACCTCACTAAGATAGCAACTAAAGTGTCCTTTTGGACTGGAATGAATCTGACCACCTTGGTCAACCTGTCTACAATCACCCAGATGGAATCATGCCCAGAATGAGACTGCAGTAGCCCATGCACAAAATTCATGGCTATGTCTTCGAACTTCCACTCTGGGACTGGTAGCGGCTGTAGAAACCCCCCAGGGCTCTTGCACTCTGCATCCACCCGCTGGCAGATCTTGCAGTGCGTCACCTAAACTATGATCTTTCTCTTCATCCCAGGCCAGTACATAGTCTTCTGTAGGTCCACCGTCATCTTGGTGATCCCGGGGTGCACTGAGTACTGAGTGAAGTGTGCCTCCCTGATTATGTCCTTCCGGATCCCACCTCCTGCAGGTATGTATATACGGTCCCAGATATGAACGAGGTCGTCCCGTAATGAATAGTCTCCTGAGCTGCCCTCTCCTAGGGCTCTGAATACTGGCTCCAGTGCTGCATCCTGTCTTTATTGTGCCCTGATGCGGTCTCGGATATCACAAGTAATGCTCAGGGCAGCTAGGTACTCTCTGTAGGACTCAGGCTCGGCCCTGGATACTAATATGATCTCCATGTCCTCCAGCATCTTCACCAGTTCCATAGCCATCACTCGGGGCTCTGGTCCAAATGTACCGACTCTCCTACTCAAGGCATCCACTACCGTGTTTGACTTTCCTGGGTGATAGTGCATGGCGTAGTCATAATCATATAGGAACTCTAGCCACCTCCGCTGGCGTAGGTTCAGATCCTCTTGAGTATCTATATACTTGAGGTTTTTGTGATCCGAAAAGATCTCACAAT
Source organism: Dactylorhiza incarnata (assembly GCA_033032865.1). Classification (NCBI taxonomy): domain Eukaryota; kingdom Viridiplantae; phylum Streptophyta; class Magnoliopsida; order Asparagales; family Orchidaceae; genus Dactylorhiza; species Dactylorhiza incarnata. The sequence goes on from JAWHQI010000479.1 coordinate 353,205, forward strand.
AAACCTCATAAAGATAGTGCCTCCATATCTTCAAGGCGAAGATCACGACCCCGAGCTCTAAACCATGTACTGGGTAGTTCTACTTGTGCTTCTTCAACAGCCTCGATGCATATGCTATGACATGCCCATGCTACATCAATGCCGCACCCATCCCCTGGTAGGATGCGTCTGTGTATATCTGAAATCCTTCCTTCCTAGATGGAAGGGAAAGGATTGGGGCTGAGGTGAGTCTATCCTTCAACTCCTGGAATGCTGCCTCGCACTGTGCTGTCCAAGTGAATGTAGCATCCTTCTTCGTCAAATATGTAAGTGGGAGGGAGAACTTTGAGAACCCCTCGAACTTGCGGTAATAACCTGCCAGTCTGAGAAAACTACGAACATCTGATGACGATCTCAGCTGCGGCCACTCCCTAACTGCTTGCACCTTGGCCGGGTCTACTGCCAACCCGGCTCCACTAATGGTGTGCCCCAAGAATGCTACCTCCTGCAGCCAAAACTGGCACTTCGAAAATTTGGCATACATCTAGTGCTCCCTCAGCTTCCCCAACACCAGTGTCAAATGCTGAGTATGGTCCTCCTTGGTCCTAGAGTAGATCAAGATGTCGTCGATGAAAATTATGATGAAGATGTCCAAGTAGGCCTTGAATACACATTTCATCAGGTTCATGAAAGCGGATGGCGCATTCGTGAGCCCGAAAGGCATCACCGTGAACTCGTCGTATAAACCAAAACGTGAGTTGAATGCTGTCTTGGGTATATCCTCCTCCTGGATCCTCAGCTGATGGTACCCTGACCTTAGATCGATTTTGGAGAATTAGTGGGCTCCCTGAAGCTGATCAATCAATTCGTCGATCCTCGATAGCGGATAAGTATTCCGCACCTTCAGTTGGTTCAGCTGTCGGCAGTCGATGCAAAGTCGTAGCGACCCATCCTTCTTCTTTACGAATAGCACCGGAGCTCCCCATGGCGATGAGCTCGACCTAACAAATCCTACCTCCAATAGCTCCTGGAGCTGAGTGCAGAACTCGACTAGCTCCTTGGGTGCCATCCAGTATGGTGCCCTAGACACAGGCCTGGCTCCGGGCACCAGCTGGATCTGGAAGTCCACGTCTCATCGTGGAGCTAATCCAGGCAACTTTTCCTGAAATATGTCGGAAAAGTCCCGAACTACGGGGATGTCGACCATGGAGTCCTCCGCCTCTACCATCCCAAAACAGATCACATACACCTTGTCTCCCTGATGATGGGCTTTAACAGCCTGAATCGAGGACAATAAAATATGGGAGACGGGTCTAATACCTTCTACTACCACCTCGGAGTCATCATGCTTCAGTACGATCTTCTTCGTTGGGCAGTCGATCCTGGCCTGGTTCCCGTGTAGCCAATTCATGCCCAGGATCAGGTCAAAGTCTGGCATCTTTAGGCGGGTCACCGGTGCCTTAAATGTCTTTCCCCCAATCTCTATCACCATGTTGCACTTGGCGCACGTCTCTATCTCTGACCCGTCTAGTAGTCCCACCTTCCGGTGGATGCCCTAGAAATGCAGGGCTTGATCCAGATCGTATACAAACTCCTCTGATACGAACGAGTGCGAAGCACCCGTGTCGAATAAAGTGTATGAAGGTTTGCCATAGACAAACACTATACCTGGGGTGGTTTTGTTGTTTGGGTTATTATTCTAATAAAACTACTATTTTGCAAGGTACTATGTAATTGTAAAGAAAGTATGGAAGTACCTGTGATGACTTCCTCGGGGTTCCTTTCCTGGGCTAAATCCAATGCAAACACTTGCTCTTGCCTTGGACCTCTGTCGTGATGTCTCTGACCCCGACCTCGTCCTCTGCCCCGGCCTTGATGTGCTAATGCTGGAGGGGCTGGTGGAGGGGGAGGAGGAGGTGGACGAAATAGCTGAGGGCAATTGGCCCTGATGTGCCCTGGCTGGTGGCATCCGAAACATACCACTGGGCGAAATCCTCTATCATCATGCCTTGGTGGCTCCTGAATCCGCACTGGTGGAGGGTCTGGCACTGCAGGAGGCTGCTGGTGATCTGGCCTAGAGTTAGGACGAGGGTGTCCTCCTCCTCTCCTATGCCTCATAATCCTGCCCCACTGCGGTCCCCTGCTTTCCTCTCCAAAGTGTGTCCCATCCCCTGGTCTCGTCCCTCTACTCTGCACCATCATATGATCTGCCTCCAGCTTCTTTGTTGTCTCTACGATCTTGGCCAAACTGTCCTCGGCCACGAACAACAATACCTGCCTCAATGGGTCTCTAAGTCCCCGATAGAACCTCTTGGCATAACCTCTGTCATCCAGTGAGTGCATTCCCGCAGATCTAGCCAGATGGGAGAACTCCCTCTAGTACTCTATCACTGACCGGCTCCCCTGTCTGAGGTTCAAAAACCTCTCCTCCAACTCGTCCCTATCCGTCACTGTCATAAAGTGCTCCAAAAAAGTGGTGCTGAACTCCTCCCAAGTAATCTCCGAGTAATCCCGGTCCGCATAAGTGGAATCCATCACGGACTTCCACCATCTGTTGGCATGGGCATCCAAAGCAGTAGTCGCCAAAGAGACTGCCATGCTAACCGGGCAGTTGATGCCTGTGAGCATCTCCTGAATGGTATCCAACCACTCCTCCATCTTGATCGCAGTCTCTGTCCCGTGATACATTGGAGGGGACAAGCTCTTGAATGCGCTTAACCAGTTAGATCCCATGTTCGGCTGCGAGGCCTGAACCAGCTGTGCCTTAAAGGCCTCCAGAATAGCTGTCAATGTCTGACCGAGCTCTGACTGCTGGAAGGGAGTGGCAGCCGGAGGGAAAGGAGCAGTATCTCATGGGCCGACACTCCTTGGGGGCTACACAAATGTAAGGAAGTTTATTAGAATTGTCCAAACTCATTGTTTAGATGGACTATACATGTGATTTCACATTTGGGAACACCATTGCTTCCGCTGCATAGTTTGTCCTCAAACTAATGCTCGAGCGGGGCGGCCTAATGTTTTGTGGACTTCTTTCTGTTATGATCGTTGTCAAGTGATACCATTTGTAAGACCCTCCTCCTCCGAACTGGAGAGTTCCCAGATCTTATGCCCAGGACCGCTGTCTTACGGTGACACCAACTCATGGGTTAGTCATCACCGCTCGACGCCGCTCCTGCCGGCTATTTTGATCATAACACAGGCCAATTTGCAAGAAGTAATATCTAAAATATGACAAGTCTACAACACATCATATATATATATATATAAATGAAAGTGCAAATAGTCCACAATGAGAACAAATCTAAAAGAGTGCAGGGGCTTAAGCCCAATACATATCCAAAAGGAAATACTAATGACATATCACTCTCTCACACTACACTATGCGGAAGCAACACAAAATACTCTCCAACCTGTCGCCATGTGGAAGTAGTGATGCGCAACATCTGCTCCTCAGGGTCTGCCGTCACGTCCTGCCTGAAGTACTCAGGTTCCTGCTCCTCAATCTCCTGGTGTTACGGCCACATCCGACCGTTAGTCAAAAGACTAAGCCATTTTGTCCCCGCCTCCCCCTACGTCTCCTAGTATCGAGCGGGAGGATGAAGTGGAGGACGTCAAGGGGTAAAAGAAATACAAGTGACATGGATAGTACTGACAGAATAATGGATAAGTGAGTAGTGAGAACAACAACAATATGTAATAAATGCAGTAAGTAAGACAGCAGTAGTAGGTAAATAATGAGCAGTAAAAAAATAAATGCAACGCAAGTGAAGTAATAAGAAAAACTACCACACCATCATCTAGAGTATCTTAAATTATATGAATGCCCATACAAACTTATAAGTTAAGATTTCCGAAATTATAACTTATCATATAAAAGAGCCCATACTAATTTATATGATAAGGGTCTACAAATGTGTATGTCATTATGATGTTATGAATGTTATGGTATGCAATGCTATGTTCATACAGTGCAACTCACTCACATGACACTGCACGCAAAGACCTTTAGTTCTTACTTTTTGGAGGTAGCCAGCCTCTCAGGTACTTCCGTCGTGGCAATGGAATCAGTGAATCAGGCACTCCATTTCTAGGTGGGCATGAACACTGCCAGACCTAGACCTTACGTACCCTGCTGCACACGTCCTAGGTGTACTTCCATGAGCTTTTGCGTACTCTTGATGACATCCCGCCAGACTTTTTATGGTCGGGGGTGGGTTACTAGGATTGTCTGCTAGACCGCAGTAAAGTAACCTACTAGCCCTCTAACTCACCACACCCTGCCAAGGTCAACGTACCGCCATTGGTGTGACAAATGGATCCGTACCGAAGACATGCCACTAGTTTATGCACATGCAAGATTCATTACATTTCTCGAGCCACCAGCTCATAGGACTAACTAATCTTGAATCATTCTGTCCCTCATAATAGGACGAGGTTTACTTTTCTCAATTTAACTTAGTTAGGGTTACTCTTGTTTGTTACTTAGGTGATCATAGCAATTTAAGGTGAATTTTGGGCTTCCCGAGGTTTACCCGGTGAAGGGCTCACAACGGTACTAGATGATATACTGGGATGACATCCCAAACCTTCCATTCTCAGAATATTTACTTTTATTGGTAACTACCCTCGTCAAGGTTACCCTCATGGTTGCTCTAACTTACTTAAGCTTGATTTGAACTATTCTATGTAGCTCGACGACCTTTTTAACGATGATTGGTGCAGATCCTTAGAAGTTCTCCTATAAGCTCACCACTAACCTTGAATGCATCATGATCACCTTATGTGTCACTATACTACCATGGATAGGAGACTCCCAAAATACTCCAATTGTTCATTGAGACGTACTTCCGTTCACTATTATTTATAGGGGAGACTTTCTCCAATTAGCATACAACTCATGTGAACTATAGTTATGTGTGCCCTAATATTGTGTTCAAAATTTCATTCCATTCCCACATGTTTTGGCTAGCCTAGACACTACCCCGAGTTTTTGCTAAATGCAGACCGACTAAACATTGGACTAATTTAATCTCCATAATGTGAACATCACCAAAACATGACCAAATGGCCTAAATTTTTTACCATAGGATACACATGACCTAATTACAAGGTGGTCAAAAATTCATAATTTTCCCAACTATTTTGGCCATTTATAAAAAATACATTAATGATAATGCACACCTCACTTTACACATGAAGTACAACTTCCTGAAGTCAAAATGCTCTCACTAAATTATCAGTGACATATAATGCATAAATATGATGGTTGAGTGAAGTTCTAAATTTTTCATAATGATTATGACCACCATTTAAATATTCAAACATTTATACCAATTGGATACATTACAAAGCAAGTAACAAAATTACTTAATCAAAAATTCTACAAAAATTACCATAGACTTATAATGATCAAAATACAACCTAGCCAAATTTTCATATTTTCCAGATAATAGTGACCATATAAATTCTATTAATACATAAGTGTGACAAAGGGAATTTTTGGTAATTTACAATTCCAAAAATCCTACCAAAATTTCCAGAGATATATTTCAAGGTAAAACATCATGTGACAGAGTATTGGAGTTTTCCCTAAATCTTAGGTGATGTTTATTTCATTAATACACTTTGTGTCAAAATTCATTATGCTTAAATGGCTAAGAAAATTAATTTCATAAATCCTCATAAAATTTTCAGAGATATATAACATTCTAAAGTGTCAAGTATCAGAAACTAAGATTTTTACTAAGTTGTTTGAACACTTATAATTGATTAATACATTTATGTGACAAATACATTATTACTTAAATACTTAGAATTTTCCTTCCCAAAAAACCTAATATTTCAATAGATGATGCCCTCCTTTATGCTAGGTGTGTTGCCCAAATTTCATGAACATACCACAAGCCATAAGTGATGAAATCACAAAATACCCAAATGTGCTATATGCACACCACCTTTCCATACATCACATTCCTATGTGTGTGTGATATCATACACTACATCGAACCAAATGATCTCAAATTTTGACATGTTACTATATATGACCTAACCTTCATACCACCCAAAATTTGTGTCATTTTGCATTTATCTAATCACTTTTATTTCAATAATATGAAAAATCATATTTATCATAAAACTATAGGAAAATGTTACCCAAAATTATGTTTTTTGGGCAGGGAGTGTATCTATTCTATTTACAACTATATCTAAAATATTAGCCTAATCCAAATAACCATCTGGTCTAGATCTACAAAATTAGGTATGAACACACTTTAGGACATGCCTCAGTATAATGGCCTTACAAGGAGTTGTAGGCCACCAAACTCAGTGATTCAATGCCCTATAGGAAGTAGACATCAAGGGCTACAAAAGTTGTCTCAGACACTATTACCTAAAACAGCCTCTAAGTAGCCTAAATATTGAGTTCAATCTATTGTATAAAGTGTGACAGTAATTTAATGTATATAAATTCTGGTCTGCATATAACCATCAGTTGAAATCAACGACCCTAATTTCATCTCCTACCTCCAGCCAACAACCAGCATTACTCCCAGCTAGGCCATCTTCCAACTCCATTTCCCGGCCACCTGAGGGCCACCATTGTCGGCCACCACCTCCACCACCTTCGTTGAGGTGGTGGCTACCGCCAGGCGGCAACACGGTTGCCGAAGATAGCTCCTCCGGCGATCCCAAGCTAGAAGAAAAGATCAGAAAATCTTCCTCTTCCTCGCATGGGATCGAGCTCAATTGAGCCCGATTTCTCTCCTAACTGGTTCTAGATGCTACCACAGAGGGAGAGGGGGAGAAACAGACCTCGAATGTGGCTCGGCGGCGTGTGCTCTGTCGTGCGGCCATGGATTTCTCCGTCTCCATAGATCTTGCTCGATTTGTGAATTCTCCACCATTTTCTATGCTCTAGTAGGCTAGCTTGACTGCTAAGGGCCTTCTGAAGATGATGGAAGGTTCAAATGGAGGAGTGGGTGGCTATATAGTGAGAATGGGGTGGGGTGTTTCGGACATAGATGGTACAACCTCTACTCTACTGTTTGGGTGGCTGCCATGCCTAAAGTGACTGTTCATGGCCTGAGGAATTCGGCCATAGGCTTGGGTAGAGGTGGTGGGGGCCATGGAAGCTTCCTCACTCCAAAAAATCTTCTCCCCTTTAAGCTTTTTGGAAAAATGACATTTTTGCCCCCATGTTCATCATTTCTCTCCAAATTCAAATGTGGGGTGCTAATAGGCTTGTGCCATGCTGGTTAGGCTTGGGCTGCGGCTTCAGTTCACTTGGATTTCATTTGGTCTTTCAATTTCTCCCTAAAGGCCTTATGTTGACCATGGTTGACTTTTGGGTTTACTTGGTCAAACTGGTTCGTGAGTTAGTCCCACTTGATGGTCATGGGTCTTATGACCTTATCCAAAGTTCATTGGGTCATGGTGTGGCTTCAATTTGGTTAATTGATCCATATGGTGTGAGTTTGACCTAATTTGGCGCCTGAGGTTGACTTTTGTCAAATTAAAGTGAATGGTTGACCACTTGCTGGGGCTTTTGGGTCCATTAGATTCCTAATGGGTTTATGAGGTTGGGGGTCAAGTCAATTTGACCAATTGAGGGACAATTGGTCATTGATTTAGTTAATTTGGGCTATGTTGACTAAAAGTTGACTTTGGTCAACACCTTGGAATTGAGTGGAATTATTTAGTGATTATTGACCTAATGACCTCCCTTAGTGGTTTGGGTAACCTAGGTAAGGTCAATTTGAGGTATTGAAGGTCAATTGAGTCCAATTGTGTTGAATAGGGCTATGTTGACCTAGGTTTGAATTTGGTCAATTTGGCCTTTTCGGGTGACCAATTGTTGGGGTTCTTGGTCCAATGGGTCTCCCTTAGGGTTAGGAACATAGTGGTGTGTTCAACTTGTACTTGTGAGTGCAATTTGGGTATTTTGACCAGTGTTGACTTGTGTACCAAAGGGGACCCTGTGTGAGTTCATCCTAACTTAAAGAGTCCTAAGGTCACCCCTTGTCTCAACTCACCCTTCTCTCCTTATGTTATACCCTAACATCATCATGGGGTCTAGTTGAATTGGGGATGTTACAGTATATGTCCTCAATGATTGAAGGAGCAGTGTGATAAGGAAATGGTGGAATTGTGATGAGTTCTGACTCATCTTCCTCTTCCAATTTCAATTTCCATTTCTCACAGTCCTTCAACGTGTGATCAAAACTCCGACAAAATAAGCATCGCTTCCCGGTAGGTTTTGACTGTGGAAAAGCCAAACCACCCGGTGAAGGCAATGCTCGCAATGGGGACAGATAATTATAATTGGTAGGTTCATTATATGAAGATCTAGATTCTCCATACGATGAACCATACCAAATATAATCTTGGCTTCCTTGATGAAAATCATCACTAGAATGGTTAAACGCCTTACACCATTTACATTATTGATAAGAATACATATTAGTGCAAAGAAGGATTCACAATTAATATAAGCAGAAAATGAACTCAGTATGCAGTAAAGAAAATTTAAACAACGAAACCTGGTTTTTAAAATACTTATAAACAGATAATAAGAGAATTTACAAACACTAAATTCAAACAAATGCGATATACAAATGAAAAAGAACTTTATCTCTTGTCGCTCTCTCTCTCAAGCAACTCACATGTCTGTGTTCCCCGGCAACGGCGCAAAGAACTTGATGCGTGAATCTAGCACACCGCTATAGGCAGTAGCAAGATTGCGATACGAAATGGCAGTGTACCGATCGTTCAAGTAATATAAAATGGGTGAATTGTTGGATCTGTAGGCGCCCTTAGAGGGGGGGGGGGGGGGTGAATAAGGGTTTTAAAAACTGTAAACTTTAATAGAAAACTTTTGATATTTTGGTCGAAGTAAGTTAAATCAAAAGTAAAGAGATAATAAAATTAGAAATGAAATCAATTTTATTAAACAAGAAAAGACATGTTTATCATTTATAAAATTGATTACAAAATCTGATTTCAATGACGCTAGAAATCAAAGCGAATAATATGAAAATCCCTTTTTGTTTTCTATACCGACTCGTATCCCCACGAACCGGTTGGCTTTAGCCAATCTCTCCCCAGATACGGCCTCAAGCCGCTCTAGCCAATCTATCACCAGAAAGGCCTCGAGCACCCCCTAGATCTACTCCCTAGACCCAGTCGCCAACACGAGGCAAATTCACGAACTGATTACAAAGATGAAATAAAGGAAGAATACAAAATACAAATATAAAATTCCCTATGATGTAATCTGAAGGAGACGCCGAAGAATCGATGAAGATCATTGAAGTCCAAGCGTGCGTTCTTCGCATGGGATTATTTATCTCATCACATTCTTGCATATATTTCTCCAAGCTTATTGACTAGAAGAGTGCTAGATTTTATGTTGTGTGCCTAAGCTTATGTAATCAATCCCTTCCATTGTTAAGAATGTAAGTTTTTTCATCTCACTTTTAATGGTATTTCTCCAAGCTTATTACATAAGCTTATTCCACTTTGTTAGTTGCTTTTACCAACAATTATAATATTACATGTTAGTAATTCTAATTTTTTTCTAACATTATGTATGATTGTTTTTGTATTACTCCCTTTAGATGTCTAATCATAAAGAAAGGGCGTTATCGGCTTCAGGGGAATCAATCGATTTCTTACTATTTTGTGACATATTTATTAAAGAAATAGATATGATTTTAATTTCTCTCTTCTTGTGTGTATTAAAGATATCTTCCAACCACTCCTTTTATGGGACAACTCTAGGAATTAAAACTAGGGATGACATTTTTCCAGTTCGCATCACCAGAGGTGTGGTAATTTTTCTTCTTATTTCAATTTCTTCGAGACCTACTGCTCATAAGTGTAAATATATTTGTTTATTTTATATTCTCATAAATGTTTTAATGACTGGGGATGACATGGAGAATATTTTATTTTATATAATGCATATTTTTATCTTGTTATATATCAGTATTTTATATGCTCAAGTTAGAAAATCAGACTTTTGCCAAAGGATTGATAAGCAGCTAAGACCTGATATTTTCTTAGTTGCTCAATTGAGGTTGTATAATTCTGATGGTTAGAAATTTTCATATCACAATATAGTTGGTGCACTTTCTTTTGCAACTTCAATCTAATGAAATTATCTTTCCTAGATCTGGTGCAGGGTCTATGTACTTCTATGTTATCTGTCTTTTGCAACAAAATCCTCCAGTGGTTTGTTTCTATAATCTATGTTTCACCTCTTTACTGAAATGTTATGATGCTAATCTCTAAGAATATTTTGACCTCATCTACTCATCCACAATGATCGATGGACAGACCACTAGGAAAGCTGTCTCTTTGTTTATTCTTGGCCGAGGAAGGGCAAACACTGATTATATTTATTTTTCAGGTCTAAAGGCTTTCTCAATCTAAGTTCACTAATCTAATTCCAACTCTTTACCTGAATAGGTAGAAGCTTTATGCATTGGAATCATCAAGAGTATGAAGGATGACCTTAAGTGGCCTGGGGATGTAATGGTCTACATGGACATAGCTGTCTGGACTGGTACACTTCCAAGTTTATTGGTTCTTGTTTTCTTATGATGAAGATTATACCAAGTCTCAGTTGTTTTTCCGTTGGCCACTCTCTTAGGTTATTGTCACATATTAGAGGCCACGAATTTGAAGTAGGGATTAAGGCAATGATGCTGAGCAATATTGTTTAGTTTTAAAACTCAATAATATTAGCCCAGTCAGTTTGCTAAAGCAGTAACCAAGGCATGTATTTCTTTTGGTTTTTTCCGCCAACTGTTACCAACTAATATATGACGCCTGTAAATTTATCAAATGATACAAATGTTTACCTACAATGATACAAGCTTTTACCTACTAATATGTTATTTTTTATCAGGAAGTGAGATGCATACCTTCATCGCATTCTGTCTCAAATATTACTTGAGAATGATGTCCAAGCAATTTTTAGGTGAGTATCTCTACATATATAGGTGAGTGTGTGCTAAGAACGAAGAAGAAGGAAGAGAGAAAAATAAGCGGCTACAAGAAGGGAGAGACAAGGGTTAGGAGGAAGGAGGAGGAGAATACCATTTAAGGGAATAATCTTGCATGCCTCTAAAAGAGGGGGGTCTGGGGTATTAATACCCGGACCCAGAGCCGGCCAACCAATGGGGGCAGCCGGCCCACAATGGGGGCTGAACCGGGTGCGGTTCAGCCCACCTGGGCCGAACATTAAGAGGAGGGGGCTGAACCCACTGGTTCAGCCCCATTTTCGCCCTCATTACACCGTTGTCGCCGTATGTACTTCCTTCCACATAGTATAGCCTCGTCCGGGGGCGTAACATTCCCTTCCCCATCAAGAACCAGCTTGTCCCCAAGGTGGTAATCAGGGTAAAGCTCCCGAAACACCAGCAAATCCACCCAAGTGTTGTGCTCCGTGGGTAGATCCTTCCATTTCACCAACAGCTCGGGACAGTATGTCTCCACGCCGCGATTCAAGACCTCTGTCTGTCTCTCAATCTGCGGATGGTGAGCCGTGCAAAATTGTAAGGAGGTCCCCTGTAAATGAAAAAGCTCCTTCCAAAAATTGCCAACAAAAGTAGGATCATGATCCGAAACGATCACCCGCGGAACTCCATGTAAGAGAACAATCTCCCGAACAAACAAAGGCGCCACAGACTCGCCGGTGTATGGGTGGCTCAGTGTGAGGAAGTGCCCGTCTTTGGACAACTTATCAACCACCACCAGAATGACTGTTTTGCCCTTTGATAGAGGCAATCCGTCAATGAAGTCCAGAGAAACCGTGTCCCAAAGGAATCTCCAGAGGTGTAAGTATCCCGGCTGGAGAAGTTGTCTCATATTTCTGCCCCTGACAAACATCACACTGCTGCACAAATATCTGAATGTCGCGGTGCATCCCCTTCCAAAATACATTTGCTTGTGCTCGCTGAAGAGTGCGAAGAACACCAGCGTGACCACCCATCGGCGAAGAATGGAACTCATGCATCATCACGGTCCGCCAAACTGACTGGGTCGGGATGACCACGCGGCCCTTGTAATATAGCCTGTCATTTTGTAAATGATTACATGGGATTGTCTCCTGAGCCTGCAGCAAAGCCTCCACAATAGCCTGCAACTCAGGGTTGCGATACACCTCCTCTTGGATTTCATCCAATGAATCCATCTGTGGCGTAGAAACATGGGCCAAGGTGGCCTCGGGCAAGAGGGATAATGCGTCAGCCACCCGATTATCCTTCCATGGTCGATACACAATCTCGTAATCATATCCCAACATCTTGGTGACCCATTTTTGTTGGAGAGGAGAAGAAACGCGCTGCTCTAAAAAATGCTTCAGGCTTTGATGGTCTGTCCGAATTTTAAAATGACATCCCAGTAGGTAGGGGTGCCAGAGAGCCACAGCATGAATAACTGGCAACATCTCCTTTTCATAGGCCGGCAGTCACAATGTCCTCGGATCCATAACATTGTTGTAAAAGCAATCAGCCGGCCGGCCGGCCTACATCAACACTTCTCCCAACCCCACTCCGGAGGCATCTGTCTCAACAATGAACTCCTTGGTGAAATCCGGAAGTGCGAGCACTGGATTTGTCATCATTGCCCATTTCAGTGTCTGAAAAAGCAGTCTCTCCCTCCTCCTGCCACATAAAAGCATCCTTCTATAGTAACTGTGTCCGCGGCCTGGCAATCTTCCCATAATCCCGTACAAAGCGCCTGTAATAGCCTGTGAGACTCAAGAGGCCCCGAAGAGCTCGCATAGTCTGGGGCCGCGACCAAGAAACCAAGCTCTCAATCTTCTGTGGGTCGGCCTTGACCCCTTCAGCTGAAACCAAAATGTCCCAAATAATCCACTTCCACCTGGCCAAAAGAATAGTTGGACCTCTTTGCATATAACTGGTGCTGGCGTAGAATAGAGAATACCTGAGCAACATGGCACAGATGGTATGCCCAGGTAGCATTGTATGTCAGGATGTCGTCAAAGAAGATCAACACAAAGATTCGAAGGAAGGGATGAAAGATCTTATTCATGTTGGCCTGGAAGGTGGATGGCCCGCACGTCAACCCATTGGACATCACCAAGAACTCATAATGGCCGTCATGTGTCCTGAATGCTGTCTTGTGAATGTCCTCCGCCTTCATAAGAATCTGGTAATATCCTGACCGTAAGTCCAGCTTCATAAACCGAGTCGCTCCATGCAACTCATCCAGTAGCTCCTCAATCAGTAGAATTGGAAACTTATCCTTCAACATGACACTGTTTAAGGCAAGATAATCCACACAAAATCGCCTGGATCCGTCCTTCTTAACCAAAATGATCGGGGCCGAGAAAAAGCTCGTGCTCGGGCGTATGATACCTGCCACAAGCATCTCCCTCACACTATGCTCGATCTCCGCCTTCTACATGTGCGGGTGTTTGTAAGGTTGGATATTGGGCGGCTCCGCCCCTACCTTGAGCACAATCTGATGATCACGTAATCGTGATGGCGGAATTGTACGCGGCTCCTAGAAAATGTCATCATACGGCTCCATTAAGGGATGCATCGGTAGAGGGACCTCAGTCGGCCCCAACTCATCTGTTCGTACTCCCAAAAGAATTGCCATCAAGCTACCGGTCTCCTCAAGCTGCTGTAGGCTGCGAAGGGAAATCTCTTTGACCGGAGAAGATTTGAGCCCTTTTAGACAAAACTGTAGCGCACCCGCAAGAACTCCATCGTCATTTGGTCCCAATCGAAAGTAACCCTCCTTAACTGTGGTAGCCACTGAACTCCCAACACCATGTCTGAGCCCCGTATGTGTAAGAGATAAACGTCTGTGCAGCCCACATAACCCTGCATCCGAGCTCCACACCATTTAACACGCCCTGGCACTGTAACTTGCTGCCATCCGCTACCATAACCTGGAAAGCCGCCCCGATGTCAATCAAATGCCCCACCTTCTGTGCCACATCAGGGTGGATGAAATTATGAGTACTCCCGCTGTCCATAAGGATTGTCACACTCTCCTGCCGGACCCTCCCCTCTATCCTCATAGTGAGCGGAGGGGGATTACACGCTTCCATGGCATGTAAGGAAACCCCCAACTCTGTCAATTCCAAGTCACCCTCGGACTCCAACAACTCTTCAGAAAGCGCATCCTCCTCAGGCTCCTGATGTAGCAGAAAAACCTGGACCTTTAGACACTTATGGCCCGGTGTAAACTTCTCGTCACAATTGAATCAAAGTTCTTTTTCCTTCCGTGCTTGCAACTCGCTCCAAGACAACCATGTCACCGTCGGCCGGCTAGCCGCTGGAGGCTCCATCCTGGCAGTGGCCGGTGTAGTAGCATGCTTCAATGTACTGCGGGCTCGCTGTCTATTACATTATTCCTCCTGGATGCGCGCCAAACTGATCGCGTGATTCTGGCTACGTGGCATGTAGGCCTGTACCTCTTCGCGTAAGTGGTCCTTCAGTCCGGACACGAAATAGCTGAGGAGCGTCCTCTCCTCCCAGTGCATCCTATTAGCCAGCCTCTCTAACTCGGTCCTGTATTCCATTACACTCCCCCTTTGGCAAAGTTTTTGCAAAAGGGCTTCGAAGTCCTCAAACTCCAGGGGCCCAAACCAAGCAGTAAATCCTTCGACAAACTCCCCCCCATGGCACATAATTTTGTCCCCGCAGGAACCACTAAGTCCACTGAAAAGCATCGTCCTCCAACTAAAAGGATGCCAGTTGCACCCACTGATCTCCCGACACTTCCTGGTAGTTGAAGAATAACTCCGCCTTCTGTATCCACTCCAACACATCCCCACCACTGTAACGAGGAAAATTCATCCTAGTCAATTTTGCTTCCATGTACGGACATTGTCCGGCCTATCCACGCCACCCTGGCTCCTGTCTTCGTGGTTCCTCCCGTTTAATAGGCATGCCCGGGAATTGTCGGAATTGTCCCCCCACCGAAACGCCTTGATGGCACGTGCCTCCTTCTTCCCACTGCATGCCCCTTCCAATTGGGTGATGTAACAAGCCTTCGTCGCCCCGTCTCTAAGGAGGCTTCCCCATCCGCGTATCGACGCCACATGGCCCCCCTTGCCCATACCAGTCTGGACCCAAACTAGGACCGACGAAGCCACCAACCCCCATTTTGGCCACCTTGAAGCCTTCAGCCCCTATTCCGGCACTGTTGGTGTTGGATCTCCCCTGGTCGAGCGCTTCTAGGCCAGGACCAGCCCTTCTTAAGCCACCGACGCCTGTTTCGGCCAACCCCAGGCTGCCAGCTCCAAACCCTGGCGCCCTGCCCCCGTATCGGCCCAGATCGGACGCTCCCGTGCCAAATCCTGCAGCACCCAGGCCGCCTATAGCCGACCGGCCATGACTGCCTCCGATGCCGAAGCCTCCGCCGCCGTATCCGCTGGTTTCGACTCCCCCGATCCCGCCGATGCCAAGGCCCGCCGAATCTCGCAAAATGCTTGCGTCGTTCGTGTGCGAATCGGGCTTGGATCCGGAAGATCCGCCCTGGTCCTCTTCCGGCACCGCCTTCCCCTTCAAATTTTGCGCCAATAACGCCATAATTTCGTCAAGGAGACCATCCATTCATTCTTCTAACCTTTGAGTGGACGATTTCACGTTTTCTTCGATGGCGGCCACCGAATCGGTCAACCTCACCAAGTTCTCCTCAGGGTTTTCCAAACGACCGTTCTCTTCTTGCAAGCGCGTAGACACCATGATGGAGGAAGGAGTCCTCTGATACCAATTGTTAAGAACGAAGAAGAAGGAAGAGAGAAAAATAAGCGGCTACAAGAAGGGAGAGACTAGGGTTAGGAGGAAGGAGGAGGAGAATACCGTTTAAGAGAATAATCTTGCATGCCTCCAAAAGAGGGGGGTCCGGGGTATTAATACCCAGACCCAGGGAAGGCCAACCAAGGGGGCCAGCCGGCCCACAATAAGGGCTGAACCGGATGCGGTTCAGCCCCCCTGGGCCAAACATTAAGCGGAGGGGGCTGAACCCTCTAGTTCAGCCCTGTTGTCTCCCTCATTACACCATTGCCGCCACATGTACTGTCTTCCAAATAGCCGAGCCTCGTCTGGGAGCGTAACAGTGTGATTGTGATGCATGCTTGAAGATGGTCTTGAAATTGAGAAACTTTTGTGGTAAACAAGCTATTGGTGTTTTCTTTGGAGAGGTGGTTGATACAATAAATTTATAATTCAATTAAGAGACCCGTGCACTCTCAGGATTTGGAACAATGGTATCTTAGTTATTCAAAGATATGAATGACCCAAACAATGTACATTTTTAATCACATGAAATTATATAGCCCGATGCAAATAAGTGAAACTACTTATTTATTTATGATTTAAGGATTTATCTTGTTGCTCAACTTTATAATTTCTTTTTTAATATAGTTTGCATTAGATATTTATTTCTAGAATAATGCACATGCCAACAATTTCTTCTAATTTTTTTGCAGCTTCCTACATAAACATTCATGAATTTAGTATATTTTCTTCAACTTAAATTATTAATTTTTTGCTCTTCATATGAATTGAGCATTAAAGTTTGAGCTTATGAGAAATAAGGTCATGTTTTATATGTTCTTCACAGGAGATGGAAGCTACTTTCAATACAATGTCCTTATTTGGCTCTTTGGCTGCCTGTGGCCATTCATCAGATAAGAAATTCTCACCATCTTTCGGAATGTTATCCCAGTTCTCTTCTCTAGATTCTATTTCTTCATGTTCTCTCAATGTCAGAAGGAAGAAGATGAGTCTTCAGAAGGTATCTAATACTCATATCAGTGCCATGGCGAAGGAGCAATAAGGATGGGTCTGCTACTAAGAAATTACAAGTAAGCTTTTTATTTTTATTTTAGAATTTAGACTTTCGAGTAAATTAACTTAATAGTTTGTTATATTTATTTTAGAATTTAGGTTATCGAGAATTATTTAATCTTGAAAGTTAACACTCATGCATTCTTGATGTAGGCTGGTGTCAATAAGCTTGCAGATCTTGTTGGACTACATTTTCAAAGATGGCTTAACACCGTCAAAAGTTGAACTACATTTTAACATTTAGTTCAAGTATGAAAGCGTTATATGGTTAGGCTTAGACTTGAACTTGATACACACAAAAACATACATATATTAGCAGATTTTTTATCTATTTTGAAGTTGTTCTGAGGTATTCTTACCCGAAATATTTGATGACTTGTAGCTCTTCTCTGATGTTGCCCCGAAGACTGCGGAAAATTTTGAGCTCTTTGCATTGAAAATAGGTAGCAGTATGTGATTTGTTTGAAAATAAATCATAGATATCAAAAGCTTCTTGATGTGGTTATAAGTACTTAAGTCAATTTCGATTATAGTATCTCAAAAGCTTCTTGAATTGGCAGCAGTGTGTGATTTATATGAAAATAAATCATAGAATGCTTTGTTGTGTAGGAGCAGTCAGATTTAAAATGTCCATAGCTCCATGATACTTCTAGTGTGGCTACTTCACAAATTCAAAATAGTTATATTATATATCTTATTGTTTATGCATAATCTATGTCATCTGAGAATATATGTTCCATTATTTATAGTTTTTCATATGAAGGATAAACTTGGCAGCAAGATCAGAGACAGGAGAACTATTAACTACATACATCAGGTGAGATGAATGTTATAAGAACAATTTTCCATATAGTTTGTTTTACTTCCTCCTTTTGCATTATATAAGCTATGGGATTTATCAGTTTATGACTCTCCGGTAGATTCTTGACTCAAGGGCTTAAAGTTAACAGTGTTACCTTTTTTAAAGGTTGTTTATCCAAGGGGAGACATGGTTTAAAGGGAAGGGGTTTTGCCAAACATGCAGGCAACAATAATGATTCAGCCCCTATTGCCTTGAATAAATGTGAGTGGATGGGTTCCTATTTTATCAAAGTTTGTGGATAGTTTGGATTGATTTCTAAACAATCTATTACCAGATTTTTGTTGTTGTGAGGCTTCTTTTATTCACTGCATATCAATCTCTCACATATTTTTTTCCCAATTATGTCCTTATAGCTTGCAACTACAAAGAGGTTATCCTCTAATTTTCTAGTGACCAAGTGGGGAGAGGTGCACATGCATGTTATCTAAGGCTGACAACAACTTCCTTGAAGTGCAAACGCATATCTACTCAGTTTTCCAATTTTTATTCACTGCATATCATTATCTGTATAGTGAATTAATCAAGAAGTAACATTGATTTGTATTGTGTTTGCTACATCATTATAAATTGTTGTATTGAAATTTACCTGATCTTTTTACTGCACATATTGGGAACAATTGTTGGTAATATTATGATGTTGAATGCTCAGTTCATTCTTTTGTGAATAAAAAAAGTGCCTCATAAGTTATTGTTGTTGGATGTCCTTCATTGTGTACCTAAAGAAGCAATAATTTTTTTTTCAATTCATCAGTATTTGCAAGGGTTTTAAACCGTGGCGAATAAATTATTATTTTCCATGGCTTAAAGTCATGGCAAAAAGTCCTTTTACAGTTATGAGATAGTATTGGCCATGCATAAAAATCGTGGCAAAAGGTCAATTTATTTGCCTCGGTAATATTTATGTGTAGCAAATACTTTTTGCCACAGCCAGTTCGTGGCTAAAAAGTTTTCTCCACGCCCTTTTTGCATGGCTAGACCATGGCAAAAGATCTTTAGCCACGGTTTTAGAGTTTTTGCCAGGGCAATTTTGCCCTAGCTAAAACTCTGTTTTCTTGTAGTGGTCGGTTGGACCGGCTAACCAGGAACCGTGACCGGTTCCCCGTAACCGGACGGTCCAAATTAATACCGTTGGATTCAATCCAACGGCTGCTAGGCATGGTTGATTTCATGATTCATCTAATTAAGCCCTAGCCCGTAATGCTCCATCGCATTTCATTTCGCAGATGGGAGCAGCTTCCTGGCAGATGCAGACGCAGATGGGGAGCAGCTTCCTCGCAGATGGGGTGCAGTGTCGTAGAAGGCGAGTAGCCCTATTTTCTCGCTAACAGGGAGCAGTGCCGGAGAACTGGAGAAGCCCTATCTCTGATCTCTATCCTTCCTCACAGTAACTGGTAAACCTAGCAAACATTGGCTATTTTCCTGATAACAGCATCCTTCATATAGTTATAATGTTTCATTATAAACAGGCGCATTCTCTCTCTGCCGAGTTTAACTCCGTCCGAATCTCTGCCAATCTCTCTCTCTACCCAGTTTAACTCTGTTCGGATAGAATACATGCTTAACTAGCTACAGTATATAGCAGGCAAAGAAAGATGTAAAGCCTGCAATTTGCTGTAGAAAACACTTGTGATCAAATAATCAATCTCGTGCATAATCTCTCGCCAATTATAATTAAACTTGTGATCAAACTTGATGTAGAAAACACCTGTGATTTTCACTCAATTGGATTTTCAAATTAAAATTTACATTTATTTTACTGTTTTTTTATTTTGCTTATTTTGTGTTGTATGTGTTGCAAAACACATACAAAATTTTCAGGAGTTGAGGAAAAAATAAACAACACTTACACTACTAGCATAACTGTAATTTCCAGTTTTTCATAAGCTAGAATAAGCCCATTAAGTAGCATGACTTATAATTTCTGTTCATGAATGATGGTAGTTCAGCATTGTTCAGCATTGGACAGTGGACATTATTATTAGGTATGTGTTACTGTGTTAGTTGATTTTTGTACTTGAATAGTTAAATCATTGAAAATTTTTATACTTGAATATCTTAGAAATTAGAACAGTATTTTGGTGTGCTGTTCTTTAATTTAATTTTTTTATTAGATTCGTTTAAATGGAAGGTGGTGATTCTTCAAATATTTCTACAAACGCCATTCGTGAAAAAAATGATCCAGGATGGGATCATTTCAGTTTATTATAAAGCGCGAATGAAAAAAATAATTCAGATGTTTGCAATGTGGAACTGTTTATAGTGGAGGGGGAATTAATAGGATGAACAACACTTAGCCGGAGTTAAATGGAATATTGGGGCTTGTAAAAAAGTTCCTCTTGATGTTCGTCACCAAATGCAAGAGTATCTCAAAGGGATTTCTGAGAGAAAGCAAGAGATTCAAGAAACAAGAGAAAATATAGGCATATATGATGACCATGTAATTAAGGAGGAGAGAGTATCGACGATTGCTCCGTGTAGAAATTCTATTACAGAAGATAAAGGTAAAATGAAGATAGATGAAATTGATAATTATTTCGCTTCTTGAACATCAGCATGATCACAACCATCTATTAAAAGTGTTTTGGATTCAAAGCAAGTTGTACATCGTGCTGATATGGTCGTGGCTAGATGGTTTTATGATAGTTGCATACCAATGAATGCCTTAAACTCACCTTTTTACATAAAAGGCTATTGATGCAATCACTACAATTGGTCCTGGTTATAAATTACCTACATATTATATGATGAGAGTTAATCTATTAAGAGATTGTAGGGAGGAATGTAAACTATTAGTAGAAACTTACATGAATAGTTGGAAAGAGACAGGGTGCACATTAATGGCCGATGGTTGGACTGATGTAAGAAGCCAAACATTAATAAACTTCTTAGTTTATTTCCCCCGTGATTTGTCATTTTTGAAGTCTGTTGATGCTTCTAATATCAAGAAGGATGTAGAAACATTGTGTGAGCTATTTTCAGAAGTAGTTGATTGGGTTGGAGCTACCAATATTGTTCAAATAGTGACTGATAATGTGGCAAATTATAAAAAGGCGGGCGCCTTGCTAAGTATGCTAATATTTATTGGTCTCCTTGTGCCGCTCATTGCGTGAATCTTATTTTAAAGGAAATTTGTTCTATGAGTCATGTGAAAGATCTAGCAAACAAAGCATCAAAAAAACTGTACTTGTGTATAATCATATCTTCTTATTATCTTTTCTAAGAAAAAGAGAGGGATGGAGGGAGATTGTGCATCCTGGGGCAACTCGGTTGGCAACAACCTTTATTACATTAAAGAGTGTGCATGATCATAAGCATGATTTACAAGCTTTGATAACAAGTAATTATTATTCTGATTCCAAGCTAGCAAGAACAATAAAAGGAAAGGAGGCAACTTCAATTATATTGGATAACAAGTTTTGGACTTGTTGCTTGATAATGACAAAAATATCGGGTCCTATCATAAGGTTATTGCATATTGTTGATGTTGATGAGAAACCATCACTTGGATATGTTTTGATGGGCGATCCCTCCTACACTACTTAATGATGATCTGGTTGCCGAGACACAACGACATAAGGATTTTAGGCGCCATGTTGACGCTAACGGAAGGCAGCATTACAACCTCCGCCCGCGGCATGCTAAGTCCGCTTGAAGACCAAGTTATCTATTTTATGTGTTTTATCTTATAATATAAAATTATTACATGTTTTGGGTAATAATTTTATATTCATTTGCGTATTTTTATTATTTATTTCCTGCATTTAAAAACATTTGGTGTGTATTTAACCATACGGATGGTTGAGATTACATCTCCTTCTTGAACGGTTGTATGATGTTGTAACTCCTATATAAGGAGACTATTATGAGGCTTGAGAGGATTAAGAAAGATTTTAACCCTAAATTTCCCCTTGTGAAATTTCGGCCAAGAGGGGACTCCTCCTTGCCGCCGCCCCCTTTATTAGTGTGTCTCCAACGTTTGCTTCATCCACCCCTCTTCGGTGCGACTCCGGCGAAGATTCCTTCGGTGCGACTCCAAGGAAGAAGGTTGCAGCCCCATTCGGTGTGACGTCGGTGGATCCGTGGAGAGAGTGATTCTCCCACACATATCTTGTGCGATTGCTAGATCCGGGTTGGGTAACTTCTCCCCTCCACCTTGTGTTTTCTTTCTTTAGATTTGTGGAGAACGAACGACCGTTTTATCCGCGATTTTTAAATACTCTGTTTGTAATCTCTGAAATTGATTTCATTGTTATCGAATCTCTTTTATTCCGGATCGGGTAGGTCCAATTTGCTTGAGCGGATCTTGGCCTATAGCCTTGATTTTGCTCTAAAAAAGGATTGTCAATCTTTATGTTAATTTTGGGGAATAATTTGACTCTCTTCCGATCGTTATTTTAGAGTCGATCATTCCTCCCGTTGTGGTGTATGTGCTGCGTTAGATGCGAACGTATTGCGACGGTAGATGCTTGTGTAGGTGCGGTAGATCTAAGTTTGAAGGGCGTTGTGAGGAGTCTTGTTCGTGTTAATCTCTAAAATCACGGAACCCCTACATCAATTTGGTATCAAAGCCGGTCGTATCAATTTCTCAATTGATACAACCTCGATATTCATTTCCGTGGCGCAAACTAATCAAAAAAATAAATAACAAATTTCGGTGGTCTTCGAATAGCGGGCTAAAATCTATATTTTTCGTCAAAAAAATCCAAAAACATTTCTGTAGGTTCTCCTTTTTAGCAACATCCCGAAAATATTTTTCTGCCCAAAAAAATAGATTTTAATCTGCACTACAAAATTCACTTATTATTATTTTGTCCAAAACTGCATGCGCACAAGACTAGGAACGGAGTATAACACACCTTCATCATCTAGGATGGCTGTAAATGAGCACGGGGATCGTAACGTTGAGGCCATAGAGTGGCTACGTAACGAGATGACCGAGCTTAGGACCATGTTAGCACAAATCCTTCTGAATCAAGGAGGACCGCCACCACCACCCATTAATGTTGGGCAGCCCGACCGGCACCAACAAGTTCATGATTCAGATTCCGATGGGAACTCTCCCCGAGTGCCTCCTCGAGAACACCGCCACGAGCGTGGTTTTGATATTACTAGGCCGTTAAGATTGACGCCCCCACTTACGATGGTTTGGGAGATCCCCAGGTCTTCCTTACTTGGGTAGTGGATATGGAATGCAACTTCGAATGGCACAACCTGACGGACCCTCAAAAGGTCCAAGTTGTTAGGATGAAGTTAACAGGTCGTGCAAAAACTTTTTGGCTGAATGAGGAGCGGAGATTAGGAGCTGGGCAGGGCGTGCCACCTATAGGTTGTGTTGGAATAACCCTATTTCTGATTTGGGCTAGGATCAGTATATGTTGACTAAGGACAAAGTTGACCCCAATGTGTAGTTTATGGGTCAAGAGTTTTGGCTATTAGAACTAAAGAATTCATTCAGATTCTGCGTTCGACGAACTCCACACTGCGTTCAACGAACTGCTATCTATGTTCGACGATCGACAAGCTCTCTGCGTTCGACGAACAGATTTGTTCTAAGCGGTCGGACGAACCTGTCTCAGCGATCAAAGAATTTGTCTAAGTACAGCACTCGACTAATTATACCTTGCTCAAGCTCAGCTGTCGACGATTTTATCCAGGCTTAGCGGTCGACGAATACTTCTGTTCGACGAACTCAAGTCTGCGTTTGACGAACACCTTCAGATCGACGAAAGTCTTCACAGCTCAACAAAATTAATTATTCCAGCAAGATTCAATTGAGGTTGACGAAGTAAATGTTGTGTTCGACGAAAATCTTGAGGACGACGAATCTGCGTTCGACGAATTTTGTTCAGATCGAAGAATTGTTATTTAAGTTCAGAAATTTTAGAAAGATTACATCATTTCATTCTCTGAACTCAGATCAACTAACAGCAACGACTCTTTCCATCAGGTCAAGTAAGGAGAATATATTTTCTTTATTATTTAAGTTATAGCCGTTGACATTTCCTCGGAAAAGGACATTTCGTGGAAAAGGAAAGAGATAAAACGGCGCAGCAGATTTATGTTTTCAAAATATCCCTTCAGATATATTTATTCCTTAATATTAGGGATTTGCAATTAATGTTTGTCAGAGATTTTTCAAAAGAAAAGGAAAATAAGGAAGAGGATATAACAGATTAATATACAGCAGATTTATTTTTTTCAGTTTGCACGACAGAATAATATGCATAACACATTTTCAAATTGCTGTAGAGATTTTCTGCTCAGGAAAAAGAAAAGGAGACAGGAAGAATAGAAGAACAAAAAGTTTACACATAACTTCATCTTCTTCCTCTTCAGCAGCACACATTTTCTGAGAACAACTACACTATCTCTCAGATTTCCTGCTGCAAGAATCAGATCAAGAAAGGAGAAAAACTTCAGGAAGAAACAGAAGAACAGGAATACAAATCATCTTATTCTTCCTCAATAGCAGCAACTTCATTCAACTGAGAACAACATCAATATTACTCTCTCAGTCATTAGCTGCAAGCATAGATCTTTCAAAAGAGCAACAAAAATTTGAAGAACTATTTCTTCTAGATTTATCTGCTACAGGATGATCATTTCTTCAAAGAGAAAGCTCCAGCCATTCAACTGTCAAACATCTTCAATCAGACAGAGGAGCCTTTCTACAACATCAAATCCACTAGAGTCTTCTCTATACATCTTGACAGAGAAGAACATCTAAACCCCTCTCCATCCCATTCTGTAAAGGGTTAAAGTTCCCTTCAAAAGTTAACCCCATTGGTGGTAAGACACCTGATCAAAAAATCTAGTTAGTTTTTGGGCACCTTATCAAAAGCTCATTAGTGTGAGGGCACCTGATCAAAAATTCTAGTGGATTCTTACCAAGGGTGGTAGAAGTGTAGACGTACCCAAGTTTAGTGGGGAACTACTATAGCTCCTTGTGTCTTCTGTGCTGAGAATTTCTGTGTTTTGTTTTTGTGCTGATTTCTTTGTTGTTATTTAGTTTTTACAAATCACTCTATACACATATATATCACTATTTTAATTCCGCTATAAAACTAACGGAAAATTTTTTAAACTCTATTGACCCCCCCCCCTCTAGAGTTAATTTAAGATCTAACCTCCACTTTCAATTGGTATCAAAGGGTTGTTGATTCTTTACAGGTTAACACCTGAATCACAAAGATCAATTAGATCTTAAATTCTTTTAGAGTTTTTATTTTATTTATTTTCTGTTAAAAACTCATGGCACAAAACAAAGAGTATTCTAGCACAAGACCTCCTATGTGCAATCTCAGTAAGTTTGCACTATGGAAAGCAAGGATTAGGTTATATATGAACTCAATTAATGAAGAAATTTTTAATGTGATTTTGACAGGGCCTCCAACACCTACAGCAACAGCAAGTACTGGAACCACTACTAACAACAGTGCTGTTCCACCTCCTGAATAGACAGAAGCACAGAAAAAGCAAAGGAGTGCTGATGCAAACGCCATGAACATTCTGGCTCAAATAATGTCTGATGACATCTTTCAGAGAGTGGTGGAATGCACATCAGCAATAGAAATATGGATTTCTCTCAACAACATGGTTGAGGGATCTGCTGATGAAAGGAAAGACAGGAGATCACATCTTATTTCTCAGTATGAGAATTTTAAGAAAGGAGAAAATGAAACAGTAGCTGATATGTACAATAGGCTCAGCCTCATAATAAACGAGCTGAAGACCTTGGAAAAAGTGATCTCTATCACTGAGATCAATGATAAGATTCTTATGTGCTTCCCCAGCACATGGGACTCTAGGATCTGGCCTGTCAAGGAAGCCAGAAGCCTCAATGAGATTACCACTGAAACTTTGTTGGGCAAGCTCAAATCCTATGAGCAGCTCATCAAATCCAGGGAAGTTGAATCATCCACATCATCTCCAGCAACAAAGAGAGAAAAGAGCATTGCTTTCAAAGCAGTTGATGAAAAAGAAAAAGCTCCAAGAGATGAGGAGTTCATGAGTCTACTTGCCCAAAGATTCTACAAGATGGCAAGAAAAGACTTCAGGAAAAAGTCATCCAAGAGCCATGAAAAGCCAAGGTATGACAAGTCAAATTCTAAAGAAATTATTTGTTATGGTTGCAGGAAAACTGGACATATTCTGCCAGATTGTCCAGAAAATCAAAAGGAGAGGAGAACTGAAAAAGAGGAAAGAAGACACTCCAGCAAGTCTTCCTCCCACAAGCACAAAAAGAAGGGAAGATGATTTGTAGCAGAAACCTGGAGTGAAACTGAATCAGAAAATTCATCCAGTTCTTCAGATGATGAAGAAGAAACAAAAGAAAATGACCAAAGTTTGATGGCCATTTATGACTCAGGCAGTGAGTCAGGAAATGCATCATCATCCAGTGATGATGAAGATAATGAAGAAGAGAAGAACTTCTGCATGATGGCAATCAATGCCTCTGCCAACAATTCTGATGAAGAAGAATCAGAATCAGAAGCATAAGTTGATGCAGATCAGGTAATATCTAACTTTGATTTTACTTCAGTTGAATTCAAAGCTGAATTCAAGGTCCTTTGCTCAGACTTAATTAAATCTGAGAAAGAAATAATCTCACTCAGACATAAGCTAGCTGAAATGAATCAAATAAGTGAAGAAAATGTAAATCTTAAGAAAGATTTGGCTGTCTCCAGGGAACATATTGTTCTCATTGAGAGCAAGTTGTCTGAAGCCAAAAAGTTAGAAGAATCCCTAAATGGGAGAAGCATCAAACTGATGGACATTACAAGCACCGTCAATGCTTGACTTAATAGCAAACTAGGCTTGGGTGTTTCATCAAGTGAGCCACATCTGATTAAGAAGAATATATTATCTACACCTATAAAATTCATCTCTGCTAAGAGCAAAGAGGTTGTAGGAATACATAAAAACATTTCAAGTAAGACTGTCGAGAATAGCAGAATTCAGCAGAATTCGTCGAACGCAGATCGACGAAATGTATCCACTTTGTCGAACGGAGCTCAACGAACTCTGAAGACAGATTTTCAATAAAGTTATTATATGAACGACGCTCGATGAAATCTCAGTCATTCGTCGAACGGCGCTCGACGAACTCTACCCAGTTCGTCGAACAGAAACTATACAGCAAATCTGAACAATTCTTATTCTTCACATTCTAAGAATCCTTTCACTGAATGGATAATACCTCCAAGGAGATATCATCCACAATGTTACAAGGACCAACCTGAAATGTCTTTTATTTCAGATTTTTGTGGAAATACAAAAAGACCCAAAGGTAGTCTGGGTCAGGAACAAATAGATTGTTTTTCTGTTTTTGCAGGTACACAGCTGTCCAAGAATAAATGAAAATGGTATTTGGACAGTGGCTGTTCAAAATATTTGATAGGGAACAAGGCCAACCTGAACAACTACAAGGCAAAGCTTGGACCAAAAGTTATATTTGGAGACTCCAACTGTGGACAAACAAAAGGCTATGGAAAAGTCAAGGTTGGAGAAGTCACCTTCAAAGAGGTAGCTTATGTCAAGGGACTGAAGCACAACCTCATTAACATAAGCCAATTATGTGATGAAGGGTATCAGGTAACCTTTAATAAATTGAAATGCCTTATTAAATCTGCTGATAATGTTATTGTTTTATCAGGTATTAGGTAGGGTAATATATATTTAGTAAATTTCAATTCATCTACCTCAGAAATTTGTTTATTTAATGAATTAAGCAAAACTAGTGATCTTTGGCATAAGAGATTAGGACATGTAAACCCTAGGACCATTGCTAAATTATCTAAGGACAATCTTGTTAGAGGTTTACCTTTAGGTTCATACAAGAAAGAAGGTCTTTGTAGGGCATGCCA
The DNA here is from genome assembly GCA_033032865.1 of Dactylorhiza incarnata. Lineage (NCBI taxonomy): Eukaryota > Viridiplantae > Streptophyta > Magnoliopsida > Asparagales > Orchidaceae > Dactylorhiza > Dactylorhiza incarnata. Next base: position 380,753 of record JAWHQI010000479.1, read on the forward strand.
ACTAGGCAAGCAAACTAAAAATAGTTATAAATCATTATCTAAAAGTGATTCACCTAGAATCTTATATTTGCTACATATGGACCTTTTTGGACCTATTGCAACAAAGAGTTTTGGGGGAAGTCTTACACTCTAGTTTTTGTAGATGACTTCTCTAGATTCACTTGGGTGTTCTTTTTGAGAGAAAAGTCAGATAACTTTAAAGTTCTTACAGACTTTCTCAAGAGCATAATGATTGAGTACTCTACTCATATTGCATTGATCAGAAGTGAACATGGCACTGAGTTTGAGTCTCCTCTCATGCAAGAATTCTGTGAGAAGGAAGGTATCAGGCATTGCTTCTCAGCACCTAGAACTCCTCAACAAAATGGGGTAGTTGAAAGGAAAAATAGAACTCTAATTGAATCAGCAAGAACATTGCTTGCAGATGATAATTTGCCCCTATCTTTTTGGGCAGAGGCTATTAGCACATCAAACTATGTGTTGAATAAAGGTTTGATACACAAACTTAAGGGTAAGACTCCTTATGAATTACTTAAAGGGAAGAAACCAAAAGTTAACTATTTTAGAGCATTTGGCTGTAGATGTTTTGTTCATAATAATGATAAGAAATACCTTAGGAAATTTGAACCAAAATCTAAAGAAGGAATTTTCTTAGGCTATTCTTTAATCAGCAAAGCATATAGGATTTATAACAAAGCTTCTCTTACAATTGAAGAATCTATGCATATTTCCTTTGATGAAACTAATATGTTTTACAAGGAGAAGAATTCTTCTACCAAAGAAAATCTACAGGTACCTACACTATGTGAACAGCTAGATCAATTAGCTCTACATAAAGAAGGATTTCTGGATTCTGTACAACAGAATGCTGAAGAAAGTGAAGAAGAAAATCACCCAGATTTTGCTGACAGTTCAATTCAGACTGCAACAGAACATCTTCCAGCTGAACAAATTCCCCAAGTGGAAATTATTGATGAACGCACTCCAACTGTTGATCACATCACAGTTAGAGATCACCCAATATCTCAAATAATTGGTGATATTTCAGCAGGTGTGCAAACAAGGCTTCAAGAAAATCAGAATATGATGCACACTTAATTTCTCTCTCAGATTGAACCCAATCCTTACAAGATGCAGAACAAGATCCCAACTGGATCATTGCTACGCAGGAGGAGCTTAATCAGTTTGAGATAAACAAAGTTTGGGATTTGGTTCCTAGACCAAACAATCATCCAGTCATTGGAACTAAGTGGGTCTATAGGAATAAACTAGATGCAGATGGCAACATTGTGAGAAACAAAGCTAGACTAGTAGCTCAAGGATACTCACAGGAAGAAGGAATAGACTATGATCAAACTTTTGCACCAGTTGCAAGGTTAGAAGCAATCAGAATTTTCCTTGCATTTTGCTGCATACAAGAAATTCAAAGTTTATCAAATGGATGTAAAGAGTGCATTCCTGAATGGAGAAATCAAAGAAGAATTCTATGTGGAACAACCACCAGGTTTCATCTCTCCAACTCACTCTTCTTTTGTATTTAAGCTTAAGAAAGCTCTATATGGTTGGTATGAGACTTTAGCTAGTTTTCTTTTAGAGAATAAATTCTGTAGAGGCATAGTAGATAAAACTTTATTTTTCAGGGTACATAAAAATCAAACTCTACTAGTTCAAATATATGTAGATGATATTATCTTTGGCTCTACTGATTCAAACTTATGCAAAAGATTTTCTAATCTAATTCAATCTAAATTTGAAATGAGTAGTATGGCTGAATTATCATACTTCCTTGGTCTTCAAGTGAAGCAAACTCCAAATGGAATCTTCATATCCAAATCTATGTATGCTAAGGAATTAGTGAAAAGATTTGGTATGTCTTATTCTTCCACCATGAAAACACCCATGCCCTCTAATGCTGTTCTTGATGCTGATGAATCAGGGAAACCGGTTGATCAGAAGGTATATAGAGCAATTGTTGGCTCCTTACTTTATTTAACAGCTAGTAGGCCTGATATAATGTTTGCTACATGTATTTGTGCTAATTCCAAGTTAACCCCAAAGAATCTCACCTAATTTTATTAAAAAGAATTTTGAGATATATAAAGGGGTGCCCTAATCTAGGACTTTGGTATCCAACAGCATCTGAATTTGAATTAACTGGATTCTAAGATTCATATTATGCTAGATGCAGACTAGATAGGAAAAGCACATCAGGAACTTGTCAGTTTCTTGGTGATATGCTTGTGTCTTGGTTTTGTAAGAAACAAACATCTGTGTCTACATCAACAACTGAAGCTGAATATATAGCTGTAGGCAGTTGCTGCTCACAGATATTGTGGATACAAAATCAGCTCCTAGACTATGGTGTCAACTTAAATAATTCAATTATATTTTGTGACAATACTAGTGCAATATCTATAACACAAAATCCAGTTCTCCATAGTAGGACTAAACACATAGAGATTAGGCACCATTTCCTTAGGGATAATGTGGATAAAATCAAAATCTGCCTACATTTCATCTCTACTGATTTGCAAAGAGCTGACATTTTCACCAAGCCCTTGGATGAAAAGAAACATATCTTCTTTATAAATCAGCTAGGTATGATAGATGGAGATTCAATCTGTTAAAAAAATTAAGTTTTCTACTTACTCATCTCTTCATTGAACTGAGCTCGACGTAATCAAGTTTTTCGTCGAACGGAGATCGATGAAGTCATCAAGTTCGTCGAACCGAGATCAACGAAAACTCATTTTTCGTCGAACCCAGTTTTTCTGAAGCTTTTTATTTCAGCCTGTCATCATTAATCAAATTTTTTATATTAGTTGGATGCCTACAGAATTATTTCTCTTTCTAGTTCCCTTTGCAATTGATCTCTATTTTCTTCTGCAGGAACAACAGCAATATAAATCTTGCATCCTTCCCTACCTCCATCAAATGTCCCTTCTTTAAGGGGCCTAGCTTTCAGGCCTTTCCTGAAACTAGGCAGGGGGAGAATTTTTCATGAACAAGCTCCATTTGATGCACTATTCTGCTCAGGGGGAGTTGTTCTATAAACTAAGCAAGGGAGAAAGTTGAAGAACCTCCAGTCTCAGGGGGATACACTCTCGGGGGGAGTTGCTGTATGAAGAAGCTTGATAAAGCTCACAGCAGTTTGCTGTTTCAGAAAAATTGAGAAGTTCAGATGCAGATACAGTGCAGCTCAGGAGAAGAATTTTGATATAGCAAACTCAGAATCAGTTATTGCTACAAGCACAGCTAATCAGAATTATAAAGCTGTTCAGATTAAAGAGCAGATTGCAGTATTTATATGCAGATTCAGAACATAGTTTTGAATTTAAAAGAAGCAGCAGATAACATATTCAGTTCAGAACAAATTCAGAAAGATGATTTACATAGCAGATACAGTTCAGTTCAGATCAGAATTCAGAACAATACAAATCAGATAATATCAGAATTTCTATCAGAATTTCAGAATTCAGAAGGCAGAATTCAGAAAAATCAAAGGTTCTGATTGTATTTCTATCAGTTCTATTTTCATTAAAATGTTTCAAAACTCAGAGTATTATTTATTTTATATCTGATAAAATATTTAAAAATATATCATATATATTCAAGCTCTGTTGTTTTTGCTGTATTAGTATTTGTTTATTTTCAATTTTTGTCAAATTGTGTCCTAACCCAAATAGGGGGAGATTGTTGGAACAACCCTATTTCTGATTTAGGCTAGGATCACTATTTGTTGACTAAGGACAAAGTTGACCCCAATATATAGTTTATGGGTCAAGAGTTTTGGCTGTTAGAACTAATGAATTCATTCAGATTCTGCGTTCGACGAACTCCACACTGTGTTCGACGAACGACTATCTGCGTTCGACGAACGGCTACTGCGTTCGACGATCGGCAAGCTCTCTGCGTTCGGCGAACAGACTTGTTCTCAGCGGTCGGACGAACCCGTCTCAGCGGTCGAAGAATTTGTCTAAGTACAACGCTTGACTAATTATATCTTGCTCAAGCTCAGCGGTCAACGATTTTATCCAGGCTCAGCAGTCGACGAATACTTCCGTTCGACGAACTCAAGTCTACGTTCGACGAACATCTTCAGATCAACGAAATTCTTCACAGCTCAACAAAATTAATTATTCCAGCAAGATTCAATTGAGGTCGACGAAGTAAATGTTGTGTTCGACGAAAATCTTGAGGTCGACGAATCTATGTTGGATGAATTTTGTTCAGATCAAAGAATTATTATTTAAGTTCAGAAATTTCAGAAAGATTATATCATTTCATTCTCTGAACTCAAATCGACTAACAGCAACGGATCTTTCCATCAGATAAAGTAAGGAGAATATATTTTCTTTATTATTTAAGTTATAGCCGTTGACATTTCCTCGGAAAAGGACATTTCGTGGAAAAGGAAAGAGATAAAACGACGCAGCAGATTTATGTTTTCAAAATATCCCTTCAGATATATTTATTCCTTAATATAAGGGATCTGCAATTAATGTCTGTCAGAGTTTTTTCAAAAGAAAAGGAAAATAAGGAAGAGGATATAGCAGATTAATATACAGCAGATTTATTATTTTCAGTTTACACGATAGAATAATATACAGAACGCATTTTCAAATTGTTGTAGAGATTTTCTGCTCAGGAAAAAGAAAAAGAAAAGGAGACCGGAAGAACAGAAGAACAAAATGTTTACACAGAACTTCATCTTCTTCCTCTTCAGCAGCACACATTTTCTGAGAACAACTACACCATCTCTCAGATTTCCTGCTGCAAGAATCAGATCAAGAAAGGAGAAAAACTTTAGGAAGAAAAAGAAGAACAAGAATACAAATCATCTTCATCTTCCTCAATAGCAGCAACTTCATTCAACTGAGAACAACACCAACATTACTCTCTCAGTCATTAGCTGCAAGAATAGATCTTTCAAAAGAGCAACAAAAATCTGAAGAACTCTTTCTTCCAGATTTATCTGCTACAGGAAGATCATTTCTTCAAAGAGAAAGCTCCAGCCATTCAACTGTCAAACATCTTCAATCAGGCAGAGGAGCCTTTCTACAACATCAAATCCACTAGAGTCTTCTATATACATCTTGTCAGAGAAGAACATCTAAACCCCTCTCCATCCCATTCTGTACAGGGTTAAAACTCCCTTCAAAAGTTTACCCCATTGGTGGCAAGAGACCTGATCAGAAAATCTAGTTTGTTTTTGGGAAACTTATCAAAAGCTCATTGGTGTGAGGGCACCAGATCAAAAATCCTAGTGGATTCCTACCAAGGGTGGTAGAAGAGTAGACGTACCCAAGTTTAGTGGGGAACTACTATAGATCCTTGTGTCTTCTGTGCTGTGAATTTCTATGTTTTGTTGTTGTGCTGATTTCTTTATTTGTTGTTATTTAGTTTTTACAAATCACTCTATACACATATATATATATCACTATTTTAATTCCGCTATAAAACTAAGTGAAAAGTTTTTAAACTCTATTCACCCCCCTCTAGAGTTAATTTAAGATCTAACCTCCACTTTCAGGTTGGCCGATGATGAAGAATTTGCTGACCGATCAGTACGTCTTAGCATACCACCTAACACAGATGTTCGATGAGCTTGCCACCCTGTGGCAGGGCTCAAACTCGGTAGCTGAGTATATGGGAGAGCTGAAGGACCGTATGGTGCGTTGTGATCTTAGGGAGATTCCCGAGGTCACCCTATCTAGATTTCGTAAGTGGCTTTAACCCGATATTCAGAGGAAGCTCCTGTGCTATGGTCACACGGACCTGAACACGACTTTCAATGCCGCCCTTGACATTGAAAAGCTTCTTGACTCGAAGTCCCACTCTCGTTATTCCCACATGAAGAACAAGTCCACGGTTGGAGCGTCTTCCTCCACGTATCCGAATAAGGGAACGTTTAGGTCTTCTGAGTCGAAGTCTGTAGTGATCACTGCTAGAAATAGTAGGAATCCCGCGAGTGAGCGTGTCCCCATAGGAAAGGTTAGCAAGGCCAACACTACATGTTATTCTTGCGGCATTCAAGGTCACTATGCCTTCGAATGACCAACAAAGACTATGGTTATAGCCCTCTTAGATTCGACGACCGACCCCGCTGATTATGTATATAAGGCTGAAGTGGAGGGTGACCCAGATGGGGTCCCATGTGATTTATAGGACAATCACCACCTTATGGTGATGCGTTGTATCTTGACCATTCCTCATCCGTTAGATGATTGGAAGAGGACGAGCATATTTTCTCTAATCTTTAAGAGTGGTGAGAAGCTTTGCAAGCTAATTATTGATAGTGGTAGTTGTGTGAATGTCATTTCAGAGAGCGTCATCGCACGTATGCACTTGACCACGGAACCACACCCGACCCCATATCAGGTAGCTTGGATCAGCAAGATCACTGTCCCGGTCACCAAGCGGTGCCTGGTCCACCTCTCATTCAAATCCTATACTTATGAGGTTTGGTGTGATTTCCTGCCTATGGACGCTTGTCACGTGTTATTAGGCCGCCCTTGGCTCTATGACCGTGATGTGACGCATTTTGGTAGAGCCAACACTTATGAATTTAAATTCAATGGTAAAACCATTACCTTGAGGCCGACCATCCCGAAGGAGCCAGTAGTTTTGGCTAAGGACACCACTATCCCAGTAGAGAGGAAGACATTGAGTCTAGTTGGTAGGAAAGAGTTTGTGAAGGATCCATTTCTTGATGGAGTGATGTATGCACTAGTACTTATGAGTGCGAAGCCTGATTCTAGTGTTTTGGATGATTTGCCCAGAGAGTTACGGGTACTGTTGGAAGAGTATAGGGACGTGTACCTGAAGGAGTTGCCATCATCATTACCCCCGCTTAGGGATATTCAGCATGCAATAGATCTGATCATGGGCTCCTCCTTGCCCAACCAACCACATTATCGACTCCATCCTGCTGCTCACACTGAGTTACAGGCCCAAATTGAGTACCTGTTGAAGAAGGGGTTCATTAGGACTAGCATGAGTCCATGTGCGGTACCAGCCTTGCTTGCCCCCAAGAAGGATGGTACATGGCAGATGTGTGTTGATAGTCGTGCTATCAACAAGATTACCATCAACTAGGTTTCCTATTCCACGATTAGATGACCTCTTAGATGTATTATCTGGCGCCACCATCTTTTCGAAGTTGGATTTGCGGTGTGACTATCACCAGATTAGGATCCGTGAGGGAGACGAATGGAAGATGACGTTTAAGTCTAAGGATGGGTTGTACGAGTGGCTTGTGATGCCCATTGGGCTATCCGATGCCCTCAACACCTTTTCACGGATGATGACCCACGTCTTTCGGCCGTTCATGGGTAGGTTTGTGGTAGTCTACTTTGACGACATATTGATTTATAGCACCACCACAACCGAGCACACCTCCCACATGAGAGCGATTCTTTCCACCCTGCGGAAGGAAACATTATTTCTTAACCTTAAGAAGTGCACTTTCTATGTCCCCGAAGTGGAGTTTTTAGGCTACATAGTCGGATCAGAGGGCATTAGAGTTGACCCTAGCAAGGTCCAAGTCATTAAGGACTGGCCCGAGCCGACCACTTTATGAGAGGTGCGTAATTTCCACGGGTTAGCTACATTTTATCGCCGTTTTATACGGGACTTCAGTAGCATCATGACCCGCTTTACTGATTGCATGAAGAAGGGCGAGTTCACCTGGACGAAGTCCGCCACCCATGCTTTTCAACGCATTAAGGAGCTTATGACTGAGGCACCTGTCTTACGTCTACCTGTCTTTGCCAATCTCTTTGTGCTTACTTGTGATGCTTCTGGTTCGGTAATAAGAGGTGTTTTGAGTCAGGAAGGGCACCCTGTGAGTTACTTTAGTGAGAAGTTATCTGGCGCTAAGTTAAATTATTCGAACTACGACAGGGAATTTTATGCAGTTGTACGATGTTTGCACCATTGGAGGCACTATCTCCTCTCCAAGGAGTTTCTAATCCTCTCCGATCACGAGGCATTGCAGTTCATCAATGACCAGCATAAAATCAGCCTGCGTCACGCTAAGTGGGTAGCTTTCCTACAAGGTTACACGTTTAATCTTAAGCACCTTAAGGGAGCTGACAACCGAGTCGCGGACGCTCTTAGCCGCCATACCCTTTTACTTTCCACTATGGAGGTTACTATTGTTGGATTTGAGTGCATTAAGGATGAGTACGCTACATGCCCAGATTTTCAGGATTCATATTTATCTGCCCAGGATAGTTCCCCCACGACTATATCTACGTTTATTATTAAGGATGGCTATCTATTTAGGCATGGGAAGTTGTGTGTCCCGCTGTCGTCTTTACGTCTTCATATCATCTGGGAGCTGCATAGCGGAGGGTTGAGTGGCCATTTCGGTAGGGATAAGACCGTTACGCTAGCTGAGGAAAAATTTTATTGGCCAAAACTTAAGGCAATGGTGGGAAGGGTAGTGAGTAGTTGTCGAACCTATCAGGTATCCAAGGGCACCAAGACCAACGTAGGATTATATACACCCTTACCGATCCCTTCCACACCATGGGAAGACATGAGTATGGACTTTGTTTTAGGCCTACCCACCACTTTACCCCATCACGATTCTATCTTTGTAGTTGTGGATAGGTTTTCAAAAATGGCACATTTTATTCCGTGCACTAGGACCAACGATGCGTCTCACATTGCAAAATTATATTTTAAAGAAGTCGTTAGTCATCGTGGAGTGCCGAAGACAATAGTCTCGGATAGAGATGTGAAGTATACGAGTTATTCCTGGAAAACGCTATGGATTTTAATGGGTACCAAATTATTGTTTTCCGCCGCTTATCATCCACAAACGGATGGGCAGTCGGAAGTGGTTAATCAGAGTTTGGGTAATCTTCTTAGATGTCTTGTGAGCGATCACAAAGGCACATGGGACCTACTTCTTCCCCATTCCCAATTGGCCTACAATAAGTCGAAAAATAGGTCCACGGGTATGTCTCCAAACGAGATTGTTCACGGGTACAAGGCCCCTGTGCCGCTTGACTTGGTTCCGTTGCCCCCAACGTACAAAGCAAGTAAATTTGCAAAATCCTTCGCCCAACACATTCATGATTTACATGCACGTATACAGGCTACCTTGACTTCTCAATACGAGTCCTATCAAGCGCACGCTAATATACATAGGATAGTGTCACACTTTAAAGTAGGCGATCTGGTTTTAGTCCGGTTAGTTCCCGAACGACTGCCATCTGGCACCATTAAAAAGTTAGCACCAAAGTGCGCCGGACCTTTTCGGATTATTAAGAAACTAGGTGACAATGCTTTCATTTTGGATTTGCCAACGGATTGGGGTATCTCCCCCATTTTTAATGTCTCAGATTTGACGTTGTTTGTTTCGCCTCCACAAGAGTTGAATTCTTTGTCGTCTTCTCCCTCCACTAAAATTTCTAATGGGTTGGGGAGTGGTAGTTTGGATGATCTCTCTCTTTTGGTATCCACAGGTATATCATCGGATGGTGAGTTGCATTCTTTTATTCCTACTGCTGACATGTTTCCCAGGTTTCCCAAGACATTTCTCACTCCAGATACGATACTTGCTGTTGAGCCACTTGCTACTGCTGATGGTGATACCTACTGCTTCCTTATCCGTTGGTGTGACCGCCCCCCTTCGGACGACTCATGGGTACTCGAGATGGAGCTTCGACGCTTGGATGCCGACCTTCTCCACCGCTATCATTCGGACCACGCATCGGTGATACGTGATTTTGAGCCAGGGAGGATTGATGGCGCGGCCCCTCCTACAATACTTGATGATGATCTGGCTGTCGAGGCACAACGACATAAGGATTTTAGGCGCCATCTTGATGCTAACGGAAGGCAGCGTTACAACCTCCGCCCGTGGCATGCTAAGTCCACTTGAAGACCAAGTTATCTATTTTATGCGTTTTATTTTATAATATAAAATTATTACATGTTTGGGTAATAATTTTATATTCATTTGCGTATTTTTATTATTTATTTCCTGCATTTAAAAACATTTGGTGTGTATTTAACCGTACGGATGGTTAAGATTACATCTCCATCTTGAGCGGTTGTATGATGTTGTAACTCCTATATAAGGAGACTATTATGAGGCTTGAGAGGATTAAGAAAGATTTTAACCCTAAATTTCCCCTTGTGAAATTTCGGCCAAGAGGGGACTCCTCCATGCCACCGCCCCCTTTGTTTATGTGACTCCAACGTTTGCTTCCTCCACCCTCTTCGGTGCGACTCCGACGAGGATTCCTATGGTGTGACTCCAAGGAAGAAGGTTGCAACCCCATTCGGTGTGACGTCGGTGGATCCATGGAGAGAGTGATTCTCCCACACATATCTTGTGCGATTGCTAGATCCGGGTTGGGTAACTACTCCCCTCCACCTTGTTTTTTCTTTCTTTAGATTTGTGGAGAATGAACAACCGTTTTATCCGCGATTTTTAAATACTCCTTTTGTAATCTCTGAAATTGATTTCATTATTATCGAATCTCTTTTATTCCGTATCGAGTAGGTCCAATTTGCTTGAGCGGACCTTGGCCTATAGCCTTGATTTTGCTCTCAAAAAGGATTGGCAATCTTTTTGTTAATTTTGGGGAATATTCCGACTCTCTTTCGATCGTTATTTTAGAGTCGGTCATTCCTCCCGTTGTGGTGTATGTGCTGCGTTAGATGCGAACATATTGCGATGGTAGATGCTTGTGTAGGTGCGGAAGATCTAGGTTTGAAGGGCATTGTGAGGCGTCTTGTTCGTGTTAATCTCTAAAATCACGGAACCCCTACATCAGGTTTATGATGGATTATATAGGGTAAGGAAAGCAGTAAAAAATTTGTTAAAAAATAACAAAAGATTATACAAGTCATACATATGTATTATCAAGAGCAGATGGGATAGTCAGTTTCGTCAAGGGTTACACTCCGCTGCTTATTTCTTGAATCCAACATTTCAATATAATAGAGACAACTGTTGTCAAAAACTGAAGTGATGCAAGGGTTGATCGAGTTAATTGGAAACAATGACGTATGCAACAAACCAAAAAATTCAATGATGGAGGTTAGTCTATTTTGTGATCAACTAGAAAGTTTTGGAAAGCCCCTTGCAATCAAATTAGCAACAGAAATGCAACCCGGTGAGCACACAAATTTATTTTGTAAATGTTTAATGTTTCAGTCTTTGTATTTTCAATTTTCTATTATCTAATAATTATCTTTGTCATTTTTTTATCTAGATGAGTGGTGGAGAATGTTTGGTTCTAGTGCTCCTCAATTACAAAAATTAGAAGTTCATATTCTTAGTAAAACATCATCTTCTTCGGGTTGTGAACGAAATTGGAGTGTCTTTGAAAAAATTCACACCAAAAGAAGAAATTGTTTGGAGCTCCAAAGATTAAATGATTTTATTTATGTTCGATATAATCATAATATGAGAAATTGGTATGACTTTTTTCAAATCTCTTTTAAGATTTAATTGTTTCATTTGTGTATCTTTTTAATATTTCAAAGTTCAATTTTGGCTTTAGGTTGACTTGTATGAAAAGGAGTTAGAATCCTTTATATTTCACATGTATTGATTTGATGGACTTTTGGGTGGTAGAGGAGGAACTAGTGCCGAAGCTCACATATGATGATCTAGAAAATAAAACTTATAATGAAGACGCTCTCCCAATAGTTGCAGAACATAACGTTAATACTACAACACCAACTCAAAGTAAGTTTATATGTGCATGCGAATATTTATGTATAATTATATAGTTTAAATATATGGAAACCTTGGTTGTTTTATAATTTAATTATATGTTTATTATTGTTCATGCAGATGATGAACAAATTGGTATTAATGAACCATTTATTGAGCACACCGACTTGGAGAATTTTGGAGATGAGCGTATTGCGGATTTTGATGGTGTTGGCAATGACTTCGGCGGAGGATTTGCCTCATTAAGCTATGATTTGAATTGGTGATAAATAATTAAATAGTAGTAGTTCATTATTATCTAATGTGGGGGATTCATTTGGTGAGACGATCATTACTATTTTGAGACAATCATTTTATTTGACAATGTCACAAAATATTATTATCTAATGTCATGTTTCAAGATATGTAATATATTTTGATTATATGGTTTGTTACTTTGTTTTATAATTGTACACTTTTAAAAGTTTACTATATTAAATAATATTATAATATGACATCACGGTTTGCCCCGGTCTAGATTAAATAATAGTATAATATGACATCACGGTTCGACCCCGGTCTGACCTGTCCCAGCAGTCGGACCTTGAACCTTTGATCTCACCAGTTCAATCCCCAGTTCGGTTCTTAAAATCTTGAGCGTAAGTAGGAATTAGCAAGAATTAGTCATTTTCTTACCTTGGAGGTGAAATCAAAGCAGAGAAATCCTTGCCATTTCTGCGTTTAGATAGTGAAATCAGAGCAGAGGAAGCCTTGCCATTTCTACGTTTAGATAGCTCACCAAGATTTGTACCTTGGAGGCTCACCTGGAAGATGTTCTGGCCGCCGGTTATGACTCTCTCTCTCTCTCTATGCATATATCTAGCAATTACTGATCCATTGCTTATATAGATGGGAGCTTCCCATTGCTGAAATCCTAAAGCTGGAATACACAAATGGTTCGAGTAATCGACGAACATTTTGTAACCGTACCTGTGAACTTCCTCAACCATCAGATCGTTGGGTCTGCTATGACATCCGGAAAATGCAACTGAATGGGCTCCGACGGATTAGCATATGCGAGGAAGATGATACCGGGGAGGAAGAAGACGGGGGAGGACGAAGATGCGTGTATGCAGAGATGTTGTAACATCCCCCAAACAGCTAGACCCCTAGGATGGTTTTGTCATGACTAGGGCATGACAAAACCATAGGAAGCTCAAAGGGAGCATAAAAGCTTAGGAAAGAAGAAGAAAACCCTAGTGGTCTGCAAATAGTAATTTTCAGATACCAAGCCTAGGGTTGGACTTTAGGGCCCCACCTTGAACCTTGACCCCTCCATAGCATCCCTAACCCATTAGGGGTCTCCTTGGAGCCCCAGGGACCCATTGGGGTCAGCCTAAGAGGTCAATTTGACCAAAGTCAACCTTGTCTCAAATTAGGTCAAAATAACCTAAATTGCCCAAATTGAATCCAATCCATTTGGGCTAGGCCCAACTAAAGTGGTCCACCATCTAGTGGGCCTGGTAATTACTGAAATTACCACATAATTTATATAATTGGTGATTAGGAAAGAGAAAATGGAGGTTTCACCCAAATTTGGAGAGACAAAGAGAGCAGTCATGGAGATTGAATGCAATTGATCCTTCAATCCCTCCCCAATTGATGAGCATTCACCTCCCCCCTTCAGTTACAAATAAATTATGGAGTTTCTATGGCCAGGGGGCTGGATTAAGGGAGAATTAAAAGTAACTGAAATCTTAGGCTTAATGGCCATTAATGGTAGAATCAAGGTTGTGGCTCCTCCTTTCCCCAAATTGATCCCTTTAAAAGCTTCAGAGGGCTGAGAGGTGTGGTTTCCCCCTTTTATTTGGAGAGATTGAGCAACTTGGTGTAGAAGTTCCATGGAACCTAAAGCTTTGGATCGGCCATGGAGGACCACCCAATCGGCAAGGAATCAAACCTCCATACAGGTCTGGTTCTTCATCTCTCTCTCAGTGGATAGATCTCATTTGATTGCTTGCAAGGATTGGGGCCAATTGGTCCCAAATCGGGTAGGCCAAAAGCTCCACTTTCGGAGCTTTAAACCCCGCCTTCGTATCCCTGTTCCGGCCACTTCCGGCCGGCCAACCACCGCTAATCGCCGACCACCACCTCAACGAAGGTGGTAGTGGCATTGGCCGGCCAGGGCAGCGCTTAGGTGGCCGGGAAAACAAGGAGGAAGGCAGCCCAGGTCGGGGCAATCTCAGCCATCGGCTGGAGGTAGAAGATGACCATCAGTCATCAATTTGCTTCAAGATATGTGCAAGATCTTATATTAAATGTTTTAAATGTTTATGTTATTTCGTTAAATTCGTCGACCGGAGTAGAAGAAATTTGTCGAACGGAGTGCATTCGTCGAATGCATTTTGGAGGTCATCGATTTGATAGGTGAGTTCAACGAACTGAACACGGAGTTCGTCGAACGGGATTAATTCATCGAACTGAATTAATTCGCCGAACAGAATAGATTTCGTCGAGCGCAATTAGTTTTCGTCGAACGCAGATTTGTTCTGCTTTCGTCGAGCGCAGTTAGTTTTCGTCAAACGCAGATTTGTTCTGCTTTCATCGAGCGCAGTTAGATTTCGTCGAACGTAGAGTCAGTTATCTAATTAAATGTTTATATGGTTTTTGTCACATATTATGCAGTGCTTCATTTTAATTATTAAAAATACCAGATCATCTCAGATGAAAAAGTGCCCAACACCCATATTGAATCCCTTGGTGTGTAGATTAAGTGAAAATTTGTTTCAGCCCAAAAGGAGTAATGTAGCTCCCTGTAGGGCCATTTTGGTGGGACTGGTCCCTAATGTAGGACAGCCATCATTTCTTGAATATCGTTTTATTGGTCGATGCTATGGCCTTGATATTTAAAACCTAGGCTAGTTACATATACCCACACAACAGACTCAAATATGGGATTTTTAAGAGAACCTTTTTCTAAGGTTTGTGAGACACTTTCATAAATCATTTATTAATTAATTATTGGGTCAAATGACCTTTAATGCCCTCCAAATTTTGGTGGGTGCTTCTTAGAGTTATCACATGAGCCTGGTAAATATATCAGCCCAATTGGGATTGTTTTAGTATGGAAATTTGTTAACCTAAGTTGGGTCAAATTAGGTCAAAATTAGGGCATGGTCTTTAGCTTGGGATATTGTGGCCAAATCTCGTCACCATGAGGTGAAACCTTGGCCACTGGTTTAGGATAACCTAAAACACCCCCATGAGTGAGTTGGGGTGGTGTGGAGGTGGATATGCCCTAGGACCCTAGATTTACCCCTTGGGGTGCATATAGAGCTTTGTGAAGGACAAGTGGTCAAAAGCTATAGAATGGTCATGGAACATGGTGGATACGTTCATAGGGTGCAAATAGGCCCTAGGTAATTTTATAAGAATTTTAGGAACAATTATTCCCTTGAAATACGTCATAACCCCTTTAGGGAAATTCCTTATAAGAGAAATTTACATGCTTAAATGGTTTTGGATGATGATGAAACTTTGGTAATGTCTTTACTATCATGATATACACCTCTGGTAATTTTTATGTATTTAATTGAATGATTTTACCAGTACTTCATTCACAAGGCATTTATTTTGTCTTAGGCTTAAGAAAAATAATTGAGGGTCCAATACTCTTTGATAAATTGTGAAAATTGGTGATAGGACATTTCGGAGCATTAGGAAACTCTGTGAAGTTTTATATAATTTTTGGAGACTTAAATGAGTAGGCTACTTCACAACATATCTTATTTGAGGATTTCATAAAGTATTTATTTAAGTGAGAAAATGATTTTCATAAATCCTGAAATTTAGCCAGTAGACGTTTCTGATGAATAAAAGGTCTGGTAATTTTCACCTAATTTTGGTGTAAGTATTTTTGGTGGTTCCTTCATAAATCTACAAATTTGGATATAAGTCGAATATTAGAAATAGAGGACAATTCCTTACTGTAAAAATATGATATGTTGTATTTGCTGATATTTAGTCATCATAGATTTATCATTATTTTATGGGGGCCATATCATAAGAAGATCTTACACTTCATGCTCATTTTCATACTTGGCAAATGTTTGGAGAAATTAAAATAAATGCTAAATAAATAAGGAAAAATATGATTCTCTGGATTTAGTCTTATAACATCATGATAGACTCCCAGTTATAATATTGAGTCAGTTGGATGAATATTTGGAGTACCTCCATTATGCAACTCATATGACTCTTTTGGTCTGCGTATAGTAAAACTGTAAAACTTGAGTATTTTGTGGCTCAGTAGGTGGGAATGGAAGGTAGATAGTGTATCAAGCCTAGTTGAAGAGATTGAAGGTCACCAAAAGGGGGTTTATGTGATGAGAGTGTGCTTGGTGAGTTAAGGGTAAAGTTGTGCTCGGGATAGACGAAAGATCGTCTTTCCCGTGGGGAGTCAGAAGATTCTTAGGGTAATCCAAGTGTAAAGGTAAAAAGAAGGGTATTCTTATAGGTAGAAACCTATAACACTAAGTGTATTGAGAAAGGGATCCTTGGGGTGTCATCCCATTATAGTTCCTTGTACCGTAGCGAGCCCCTTACAGGGTAATCCTCGGGAAGTCCATGAATAAACATAAATTGTAGGGTTATGTTGTTATACAAGATTAACTTAATAATACACTCACTCACACTCCATTATCACGGGTATATTAGTCGGTTTGGTCTTACGAGTGGTAGGCTCGGAGGTTGTTGCGGCACACTAATTAGTCTGGTGAGCTTGTGACTCAGTAAGGTTATTCATGACGGGCAGGTTGGCTCGGGGAGCCTATGGCTCGGAGATAGATAGTAGAACATGTTTGCATGTGCACGAAGGTGGTGGGTCTTTGGTATTGGACGGTCGTTCACAGCGAAGTCAATACGTTGACTCGACAAGTGTGGATTTGCACTTAGCCATAAAAGTCTGGTGGTCCAGCCAGTAAGAGTACGCAGATGCTCCATGGTTTTGCGTTGAGGCGTACGATAAGTCTAGGTTAGGTAGTGTGAATACCAACCTAGAGGTGGGCGAGGCCCAACCCACCGCTTCTGTTTTCTACTACGGGAGTATCCTGGGAGTCTAGCTAGCTCCAAAAATGGGGAACTAAAGGTCTGTGTGCATAAAGTGGAAGTGTGTGAGATGGACTTGTATGAACATATCATAAACTGCATAACTTTGCATGTCATGGTGATGAGTCCTGATCATATACACATTTATGGACTCATCCGGGCCGTTATTTAGTCAATTCTCCGCACTATAGCCTTGTTATAGCTTATATTTGATAATCCATGCTAGGTGCACATCTAGGCCCACTTTGGTGTGATTTTCGTGCTTATTGTCATTAATAGTATTCATGTGCTGTCAAGTGCCACTTTCAGTGGCTCGATCTGTGGTTGTGCTGGAATAGGAGTCGTGCAAGTGTTCCCGGTGCAATTCTGCACAGGAACACTGCGCATGATCGCCGGTTCTATTGCGCACGACCACTGGTCGTGCGCCACTGATCGTGTGCATTTAACCCTTTTTCACGAGTTCTGTTTGGTGCAGTGCGCACGACCACCAACGCCAGTGCGCACGACCACCGGTCGTGCGCCACTGCTCGTGCGCACTTATCATTAAAATTCTGAGTTCTGTTTGCTGTATTGCGCACGATCATCAACGCTAGTGCGCACGACCACCGGTTGTGCGCCACTGGTCGTGCGAACAATTTATTTTATAATTTCGTGTCTTGCAGGTTCCACCCAGGCAGTGCGCATGATCGCAGAATTCCAGTGCGCACGACCACTGGTCGTGCGCCAATGACCGTGCGCAGTATTTATTCCAGCGCCTATTTAAACGCCTGTTGCGATTTTTAGGGCATTATCACTTGCGGGAGTGGAGTTCCTGTTCCGTACGCCGTCGACCTCCACCGTGGGACGCCTCCACTTCATCTCCTATGCAAGGGGAAGCCTCCTCCATCCATTCCAAGACTTCCTCCGTTGTCCGTGAGTGTTCTCCACCATCCGCAAGCCTCCAAGCATCCATTCTCTCACTCCGCCTGGTGAGAAGAAGAAGAAACCTGAAGTCGAAGACGACGGAGCTACGTAGGGAGATCGTGACAGCTCTCTATGCCGGAAGCATAGTCCGCCCGAGTCCGGAGGTAGCCCGACAACCTACCATTCCGGCCGTGAACGACCGCTAGTCTTCACCATCGGTTATTTCTTTCCTCTTTCCTCCATTGTACTCGTTGAACCGTGTAAACTCGAATATTATGATGTTGTTTGTTGAAATGAATGTTTCCTTGTTGTTCTTCATGGTTTGCTTGTGATTCACTCCGTTCTCACTCACTCACTCGCACACGCACGCAAGGTGTTTGTCCCGTGTTAGCAAGAGCTAACGACGGTTGTGAAGAGGTGTTTACGACCCTCACCCTTTCGCGCTAGAACACACTCCATTCCGCCTCACGAAGCACGGCATCGCGGCCGTTGCATCCATCTCACCTTGCGAAGCGGTGTTTTCGACCCGCATCTCTTGTTGTTGTTGTTGTTAAGATTAGGAAACCCAACCAAGAACCCCCCTTTTTCATGTGTGTTTTGCTTGTGTAACAAGAGTCACGCTACGCGTTTCGTTCACCCAACCTGCATTCCTCAAGAGACCGACATTCGGGGAGTCCACTCTCCACATTTATTACTTGACAGCGACCGGTGCACTTGCCGACACGCATCAAGTTTTTGGCACCGTTGCCGGGGAATGCAGGCGTGTAACGTCCCGTGTTGTGACTGTCGTCATACGAGCAGTTGTTTTTGATTTTTCTTGTTTGTGATAGTGCATGCAGAGACAGGTCGCAGGTGAACTCGTACCCTTCGATCCTGAGATTGAACGGACCGCTCGCGCACGAAGGCGCGCTGCTGCCGCGCAAGCGGCCATGGGTGATCAGGTAGACCCAAATGATGTTGATCCGAGAATGCCCGGCGTGGGGGAACATCAGCCTGGGATTGAGCAGGAGGCAGCTAGGCCTCGACCCCGCACGATGAGGGACTACACCACTCCAACTGTTGGGAGTGTGTATCCGGGGTTTGGGCCCAATATTATGAATAATCAGTTTGAGATCAAGCCAGCGATCTTAAACATCATCCGGAACAACGCTCAGTTCTCGGGGTTGGCCAGCGAAGATCCGCATCTGCATCTGGCGGAGTTTTCTGATATTTGCGGAACCTTCCGCTACACGGGGATTGCTGACGACACGGTCAAGCTTAGACTGTTTCCCTTTTCACTCCGCGACAAAGCAAAGGTGTGGCTCCACTCCATTCCGCCCGGGACTGCTGCAACTTGGGATGCCCTCGCATCCAAGTTCCTTGCTAAATTCCATCCTGTGGATAAGATTGTAAGCTTGCGGCGGGAGATCGCCACATTTCGCCAACTTGACCAAGAGACCCTTGCTGAAGCATGGGAGCGCCTCAACGATCTCCTTCGCCGTTGCCCTGGCCACGAGCTCCAACCATGGAATGTGGTTGAATTATTCTACTTCGCGATCGAGCCCAACTATCGGGCAATGATCGATGCTGCGGCGGGTGGCACCTTGATGAACCACACTCCTGAAGAAGCCCTTCGGATTCTGCGCGACACTGCCTCCCACAGTACATTCTGGACTGCAGGGAGAAATGCTCCAAGAAGCGGCTGAGGACTCTTCATGGTTGACTCTCTCCCTTCTCCATCCCCACCTGCTGCTATCATTACTTGTGAAGGATGTGGAGGCGGAGGCCACCACGCATATGAGTGTTCGGGGAACAACGCGGCAGGTGACTTCGCACACTTGAACTTGAACGAATCTGTTAATTATGTAGGAAATCAGCCTAGGGGGGCGCCTTTCAATAATGCTTATAATCCGGGAGCGAGAAGTCACACGAACTTCTCGTGGAATCCAAACACCCGAACTTCTCGTGGAATCCAAACACACCTGGCCAACGATGGGCACCGGGGCAGCATCAAAACGATGCTTACGCCTCCGGGAGCCAACCGAGGCCACCACACCCGGACTATAATCAAGCACCCCCTACTCAAAAAAAGAGTAATCTAGAAGAGATGATGGAGAAATTCATGCAAGTAGCTAATTCGAATATGGTAAATCAAACTGCATCCATGCGAAACCTGGAAACGCAGTTGGGCCAATTGGCCCAAGTGCTAACCGAGCGATCGCAGGGGACCCTTCCCAGCAACACGGAGAAGAACCCAATTGATCAAGGGAAGAGTCTTGGGGATGTGGTAGAGGTTGAACCGAGTGAGCTGGTAATTTCTTGTGCCATCAACAATTTTGAAACGAAAGCTTTGTGTGATTCTGGTTCATCTCGCAACGTCATTGCGTTGCAAGATGTAGCTAAATTACAACTGGAAATGAACACGGAGGAAAGGAAATCCCTTTTGCTTGCCAATGGGACTGTTATTCAATCCGAGGGGGAAGTGAAGAATGTGGAGGTAACAGTTGAGGGGACAACTGTTGTTGCTGATTTTCAAGTTTTGGGCCCGCAGGACAATCATTCTATTCCTATCTTGGGTGTGCCGTTCTTGAAAGAGAGCGGCGCCACCCTTGATTTTGCTACGGGGTGCATTTCCCTAACCAATTTGGTGCTGCAGCCCACTTGCCCCGAAGCCACAGCTGAAACATCCACTCCTTCCCCTCTCGTTATTTCTGATGAATTTCTAAGATGTGCAGGAAAGATACATGATCAAGAAACAAGTGAAGGAGGAAAGGAGGAGCTCCAATCAGATGAGGAAGAAGAGGTTGACTTCCGGAAAGAGTTCGACTCCGAGAAGGAGGAAGACTGCAGTTCGGGAAACGTTGACTTGGATCTAGTTAGGGATGCTGATTATTTATCTTCTTGTGGTGAATCTTGTGATAAACTATCTAAGCGCTCCATCTCCTGGGCCGATCCGGTGGTCACTGCGATACCGGAAGTGACGCCACCAGCCACTAAGGCGGAAAATTCTGAAAACTTTCAACGGTGGCAGTCTCCGACTGTCACCAAACTTAAAAAGGAAAAACTTCTGCGCGACGCTCGTGCTGCCGCTCTTCGTGGCAAGGTGGCGGAGGTTAGGGGAGCATTGGGTAATACCAGTGCTGGCCCTAAAGCCTTCACCTCCCGCCTACGTGTTACGGGAGACGCGCACCATAAGAGCGCTTTCAGCTGATTTGTGTTTTATTTGTTGTGGTGAACTGTTTCTGAGTATCTCTTTTAATTCCTGCACTTTATAAACAATGCTAATACAGGTATTTGGTCCAGCTTAAGGACGTTAAATGAAAGCGCTACTGGGAGACAACCCAGATTTCCTGATTTCGTATTTCTCCTTATCTAACTTCTTTTAGTTCAGCTTTTGCATTTGCTTGTGTTGTTTTGAGTTTGTGCTTGCAGGTTTTGTGTTCGATGGTGCGGATGCTGCGGACTATTCCTGTTCATAAACGCCAATCGTCTGGTATGCTCATTTCTGAGCATGGGGTAATGCTTCCTCCCCTCTTTTAGCTTCAAATTTCTAGATATATTGTTTAGCTTAAGTCTGGGGGAGCGAATTTGTCATCCACTGTGCACGAGTTGCACCGCATACTAGAAGGTTGATTCTTATTTATCTTATCATTATCGTTGTTTTCCATGTTTCACACACCATTTCACCCACTTGAGTGCGCGCTTATCTTTTTGTTGTTGTTCCGTTGTAAACTATCTTGGTTGGAATATGAAATAGGTTGTTAACGTAGGAATTATTATTTGGAGTGCGATGTTGACTCATGTAGTGTTCTAGTCACTTCGCATGTTATGGTAGAATTTGAGTAGAACTAGATTTTCTTTATGCATCTAATTTATGTTTA
Source organism: Dactylorhiza incarnata (assembly GCA_033032865.1). Classification (NCBI taxonomy): domain Eukaryota; kingdom Viridiplantae; phylum Streptophyta; class Magnoliopsida; order Asparagales; family Orchidaceae; genus Dactylorhiza; species Dactylorhiza incarnata. The sequence continues at coordinate 402,308 of JAWHQI010000479.1, forward strand.
GTATTTCTGCATAAATTTAGATTTATTATACTCAAGTGGTGAATTTGAATGAAATTGATGATAACCCGGTGTTGTGTGTGTGCGATTACTAGTCGTGTGTTGCTCGAGTCGGGAGGAAGGTCTACCTTTCTCGTGGGCTAAGAACTTGCCCCAAGCGACTCTCGAAGCATGGGTGAGAGCTACTCGTCGAGTTAAACATGATGTAGGCCACCCTTTGGCTAGTTTGAGCTTTGTTACTCCATGTCCATTTCGTTCACCGTTGCAAGCCTATTTTGTGCCTACCATTCCTTTGTTCAGCTCCTCTTCATCCACCAAAGCCTGAAGCCTATCCTACACCCGCAACCAAATTGTTTTTAACTGCGCTCATAATTCTCAACTTGTGTGGTGTGTGGAATCATTGTGTCATGAAAGGAAAATAAAGTCTATCTGCTGATTTTGAACCAACCGGAGGATATATAAAAGAAGTAAAAGATGTTAAAAAAAAAAGAGTATTTTGGAAAAAATCCTTCCGAGCTTAATAGAAAATCTGTTGGTATTTGTGAAGTAGGCCGTGTGCACACCTGGTTTTCACGATGAGTCTGAGGGTGTGTCACACAAGCATTGTTTGTTGGTCTTGTGTGGTGCAGTGTTCCGTTAGCTCACTTGGGTTGCGTAGCCGCCGTGTTTAACTTTGAATATCATACCGTAACCTAAGCCCCGTCTTATTCCTAAAAGCCCTACTGATTTGACTTGCGAGAGTGCTAGTGCCGTGGAGAGAGTGTGACCGGGCAAGCGTATGGTTCACGACGTTGATGGATTTCAGCGGAGTTATTCCTAAGCCCCGATCTTTTGCAACACCCGCCTCAGTATCTTGTCACTTTCACACCGGGCATGATAATCAAATTCTTCATAACTCACCAATTGAGTACATCTAAATCTTTAATTACGCTTTAATACTCTTGTAAATTAGTTAGCATAGTTAGAATCTCCTTCTACTAAATTCTCTACTCGCATGCGTATGTTACTTCGCACCGTACTCCTTTGTGTAATTCTCTATGTTAATTATCGTTTTCACGCTCCGCCGGATTCGTTTGCTCGGGACGCGCAAACAGTTAAGTCTGGGGGTGTGATGAGTCCTGATCATATACACATTTTTGGACTCATCCGGGCCGTTATTTAGTCAATTCTCCGCACTATAGCCTTGTTATAGCTTATATTTGATAATCCATGCTAGGTGCACATCTAGGCCCACTTTGGTGTGATTTTCGTGCTTATTGTCATTAATAGTATTCATGTGCTATCAAGTGCCACTTTCAGTGGCTAGATCTGTGGTTGTGCTGGAATAGGAGTCGTGCAAGTGTTCCCGGTGCAATTCTGCACAGGAACACTGCGCACGATCGCCGGTTCTATTGCGCACGACCACTGGTCGTGCGCCACTGATCGTGTGCATTTAACCCTTTTTCACGAGTTCTGTTTGGTGCAGTGCGCACGACCACCAATGCCAATGCGCACGACCACCAATGCCAGTGCGCACGACCACCAGTCGTGCGCCACTGCTCATGCGCACTTATCATTAAAATTCTGAGTTATGTTTGCTGTATTGCGCACGATCATCAACGCTAGTGCGCACGACCACCGGTCGTGCGCCACTGGTCGTGCGAACATTTTATTTTATAATTTCGTGTCTTGCAGGTTCCACCCAGGCAGTGCGTACGATCGCAGAATTCCAGTGCGCACGACCACTGGTCGTGCGCCAATGACCGTGCGCAGTATTTATTCCAGCGCCTATTTAAACGCCTGTTGCGATTTTTAGGGCATTATCACTTGCGGGAGCGGAGTTCCTGTTCCGTACGCCGTCAACCTCCACCGTGGGACGCCTCCACTTCATCTCCTACGCAAGGGGAAGCCTCCTCCATCCATTCCAAGACTTCCTCCGTTGTCCGTGAGTGTTCTCCACCATCCGCAAGCCTCCAAGCATCCATTCTCTCACTCCGCCCGGTGAGAAGAAGAAGAAACCTGAAGTCGAAGACGACGGAGCTACGTAGGGAGATCGTGACAGCTCTCTACGCCGGAAGCATAGTCCGCCCGAGTCCGGAGGTAGCCCGACAACCTACCATTCCGGCCGTGAACGGCCGCTAGTCTTCACCATCGGTTATTTCTTTCCTCTTTCCTCCATTGTACTCGTTGAACCGTGTAAACTCGAATATTATGATGATGTTTGTTGAAATGAATGTTTCCTTGTTGTTCTTCATGGTTTGCATGTGATTCACTCCGTTCTCACTCACTCACTCGCACACGCACGCAAGGTGTTTGTTCCGTGTTAGCAAGAGCTAACGACGGTTGTGAAGAGGTGTTTACGACCCTCACCCTTTCGCGCTAGAACACACTCCATTCCGCCTCACGAAGCACGGCATCGCGGCCGTTGCATCCATCTCACCTTGCGAAGCGGTGTTTTCGACCCGCATCTCTTGTTGTTGTTGTTAAGATTAGGAAACCCAACCAAGAACCCCCCCCCCCCCTTTTTCATGTGTGTTTTGCTTGTGTAACAAGAGTCACGCTACGCGTTTCGTTCACCCAACCTGCATTCCTCAAGAGACCGACATTCGGGGAGAACACTCTCCACATTTATTACTTGACAGCGACCGGTGCACTTGCCGACACGCATCACATGGCATAAGAATTGCATTTCAACCCCTACCCCTATCGTATAAATTGGTTATGGGACTTTTTATACGATAGGCTCTGCTAAACGACCCCTTGGTTTATAGGTTTGTTTGGGCATTCCTATAAGTCAATGGTTACTTTTCTATTTTATACTTATATTTACTTACCGTACTTTACTTGCTCTTTACTATGCTTTATTTGCTGCTTCAATTATATATATAATCACATGTGTAGTGTAGAACATTTCCTATAGACTAGATCCACTATCATTTGCTTTTGTTTATACCCCTCGTTGTCCTCTACTTCATCCCTCCCGCACGGTGCATAGGAATCATTGGGGGTGGGTTGTGGAACATAAGGCTTAGTCTTTTTGACTAACAGTCGGTGGACCTTATCTTTTTAGGGGATCGAGGAGACGCAGCAACACCAGAGGCCGGTGCAGACGGAGGCGGGCCAGTCTAGTATAGGAGCTCCAGTGTCAGGATCAGTGAGTCATTAGTAGTTAGCTTCCGCGAGTGATCTTGTAGTGAGGATATGATGTTCAGGGCATGATCCCTTTATTAATGTAATCTATTATTCAGTTATACTATGTGGACATCCCTTATGATGTTTTACTTTTCTATGTGATGTGGACTTGCCTCTTTTGTTTAAGTTTCTTTGTTCTTGCTTATTTGTGATCGATTTGGCCGGCAGCATCGGCGTTTTGTAGTGGCAACCTTCCCAAGTGAGGGTGTCACCGCAAAGCGGCGGTTCTTGGCCTGAGACCCTGGGTTTGAAAAAAAATGGGGTCTTACAAGTGGTATCAGAGCAAGCCTCGATCCGAAGAAAACAAGTCCACAAACCCTGGGCCACCCCTCGCGAGCTTAGTTTGAGGAAAAACTAGTAGTGGAAGCAGTGGTGTGCTCATATGGGGAAATCACATGAAAAGTCCACTTTTAACTGAATCTTTTTAGCCAAATCTCTTTTCAAGTGTCAAGTTTTCTTTTGTAGCAAGCGGCCAAACCCTGTCCCCAGGCGGTAATACCTCCGACTGCAAAGATCTCTTTAGATAGTCCTTTAGTCAACGAGTTAGATTTAAACTCCACTAGGACACATGACTTACCATGATAATTTATACCACCCATGCCCTAGTCCGAAATAGACCGTAGGTATAACTTTGAGGATACCCCAAAGAAGCTAGAGAAAGAGAGATTAGCTCATAAGTAGAATGGTATGGGACTCATTGACTCAACCCTCGTACCGGTGACATGATTACATTGAGACAACCATCAAACTAAGCATCGAGGGCCGGATAAGAAATTCAAGATTAAGAAGAGACCTATTTGGGATTGGGTCACATGTTTAAGGTTGTCGTAGAGGGTACCTTGAAGAGTCTGAAGAATGGAGCGAATTAACAAGTTTCAAGATAGAACTCCAAGTCTAAGGTTGTGTGCCCTAAGAATGGTTTGCATACTTGGGACGAATATAACTTGGCGATATTGAAGATACTTAGCCCAAAAATAGATAGAGGCTAATCTTTTGTTTATTGGTGCTTACCTTTTCTTTATTGGGCAAATTAGATACTGACTTGGGTGTACCTTAGATCTAATTTATCAAGTGCTATGTCGGGAACATGATGATTTTGAAGTCGATCTTATTCAATATTACTTGGGCGAAGATAGATTCTATAAAAGCACATTAGGAATGATGATCTGTAGTATTACCAGGACCATGAATAGACATCGTTGATCGAACAATAACTTGGCCTTAGTTGAAGCATTAGAAATGTAATGTTGCTAGGTCTGGTCACTTAGGGATGCAGATACCCTTCTGGAAGTTGGGAACCGAAATTAGGTCGAGCAAGCTTTAATTATAATTGGAAGTTCTTGTGATTTTGGGCATTCAGATGTGATTAACTCATGACTTGTTAAAAATCACGCCCTATTCTGGTAGAATTTTTTTTAACTGCAATAATAGCCCGTATGTCTTGGGAGCTATGATGATGAATAACTAGAGATCTTAGAGAATTACTTATTGGTTTTAGAATATAGTGTTTGATTTCACTATGGTAAGAACGATCTAAGTTTATCAACTTAGGACCATTTGAAAGCGATCAAGACTAGCATAAGTTGAAGTGATAGAAATTTGGTGAAATAAACGTGATGATATTTCCTTGATGAGTCGAATTGTGAAAAATCCTAGGGTATCAAAATTTTGCTCTTATGAATCAAACTCCACCTAGAAAGTGATCGGGAGTCATCTTACCATTATGGTTGGTTAATATATACTCATAAAGGATCACAAGTGCACCCCCATATAAATTTAAGGATGATTGGGGCGCTAGACGATCTGATTAGTTCCATCAATAGTAAGAACTGGAAAAGTTGTAGAGTAGAGATGATTGATTAATCGGACATATCTGAAGGAATAAGACTGAACATGTGAAAGAAACTTTAGAGGCATAAGAATCTGCCCAGGTTAGAGTGGAAGTTCGAGGATATAATTATGGATTTCATACACAGGTTACCATACCCCCACTCCGGGCACATGTTTATTTGGAACATCGAGGATAGATTGACCAAGGTAGCTAGGTCACCCCGGTCATGATAGATGATACGATGGTGCGAGTCTTGCGACGCAAGAAGATTCCATAGGTAAAAGTCATATTGTAAAATTATGGATACGAGGAGCACACCTGGGAGCCACTAGAACTGGTGTGGCAAAGATAGTCGATGCTCTTTGAGCCAGGAATAACTTCAATTCTTAGGGGATGTTACGTTCAATCACTCTCGGTGAAAACCCCACAAGCCTAACCTGAATTTCGAGGACGAAATTATTTTTTGTTTATTGGGATTTGTAAATCCCCCAAACAGCTAGAACCCTAGGATGGTTTTGTCATGACTAGGGCATGACAAAACCATAGGAAGCTCAAAGGGAGCATAAAAGCTTAGGAAAGAAGAAGAAAACCCAAGTGGTCTACAAATAGCAATTTTCAGATACCAAGCCTAGGTTTGGACTTTAGGGACCCACCTTGAACCTTGACCCCACCATATCATCCCTAACCCATTATGGGTCTCCTTGGAGCCCAGGGACCCATTGGGGTCCGCCTAAGAGGTCAATTTGACCAAAGTCAACCTTGTCTCAAATTAGGTCAAAATAACCTAGATTGCCCAAATTGAATCCAATCCAATTGGGCTAGGCCCAACTAAAGTGGTCCACCATCTAGTGGGCCTGTTAATTACTAAAATTACCACATAATTTCTGTAATTGGTAATTAGGAGAGAGAAAATGGAGGTTTCCCCCAAATTTGGAGAGAGAAAGAGAGCATTCATGGAGATTGAATGCAATTGATCCTTCAATCCCTCCCCAATTGATGAGCATTCACCTCCCCCTTCAGTTACAAATAAATTCTGGAGTTTCTATGGCCAGGGGGGCTGGATTAAGGGAGAATTAGAAGTAACCGAAATCAGAGGCTTAATGGCCATTAATGGTAGAATCAAGGTGGTGGCTCCTCCTCTCCCCAAATTGATCCCTTTAAAAGCTTCAGAGGACTGAGAGGTGTGGTTTCCCCCATTTATTTGGAGAGATCTAGCAACTTGGTGTAGAAGTTCCATTGAACCTAAAGCTTTGGATCGACCATGGAGGACCACCCAATCGGCAAGGAATCAACCCTCCATACAGGTCTGGTTCTTCATCTCTCTCTCTGTGGATAGATCTCATCAGATTTCTTGCAAGGATTGGGGCCAATTGGTTCCAAATCGGGTAGGCCAAAAGCTCCACTTTCGGAGCTTTAAATCCCGCCTTTGTATCCCTGTTCCGACCACTTCCGGCCGGCCAACCACCGCTAATCGTCGGCCACCACCTCAACGAAGGTGGTGGTGGCATTGGCTGGCCGAGGCGGCGCTTAGATGGCCAGGAAAACAAGGTGGAAGGCAGCCCAGGTCGGGGAAATCTCAGCCATCGGCTGGAGGTATAAGACGACCAGCAATCATCAGTTTGCTTCAAGATCTGTGCAAGATCTTAAATTAAATGTTTTAAATGTTTACGTTATTTCATTAAATCCGTCGACTGGAGTAGAAGAAATTCGTCGTATGGAATGCATTCGTCGAACGCATTTTGGAGGTTGTCGATCTGATTGGTGAGTTCGATGAACTGAACACGGAGTTCGTCGAACGGGATTAATTCGTCGAACTGAATTAATTCGCCGAACAGAATAGATTTCGTAGAGCGCAGTTAGTTTTCATCAAACATAGATTTGTTCTGCTTTCGTCGAGCGCAGTTAGTTTTCGTCAAACACAGATTTGTTCTGCTTTCGTCGAGCGCAGTTAGATTTCGTCGAACGTAGAGTCAGTTATATAATTAAATGTTTATATGGTTCCTGTCACATATTATGCAGTGCTTCATTTTAATTATTAAAAATACCAGATCAACTCTGATGAACATGTGCCCAACACCAATATTGTATCCCTTGGTGTGTAGATTAAGTGAAAATTTGTTTTAGCCCAAACGGAGTAATTAAGCTCCATGTAGGGCCATTTTGGTGGGACTGGTCCCTAGTGTAGGACAGCCACCATTTCTTAAATATCTTTTTATTGGTCAATGCTATGGCCGTGACACTTAAAACCTAGGCTAGTTACATACACCCACACAACATACCCAAATATGGGATTTTTAGGATAACCTTTTTCTATGGTTTTTGAGACAATTTTATAAATCATTTATTAATTAATTATTAGGTCAAATGACCTCCAATGCCCTCCAAATTTTGGTGGGTGCTTCTTAGGGTTATCACATGACCCTGGTAAAAATCTCAGCCCAATTAGGACTATTTTAGTTTGGAAATTTGTTAACCTAAGTTGCGTCTAATTAGGTCAAAATTAGGGCATGGTCTTTAGCTTGGGATATTGTGGTCAAATCTCCTCACCATGAGGTGAAACCTTGGCCACTGGTTTAGGATCACCTAAAACACCCCCATGAGTGAGTTGGGGTGGTGTGGAGGTGGATATGCCCTAGGACCCTAGATTTACCCCTTGGGGTGCATATAGAGATTTGTGAAGGACAAGTGGTTAAAAGCTATAGAATGGTCATGGAACTTGGTGGATAAGTTTATAGGGTGCCAATAGGCCCTAGGTAATTTTATAAGAATTTTAGGAACAATTATTCCCTTGAAATAGGTCATAACCCCTTTTGGGAAATTCCTTATAAGAGAAATTAACATGCTTAAATGGTTTTGGATGATGATGAAACTTTGGTAGTGTCTTTATTATCATGATATACACCTATGGTAATTTTTGTGTATTTAATTGAATGATTTTACCAGTACTTCATTCACAAGGCATTTATTTTGTCTTAAGCTTAAGAAAAATAATTGAGGGTCCAATACTCTTTGATAAATTGTGCAAATTGGTGATAGGACATTTCATAGCATTAGAAAGCTCTGTGAATTTTTATATAATTTTTGGAGACATAAATGAGTAGGCTACTTCACAACTTATCTTATTTGAGGATTTCATGAAGTATTTATTTAAGTAAGAAAATTATTTCCATAAATCCTGAAATTTAGTCAGTAGACTTTTCTGATGAATACAAAGGTCTGGTAATTTTCCTCTAATTTTGGCGTAAGTATTTTTGGTGGTTCCTTCATAAATCTACAAATTTGGATATAAGTTGAATATTAGAAATAGAGGACAATTCCTTACTATAAAAATATGATATGATGTATTTGCTGATATTTAGTCATCATAGATTTTTCATAATTTTATGGGGGCCATATTATAAGAAGATCTTACACTTCATGTTCATTTGCATACTTGGCAAATGTTTGGAGAAATTAAAATAAATGCTAAATAAATATGGAAAAATATGATTCTCTGAATTTAGTCTTATAACATCATGATAGACTCCCAGTAATAATATTGAGTCAGTTGGATGAATATTTAGAGTACCTCCCATTATGCAACTCATATGACTCTTTTGGTCTGCTTATAGTAAAACTATAAAACTTGAGTTATTTGTGGATCAATAGGTGGGAATGGAAGGTAGATAGTGTACCAAGCCTAGTTGAAGAGATTGAAGGTCCCCAAAAATGGGTTTAGGTGATGAGAGTGTATTTGGTGAGTTAAGGGTAAAGTTGTGCTCGGGATAGACGAAAGATCGTCTTTCCCATGGGGAGTCAGAAGATTCTTAGGGTAATCCAAGTGTAATGGTAAAAAGAATGGTATTCTTATGGGTAGAAACCAATAACACTAAGTGTCTTGAGAAAGGGAACCTTGGGGTGTCATCCCATTATAGTTCCTAGTACCGTAGCGAGCCCCTTACAGGGTAATCCTCGGGAAGTCCAAGAATAAACATAAATTGTAGGGTTATGTTATTATAAAAGAATAACTTAATAATACACTCACTCACACTCCGTTATCACGGGTATATTAGTCGGTTTGGTCTTACGAGCGGTAGGCTCGGAGGTTGTAGCGGCAGAATAATTAGTCTGGTGAGCTTGTTACTTAGTAAGGTTATTGATGACGGGCAGGTTGGCCCGGGGAGCCTATGGCTCGGAGATAGATAGTAGAACATGTTTGCATGTGCACGAAGGTGGTGGGTCTTCGGTATTGGACGGTCGTTCACACCGATGTCAATACGTTGACTCGGCAAGTGTGGAATTTGCACTTAGCCATAAAAGTCTGGTGGTCCAGCTAGTAAGAGTACGTAGATGCTCCGCGGTTTTACGTTGAGGCGTACGATAGGTCTAGGTTAGGTAGTGTGAATACCAACCTAGAGGTGGGGAGGCCCAACCCACCGCTTCCATTTGCCACTACGGGAGTATCCTGGGAGTCTAGCTAGCTCCAAAAAGGAGGAACTAAAGGTCTGTGCGCATAGAGTCGAAGTGTGTGAGTTGCACATGTACGAACATAGCATAAACTGCATAACTTTGCATGTCATTGCATAAGCATTGCATTTCAACCCCTACCCCTATCGTATAAATTGGTTATCGTACTTTTTATACGATAGGTTTTGCTAAACGACCTCTTGGTTTATAGGTTTGTATGGGCATTCTTATAAGTCAATGGTTACTTTTCTATTTTATACTTGTCTTTACTTACCGTACTTTACTTGCTCTTTACTATGCTTTATTTGCTGCTTCAATTATACATATAATCACATGTGTAGTGTAGAACATTTCTTGTAGACTAGATCCGTTGTCATCTACTTTTGTTTATACCCCTTGTTTTCCTCCGCTTCATCCCTCCCGCACGGTGCCTAGGAGCCATTGGGAGTGGGGTGGGGAACATAAGGCTTAGTCTTATTGACTAACGGTCGGTGGACCTTATCATTTTAGGGGATTGAGGAGATGCAGCAACACCAAAGGCCGGTGTAGACGAAGGCGGGCCAGTCTAGTACAGGAGCTCCAGTTTCAGGATCAGTGAGTGATTAGTAGTTAGCTTCCGCGAGTGATCTTGTCGTGAGGATATGATGTTCAGGGCATGAGACCTTTATTAATGTAATCTTTTATTCAATTATACTAAGTGGACATCCCTTATGATGTTTTACTTTTCTATGTGATGTGGACTTGCCTCTTTTGTTTAAGTTTCTTTGTTTTTGCTTCTTTGTGATCGATTTGGCCGGCAGCATCGACGTTTTGTGGTGGCAACCTTCCCGAGTGAGGGTGTCACCGCAAAGCGGCGGTTCTGGGCCTAAGACCCCGGGTTTGAAAAAAATGGGGTCTTACAGATGTGGGTTACAGGTAGATGCGGGGATGAAGATGTCGTGAGAATCGATGACCGAGGGTACTTCTGTGGATAGTGGCGTGTGCGAAGGTCGCGAGATGCGGGAGAGCTCATGGGGGGATTGGAAATATAGTGATTTTGAATATATTTAAAATGTTTTTAAATAAAAAACTAATTTCAGTCATTTTCAGTTGTCCAGAGTGAGGCCCGACCTAGGGGGACTTCTTGTTAAAAGAGGCAACAATAAGGAAGCCCTGGTATGGTTATTTACAATGTTGCCATTTCTTTTAAATTTTAAAATGAACCTTATTTTCTTTATTTTTTTATATAAACCCGGGTTGTTACAGAGGGCATGCAATTCTTGAAGACAGGAAACAATCCTGCACTTGTAACTCTCTTGGTCGGCCATGTGATGCATATTTTCATAATTGGACAATACACATGTTGATACTTTTTCTTTGAAATAGAAATTGGTATCAGAAAATAGAATTTTTGGGATAAAGTGGAAATTGAGAGAAAACTAAAACAATTTCAATGTCCTCTCATTATCCTTATACATGATGTGTCTGTGCATCAAACAATTATATATTTGAATAGAACTTTTATTAATCTGTTGTGGTGTACGCGCCAATGTGGTGTTGTGTGTTGTGTTGTGACTAACGTCTTTTAACTTTGTATAATATATATATATATATTTGATTTTCAGACTATATTATATATTTGATTTTTAGTTTTTATTTTACTTTTCATTTCAGTTTTCGTTCATTCTTCCTTCTGCACTGTCTAAATCTCTACTTTTTTAACAGGTTTAGTTTTAGTTCTACAGTAGTTTCAATGTAAGAAGTCAAAGCGGGATTTTCAGTTTCGTTTTACGGTACGAAATAGTTATAATTACAGATTTCGTTTATTTTTCGTTCTACATAAACTCTATTAGAAATCTATTTTTTTTTTCTTAGTTTCAAGAAGTAACAAGGGACATTTCATATGTTGCAATAAATGTTTTAAATATTTTTTATTTCATATGATGCAGAAACATATTCTGAATCATTTCATAATCTTGTAGCGCTTCATTTCTCAATTGAAAGCTTTTTGATCCTTTCACGATGATTATCGATATATTACTTCGTGAAATACTATTTTAATTTTATTAAGAGAAATATATATTTACATTTATAGATTTGAAGTACTTGATGAGGAACCAGGTGATGACGAGGAAAGCATTCAGAGGTGAGTTCTAAACCTTTTTTTTGTTCTCGCTTGATCTTATTCCCAAAATGAACTATTTGCGTTTGGTTTTATGACATGCTATTTAGTATTTTCTTGAGATTAGGATAATCAAGAAGTTCATTGATTAATGGGAGAGAAAAAGTTCTATTTTCCTTTTCTCCCATACGTTTCCAACAAGTTTGAAGAGGATGAAGAGCAGATAACCTAAGTTGTAAACCTATGCTTGCTGGACCCATGGTATCGTGATAGGGTAAAAGTTGGATCTTGATTTCATGTTATATTTGAAATAATGCATGTATCTTGATTTCTCAAGACTTTCATTAGTGCATGCAGGAATGACACATATAAAGATTTCCATTCATTCTTTCAGAACCCAAGATCTTCATTACAAGGTAGGACATTAATCAAGTCTTTTTTATCTCTCAAATGGTGGCAGAAGTTAAATATAACCTAATTTCATTTTTAAAATCACATAAACTTCTAATTTAATAAATGTAATATGGTGGCAATGAGATAGAGATAGCTTAGTGTGTCATTCTTTTAATCCAAACCATTCGTTTGAAGCATGACACCTTTCATGCGATCCTCCGATATAAATTATTGACCAGCTCGCTCGATAAACGCTGCCAATGTGCACACTGTTGCTGCACATAATACAACAGTTCCAAAAGCTAATACCCACTTCCTATAAAACCCTTCATCCTCTCACTGATTTTAGGCTGTACATGTCAACAGGAAGTGGCAAGATTGATTCGCTATTTTCTGGCTTCTAGATCCCATCTTGCTCACAGGTACTTCTAAGCCCCTTTTCCTCCTTCCTCATGAACGTTGCTATTACTCTACAACCCTTCCTCCTCTCACTGATTTTGGTTGACATTTTACTCCTGTGCCTCTTAATCAACACTACCACTGTGCACGCCGTCCCAATGTTCTCTCTTGCTACGTATCCATTGATGAAATTTATCCATTGAGCTAACTGCATCGGAAGAGGGGCGTAGAGTTGGCATTTCTAACATCTTTTAGCGAGCTGCTCTGCATCTTTCCTAATGGGAGGACAGAAGTAGCCCTATCTCAACACTCTTTTTCAGGGTTCGACTCCTCGAGTGCCTTCCGCACTCCCCGAAGTGGATTTATTCTAAGACCCGAGACACGTCCGCCTACGGGATGCACCTTGCCAAAGGGCCAAACAAGGTCTTTTAGTGCAAGTCTCCCCTGTGGAGTAGGCAGTAGGCTGACTTATACCAGAACCTTCTCTTATACTGAACTTCTTTCAGGAGATCACCCGTGGTTAGGAAGGTGACGAATGGGTCCATCCATGAGGAATGTTGAATAATCTCCATCATCTCTCCCTCCTCGATGGATGGTCGAAACAGCTCTGTGTTCGTACCACCACCCTGGGACATACTTGGCCAACCGATCTACTCGAGTGTTCTCCTCCCTTGACATGTGCTGAATAAAAAATGAATGGAACATGCTGACAAGGCCATTCACCTTAACCAGGTATCGCTACAATACAGGTTCTTGCACCTCAAACACTCACTTGATCTAGGATGCGACCACCATGGAGTCTATGTGAACTCGAATGTCCTGAATCTCCAACTCATGGGCGAAGTGAAGGATGACGGTCACAACCTCATTCTCTGTCTGATTATTGGTGGCGTGGAAGTGGATGTCGATTACCTGCTCAATTTTTGTTCCATGAGGGCTCACCAAGACAATGCACACCCCTAAAGAGTATCTCCCAGATGCCTTGTATATGAACATCTCCCATGCTACCCCACTCTGGTGTCACCAACTCACTTTCTTCCACCATATAGTCGGCCAAAAAGTCGGCCACCACTTCAGCCTTCATGTTCAATCATAGGATGAAGGATACAACAAACTTGCTGAGCTCCACCGACCACATGGCCAACCTCCCAGAATGATCTACTCCCTCTATGATGTTGCGAAGAGGATGATTAGTCACCACCTTATTTGAGTGAGCCTAAAATTAAGGTCGAAGCTTCCGAGCTGAAACCATTAAAGTTAACACCAACTTCTCCAAAATGGGATATCGTAGCTCCGCCTTTTGCAGGACTCTACCCATGTAGTAGATTGGGAGCTGCTTTCATCCCTCCTCATGGATTAGGACCAAACTCACTGCCTCGGCCCCTACCCTGATATAATGAATTAGATCTTCACCCTCTTGAGGCCCTTGCAATAGGGGTGCTCGCATCAGTTAAAGCTTCAGGCTTTGGAAATCCTCCACATTCCATAATCCATTCGAACTTCTTATATTCGTGTAGGGTCTTAAAGAAGGGCGAGCATTTCTCTCCCGCTTTAGAGAGAAATCTACTCAAACCTACTAGCCTACCGGTCAAGCACTGAACTTTCTTCATGTTCCCAGGGGCCTCCATCTCCATAATTGACATGACCTTATCCGGGTTTGGCTCCATTTATGCTGGGGTCAAGAGGTGACCAAGGAATTTGCCTTTCCCCGCCCCAAAAATACACTTCGTTGGGTTGTGTCTCATCTTGAAATTTTGGAGAGTGGAAAATGTCTCCGTCAAATCCTGTAGATGCTCTTCCACACTCTTACACTCCATGAGGCTGTTGATGTATACCTCAAGGTTCTGCCCCTTTTGATCTTTGAACACTCGTTCCATTATCTTCTAGTATGTAGATCATGCATTTTTAAGCACAAAGGGCATCATTTTATAGCTGTAACATCCATCGTCGGTGATAAAGAAAATATTCTTCACATCTGGCGGGTGCATGCGGATTTGGTGTTACCCTGAGAAAGCATAAAAAAACTCATGACTGGAAAATTTACGACTGAGTTTACCAGCGCGTTAATCTGAGGCAAGGGATAATAATATTTGGGCAAGCATTATTAAGAAGAGAAAATTCAATACACATTCGTCACTTCCCATCTCCCTTCTTCACCATTACAACATTGGACACCCAACATGAGTACTGGATCTCTGACACAAAACCTGCCTCCAGGAGCTTCTTCACCTCTTCTTGGATGGGCTCGGCTAAGGTAGTGCTCGTTGCCTTCTTCTTCTGCCTGATAGGGCAGATGATGAATAGTAGAATACACGTATTTTAGTATAGTTTTGAGCATAATTTTATGTAATACTATACATATTTCATGTATAATATTAAATAAAATGACTTGTTTTATCTAATGTATATAAATTTACACCTATTTGTAAAAAAAGAGCTATTTAAGTATGAAAAAAATTAAAAAACAATTATATAAAAAAATATTTTGTAAATAAATTTATTTAAGTATAAATTTTTTAATATATATCTATTTCTATTTTATTAAATATATAAAACAAAAATGTATATATAATAATGTAAAAACAATGATATATTTATGTATTTAATAAAGTAGAAAATTAAAGATATATATATAATATATGTAAATATAATGTATAAACAATGACATAAGTATAATATGAAAATATAATAGTTTAAATAAATGATATAGATATATGTAAATATAAATGAAAGACGAAGAAATAATAGTATAATATAGCTAATAATAATGTATATATATTATAAATATAGTGAATATACATATATATATAATATAGTAGTATGGTATATTAATGATATAGTAAAAATAATAATATGTATAATAAATAAATAATATGTATAATATATAAAATGTAAAATAATAATAGTATATAATACAATAATAGTATATATATAATAAATAATAATAGTATATATATTAAATATAATCATATGAATAATTATGTAAATTAAAAGAAAATTAAATTAAAAAATAAAAATATTTGTGCTAAACATAATAAATAAATTTGCTGCTCCATATAGGTTGAAGGAGCCGCTTGGCTCACTAGTTCTGCTCTTGGCTATCCACTCTGCCGCCCCGGGTTCAAAACTTTGCTCTGGATATTTACTGGGATTAAACTGCAACCTGAGCTATTTCACCTTTTTTTCCTATATAAATTCTAAAGCTAATATAATATATTTAACATACCCCTTTGTTTTGTAGATGGAGCCGCTTGGCTCATTAGTTCTTGTCTTGGCTAACCTCTCTGCCGCACCGGGTTCGAAACCTAGCGCTGTATATTTACTTGGGATTAAATTCTGCTGCTAGCTAGCCTGCTATCCGCACCCCTCAAGTTCTCAAGTCGAACACGCCACTCAGCCAGCTGCCCTTCCTACAACCCCTTTTTTTTGCTAAATGCAACCCCCTTTTTTGCCTATAAATAAGGGGGGCTTTCCCTTATTTTAAAGGTTCATAATTTTACAACCCTTTTTTTCTAAATGCAACCCCTTTTTTGCCTATAAATAAGGGGGGCTTTCCCTTGTTTTAAAGATTCATAATTTTAGAACCTAGACTAGTGTTTGTGAGTTTTTTTGAGTGTTCTTGTGAGTTTATTTGAGTGTTCTTGTGAGTTTATTTGAGTGTTTTTGTGAGTGTTTGTAAGCCCTTGTTTGGGCTTCTTTTTCCCAAGTTTAAGCTTTCTTGAAAAAGTTGTAAACCCTAGCAATATATAAGAAATTTCTTCTTTGTTCTTCTTACTCTTCCTGTAAGTTTTTGTTGTGTGTGTGTGTGATAACTTAGATTATGGTTTCTTTTTAATTCAAGTGGTGTGTGTGTGAGTGTATGAGTTAGTGTTTTATTTTTATTTTAATTTAGTTTTTCTTAGTGTAAGTGTGTGTGTATAAGAGTAATTTGTTTCATAGTTTTGTTCTCTTTTTAATTTAGTTTGTTTTTAAGTGTGTGTGTGTGTGTGTGTAAGAGTTTAATTTTAGCTTTTATTTTTGTCCCTTTTTTGTTTTCATTTAGTATTTCCTTTATGTTAGTGTGTGTGTACGTGAATAATTTTTGTTTTCTTTTTGATAACTTGTTTTTTTTAATTCAAGGTTGTGTGTGGGTGTATGAGTGTAATTTTTGCTTTATTTTAATTTTGTTTCCTTTAAGTAAGTGTGTGTTAGTGTAAGAGTTTTAGATTTTCTTTTTGTTTAGTTTAATTTAGCTTTCAATTTTAGGTTGTGTGTGTGAGTGTAAGAGTTGAAATTTTACTTCCTTTTAATTTAGCTTTCAATTATCGTAGAGTGGGCGCGTATATGAGATCGATTTTCTTTTTTTTGCTAAATTAGCTTTTCTGCTTTCTTTAATTCAGTCATTTATTTTTCCGTAGAGTGCGTGTGTGTATGAGATAGATTTTCAGCTTTATTTATTTCTGTCATTTAAATTCCGTATAGTGCGGGTGTTTTTAATTTAGTGTGTTCTTTCCTCTTTTCCTTATAATTGTTTTCCTTTATTTTTGCTAACCGCATGCAATCACTTAAATTATTATCGTCGTCGCTCTTTCAAATTTGCAAAATTAATCACTCCTTTAATCGATAAAATAATAGCGCGTTCTTAAAAAGTAAAAATGATACGATAAAATAACAGGATACGAAAAAATACGACCTTGATATTTTATAAAAAATATCATATAGAATTCGCGATAAGGTATACTTGCCTCCATCGAAAGATTAGTTTGGATAATAATTACAAAAACATGTAAAGCACTCCTTTTCTATTTAAAAATCAATAGAATTCGGCGTCGTAGCCGGGGCATAATCGTCGATATTTCGAAAGAAGAAAATACAGTTACTTCTATCTTTCGATAGGATAACGGTTAGTTTCTCGAAGTAGGAGTACTCGCGAAACTCCTCGAAAACGCCCGCCTAATTCTAATCTCATCTCAGAAAGGTTTTACAAAACTCCAATTTTAATTCATCATGTTTTTGGCGCTGTTGCCGAGGAGTTGTTGTTATTTCGAAAAAAGTATCACTATTAATTTTATATTTTACTTCTTCCTCCCACTTGTTCTCTCGTACATATATTTTCTAAAAAATAAAAATCAAATAAAAAATATTATTATACAAGTTCTTTCTGTCACTTATTTTCAATTTTAAAAAAAACCCACAAAATCAAATCAAAAAACAATTTGAAAAAGCACTCTCTCTTTTCCTCTTAAAAATTATCTTCTAAAAAACTAAAACTAAAAATAAAAATCTATAAAAGCTCTTTCATTTTTCCTTTTTCCCCTGTTCCCTTGTTTATATTTTTATAAAAAAAAATCCACAAATTTCCTTTCAAAAAAAAAACCTTATAAAAGTACATGACCCGAGGAAGCTCTTCGGATAATTCGGAAATTGTTTTTGACCCCGAAATCGAGCGCACCTTTCACGAGCATCGCCGATCTCATGATCAAAATCAACCCTTAAATCCCGAAGAGTTACTTGGCGATACTATAGCAGAAAATATGACAGATCCTGTTCCAAATGCGGCCCCGCAGCGGACCACGGCCTACTATGCCAGGCCAAATTTGGAAGATACTGGATCAAGTGTCACTCGCCCCGCGGTAGAAAACAATAATTTTGAATTAAAATCCAGCATAATCCAGATGGTATAACAGTCAATACAGTTTGACGGTTTGCCAGATGAGGACCAAAATCTTCACCTCTCAAATTTTTTAGAAATATGCGACACTTTTAAAATCAATGGTGTCACTGATGACGACATTCACTTGCGCTAATTTCCCTTTTCCCTGAGGTCAAAACCCAAATCGTGGTTAACTTCTCTTCCGATAGGGTCCATAACCACGTGGGTCGAGTTGACGGAAAATAATTTAACAAAATATTTTCCTCCGTCAAAAACCGCTAAATTACGCACAGATATCGCATCCTTTATACAATTCGATTCGGAGTCTCTCTACGAGACTTGGGAGCATTTTAAAGAGTGTCTGCGTAGGTGTCCTCATCACGCGCTACCATCTTGGCTACAGGTCCAAACGTTCTATAACGGCCTAAATTTCCAAACCCGACAAATGATCGTTGCGGCCGTCGGGGGAACGTTAAATAACAAAACCCCGAAAATGTGCCAAGATCTTTTCGAGGAAATGGCCATGAACGTGTATCAGTGGAATGCGCCAAGGTCGTGTCCAAATAAACTGGATGGGATTTTTGAAGTGGATGGCACTACTTACTTAGCCTCGCAGGTAGAGCGGCTATGTAAGCAAGTGGCAGAGATGACTGCTTCCTCCTCCACACCCGCGTGGGCGAATAATAATAATAATAATAATAATAATAATAGTAATAATAATAATAATAATAATAACTTAATCGAAGAGACAGTGGATTACCTCGGTAATTCGGTTACACCTTATCGAATGATGATTCCTGCTTTAATTTGGAATCCGCATTTGAGGATGAGTGTTCTTCGCTTTCTGAATTACTATCTTTAACGCTAGATGATTCAGATCTGGCAAATCAAACTTCTTTAGACAAATTGCCGCCAGATTCGACTTTCGAGCCTTTTTAATTCTAAAGATTTAAAAATCACCACATCTTATGAAGAATCCCCAGTCTTGCAGCTTAAGCAACTCCCCGACCATTTAAAATACGCTTTTCTCGTGGCGAACTTAAAACTTCCGGTTATTATTTTGTTTACTTTAACATATTCGGAAAAACTCTGAATTAGTTGAGGTATTGTCTAAGCATCGATGTGCAATTGCATGGCAAATTTCAAATATTAGGGGGGTAAACCCCTCTTTTTGCACGCACAAAATTTTTCTAGAAGATAATTCCCGCAAAACCATCCAGCCTCAGCGACGACTTAACCCGAATATGCGGGATGTCGTTAAGGCTGAAGTAATAAAACTCCTGGAAGCGGGTATTATCTATCCGATATCTGATAGTACATGGGTTAGCCCCATACATGTCATGCCAAAGAAGGGCGTATTAATGGTAGTGGCCAATCAGAATAATGAATTAATCCCAACCCGTACGGTTACGGTAGGCGGGTGTGCATCGACTACCGAAAGTTAAATGATGCCACCCAAAAAGACCACTCCCCATTGTCATTTATCGATCAGATTCTGGAGCGACTTTCGGGTCATCCATATTATTGTTTTATCGATGGTCTATCAGGGTTTTTCCAAATTCCTATCTCCCCGGAAGACCAGAAGAAAACAAATTTTACATGCCCCTTCGGCACCTTCGCATATCGAAGGATGTCGTTCGGCCTCTACAATGTGCCAGCTACATTCCAATGATGCATGATGACGATCTTTGGGGAGCTCATAGATGACATAATGGAAGTCTTTATGGATGACTTCTACGATTTCGGGAGCTCCTTTTCAAACTGCTTGCAGAATCTAGATCGAGTCCTCCAGAGATGCGAAGACACGAACCTAGTTTTAAATTGGGAAAAGTGTAATTTTATGGAACGGGAAGGTTTAGTTCTTGAACACAAGATTTCCACAAAAGGGATGGAGGCTGATAAGGCCAAGGTCGAAATTATTGAAAAACTTCCTGCTCCTTCAAATTTAAAATCCATTAGAAGTTTTCTTGGCCACGCGGGTTTTTGCAGGCAGTTTATTCAAAAAAATTCCAAAATAACGAAATCGCTAACCCACCTCCTGGAGAAGGAATCTCCTTTTATTTTTGATAACGCGTGCGTAGAGGCGTTTAATATTATAAAAGAAAAACTTATCCATTCTTCCATTCTGGTGGCGCCAGATTGGTCCCTTCCGTTTGAGAAAATGTGCGATTCGAGCGATATCGAGGTGGGAGCCGTACTAGGGCAACGTGTTAATAAATATTTTCATCCCATCTATTTCACTTCTCGCATGCTCACAACTGCATAGGCTAACTACACTACGATGGAAAAGGAACTTCTCGCCGTCGTCTTTGCCTTCGATAAGTTTAGGCCCTACGTCACGCTTTCTAAAGTCATCGTTTTTACCGATCACTCTGCCCTCAAATATTTATTAGCCAAGGTAGACGCCAAGCCATGCTTGCTTCGATGGATACTCCTATTGTAGGAGTTCGACTTAGAGATCCGGGACAAGAAGGGGGCTGAAAATTTAGCGGCCGACCACCTCTCTCGTTTAGAGTTCCCAATCACGGAAGCGCTCGTCGAACCCGATATAGATGATAGATTTCCTGAGGAACGCCTCTTAGCTTTTTCTAATTTAATAACTTGCCCCACTCCTTGGTTCGCGGACTGCACAAACTATTTAGTTGCGCGGGTCCTTTTGAAAGACTTTTCAAAACTGTCAAAGAAGAAATTCTTTTCTGATTTGAAAATTTACTTTTGGGAAGACCCATTTCTTTTTACGTGTTTTCCAGGTGTTCATGCGGTCACCCCCTCTCCAAATCAGGAACGTCCCCTTTTCCCCTTTTATTTTTATTCTGCATTTTATTTCTTACTTCATGCCTTTTTTTTGTAAATTAGAAAAATAAAAAAAATAAAAAACATAAATATAAACTTGGAGAAAATTCAAAAAATTTGCAAAGCCCAATTTTTTTCAAAAATAGTTTATTTCGTAGTACCAAACTTAGAAAAAACCAAAAACATATTTTAAACCCCAAAATTTCTCAATATTTATATATATATATATATATATATTGTGTTCATTGCGTAGTTGAAATATATATATATATATATATATATATATATATAATAAAACCCTCATTTGTTTTTAATCTTAAAGCATTTATTTTCGAGAGAATCTATCTGCGGATTTTCATAATTCCTAGTTTGATATTCGTTTATTTATCTAAGATTGATTGAATTAAACATTCGAGGTTAAGTTTCAAATAAAATCTTGCATTTTTAATTTAAATAGAGGATTTGTTTTCAAGCACTACTTATAATTTATCTAAAATAGAGGCATGTGTATTATGTTAGCAAAATGACCTTGGACCTCAATTATCTTAACTTTATGCCTTTAGAAACTCCGGAACGTTCAAACTTCTAAGGTTGCTCTTAATTTGTTTTATTAAACTCTAGTATCTTTCTTAAAAACCCAGTATCATTCACCCATATAGCTTGGCATAGAAAAATAGAAGAAGAAGTTTTCATTTCAAAATTAAAAAGATCTTATGTTAATGGGAATAAGATTTCATTCCGCAAACATAGACACCCAATAAAAATTAAAAAGATCTTATGTCAATAGGAATAAGATTTCGTTTCGTAAACATAAGCATTGGGTTAATAAAAAATATTTGAATTTGTTTCCCCTCATAAGCAACAGCGGGCGCAAAACAAAAACAAAAAATCAAAAGGAGGGCTGAGAGGATAAAATTCATCACCCCTAATTCAAATCTCTTCTTTTGCCAAAGCTTTGCACCCGCCCCCCTTCCCCCTAACCAATTTCTTGTTCCTAGGCTTAATTTAAAAATCATTTGAGAGCATAATTAGTAACTTGTATTATTTCCTCCAAAATTCTTAAAAGCAAGGGTTTGTATAATTCCGATCTAAACTCGTTCACTAATGATTGCAATTTTGCTTGCTATTAGGTTAATCAAGATGTCTTTTGGCTAAGACATTTCTCCCACTTAAATAATTTGCATAATTTAGGACTTAACTCTTTATACCCCGGATTTTATTTTTCGGTCTCTTTTGATTAAATAATATGATAACCAAAAAAATTAGAACTTATATTAATCTCGTATAAATATCTCTTACTTTTGCTCTGGAATAGCAAAAGCTTAAGTTTGGGGGTATTTGATGAATAGTAGAATAAACGTATTTTAGTATAGTTTTGAGCATAATTTTAACTAAAATTATACATATTTCATGTATAATATTAAATAAAATGACTTGTTTTATTTAATGTATATAAATTTACACCTATATGTCAAAAAGAGCTATTTAAGTATGTAACAAATTTAAAAAAAATTATATAAAAAATTATTTTGTAAATATATCTATTTAAGTATAAATTTTTGAATATATATCTATTTCTATTTTATTAAATATATAAAACCAAAATGTATATATAATAATGTAAAAACAATGATATATTTATGTATTTAATAAAGTAGAAAAATAAAGATATATATATATATATAATATAAATAAAATGTATAAACAATGATATATATATATATATAATATGTAAATATAATAGTTTAAATAAATGATATATATATGTAAATATAAATGAAAGTAGAAAAAATAGTAGTATAATATAGCCTAATATAGTAATAATAATAATGTATATATATTATAAATATAGTGAATATATATATATATAATATAGTATTATAGTATATTAATGATAGAGTAAAAATAATATGTATAATAAGAAAATAATATGTATATTATATAAAACGTAAAATAATAGTAGTATATAATACAATAATTGTTTATATATAATAAATAATAACAGTATATATATTAAATATAATGATATGAATAATTGTGTAAATTAAAAGAAAATTAAATTAAAAAATAAAAATATATGTGCTAAACATAATCAATATATTTGTTGCTCTACATAGGATGAAGGAGCCGCTTGGCTCACTGGTTCTGGTCTTGGCTATCCACTCTACCGCCCCGGGTTCGAAACCTGGCGCTGGATATTTATTGGGATTAAACTACCAGTTGCGCTATTTCACCATTTTTTTGCCTATATAAATTATGAAGCTAACATAATATATTTAGGGCAATGTTATAAGCACACCAGTTTTGGCTATTCGCACACTAATTTCTATGAGTTATTACCCGCTTTTTGAAAATACGCCTTGTCCATGCATTTTTCGGAAAAGTGTTCAACACGAAAGTTCTAGACCTCGTCGAGATCTACAACTTTCGTGTTGAACACTTTTCCAAAAAATGCACGCACAAGACGTATTGTCACCCTGATCGTAACAATAACGAATTTTTTAAAATATGCTTTGTACATGAATTTTTAGGATAAGTGTTCAACGCGAAAGTTGTAGATCTTGACGAGATCTACAACTTTCGTGTTGAACACTTTTCCTAAAAATGCATGTACAAGGCGTATTTTCAAAAGGCGTGTAATAACTCATAGAAATTGGTGTGCGAATAGCCAAAAATTGTGTGCTTATAACATTGCCCTATATTTAATATACCCATTTGCTTTGTAGATGGAGCCCCTTGGCTCACTGGTTTTGTCCTTGGCTAACCTATCTGCTGCCTCGGGTTCGAAACCTGGCGCTGGATATTTACTTGGAATTAAATTCTGCCGCCAGCTAGCCTGCTATCCACACCCTTCAAGTTCTCAAGTCAAAAATGCCATTCAGCCAACTGCCTTCCAACAACCTCTTTTTTTTTTGGTTAAATGCAGCCCCCTTTTTTGCCTATAAATAAGTGGGGCTTTCTCTTGTTTTAAAGGTTCATCATTTTAGAACCTAGACTAGTGTTTGCGAGTTTTTTTAGTGTTCTTATGAGTTTATTTGAGTTTTTTTGTGAGTGTTTGTAAGCCCTTGTTTGGGCTCCTTTTTCCCAAGTTTAAGCATTCTTGAAAAAGTTGTAAACCTTATTAATATGTAAGAAATTTCTTCTTTGTTCTTCTTACTCTTCCTTTAAGTTTTGTGTGTGTGTGTGTGTGATAACTTAGATTATGGTTTCTTTTTAATTCAACTGGTGTGTGTGAGTGTATGAGTTATTGTTTTATTTTTCTTTTTATTTAGTTTTTCTTAGTGTAAGTGTGTGTGTGTGTGTGTGTGTGTGTGTGTGTGTGTGTGTGTGTGTGTGAATGAGAGTAATTTGTTTCATAGTTTTGTTCTCTTTTTAATTTAGTTTGTTTTTAATTGTGTGTGTGTGTAAGAGTTTAATTTTAGCTTTTGTTTTTGTCCCTTTTTTGTTTTCATTTAGTTTTTCCTTTATGTAAGTGTGTGTGTAGAAGAATAATTTTTGTTTTCTTTTTGATAACTTAGTTTTTTTAATTTGAGGTTGTGTGTGTGGGTGTATGAATGTAATTTTTGCTTTCTT
Organism: Dactylorhiza incarnata; assembly: GCA_033032865.1. Lineage (NCBI taxonomy): Eukaryota > Viridiplantae > Streptophyta > Magnoliopsida > Asparagales > Orchidaceae > Dactylorhiza > Dactylorhiza incarnata. The sequence continues at coordinate 426,644 of JAWHQI010000479.1, forward strand.
TTAATTTAGTTTCCTTTAGGAAAGTGTGTGTGAGTGTAAGAGTTTTACATTTTCTTTTTGTTTAGTTTAATTTAGCTTTCTATTTTATGTTGTGTGTGTGAGTGCAAGAGTTTAAATTTTACTTCCTTTTAATTTAGCTTTCAATTATCGTAGAGTGGGTGGTGCGTATATGAGATAAATTTTCTTCTTTTTTGCTAAATTAGCTTTTCTGGTTTCTTTAATTCAGTCATTTATATTTCCGTATAGTGCGTGTGTGTATGAGATAGACTTTCCTCTTTATTTATTTCTCTCATTTCAATTCCATAGAGTGCGTGTATTTTTAATTTAGTGTGTTCATTCCTTTTCCTTATAATTGTTTTCCTTCATTTTCGCTAACCGCACGCAATCACTTAAATTATTATCATCATCATTCTTTCAAATTCACAAAATTCATCACTCGTTTAATCGATAAAATAATAGCGCGTACAGAAAAAGTAAAAATAATCAACAGGATCCGGAAAAATACGACCTTGATATTTTCTAAAAAATATCATATACTATATGCGATAAGGTATACTTACCTTCATTGAAAGATTAATTTGGATAATAATTACAAAAACTTGCAAATCTCTCCTATTCTATTTAAAAATCAATAGAATTCGGCGTCGTAGCCGGGGTGTAATAATCGATATTTCGAAAGAAGAAAAGACTGTTACTTCTATCTTTCGATAGGATAACGGTTAGTTTCTCAAAGTATGAGTACTCGCGAAACACCTCGAAAACGCCTGCCTAATTCTAATCTCATCTCAGAAAGGTTTTGCAAAACTCCAATTTCAATTCATCAGCAGACTCTTTAGTCGAGGTTGAGGTTGTAACATCTCGACTTTTATTTGGTCACTAGACCCTAGTGAGCCCAATAAAAGTAGGCTCGAACGATAGGAAATGACCCGATATAGGATTGTGTACTAGGAGACTACGATTTGACTCCCATCAGTCTCGTTAGACTCGTATAACCAATACGAGTACAACGGAACTCGTTCCAACCCGATCCAAGGTCGTTTAGAGAAAATGACCCTTTTGAGTATCGTAACGCATCACAACCACGCTATGGTGGCATAGTGACCATACGTACTCTGATTTGGCTTCCATCAGTTCCGTTAGACTCGTATGACCAATACGAGTGCAACGGAACTCGTTCCATCCTGATCCGAGGTCGTTTAGAGAAAATGACCATCTTGAGCATCATAGCGCGTCATAACCACGCTAATGTGGCATAGTGACCATACGTATTATGATTTGACTTCCGTCAGTTCCGATAGACTCGTATTGTAACATCCCAACTTTGAAAAAGGGGTCTAACCGATTCAATTGAACCTTAGGGAAGCTTAGGCTGGGTCATAGGACAACCACGACTCGACCTTCACCACCTAATGGTGGTCATTTGGAGAAATAACTGTTTTGGTAGCATCGTGCTTCGCCATAACGTCAAAATTGTTTATTGAGAATACGTGCTCCGAATTGACCCCCGTCAGTTATGTCAGACTCGTATAGTCTATACGAGTACAATGGAATTTGTTTCGTTCCAAACTGAGGTCATTTGGTGAATGTGACTATTTTGAGTACCGTAGCGCATCACGACGAAGCTATTTTAGTATAGTAAGCATACGCACTCTGAATTGACTTTCATCATATAGTTGCGTTAGACTCGTATGGTCAATACGAGTGCAACAAAGCTCATTTCATTGCAATCTGAGGTCGTTTTGAGGAAACGACTATTTTGAATAATATCAAGCTTCGCAACAACGCCACTTTAAAATATTAAGCAAACGAGCTCCGAATTGATCCCAGTTACTGGCATCGGACTCGCATGATTAACACGAGCGCGATGTAATTCGTTTCAACCAAATCCAATGAGATTTGAGAAAGTTAGCCGAAATAAGTTATTGTAAGCTGTGTACCGACTCTCGCCAATAATTACGAGTAGACAGACTCGAAATCAACTTCGGATGATTCTGTTATCATCGTAAGGTTGACACGAGCGTGACGACATATTTCATCGTAAGGTTGACACGTTGCGGATTTTCTATGCATTAAGTTATATATATATAAATATTTGCTTATATACCAATATATAATGAGTATTACACAAGCATAAACTTTCATTGATTGGTTGCGGGAAAACCATAACCGCAGTTGTGCCAATTATACACCCATATATTATATGAACTTATATATTTATACAATATATAACTAAACTTATATATATACTAGCAGCTCCGCACGGGCTTCGCCCTTGCTCGCTGCTCCTCGACGGCCTTCGGCCGCCGTGACGGCGGCCTGCGGCCGCTGCGATGGCGGCCTGCGGCCACCTTCGGCCACCCCGCTGGGTCCCAACCACTAGGATGAAGTGCAGCCCCAACCGCTGACAGGCGCCGAACGCCTGCAGATCGACATTCGTCGAACGCAGGTCGCAATTCGTCGAACGTCGCTCGCCATTCGTCGAACGCTTGGATGCGAAGAGCTCGTCAAACGCAGATCGCCATTCGTCGAACGCAGAGCGCCTTTCATCGAACGCAGTTCCGGATTCATCGAACGCCTAGATGCGGATAGTTCCTCGAACACAGATCGCCATTCGTCGAACGCAGATCACCATTCGTCGAACGCAGATCGCCTTTCATCGAACGCAGTTCCGGATTCATCGAACGCCTGGATGCGGATAGTTCCTCGAACACAGATCGCCATTCGTCGAACGCAGATCACCATTCGTCGAACGCAGCTCATCATTCGTCGAACGAAGATTGCCTGGACGCGAAGAGGCTTGGGTCTCAGCCGGTTGGGTCTCAGTGGTTGGACTGGCAAGCTGGGGTGCAGATAGGCTTTGTCGGTTGGACTTGCAGGATGGGGTGCGGATAGGCTTCGTCTCATCCAGCTGCACCCACAACATATACATATGACTACTCAAAATTAACGTAAAAAAATTTTAATTACTATTTTATAAAAAAATTCAAAAAATATATATATATATATATATATATATTTTAACAAAAAGTCTTTTTAAACTAGATTTTAGTAGGTCTAATGATAAGCTATCATAGTAGGTTTAGGAGGTGTAGTAAAAACTTTTGGATTTTATGAGTTTTCATAATTACTTTTATTATTAGGATATAGTATTATTACACAAATAACCCTTATATTTTATAAATTTCCATTTTTTTCATTATATATGTTAAGTCATTGGAGTAAGAGAATGAGGTTATATTTGGCAATTTCGAATGTTGCACCAAAGGCAACTTCTTGCATTTAGTAGTTAAAGATATATATATAGAGAGATCTCATAAAACTGTAAGAATTATTTTACGCGTCATATAAAAAATATACATTTCTATCATTCAAAATATTAATTGTATTTGTAATCCCAATGGACATAAGACTAATGTCAATTAGCAAAATGTGCCAACAGAAAAAACACACAAATTATCGAACGGCGATTTGAAAGCACGCTCGACGAACATCAATCGGCAATTAGCGAACGACGATTTGAAAGCGCGCTCGACGAACATCAATTGTAGCTTGCTCGGTGAACGACGGAAAGCGTGATCGCTGAAAGTTTAAAGGTGCAGCTGGCGAACAACAAAAGCTCGTTTGGCGGTGATAATGGTGGCGAACGGTGAGGGGACTCGATTGACGATAGGTCAGTCGGCGGTAGGTGAATGACAATTACGGCGTTTGTCGAGCGCATCCTATTCGTCGATCGTGTCCACTCGCCGTTCATCAATCGTGTCCATGCGCCATTCGTCGATCGCCCGCCCGTGGGTTGGAGTTTGTCGAACGCCCGTTCGACACTTCTGCTACAGTGCGGATAAGGCAGTGGAAGAGCGGCGTCGAGGTGGTGCTTCACTGTAGGAAGGAGCAGGGCTGGCGGGAAACCAGGGGCGGAAAACCAGGGGCGGAATAACCAGGGGCGGAATAACCATGGCACGCGAGCTTGGAGGGGAAGGCGCGATCAGGCAGCGATCCCTCGTTCCTAGACGGTTCTCAGCGTAGATTCATCGCTCATGGGATGGAGGACACCTGTGCTTTTGGATTTGGAAGAAGTGCTTCGCTGGAGGTTTTGGATTGGCCAATTCCAGCTATAAATGGACCGCTTCACCTTCATTTCAGGCAGGCTCGACGGCAAGGTCTCCCCTCCCCCATCTTCCCTCTTCCTCCTTCTGCCCTTCCTCTCATGGAAGAAAATCTGTCTTCTTGTTTTCCCCCTTGCTACTTGACTAGGCGTGGACTGATGGAGCCAAACTATTCCAAAAGGAATGGAGATTGAATCTCTCTCTCTTTCTCTCTCTCTCTCTCCCCCCATGCCCCATAGATTTTATTTTCCGCAAATAGCATTTAAGGGATGGACAAACTGAATAATGGAAGAAGTAATGATAGGCATAAGTATAACTTGGATCAAATCTTGGCAAACCGGAAAAGGGCTTTGATTAATCTCTCATGGTTTCCGATGATCCTCGATCTCTTGCATTATTATGCTAACATGAATGAATATAATTGGGAGGAGGTGATGCTGCCACCATAACCAAATCATATGGGGGATATTGAATTTTGTTCATCTTCATCTCCCAAGTGATTTAAGTTAACTTCTTCCTAATCTACTTCTCCTACGAAAATTAAACCTTGATTATAGATTGGAAGCTGCTATAAACAATGGAGTGGTTGGCGCCAAGCAACTGGAGCAGCTGCAAATTTTCTTCCCATCTCGGATTTATAGGAAATCCCAATCTAACCTTCCCTGGGTTAATTAATTTAGTGGCTAGAGGTATTATCCATTCTGATGAGCAAAAAGGATTTTTGGTTTTGGAAATCCCTCGAGCTAATGGTAACCTAAACCCGTAATTTGTTTGGTTAATTACCTACTGGGTCTTAAATTCGAGAAAAGATAGTAAGGCAATTTAATAACATTAGCTCTTGGTTCTCTGACTCAAATACAATCATCAAAAATAATAACTTCTTTGGGTGGAATATAGCTTCTCTGTCAATTGGAGTTCTAGGTATTTGAGAGTAGAGTTAATTAGTTCCCTCCTCGAGAATCTGAACACCTTGTTGCCATTAGTTTTATTAGTTTACTGTTATTTTTTGTACTATGCTTCTTAAAAGGATAGCATGGTTTATATGAGGGTCCTACTCTGACCATCCTTATTCGGAAGCATTATGGCGTGCTAAGGCTTGGCCTTTGGGGTAACATTAATGGCCAGATGGAGGCGTGACTCCTCAATCGCCCTCTCTCCCCCTCTTTCTCTTGCTTTGTTTGTGCAAATTCTTACATGATTTGTGCATATATAAGCAAGTGGGGTCTAAAATCAGACATGTTTGGGGCTTCACTTAACAATTTTGAGGGCATGATGAGGAGTTGAGCTGGTCTGGACTCATCAAGAAGGGCTTGCGACCTCCGATAGCCCATGAACTCCCCTTCCTTCTCTGATTTCCAAGATTGGGCTGAAGAAATATATATATATATATATATATATATATAGACTGGGTTTGAATTCGACATCGGTGGTTTGGTTTCAGTTCACTCATGCTCTATGCATATGTCTCTTTCGCTTCCTCTGGTTCACCGTAAAATAAGAATGAAATTGGTGAACAATTCAAAAATTAAATATTTCTCTATCTCCCTCTCGCTCTCCCTCCTTTTCTAGTTCACAGTGAGATGAAAATGATAAGGAAAAATTGAAATTGAGGGCTCTTCACCCGCCTTGATTCACGTAGGAAGAAAAGGAAACATGTCGTGCTCTTATTTATACTTTTATTTTTCCATTCTTCTCCTCGGCGGTAATTTTAAATGGAGGCGCAAGTGGTTTAATTTAACTCTCCAGTTGTTTTCATATAAATCCTCAGACAAAGCTTCATCGAACTTATGTTACTTATAGAGACATACACAAGTGGGGAGGGAACATCAAAAGCCTCTCAAGTTCACCAAACCACTATTTTCCATGCTCGCTACACTTGTGTATATTTCTTTATCATTTCAAGATTCTTGGCCTGATAAATGTCTCTGATCCTTTTATGCACCACGCTAGTTACCTGTGCCTAATTCATTCAGTTATGTTGCATTCTGATATATTGCTTATCATAATCTTTTTGAAGTTTCGAAGGATCTCCTTCAACACTTCTCGCTTATCGAGCTCGGCAGGAATGTGATATCGCCAACAAATGTGATTTTGGGAAGGAAGAAAAATGCAACTTAAATTATTTTGGAAATAGAGAGGGCGCCTATGTGGCTTTACTACTAGTTTTGTAATTCATTTATAACATCATCTGATTCAAATATAGACTGTAGGCTCAAGTTCAGCGTCGACCAATTCGTCTTTCGGAGAATGCTAGGTGTGATAGCATTTTCTCATTTTGGTGGGCTTGCGGTTAGTCAGGTTTCCAGTGGATTCAAGGCACAAATCATCTGCATCTTATGCTCTTGTTTCTGGTATGATATCATTTTCGCTTGATTTGTAAGACCCCATTTTTTTCCCTTTCAAAACCGGGTCTTATGCCCAGAACCGCCGCTTTGTTGTGGTACCAACACACTAGAAGGTCTCCACTACAAAGCCCCGATCATGCGGCCATATCGATCACAGAAAGAAGAAAAGTATAAACGAACAATAGAAGTTCAAGTCCACAAATCACATGCTATATATAGAAATGTTCACATGGTATAACTGAAATAATAAAGTTACAATAATAAAGGGTTCATGCCCTGTACATCATGTCCCCACTACAAGATCAATCACGGATGATAACTACTAGTCACTCACTGATCCTGAAACTTGTGCTCCTGTGCTAGACTGGCCCACCTCCGTCTGCACCGGCCTCTGGTGCTGCTGCGTCTCCTCGATCACCTAAAATGATATGGTCCACCAACCGTTTGTCAAAAAGACTAATTTTTATGTTCCCCACCCCACCCCTAATGGCTCCTAGGCACCGTGTGGGAGGATGAAGCGGAGGACAACAAGGGGTATAAAACAAAGCAGAAGACGACTGATCTATCTACAGGGAATGTCTACAACTACACATACGTATATTAATAATTGAAGCAGTAAGTAAAGCATTGTAAAGAACAAGTAAGGTACAGTAAGTAAAGACACGTATATAATAGAAAAGTAACTATTGATTTATAGGAATACCCATACAAACCTATGGAATAAAGGGGTCGTTTAGCAAGGCCTGTCATATAAAGAGTCCCATAACCAATTTATGCGATAGGGGTAGGGGTTGAAATGCAATGTTTATGCCATGAAATGCAGAGTTATGCAGTTTATGCTATGTTCATACAAGTGCAACTCACACACTTCGACTCTATGTGCACAGACCTTTAGATCCACCCTTTTTGGAGCTAGCAAGACTCCCAGGATACTCTCGTAGTGGCAAACGGAAGCGGTGGATTAGGCCTCGCCCACCTCTAGGTTGGTATTCACAGTACCTAACCTAGACCTATCGTACGCCTCAACGCAAAACCGCGAAGCATCTGCGTACTCTTACTGGCTGGACCACCAGACTTTCATGGCTAAGTGCAAATTCCACACTTGCCGAGTCAACGTATTGACGTCGGTGTGAATGACCGTCCAATACCGAAGACCCACCACCTTTATGCACATGAAAACATGTTCTACTATATCCCGAGCCAGAAACTCCCCGGGCTAACCTGCCCGTCATCATAACCTTCCGAGCCAATGGCTCGCCGGACCAACCCGTCCATACTAACAAGCTTTACTAAGTTACAAGCTCACCGGACTAACTAGACTGCTGCTTCAACTACGGGCCTAGGCTCTTAAGACCAAACCAACTAACCTACCGTAACCGCGGGGTGTGGGTATGTGCGTTATTAAGTTAATCTTGTATATCAACTAATCCCTACAATTTATGGTTAATCTTGGGACTTCCCGAGGATTACCCTGTTAGGGGCTCGCTACGGTACTAGGAGCTATATTGGGATGACACCCCAAAGATCCCTTTCCAAGGTACTTAATGTTATTTGTATCTACCCATATGCATAGCCCTCTTACTGTTTCACTTGTATTAACCCTAGGTGGTTTATGACTCTCCAAGGGTGTTGGAACCTTACTTTTGATTTGAGTTAGGATCCATCTTTAAGGTCTAAGTTTCTATCATAACACATCTTATAACTTAGATCAAATCCCATTAAGATAGAAGGCTGAAAATAGACATAATTATTAGGCTGAAAAAATAAGAGAAAGATAAAAATTACATATGTTCTCTGCGTTCGACGAACGACTATCTACGTTCGACGAACGACTATCTACGTTCGACGAACGGTGCTATGTGCTCGACGAATGGTATTCATTCTGCGTTCGACGAAATCCAACCGGCTCAGCGCTCGACGATCCCGTCTCAGTGGTTTAGCGATCAACGAACAGATTGTCTCAGCGATCGATGAACAGACCTCGTCTCAGCGGTCGACGAACAGACCCCATCTCAGCGGTCGACGAAAAGTTGCGTTCGACGATCTCAAGTCTGCGTTCGACGATCTCAAGTCTGCGTTCGACGAACAGCTCAATATCAAAGCGGTCGACGATCCAGCCTGTCTCAGCGCTCGACGAAAAGATGCGTTTGATGAACTCAAGTCTGCGTTCGACGAATATTCAGCAGAAGCTTAGAACAACGAATCAAATGTTCAGTTCGATGAACTTCAAGCTGAGCTCGATGAAATATTATCAAATATATAAATTATTCTTTCTTAGCTCGACTAAAATTATATATATGCTGTCATATTTAATAAAGTAATATTTTATTATTTCCATTTATATATTGCTGCCTTTCCTTTATTGGAATTAGCCGTTGCAGACATTAAATGTTATAGCCGTTGCAGCAAAGCCAAAAATGGCAATTTCTCTGCTCGAGGATCCAGGAAATTAAAGAGACATTATCTCTTTCCTCTCTTGTCGGCAAGAATTCAAATCAGCCGAACAGATCTCCAGAGTATATATTCAGAGAGAAGAACATAGAATAATTAGAGACAGAAAGAAAAAGAGAAAAAGAAAAAGGAAGAACCAGGAAGAGAAAAACAGAGGAGCAAAAAGAAGAAGCAGATCTAAATATTATTTATCTTCTTTTTGCTAAACTCTTCTTTACGGATCATCTACATCCTGAGACACCAATCAATATTATTTGCTCAGGATCAAAACTACAGAAGAAGAAAAGAGTTATTACAATCTAGAGAAGAAGCCTCCACAAGTTGTCATCAATCTCAATCAGACAGGGGGAGCTCTTCAACATCATCTTCAAAGATCCAAACTCAACAACTCATCAGGATCATCAAGAGTCTTCTCAGAAAAGAGAATAACACTTTAATCATTTTTGTTTTCTTTATTTCCCCTCATGTACAAAGGGTTATAACTCCCTTCAAAAGTTAACTCTCGGTGACAGGGCACCTTAGCAAAAACCTGTATCTTGGTTTTGAGCACCTGATCAAAAGCTCTGTGGTGTATGGACACCTGAACAAAAACCCCTTGGTGGCAGGGCACCTGATCAAAAACTTGTAGTGTATTCCTACCAGTGGGTAGAAGAGTAGATGTACCCAGGTTTATTGGGGAACTATTATATATCTTGTGGCTTCTGTGATGCGTGGTTTATTTCTTATTTTCGCTGTGTTGCTGTGCCTTCTTACTATTAGATTTTATTACTCACTCAACAATATATTTATATATATCATTATTTTGAAATAAACTTAAACAAAGAGCTTTAATATTTAAGAACTAAAACTCACTTTCAAGGGGAAAGGCGATTAATCGTCAATTCTGAGCACAAGCTTACCCTTAAGCTTATCCGGTACACTCCCATCACCTAAACTCCTTTTGGTGACCATCAATCTCTTCAACTAGGCTAGGCACACCAACTATCTTCCATTCCCACCTACTGGTCTTCAATTTAATCAATTTTATAGTTTTACTATACGCACACCAAATGAGATATATAAGTTTCATATGGGGAGGTACCCCAAATATTCATCCAACTGACTCAAGATTATTACTTGGTGTCTATCATGATATTCTAAGACTAAATCCAGAGGATCATATTTTTTCATTATTTAATTGACATTTATTATAATTTTCCTCAACATTGACCAAGTATGAAATTGAACATGAAGTATAAAATCCTCTTATGATATGGCCTCCACAAAATTATGGAAAATCAATGAAGTCAAAGAACAGCAAATACATAATTTCAATTTGCAGTAAGGGGTTAACCTCTAATTGTGATATTGAACAATTACACCAATTCAAAATTTAAAGAAGGAACCACCAAAAATACTTGTCTAAAAATTATGGGAAAATTATCAGACCTTCATAATAATCAGAAAAGTTTACTGGCCAAATATCAGAATTTATAAAGGCAAACTAATCACATAAATGAATATTCCAAAAAAAACCCTTTCAAGGGAAATTTGTGAAGGAACCTACTGTTAAACAATTCCAAAAATTATGAAAGAAATACTAAATATCTAATATGATCATAAAGGCTTGCTGACTGAGTTTCACAATTTATAGAAATCATTTTCTCACCTAAATAAATATTCCAAATAAATACAAATATGAACATGTTGTGAAGTAGTCTACTGATAACAATCTCCAAAAATTATTTAAAAATTTTTTGAGCCTTCTAATGCTCTGAAATGTCCTATCACCAAGTTGCACATTTTTCTAGAGAGTTTTGAAGCCTCAATTATTTTTCTTAAGATTAAGACAAAATAGGTGCCTTGAGAAAGAAGTACTGGTTAATTCATTTAATAAATTGCACAAAAAATACCAGAGATCTATAATATGATTATAAAGGCACTACCAAGGTTTCATCATTATCCAAGACCATTTGAGCATGTAAATATCTCTTATAAGAAATTTCCCTAAAGGGGTTATGACCTAATTTAGGGGAAATAAGTACTCCTAAAATTCTCTCAAAATTCCCTAGAGCATAATCACACCCCCATGAACATATCTCCTAAATTCCATGGCCATTCTAGGGCCATTGACCACATGGCCTTCACAAGGTTCTATATGCACCCCAAGGGGTAAAACTAGGTTCCTAGGGCATATCCTCCTTTGCACCACCCCATCTTACTCATGAAGGTGTTTTAGGTGATCCTAAACCAGTGGCCAAGGTTTCAACTCATGGTGATGAGTTTTGACAACCATACCCCAAGATAAACACCATACCCTAATTTTGACCTAATTTGACCCAACTTGGGTTAGTAATTTTCCTAACCAAATCAGTCCCAACTGGGTTGAAATTTTTACCAGGGTCATATAATAACCCAAAGAGGCACCCACCAAAATTTGGAGGGGATTGGAGTTCATTAGACACTAAATTTAAATAGTATATGAATTATTAAATTATTACAAAACCCTTAGAAATCTTTTCTCCTAAAATACTCATCTTTGGATATGTTATGGGTGTAGGTACAAATAGCATATGTTTCAATTTTCAAGTCAATCCCATAAACTAATCAAAAGTTATTCAAGAAATGGTGGATGTCCTACACCAGGGACCAGTCCCACCAAAATGGACCAATAGGGAGCTACATCACTTCTTTTGGGCTGAAACAAATTTTAAAATAAATTAGACTCCAAGGGCTACAACTTTGGTGATGACCACTTTTTCTGTAGAGGGAACAAAGTATTTTCTATAATTATTTCTAACTACAGCCAGTAATTAGAAAATAAAACAGAATAATAATCATTATTATAAAAATATGTACAGGAAAGCAATCAGGGGCCACGATTGCGTCTTCTTCCTTGAGATGATGGCCGAGATTCATTCCTCCTGTAGCCTCTTCTAGCCTATTTTCCCGGCCATCCGGCCACCTCCCTGGTAGGTCACCACCACCACCACCTCCGTTGAGGTGGTGGCTAACGCCGGGCGGCGGCAAGGCCGTCGGAGGGGCAGTTTCCGGCGACTCCAACTGAGACCATTTTCATGGAAATTTCAGATTTTGCTCACTTGGATCTAGCTCAATTGATCCCGATTTCTCACCTATTTTGATCTAAGATATATCCATATAGAGAGAGAGGAGAAACAAACCTCCAATCAGGCTTGATGGCGGTTGTTTCCCGGATTTGCCATGGCCGACCACCCTCCTTGAGCTCCTTGCCGATCTCCCAATTTTCCACCAAATCAACCATCTAGGACTTGATTTCAACAGATATCCCCCTTCTGAAGGTTATAGAAGGGTCAATTTGAGGAGGGGGAGGTGATGGGGATGACGACCCACAGCATGATGAAGACGTTGTTGATGATCATCCTCCACCATCCAAGGACTTGCGGCGCCACAGCAATCTTGACGGGCAACGTTACAACCTTCGCCCTCAGCACATGAAGAACCGTATTTAAATTACTATTTTTCATTTTGTTATGTTGGACATTTAATTTGGCATGCATTTAGCCAATCTTTGCTGCATTTACTTATATTGGTCTGCGTTTAGCCGGCCATTGTTGTTTTAGTTTATTTTGGCCTGCGTATAGCCATTGTTGTGTGTAAGGCCATATATAAGGCCAAGACTTGATGTAAAACCTAGTTGATGAATGAAATTGAAAACCTAAATTCTCTCCCCTCTAAGTTGCCGCCCCCTTCTCTCCTTCCCTCTCTAGGGTTCGGCCAAGACCCTTCTCCCCCCTCAAGGCCGCCGGCCACCTCCTTTCCTCCACCTTTCCCTCTCTTCTCCTTCCTCCTTCTCCACCTCATCCTCCCCTCACTTCCAAATCCGTATTCCCCATATCCTTCTCTCGAAAACCAGCCCACTTCTATCAAGGATTCGACCACAACAAAGAGGAGGGTCCAAGGTGCATCACCGGAATCGGGAAACTCTCTCGGGTGCGGTTCGGCGAATACGGACGTGTACATCTTCATCGGCTCATCTCCGGTGAGCTAGTGGAAGGAATGATCGATTGTTGTGGATCCAATATCTCGGATCTACAAACTCTGAGTGGGTAAGGAAACTTTCTACTAAAGAGTTTTCTTTTCTTAGATTTTCTTGTGGTGGACGAGTTTTTGGCGTGACTTTGGAATCAACGAATTTTCGTGGCTATTTTCTTATGGATTTTGCATTGTCTTTGATATTTCGAAAATATACGAAAAAGGATTGGCGATCCTTGCTTTGTTCTTGTTGGGGAAACATCCACCATTTCCGAATCGACTTATTTTGGTGGATTTTTCTTTGGTACAACACCGCGCTCGTTCGGAATCAATATTATTCCATTTAGCTTGTGTGGATATAGACCTATAGCCTATATTCATACTCTAACGGTTGCTACCCGTATGCTGCGTTAAATTAATAATAAGCATATTCGAGGGCTGCGTTTATTTTATATTTGGGTAGAGCGGAGCAGCGAGAGTCCTTTGTTCGAAGTCGCGTGCGACCGCCGCAAATTCGGTGTCCTACATCAGGAGGCTTAATGGTGGAGTGTCATTAATGGCCATTTCGGTTTCACTTGAAAATTCTTGAATTCTCCACCGGATGGCATGGGAAAGGCTGGAAAATGTCTTAGAATTCAATGGGGAGATGAATGGAGGCTGTGGGGAGATGAATGGGGGCTGTGGGGAGATGAATGGGGGGTCCATATGCCTTGAATGCCATGAATTCACCATGAATGGCCTCTTTCTCTCTCTTCAAATTGGGGGAAACTCCCAATTTCTCTCTCCTAGTCACCCCCTCTAGAAATTGGATAGCATTCCATGTAATTTCAGCCTCATGAGGCTATAGTGTCACTTCAATTCGGCCTAGCCCAAGTGGGTTGAGCTTGAGTTAGCATTTTCCCCTCTTTTTGGGCAATGTTGACCAAGTGTTGACTTGAGGTGTTGACTTGGTCAACTGATGTGTTGAATAGTCCAATTGGTGTGCCTTGAGTCCCTTGACATCATACAAAGTGGGTTGAGGCATGGTGGTGCCCCAATTGGGTCAATTTATCCAAAAGGTGTTGGTTTGACCAAAACAGGGCTAGAGTTGACTTAGGTCAAATTGGACAAATTGGTGGCCCCATGATGAGGTTTTTTAGTCCACTGGGTCCCTAATATCCTTATAAGGGTAGGGGCAAGGTAAAATTGGCATGGTGGAGGTCAATTGACCCTAATTAGGTTACTTTGACTAATTTGGGTTTATGGTTGACTTTGATCAATTTGGCCTATTTGGTTGACCCCAATGGGTCCTTAGTGCTCTAAGGGGACCCCTAAAGGGTTAGGTATGCTATGGTGTGTTCAAGGGTCAAGGTGAGGCCATTAAGTCCAACCATATGCTTGTTAACTGGAAATTGCTATTTGTAGACCACTGTGGTTTCCTTCTTCTTGGCTAAGGACAAGTGGTCTCTTCAAGCTTCCTAGGGTTTTGTCATGACCTAGTCACGAAAAAACCACTCTAGGGGTCTAGTTTTTTTTGGGATGTTACATGATTATTGGGGTAAGTTTTTTTATGACCACTTGAGGTTTTCCTGGATGAGGAATCAGAAGAAGGTGAAACCATCCCATCCTTCCTAGATCTAGTGGTCTATCCCAACATCTTTGCTCATCCCCTACTGCCCCATCTTGGTTGTGGGAATAAACATACTTTATTTAGATTAAATATGGATGCATGGAGGACGACTTGAGCTCTTGCTCCGGCAACCCATGCGCAGACCTGAGCTCTTGCTCCGACAACCTATGCGACATAGTTTCTTCTAATTTGCTGCTCTATAATTACCGTTGTCTATCATCGCATATGGGAGCTAGGAGCTTCAGCACTCACTTTCTCGTGCGCTGACTTCTACCCAAATCTGAGTATGGTGCCATAATCTCCTCCTTATTCAGCGTACTTAAACCTTAAAGTTTTGAATTTTGTCCAGCATTTTATGAAGGATTTATATAGTGGTCGTAACCAAAGTGTATACTTTTATGGGGCTTATCCTGCCCATGATTTCCTGCAATATTTAGCACATCATGTGTTATATTTAAGGTGTTAATCAACTCTTTGCCTATTACCTTTTGCTAGTAGCAGATCATGTTGTTGGTGCTTCCATGGTGATCTGGAAGTGGTCAAATATCTAGTCTCACTGCCAACGTGATATGAGCCTATAGGGTTGCACATAAAAGTGCTTGGAGAAATTGGAGAAAGAATTGAGTTGGTCTTGCTCATATTGGATATGAGTAGAGGATCAATCTTATGACTGTTTGGAATTAAGTTGAGAATGTCTCAACGGGAAATCATTTAAAGCGTTTAAACGATTGGACTTATAATAGACAAATTCGGCTAAAGTGTTTAACTGAACTGTGTCAAATTCGGCTAATAGGTTTGGACGAATTCGGCTAAAGTTTTTACACGATTTCAGCTAAGTCAAAGTCGGCTAAATGGTTTAAACGAATTTTTATATATAGTCGAATCACTATAGTCGATTCGCTTATAAGGTATAGGCGAATTCGATTATAGTGTATAGTCGAACTGGATGATTTCATTCGTCGAACGCAGGTTATTGCGGGTTCGACGAACATAGGTTTCTGCGGGTTCATCGAGCGCAGGTTACTGCGGGTTCGTCGAACGCAGGTTTCTGTGGGTTCGTCGAACGCAGGTTTTTGCGAGTTCGTTGAATGCAGGTTTCTGCGGGTTCATCGACCGCTGGCCTCTTGAGTTCGTCGGACGCAGCTTTATATAAATCAGTTCGCGATCTAGGTTTCAAAAAAAAACGAGACCGATGTTTTCCTTCTGCGATTTGAGAGAGCGGTGGCGAAATTGTTCCGCTATGGCTTTTTATCTTCTTCCGTGATTAGTGAGATCAGCGTCGGAATCGTTCCGCTAGAGCTTTTCTCCTCTTCCGCCAGTCGCCGCCACTTCCTGTAATCGGACCTATCAGTCCGTGGAAGACGTTTAGGACTCTTCTTTTCGACCTAGTTCTTGTGCGACAAGAAGCTAGGGTTCTCCTTCTCTTGTGTGGACCTTTATAGAGGTGTGGACACGATTCTACACTTATTCCTCTAACGAGCAGTCCACTGTTGACGGAGCAGATAGGAAGTGCAGAGCAAGGACTTGGAATAGGATTCCGAGTCCTAGAAGACTATTCTTGGAGCCTTTTGATTGAGTGTTGACTCAATTCCGTGAAGGTAATTTTATTATTGCCTCAATTTCTTGATTCATGGTTTTTAGCAAGATCCATATGTCTCTTTGGGTTGTTCTTGATATATTCTGCTGCGCACATATGATGTGTATACCTTTAATGAAAACCTAACAGTGGTATCAAAGCGAGGTTGTCTGCTAATTCCATGTTTCAGAAATTTTTCCCTTCGCAGTAACCGTCTGTCTCTATGATAGTTTGTGAAACTAAAGACTAGAGAGAGACGTGCTTGTCTACTGCAATGAGGGTGTTTGCTTTTGCTAGCATCCGGTACATGTCAATCCAAAGGTTTAGAAATGTTCTAAATATTCAGATTTAATCCATATCATCAAGTGTTGATGATTTTGTGCATCTGGAATGTATCTGGGTTATGCTTGGTCTGTTTGTGAAGATGTGTGCGCATTGATTAAATGTTAATCATGACTAAATGTTAATCTCTTATCTTAAAATCCCTTAACTAATATTAAGTATACGGATGCCTTCCGATGGATGACACTCTTCCTGCCTCGATCGATGAAGTGTGGGCTTGCCAAAGCAAGGTGCATTAATCTATCTTGGTAAGGGTGCAAGCGGATAATTGTGATATCCCACAGTCAACATCGGGTCCAACTTAACTAAGTGACCACAAAGGTTGAGTGCTTAGAGGCATAGGGTTGGCATGCACCATATGATGGATGCGAATAAAGAGTTATTCACCAAAAATACAAGAGTTGCATAGTGATGCAATTGATAAGTGTTGTCTACCTAAATAACCGCATTGCGAGAGAAACGCCAAAGCGGACTCGTTGTGTTGGTGAAATACGGATCTTGTCCACTAAGAGAGTAGCTCGCATAAACTCTCCGAATCGATATTAAGGGTTATTGATTTGATTAAAATAGTGGGAGCCCTTTTAATAGAAGTCCTTATTAAAGTAAAATGTATTTTAAAATATTGTACTGAAAATCTTTTGCAAATTTATTGTAGAATTTCCATGGCAAATACATCTCACTCCACGTTGTCCTTGAGCGCCATCCTTGAGAAGGATAAGCTCAATGGGACGAACTTCCTCGACTGGTACAGGAACCTGAGAATTGTTCTCAGGCAAGAGCACAAGCTCTATGTCTTGGAAGGTGAAGCCCCCACAGAGCCGTCCAGAAATGCTCCGAGAGCAGATAAAGATGCTTACAAGAAGTATCAGGATGATACCTTGGATGTGGAATGCCTCATGCTTGCTACCATGTCCTCTGAGCTTCAGAAGCAACACAAGAGCATGTGTGGTTATGAGATAATCGGGCACCTCAAGAAAATGTTCGAGGGGCAAGCCCGACAAGAGAGGTATGACATATCCAAGGCATTATTTCAGTGCAAAATGGGAGCTTGAGACTCAGTAGGGACTCACGTACTCAAGATGATTGGGTATATCGAGAACCTTGAAAGACTGGGTTTTCCCTTGGGTCAAGAGTTGGCCACAGATCTGATCCTGCAATCGTTGTCAGATAGTTATGAGCAGTTCATCTTAAATTATAACATGAATGAAATAGAAAAGACACTTCCCGAGCTCCTTGGAATGTTGAGAACTGCCGAGAACAACATGAAGAAGGCCAAGCCTGCCAGCCCTATACTGATGGTGCATAAGGGCAAGGGCAAGGCCATGGGATCTAAGAAGACAAAGATTGGATCTAAGTCTCCTATTGATCCCAAGTCTTCTGCACTGAAAAGGAAAGGTCTGGCCAAGGAAGGGAAATGCCACCATTGTGGTAAGGCAGGGCACTGGAGGCGGAACTGTCCCCTCTACATTAAGGATCTGCAAAAGAAGAAGGGAAGTGTGACTTCCACCTCAGGTATTTATGTTATAGAGATAAACCTTTCTGCTCCTTCATCTTGGGTATTGGATACCGGATGTGCTCCTCACTTTTATACAAATGTGCAGGAACTGAGAAGGAGAAGAACGCTTGGTAAAGGGGAGGTAGACCTGCGTGTTGGGAATGGAGCAAGAGTTGCTGTCGTTGTCGTTGGTGTCGATCATCTTTCTTTGCCCACTGGGCTTGTAATCGAATTAGATAACTGTTATTTTGTTCCAGCCATAACTAGAAACTTATATCCATTTCATGTCTTGACATGAAGGGTTTTTCGTTTATAATTAAGAATAATTATTGTTCGATTTTTATGAATGATGTTTGTTATGGTGGAGCCCAATTGTTTAATGGTTTATATGTTTTGAACTTAGACCATCCGATCTATAATGTTGAAAATACTAAAAGACTTAGAACAAATGACTCGAATCCTACATACCTTTGGCATTATCGTTTGGGCCATATAAACGAGAAACGCATATCCAAGCTTCATAGAGATGGACTATTGGACTCAATTGATTATGAATCATTTGAGAAATGTGAGTCTTGCTTATTAGGCAAAATGACTAAAGCCCCTTTCACTGGTCATACTGAGAGGGCAGATGATCTCTTGGGTGTCATACATAGTGATGTGTGCGGACCCATGAGTTCTATGGCTAGAGGTGGGTTCCACTACTTCGTTACATTTACTGATGATTTCAGTAGATACGGATATGTGTTTCTTTTGAAGAACAAATCCGAGACCTTTGAAAGGTTCAACGAGTTTAAGATTGAAGTAAAGAATCAACTGGGAAAAAGGATAAAAGCACTCCGATCTGATCGAGGTGGCGAATATTTGAGTCAGGAGTTCCGTGATCATATGAAAGAATGTGGTATTGTATCACAGCTCACCCCACCCAGAACACCGCAACATAATGGTGTTTCTGAGAGGAGGAATCGTATCTTGTTAGACATGGTGTGATCGATGATGAGTCATGCAGATTTTCCCGTTTCCTTTTGGGGTTTTGCTCTAGAGAGTGCTGCTTTTACACTAAATCGAGTTCCGACGAAAACGGTTCAAAAGACACCATATGAGATGATCCACTAGACCGAGGGACGCGGTCTTAAGCTAAATGAAAAATCTCTCTTTTAATCCAAACACATATATGTTTTTTTATAAAATTATCGTAAGGAGTGTTGCCTGAGCGTTTGTAGTCGTCTCCTGCAGGCGTGGCATCACGACGCGTATTTTCCCCTTGCTCTGATAATATGTATCATATTCTTGGGAAAATGCGGGTTGTGACATTAGATATGGACTGGGAAGCGTCCTAGTATGTCTTTCATTAAGATTTGGGGTTGTGAGGCATACGTACGACGTCAAATGTCTGACAAGCTGGAACCCAAATCAGATAAGTGTTATCTTGTGGGATATCCTAGGGAAACCAAAGGTTATTACTTCTACCTGCCGTCCGAGGGCAAAGTGTTTGTCGCAAGGACTGGCGTCTTTTTGGAGAAAGAGTTCTTATCCAGAAACACTGCAAAGGTGGAACTTGAAGAGGTTCAAGAACCACAAACAATGAATGAACGTGAATTGGAACCTAAGCAAGGACTACAATCTGTTGTAGCTGGAGAACCTGCTGAAGAAACACAAATCTTACATAGATCTGATAGACCAAGATTTGAGCCTGAGAGATATGGATTTCTCGTGTCTCAAATAGGTAGTGTGTTGCTTATGGATCATGATGATGAGCCTGCAACCTATCAAGAGGCTATGTGTGCACTTGACTCCGAGAAGTGGCTTGAGGCCATGAAATCTGAAATGGACTCCATGTATACAAACCAAGTTTGGACCTTGGTGGAACCACCTGAAGGGGTACGACCCATAGGGTGCAAGTGGGTCTTCAAGAAGAAGACCGACATGGATGGGAATGTATAGACATTCAAAGGCCGGCTGGTGGCTAAAGGTTTCAGGCACATTCATGGTGTTGACTATGATGAAACTTTTTCCCCTGTAGCTATGGTCAAGTCCATCAGAATATTACTTGCTATTGCTGCATATTATGACTACGAGATCTGGCAAATGGATGTCAAAATAGCTTTCCTTAATGGAAACCTCCTTGAGGAAGTGTATATGACACAACCCGAGGGTTTTGTATCTCCAAATGAAGCCACTAAAATATGCAAGTTGAATCGATCCATTAATGGATTGAAACAAGCTTCTCAAAGTTGGAATATGCGTTTTGATGAGAAGATCAAAGAGTTTGGTTTCATCAAGAATGAAGATGAGCCTTGTGTTTACAAAAGGATTAGTGGGAGCATTGTCATTTTCTTGATACTGTATGTGGATGACATACTGCTGATCGGGAATGACATTCCAACCCTGCAAGCTATTAAGAATAGGCTAGGGGACTGCTTTTCTATGAAAGAATTGGGTGAAGCGACTTATATACATGGTATTAAGATCTATAGAGATAGATCAAAGAAATTGCTGGGTTTGACCCAGAGTACATACATTGATAAGGTGTTGAAACTTTTTAACATGCTTGAGTCCAAGAAAGGATTCTTACCCATGTCTCATGGTGTGAGTCTCTCTAAGGACCAGTGTCGTAACTCTTTAGAAGATAAGGACCGCATGAAGTTGATTCCATATACCTCGGTAATTGGATCAATCATGTAAGAATGTTATGTACTCGACCCGATGTCTCATATGCTTTGAGCATGACGAGCAGGTATTAGTCTGATCCTGGTGATGGTCACTGGATAGCTGTCAAGAATATCCTAAAGTACTTGAGAAGAACTAAGGATACGTTCTTGGTGTTTGGTTGAGAGGAAGAGCTCGTTGTAAGTGGTTACACAGATGATAGCTTCCAAACTGATAGGGATGATTCAAAGTACCAGTCAGGTTTTGTATTTTGCCTTAATGGAGGAGCTATAAGCTGGAAGAGTTCCAAGCAAGAGACAGTTGCCGACTCTACAACAGAAGCTGAGTATATTGCTGCCGCAAATGCGGCAAAGGAGGCTATGTGGATTAGGAAATTCATTGGCAAGCTAGATGTAGTTCCTAGCATTGTTGATCTCGTAGTTCTCTATTGTGACAACAACGGTGCAATTGCCCAAGTTTAGGAACCTAGATCTCATCAGCGCTCCAAGTACATACTCCAGCGGTTCCAACTTATTCGAGAGATTGTCGATCGAGGAGATGTGAGCATTTGCAAAGTACCGACTGAAGAAAACATTGCGGATCCACTGACAAAGCCTCTTGCACAATGGAAGCATGATGGTCATGTTAGATCAATGGGTATTAGATACCTGAATGATCACCTTTAGTGGGAGCCTTGTGAATTGCATGTTTGTTGGTTGTTTATTCATTTGATGAATTGTTATATGTATTATACATTTCATTTTACATTTATGGAAAGTTCTTTTATTATGTCAACTCTTTCTATATGATAGACTAATTAACATAATGAACGCCCTTAGAATGTTTGCTTCCATAGGAATTCAAGTACGTGACTTGACTTTGAGGGCCTATGTTTAAATGAAGCTTCATTCTTAAATGGTCCCTGGTCGAGGTATCATCCTAGAAATTAGGGCGAGGATGAGACCATAAGACTAGCATGTGCGTTGGATGATGATCGGTTCTCACAGGTCATGATATTGTGATATCAATTCATCACATGGGTACTTGTTAGGAACAAGTTGTACTGGACAGACCCCCTTGAGATTTACTTTGTGGATTATTATATGAACATGTCATAAGTAGATCTCAACTAGCAATGGTGTTTGTGGTCCTTTGACCTGAAGTCACAACATTCATCAGGTGAGGAAGAGCGTACTTTTATGCCACCTAAAGTCTTCTCTTGAGAAAGGTTGACGATAAGGGTGGTTGTTGGGTGTGTTACGAATCATTTGGATGTTTGTGTGTGAGCAGAAATGGAATTTGTCCTCCTTTATGACAGGAGTTACATCCATGGGCCCCTTGATGGAATGAGACTGAGAAAAGCATGGACATGCTTGGTTGAGTCAATATATGATATTGAGCTCACCAATTTCTGACAGTCTATTCTAGATCAGGAAACTGGGATTGAACATTTATGAGGGTGACACGCTCCATGCCTCTAGTTCTATCCGGATGTAAAGGACAAAGGGACATGACAACATCGATACATTAGTCATGACAGGCTTGTTGAGTTATGAACTCTTATTGCTTGGGTAGCAATGATGCATTGCTAGATGCCGCTCATTATTTGTGAGACTTTTATTTGATTCGTTTAAGATCAAGTGGGAGACTGTTGGTGCTTCCATGGTGATCTGGAAGTGGTCAAATATCTAGTCTCACTGCAACGTGATATGAGCCTATAGGGTCGCACATAAAAGTGATTGGAGAAATTGGAGAAAGAATTGAGTTGGTCTTGCTCATATTGGATATGAGTAGAGGATCAATCTTACGACTGTTTGGAATTAAGTTGAGAATGTCTCAACGGGAAATCGTTTAAAGCGTTTAAACGATTGGACTTATACTAGACAAATTCGGCAAACGTGTTTAACCGAACTGTGTCAAATTCGGCTAATAGGTTTGGACGAATTCGGCTAAAGTGTTTAGATGATTTCGGCTAAGTCAAATTCGGCTAAATGGTTTAAACGAATTTTTATATATAGCTGAATCACTATAGTCGATTCTTTTATAAGGTATAGGCGAATTCGATTATAGTGTATAGTCAAACTGGATGATTTCATTCATCGAACGAAGGTTATTGCGGGTTCGACGAACGCAGGTTTCTGCGGGTTCGTCGAACGCAGGTTATTGCAGGTTCGTCGAACGCAGGTTTCTGCGGGTTCATCGAACGCAGGTTTGTGCGAGTTCATCGAACGCAGGTTTCTGCGGGTTCGTCGACCGTGTGCCTCTTGAGTTCGTTGAACACAGCTTTATATAAATCAGTTCGCGATCTAGGTTTCAAAAGAAAAATGAGACCGATCTTTTCCTTCTGCGATTTGAGAGAGCGGCGGCGGAATCGTTCCGCTAGGGCTTTTTCTCTTCTTCCGCGATTAGTGAGATCAGCGTCGGAATCGTTCCGCTAGAGCTTTTCTCCTCTTCCGCCAGTCGCCACCTCCTCCTGTAATCGGACCTAGTGATAGTGCATTATTTATAGTTATTTTTACATAATATTTTAGTAGTAATTAAGTAGTTTTTATATAATTTTAGTTTAATATATATCTAATTTACTTTATTTTGTGTTTTCAGGTAATCTGGGGCTGCTAATAACAAATTCAAGCCCACAGCCGTGTTCATTGGTAATTCAAGAACAAATCTGCAAAAATCCTCAGTACACGACCCAGGTCACGCCGTCACGGGCGTGACCTGGGGGCGTTACCATGGTCACGACCGTGCTCGACCTTCAGCTCTCGGAATACATTGCCACGTCAGATTAAAGTTACACGCCACCTGTCACGGGCGTGACCTTTAGGTCACGGGCGTGACTCGCCCAGCAAGCATTCAATACAAGCAGTTTCCGTCGCAGAGCCGTTCCAGCTTACACGCCCTTGGTCACAGGCGTGAACAAGGGCGTTACCTCTCCCGCAACTGCCAGATTAACTGCAGATCGCGCCGTTTCCCGCCATTTCCTGACTCGGTCAAGACACGCCCTAGGTCACGGGCATGACCTAGGCCGTGACCCATCCAGATGATCAATTTTGGCGATTTTTCTTCCCCAACATTCCCGGGCTTTCATGACGCAGTTACGCAACTTAGACGCCAATTATCACGGGCGTGACCAAGGGCGTGACTCACCAGTTTTCTGCCTATAAAAGCCAGCTGCTGCCAAAGTGATCTGAGTCCAGTCCATGCTTAGTTTGGATCGTTTCTAGTATTTTCTGCATTTTTTCTTAGTGTAACTTAATTTTATGTCTTGTCTTTTTCATTCCTAGCTTAGATTTAATTTACTTGCAATTGTACTTTTCTTTAAATAGAAATAAAAATGTCTTTCTTCTTAATTATGTTTAGCTAATTTTCATAGCATTTGATCGGATGAATTCTTAAGCTTTTATATTTCGTAATCTCTTATTCATAGTTTAGTTTTGGAAAAGTATGATTTACCGTTGATTTGCAAATTATTGGTTTCATATTTCTAGGGTATGATAATCAAGTTTGATCCTTATTATAGTGTATCGAGAGATCCATAAATACTGATAGATCGCTCATCGGTAGGAAGAATTGTTTGCACTCCTCGAGAGAGGGTGACACAAATCTTCCAGATTGGAGTCAAATCCAATAGTGGGGCTCATCGCATAAAGCAAGCTTAGGGGTTTCGACTGGCCGAGGGGTCTTAATCGATCAACCTAAGGTTAGGTGGTACTTCTCTCGAGAGAGGCTCTACCATATTTTGGGAGCCTCCACGGCCAAGTTTGTCTAAATCAATTTATGATGTTTACGAAATATTTTACTTAAGAAGAATTCTCGACCAAATGTTTCATTTCTGTTATTATTTCTTTTATAAAACCTTTTAACTATTTTTCCGATAAAATAATTATAATTGCGTGAGTAGAAGTACTCAACAACCCCGTGGAATGCGACACTTGATATTTATTTCTAAATATCCTATACTATAAAGCGATAAGTATACTTGCCTTATCGAATTATATGTGGATAATATTCTAATTTTACGCAACACAATTTTAACTATCAATTTTTTGGCGCCGTTGCCGGGGAATTTTTGTTGATATTTTGAAAGCGTAAATTTTATTACTTTTATCATTCCCTTTCTCCACCCCCATTTCTCTTTTTTTTTTTAAATTCCTTTCTATTAAGTAACGATTGTTAATTTTCTTTTTCCAAAAAAATATGATGGTATCTCAGTTGGTCGCAAAAGTTGCCGAGCTTCAACATAAGGTAAACCTTTTGGAAGTCGCACGAAAGCGCCAACTTATTTGTTATTTTTGTGGTGCAAATCATTCTAGCGAGGAATGTTATTCTTATTTTTATTCTCAAAATATTTTTGATCAAAATTAATTTTCTCAATATTATAATTCTTCTGAAATTTCTTCTTGCTCCGATAATAATTATTCGTGGTTGCAAGATCACCCAGATAGTTTACGGTGCAATGAAGAAATTTCTATTGATCAAAATTTTTATTCCTCCACTTTTTATCCGCAAAATTCTTTTGATCAAATTTCTTCTCTTGGTGATTCTCTGGATCTTCCTATTCAAAATTTGAATAGTTATTCCAAAGAAGAAAATAATATTTTATACCAAGAATTTATTAAAATAATGGGTGTGCCGAGCGAAATAGAGAAAGAACATGTTTCATCTTCTACTCCGCCCGACTCTATCCCATTTTCTCATGAATTTTTAACCCCAACACATAAATATTTTTGAATCAAAATTCATGAAAATCTAGTCGCCCATGAATTTACTCCCCTTGGTATTGATTTTTCTGATAAAAATTTTATTTTAGAAAATGAACAACCGATCCTTAATCATGAATTTTCACAAGAAACTCCTCCTTGTGAAAAATTTTCTGACTCGCTTAATCTTGATTCTTTTGATACTAACGATTTTCATGTAGAGGATGAGCCTTTGCAACCAAATGTCTTCACTGATCCATTTGCCGCTCATCTCCAGCAATCCAAATTACCTAAGGTATGTATAGGTAATTTGGATTCACAATTTGAAGCTAACGGACAACGAAAGAATCAGGACTGTAGCGGAGGAGTAGCCGGGCGACCGACTTCGGCATGCTCACCTGAGCATGAATTAAGGGAGTTGCCTGTGCATTTTCAATTTTATTTTCCTTTTTCCTAACAATAACCGTCTATCTTAAAGACGGGAAAAAGAAAGCGCTCTTGGGAGGCACCCCTTGCTTATCTTTTTTTTTTTGCAATTTTTCTTTTTTTTATCTAGCTTTTCTTTTCAAGTTTTTCCCTCTTCATCCTTGTTTATAAACATTGGGGACAAGGTTTATTTTTAAGTATGGGGGGTGTTCTCTAATGTTGGTTTTTATTCAAAAAATTCAAAAAAATTAGAAAAACACTTTTAATACAAAAAAAATTCAAAAATATTTAAAAATCATAAAAAAGTCTTCGTTTATCTTCTTTTTCAATTTTGTTTTTAAAATATGGAAATTACAAAAAATAATTAAAAATTATTTCTTGCGAAAGGGCCGTGTTGGGCTTTCATCACACAAAACTGCCTAGTACCTTGCGAGCCCGTCATTGGTTAGCCCTTGGGAAGTCCAAGAACAAAAAAAATTTATTTCTATTTTATTTTTCTTGTTCAAGCAAATATAAAAATATAAAACAAAACAAAATTCAAAAAAAAGTTTTTATAAATTTTGTATTATTAGTTGCTTCCTTACTTTTTATTTGAGTCCAACCAATTTTAATTATGAGCTTTTATTTATATGACTTTTAAAAAAAACAAAAGTTTTCTTTGTATGTGTTTTCTATTTTATGTGTCTCTTCATAATTTGTTAGATTTAATTTTTAGATAAATTTGATTTAAAGAATTTTTCATTATTTTGATTTGATTAGAATATTCTTAGTTTTGTTTTCTCTCCTTAAAATATCATGAATTAATTTTGTAGCAATTGTGCTTAAGATCTTTAGATTTTAATTATATTAACTTTAACTCATAGATTCTTAAAGATTTCTTAATTTATTTTCTATGCTCTCAAAATAGTTATCTTGAGAATTTTATAGCCTTTAAACCTTAGCCCCTCCTTTTACTTTACCCTTTTGATTGGCAAATAAAAAAATATATATATAAAAGATCATATATCATGGAATGAGAGGATAAAATTCATCATTCCTAAACATATGCACCCAAATTTGTAAATGATTATATGGCATGGAGCTGAGAGGATAAAATTCATCACTCCTAAACATATATATTTGGGGTATTAAAAAAGAACAGTATTTAAAAAAAAATGGAAATGAGAGGATAAAATTCATCATTTCCCAATTAAAAATCTCTTCTATGCCAATTTTACCCAAACTTAACCATTATCATTTCATTTTCAAGATATTTATGAGAGAGCTCAGTTAATATTTTAGGTTTTCTATAAAGTTTCGAATGATAATAAAAGTTTCTATAATTCTAATCTTAGATTATTTTGCTTAATTCAATACAATTTTGTTTATGAAAATTTAATTAGAGAATTTTTGAAACTAATTTTTATTCTACGCATGTCAACTTATGAATCATGATTTATTTCTTATGAATCTAAATTTTATTTCAAAACGCATTTATGTATGAGTCATGTATAATTTTAAATGCATAATTAGGAGTAAATTATTTTATGTTTTTGAAATGTCATATAAATTTTATTCTCATACTTATGAATTGGTTTTGCTCTGGAATAACAAAAGCTTAAGTATGGGGGTATTTGATAGTGCAGTATTTATAGTTATTTTTATATAATATTTTAGTTATAATTAATTAGTTTTTATATAATTTTAGTTTAATATATATCTAATTTACTTTATTTTGTGTTTTCAGGTAATCTGGGGCTGCTAATAACAAATTCAAGCCCACATCCGTGTTCATGGGAAATTCCAGAACTAATCTGCAAAAATCCTCAATACACGCCCCAGGTCACGGGCGTGACCTGGGGGCGTGACCATGGTCACGGCCGTGCTCCGCCTTCAGCTCCCGGAAGACATTGTCACGTCGGATTAAAGTTACACGCCCCCTATCACGGACGTGACAGCAGGGCGTGACCTTCAGGTCACGGGCGTGACTCGCCCAGCAAGCATTCAATACAAGCAGTTTCTGCCGCTGAGCCGTTCCACCTTACACGCCCTTGGTCACGGGCGTGACCAAGGGCGTGACCTCTCCCGCAAATGCCAGATTAACTCCAGATCGCGTCGTTTCCCGTCGTTTCCTAACTCGGTCAAGACACGCCCTAGGTCACGGGCGTGACCTAGGCCGTCCCATCCAGATGATCAATTTTGGCGGTTTTTCTTCCCTAACATTCCCGGGATTTCATGATGCAGTTATGCAGCTTACACGCCCTTGGTCACGGGCGTGACCAAGGGTGTGACTCACCAATTTTCTGCCTATAAAAGTCAGCTGCTGCCAAAGTGATCTGAGTCCAGTCCATGCTTAGTTTGGATCGTTTCTAGTATAGTTTTTCTGCATTTTTTAGTGTAACTTTATTTTATGTCTTGTCTTTTTAATTCCTAGCTTAGATTTACTTTAATTGCAATTGTACTTTTCTTTACAAAGAAATAAAAATGTCTTTCTTCTTAATTATGTTTAGCTAATTTTCATTGCATTTGATCGGATGAATTCTTAAGCTTTTATATTTCGTAATCTCTTATTCATAGTTTAGTTTTGGAAAAGTATGATTTACCGTTGATTTGCAAATTATTGGTTTCATATTTCTAGGGTATGATAATCAAGTTTGATCCGTATTTTAGTGTATCGAGAGATCCGTAAATACGGGTAAATCGCTCATCGGTAGAAAGAATTGTTTGCACTCCTCGAGAGAGGGTGACACAAATCTTCGGGATTGGAGTCAAATCCAATAGTGGGGCTCATCGCATAAAGCAAGCTTAGGGGTTTCGACTGGCCGAGGGGTCTTAATCGATCAACCTAAGGTTAGGTGGTAGTTCTCTCGAGAGAGGCTCTACCATATTTATGGAGCCTCCACGGTCAATTTTGTCCAAATCAATTTATGATGTTTACGAAATATTTTACTTAAGAAGAATTCTCGATCAAATGTTTCATTTCTGTTATTATTTCTTTTATAAAACCTTTTAACTATTTTTCCGATAAAATAATTATAATTTGCGTGAGTAGAAGTACTCAACAACCCCGCGGAATGCGACACTTGATATTTATTTCTAAATATCCTATACTATAAAGTGATAGGTACACTTACCTTATCGAATTATACGTGGATAATATTCTAATTTTACGCAGCGCGATTTTATCTATCACCTAGCAGTCCGTGGAAGACATTGAGGACTCTTTTTGACCTAGTTCTTGTGCGACAAGAAGGTAAGTCTATCCTTCTCTTATGTGGACCTTTATAGAGGTGTGGACACGATTCTACACTTATTCCTCTGACGAGCAGTTCACTGTTGACGGAGCAGATCAGAAGTGCCGAGTAAGGACTTAGAATAGGATTCCGAGTCCTAGATGACTTTTCATGGAGCCTTTTGATTGAGTGTTGACTCAATTCCGTGAAGGTAATTTTATTATTGCCTCAATTTCTTGATTCATGGTTTTTAGCAAAATCCATATGTCTCTTTGGGTTGTTCATGATATATTCCGCTGCGCATATATGATGTGAATACCTTAAAGGAAAACCCAACACATGCTCTTATGATAATTTGCATTCCGGTTAAAGTTATTGCTTTTCCTTTGAGGATGACTTGGACGTAATGCCCCAAGTAATCCTAAGGTATAAAAGAAGTGGGACATGCGTAATTATTTGACAATTGCGCCTCACTGAGGATCATGAGCCTTAATGTGGATATTGTGCCTTATCGGAAGTATGTGCTTATTAAAAATACATGAACCTTGTATGGATGGTTTGGGTTTGATGGCCAAACAATCCAAAAGATCGACGAAAGCCGGAATGAAATGATTGTCCATCTCGGGTGGAAATTTTATCAAGCTTATAAAAAGTTTCTCTCCTCTCCCTCTATAAACTCTCGGATGGAATTAAAAAGAGTTTCTCTTCTTTCCTCTTATGAAAATGTAAAAGGTTTGTAGTTGTTGGGGCCTACGAATGGAAATACGGTTTATGGTTTATTCGAGGGAATAATTCCTACGGGAATAAAATGTTGTCTTCGAGAAATAATTCCTACGGGAATGAAATGTTGCCTTCGAGAGAATAATTCCTACGGGAATAAAATATTGTCTTCGAGAAATAATTCCTACGGGAATGAAATGTTGCCTTCGAGAAATAATTCCTACGGGAATGAAATGTTGCCTTCGAGAAATAATTCCTGCGGGAATGAAAGGTTGCCTTCGAGAGAATAATTCCTACAGGAAAAATGTTGCCTTCGAGAAATAATCCCTACGGGAATGAAATGTTGCCTTCGAGAGACATTCCTACGAGAATTAAATGTGCCTTAAGAGAATGTCGGATGGCCGATGAGTTTTACTCTAAGGCAACCCGCACGATGTACGGTTTGGGAGGGCAACCCATGCGAAACTATTAGAACTACGTGGGTCTTAGACCATATGCAGGATGATACGGAGTATGTAGGTGGTGGTCGCGGAAGACTGCCTCGGCCCAATAAAAGTCCAGATATCCCCTCCCTTATAAATGTTATATTATGTCTATTGTTATCAAGAGTTAAATTCTATTTGTGGTTCTAATAACTTGTCTTTAGCACATGTGACAGGTACGGGTGAGAGACAACACCCAAGTGTGGAGGAAGCCACAGGGTAGGCTACTCCAGGTACGCACTCGTCACATTTCCTTTTGTTGTGCCTGGTCCCATGATATATATATATATATATTGACAATGAATCCTTGATAGATAGAATTTAATCCGGCGGCGAAATTGATATTATTCCTCCGGGTCTTGAGTTTGAGGTTTCTGTGATAGTGAATCTTCCGCTAAATGTCTTCCGCAAAGTACTATAATGTGCACTCTTTGATGATGTCTTACGCTAGAGAACTGCTTCGCTACTCTGTCAGTGTGTAGTGACTTTCGCTTAACATCACCCCTAGGCGTGACAATGGAGTGTTCAAGGAAGGAGGTTGGAGAAGCTAGTACCTTCACCCTTCGGGATCGCTTCGGCGTCGTGCTGACAGGGTGGTGTGCGATAAGATCCCCAGGTCAGACCACTGATTTGGGAGGGGGGGTCTTACCCGTATGACCAATAGGAGTGCAACAGAACTCGTTCCATCCCGATTCGAGGTCGTTTAGAGAAAACGACCATTTTGAGTATCGTAGAACGTCGCAACCACATGGTCATAAGTTAGTAACCAAATGCACTCCGATTTGATTCCCATCAGTTCCATCAGACTCGTGTGGTCCATACGAGCACCACGGAACTTGTTGCACTCCGATCCGGGGTCATACGGAAAATATGTCTGTTTCAAACTATGCAAACCGCCCCGGCATAACGCATGAAATACGAAGCACACGAACTCGGAATCGACTCCAGTAAATCTAGTTGGACCCCCGGAACCATGGAGGACCTCACCTTAAGTTGACTTTGGTCAACCCCCCCCCCCCCCCCCCCACCCTCCCCCCAAGCTTGAAAGTTTGGAAAAAGAGAAGAAAGGGGGGGGGGGGGGGGAGATAGAGCCTCCTCTCCCAAGGGGAGGAGGGCTGCCCATAGGTGTGCAGCCCTTAGGGTAGTGGAGGGGAGGGGGGGAGAAAATATCTCCCCCCACCCACCCTCCCTTTTTTGTCCCACATCATGGGTAAAGGGAGAGAGGGCTCCCTCCTCCCCAATAAAAGGGGGGCCCAGCCCCCTTCCCTGAGTACAACCCCCCCCCCCCCCCCCTCAGCCCCCTCCTCCTCCTCCCCTACCGGATAGCACAGCCCCCTGCCGGAGCTCCTCCAAGCCGAGCCAACACCACCTTCCCCCCCATGGCCAGCCGCCCCTCAGCCCCGCAAGCCCCTCCTCCATAGGTGGACGGCCTTGCTCTCCTCGTTCCTACCTCCCTAAGGCAGCCAGCCCCCCCCCCCCCCCCCCCCCCCCCCTTCGTCGGAGCGCCGCCAACCCCGCCTCGAACCTTGCCTAGGCTCGGGAGGCGCTGGCCGCGGCACCTGCACCCCCAGCACCGGTGGTGGCATTGGGCGAGCAGGCCCCCACGCGGGGACCTAAGCTCCGACGGGAGGAGGCGGTAGGGACGCCGGAGGACGCGCCTCTGACGGCACCCGCGCCCTTTCCCCCTCCCTCCCCGTTTCCTGTACGGGGTAAGGGCCACACCCGCCGGCAGTCGGCGGCGCCAGGCCGCCGGACCCCCGCCGGAGGTTAGCCCCCTCCCCGGCACCCCAGCCAGGGGAGGCAGGGGAGGCTCCCCCAGCAAAGGCGGCGCCGCAGCAAGCCTGCATGACGCATGCAGGCTGCGCCACCGCCCCCTTTCTCTTTCACATTCTGGCGGTGGCCGGCGGCGCTAGGCCGCCGTACCACCAGCGGAGTGGTCGCCGGCTCCCGACGCACCGACCGAGGGTGGCGCCAACACCAGCCGGCGGCGGCAGCGGCCGCCTCCCGCGGGGGATAGCGGGAGCAATCCGATCTCCACCTGGAGATCGGGCGGCTCCCCTTTCCTCGTTTCCCGCCCCCGCCTCCACTTGTGTGCCTCCCACAGCGGATCCGATGTAGATCCACTGTGGGGACCCCAGGACAGCGCGCGGTGCACCCCCCTCCCCTCCCTGCTTTCCTTTTTTTCTATCCGCACACCACTCTCCCTTTCCCTTTCTTATTTTTTGAGATAAACGTGGGCCCCTAGGGCAAAAACTCCCAACATGAAAGATATTCCCCACTCAGAGAGGCATCTCTTGTAATTTTTGAGATTTTTAGGTGGAGTTTTGATTTTTTTAAACCCCTATAGAAGGTTTATTTTATAGTATATAAAGCCCAAATGAGTTTGGAAAATTCCCAAAAAATTATTGGCTCTAATTTATGGTATTTTGCAACTACTACCAAAGTTTGAAGGTGTGACCTTTTCTTTTGGTCATTCAGAAGTCTTTCACGAGCAAAATAAACACCCTAAAGTGAGCAATATTAATTAAGATAAATTGGCGGACTTGCGACACGTATTTTAGCTACACAGCAAGGTTATGATTATTGATTTAAGAAATCAACTAAGTAAAGTGCCGACGCGCAATTTGGGTCGAAATCGCGAGGCGACACTACCAAATAAATAATGGCAAGATATTTGAAAATGTGAACATAAGAAATCTCATAAAGTATAAGTCAACTCTGATTGATAACTAAAATAAACAAGCTCCTATGAACGGAGAAGAGACCCCTTTGAACGGGGATTGAACGGAACTTCCTCCTAAGAACGGAGTCGACTTTGAAGCCTCATGTTATAGAGTGATTGGACTACTAACCCTTTTTATTTATTATGCTCTCTAGTTTCGTACTGGTCCTGTATTTGCTTTCTGTATTTATTCTTTAAATCCAGTCTTGCACTGGTCCCCCTACTTATGCTTTCTGTTTATTCTTGTAGCAATCCAGTCTCGCACTGGTCCCCTTACTTTTATTTATGTTCGTTCATTTTTGGTAATCCAGTGTCGCACTGGTCCTGTATTTCGGCCCCTGCTTGCGACTTCTTACTGCTTATGATGCACTTTATATATTTTAGTGCTAACCTCAGTCCTATGCTGGCAAGCGGTGCTTCTCCTCCTTTCTGTGAGGCCTTAGTTGGGGATAACCCGGAGTTGAGTCCCTCCTCCTATGTTAGCCCCAAATAAGGAGCCCTCCTACCGCCGTGCCTCCCGATCAAAAGTCGAGTAATCGGTCAAGTTAAGAATGCCGCGTCGGACTTAAAGCGCTTACTCTCGTTTAAGCTAATGGAAGGTTGTTTTGAAAGTGGCGGGTCGGTCATGCCCGCAGACTGTTCGTACCGGTGCGGGAGGGTTGGCGACTCATGGCGACAGGGAGATGTGCACCACGGGTTATCACCACTGCGAACCCGCGATTTTGCCTCCACTGGTCGGCATAAATTTCGGAATCGCCAGATGTCACTCACATCCAGTTAGTACACCATGTTGTGTAGGATGGCCTGAGTGATACGGTACGACTACATTCAGAAGTGGCAGGACTGGTGTAAGACCCCCCATTTTTTTTTGAAAACCCGGGTCTTATGCCCAGAACCGCCACTTTGCAGTGACACCCTCACTCGGGAAGGTCGCCACTACAAAACGCCGATCCTGCCGGCCTTATCGATCACAAAGAAGTAAAGATTAAACAAACTTATAGAAGCCAAGTCCATATCACGTAGATAGTAAAACCATCATAAAGAGATGTCCACATCAAATATCTGAATACAAGGTACGATAATAATAAAGGGCTCATGCCCTGTACATCAATTCCTCATTACATTTTCTCTCGCGGAAGCATAAAATACTAAAGTTAAACGATGCTCATGAATCCTGCAAATGGTGCTCCCGTGCTAGACTGCCCCATCTCCATCTGCACCGGCCTCTGCTGCTGCAGCATCTCCTCGGTCCCCTAAAATGATAAGGTCCAACGACCGTTAGTCAAAAAGACTAAGCCAATCCCCCACACCTCCCCGAGTGACTCCTAGGCACCGAGCGGGAGGAATGAAGTGGAGGACAACAAGGGGTGTAAACAATGGCAAATGACAAGGATATAATCTACAGGGAATGTCTACCACTATGCAATATATATATATCATAACTGAAGCAGCAAGTAAAGTAGAGTAAGAACAAGTAAATTAAACAAGTAGAATAACTATATAAAGCTAAGGAAAAGTAACCGTTGATTTATAGGAATGCCCACACAAACCTATAGACCAATGGGGTCGTTTAGCAAGGCATATCGTATAAGAGGTCACATAACCAACTTATACGATAGGGGTAGGGGTTGAAATGCAATGTTGATGCTATGTTATGCAAGGTATGGAGTTAAATGTTATGTTCACACAAGTGCAACTCACACGCTACGACTCTATGCGCACAGACCTTTAGTTCCCCCTTTTTGGAGCTAGCAAAACTCCAAGGATACTTCTGTAGTGGCAAATGGAAGCGGTGGGTTGGTCCTCGCCCACCTCTAGGTTGGTATTTGCACTACCTAACCTAGACCCATCGTACGCCTCAACGCTAAGAACACAACAGTGGAGCTACTGCGTACTTTTGCTGGTTAGACCACCAGACTTGTCTTGGTAAGGGTTATCCACACTTACCGAGCCCAAGTATTAATGTCGGTGCAACGACCATCAACACTAAGGACCCACCACCTTATGCACATGCAAACATGTTTACCATCTATCTCCGAGCCAAAAGCTCATCGGGCTAACCCGCCCGCCACAATAAACATGGCTGAGTCACAAACCCACCAGACTAAATTAGTCTACTGCAACAACCACCGATTCTACCGCTCGTGAGACCAAAACGACTAACATACCCGTGACAACAGGGTGTGAGTGAGTGTATTAATAAGTTAATCTTGTATAACAACTTAGCCCTACAATTTATGGTTAACCTTGGACTTCCCGAGGATTACCCTGTAAGTGGCTCGCTATGGTACAAGGAACTATACTGGGATGACACCCTAAGGCTCCCTTCCTCAAGGCATTTAATGTTATTGGTATCTACCCATATGCATAACCCTCTTACCATTTCACTTGTGTTATCCCTAGGTGGTTTATGACACGCTAGGGAAAGACGATCTTTCGTCAATCCTAAGCACGACCTTATCCTTAACTCACCAAGCACTCCAGTCACATAAACTCCTTTTTGGTGTCCTCAACCTCTTCAAGCTGACCATATACACCAACTAAAACACAATTCCTCTTAGTAGGTCACTGGTTACCCAAGTTTTACCATTTTACTATACGCAGACCAAACGAACTATATGAACCACATAAGTAGAAGTACTCCAAATACTCATCCTCCTAGCACAAGATTATTACTGGGGGATTATCATGGCATTAAAAGACTAAATCCAGAGATTCATATTTTTTCTTAAATTTTAGCATTTATTTTAATTTCTCCAATAATTGCCAAGTATGAATATGAACATGAAGTGTATGGTATCCTTATGATATGGCTCCCATAAAATTAAGATAAATCTATCATGTCAAAATAATAGTATGTACAGAATGTCACAATTTTACAATCAGGAATTGTCCTCTAATTATAATATTTAGCATCTATCCAAAGTGGGAGGTTAATGAAGGAACCATCAAAAATACTTACTCAAAAATTATGGAAAAACTACTTGACCTTCATCTTAGTCAGAAAAGTCTACTGGCCAAATTTCAGAATTTATAAAGACAAATTAATCACATAAATGAATATTCCAAAGAAACCCTTTCAAGGGAAAATTGTGAAGGAACCTACAGTTAAATAATTCCAAAAATTATGATAGGAATACCAGATCTCTAATATGATCATAAAGTCTTACTTACTGAGTTTCAAAATTCATGGAAATCATTTTCTCACCTAAATAAATATTCCAAATAAATCCAAATATGAACATATTATGAAGTAGCCTACTGATAACCATCTCCA
Source organism: Dactylorhiza incarnata (assembly GCA_033032865.1). Lineage (NCBI taxonomy): Eukaryota > Viridiplantae > Streptophyta > Magnoliopsida > Asparagales > Orchidaceae > Dactylorhiza > Dactylorhiza incarnata. Next base: position 462,746 of record JAWHQI010000479.1, read on the forward strand.
AAAATTATATAAAAATTTACAAAGCATTCTAGTGCCCTGAAATGTCCTATCACCAAGTTGCAAATTTTTCCAGAGAGTATTGGACCCTCAATTTTTTTTTTAGATTAAGACAAAATAAGTGCCTTGTGAGTGAAGTACTAGTTAAATCCTTTAATTAAATTCACAAAAATTATCAGAGGTCCATCATATGATTATAAATGCACTACCAAGGTTTCATTATCATCCAAGACTATTTGAATATGTAAATTTCTTTAATAGTGAAATGCCCTAAAGGGGTTATAACCTAATTTAGGGGGAAGAAGGGTTCCTAAAATCCTTCTAAAATTTCCTAGGGTATTATTACACCCTTTGAACTTGTACACCAAATTTCATGGCCATTCAATAACATTTGACATCATGTCCTTCACAAAACTCAAAGTGCAACCCTAAGGGCAAAGCTAGGGTTTTGGGGCAAATCCACCCCACATCATCCCAACTCACTCATGGAGGTGTTTTATGTCATCCTAAACCAGTAGCCAAGGTTTCACATCATGTTGATGGGTTTTGACCATAATACCCCAAGATGAACACCATACCCTACATTTGACCTAGTTTAACCCAACTTGGGTTAACCAATTACCCAACTAAATCAGTTCCAATTTGGCTGAAATTTTTACCAAGATCATATAATAACCCTAAGGAGCACCCACCAAAATTTGGAGGGGATTGGGGGTCATTAGACCCATTTATTAATTAACATTTGAATTATGAAATTATTACAAAAACCTTAGAAAAATGTTCTCCTAAAATTCCCAACTTTTGATATAATAAGGGGGTTGATATAAGTAGCCTAGGTTTCAATTTTCAAGTCAATCCCAAGAGCCAATAAAATGATATTCAAGGAATGGTGGTTGCCCTACCCTGAGGACCAGTCATACAAAAATGGCTCTACATGGGGCTACGGTGCCCCTACTGACCTGAAACAAATTTTCATTTAATCTAAACACCAAGGGATACAAAGTTTATGTTGGTCACTTTTTCATTTGAGGGGCTCTACTATTTTTAATAATTAAAAGAAAACACCGTTCAAAGTATGACATAAATACATGTTATCACATAATATAAGCATTTGATCTTTGCACGAATCTTGGCGCAGATCTGCGGCTGCTGGCTTTCTTCTTCCTTCAACCAAGGGCTGAGATGCTCCCGTCCAGGGCTCACTACCTCCTCACCTTCCCGGCCACCTGAGCGCCGCCCCGGCTGACCAATGCCACCACCACCTTCGTTGAGGTGGTGGCCAGCGATTAGAGGTGGTTGGCCGGCCGGAGGTGGCCGGAGTGAGGGGATTTTGTGGGGGAAAGAGGGCTCGAAACGAGCCCTCTCGGAATACCGACCCGAGCCCAAATGAGCTCGGATCAAGCCCCGAATCATCAGAGGATCTAGCACTAGAGGAGAGGAAGCGGATCAGACCTGTATGGGGGCTTGGTGGCGCGTATTCCGGCGAGTCGCCATTGCCGGTGGTGGAGCTTTTGGTGCCATGCCGATATAGGCCTCCTCTGCACGGTTCTCACTAGAAGGTTTGGGGTTCTCTTCCTCTCTGATCACTGAAGGTAATGGGGGTTCCAATTTCGAGCTTGGGTCTCTTTATTCCTGAAATCCATTAATGGTCATTACTAGAATTTCGGGTACATTTGGGGGGGGGGATGAATTGGCCATCAATTAGGCCGGGAAGAAGCTGAAAACTTCTCCTCTCCCCAAGGGGAGATGAATGGTTCCATCAATTGCTCAGATTGGGGGTTTCTTCTTCCTCCCCAATAACTCCCCTCTCTTTCTCTCTCTTCCAAATTAGTCTCTCTCTCTCCTAACCGTCTCTCTTCAAATTGAATGGCCAACTCAGCAGAATTCAATCCCCATTAATTGGTGGACCACATCAATTGGGTCTAGCTCAAGTGTGTTGGGTTGAATTTCGGTAAAGTAGGTCATTTTGACCTAAATTTACGATAAGGTTGACTTTGGTCAAATCAACCACTTGGGTTGACCACAATGGGTGGGTAGTGACCCATTGGACTCCCTTATGGGTTAGGAAGGTTTAGGTGGAGTCAGTTTGGCAAGGTGAGGGTGAATTGCCCCTTAATAGGGCACTTTTGACCAAATTAGGGCTAGAGTTGACATTGGTAAAATTGGCCAAATTGGAGGTCCCATGATGGGGCTTTTTGGTCCATTAGGACCCTAGTGTCCCTATAATGGTAGGGGTAGGGTCAATTTGGCATGGTGGAGGACAATTGGCCCTAATTGAGTTAGTTTGACCAATTTAGGGTTAGGGTTGACATTAGTAAATTTGGCCTCTTTGGGGGCTTTTTGGTCCATTAGGACCCTAGTGTCCCTATAATGGTAGGGGTATTCTCAATTTGGCATGGTGGAGGCCAATTGGCCCTAATTGAGTTAGTTTGACCAATTTAGGGTTAGGGTTGACATTAGTAAATTTGGCCTCTTTGGTTGTCCCCAGCGGTCCCTGGTGCTCCAAGGAGGCCCCTAGTGGGTTAGAGATACTATGGTGGGGTCAAGGTTCAAGGTGAGGCCCTAAAGTCTAACTCTAGGCTAGGTATCTGAAAATTGCTATTTGCAGACCACTTGGGTTTTCTCCTTCTCTCCCAAGCTCACATGACAAAACCAACTTTGGGGTATAGTTGTTTGGGGGATGTTACAACTGGCCACTTTCACCGACGACCACATCGGTGAGGCCCGCGGGGTTCGCTACCCTGCTTGAAGCAAAGCGGTCCAAGCTGTGTCGACATAGGGTTTTGTGTGTGCAGGTTTGAATACCTTGGTGCGAGTGTGCGCAAGATTGAATTGTCTTTATTACATATTGCACGTCTATATTACCTTGCGGAAATTATGGTTGGTACGCCCTATAGGTATATATATATATAAATATATATATATATATATATATATATATATATATATCTGTTTACCTGCTGCTAACCGTCTACCTTGCTTCGGCTATTTATTCATGTACTTTAGCCCGCCCCAGGATATGGATCGGGGGAGGGATTGTGTTTTCCACTTAGCTCTGTGACTAACGGTTATTCTTATAACCATTCACAGGAGATGGGACAGCACGAAGCCCCCGCACCGCAGGACAAGTTACCGGCCTTAGAGATGGCCCGATCGGATACTCCAGCCTCGCCCCCTATCTTCCGCAACGTGAGACCTAGAGTGTAGAACTAGATTAGGAATATTTTGTTATGGTTATGTGTAGCCCACGAGGCAGATGTTGTAAAAAATAGGCTACGACCTTTTCCTCTTTATAAATATAAACTGCGTACTTTGTTTGCCTGCCTCTATTGCTTCTGCTATGTGAATCTATTATGTTACTGTGATTCTTGCGTCAGACAAGGCGGCCACTCAGTGCTGGAAAGGGTGGGTCGTTGCCACAGGGGAAACACTAAGTGTCCGTCCTTAGGCAGTAAGGCCCTCTCTCCCTGAATCGGGTTCAGTTCGGGGGGGGGGGGGGGGGGGGGGGGGGGGTATTACAAATGTATCAAAGCGACCACGATCCGACCACATGGGACAGACTTTAGATCCTCTCTTCTCAGTTTCCGTTATTTGGTTCAGGACGTACCACGCAGCGGAAGCCTGGTGGACCCTTAGGTTTAAGGATTAAGGATCCTAGACTGCACAGTAGTACACCCACACATCATTTCCCTTCCTTTCAGTCAGTTCTGCAAAATTCCCTTATTTTTGCAAACTGATGTTCGTCTGTGACTTCTCCAGATACCGGAGTCCAGTAACGGAAGATCTTTCTATAGTGACCAGTACCACTCCACCACCAGCCCCGGCCGCTCCAGCTGCAGTCCCTTTTGCTGATACAGACTTGGGATGGACAGTGACAGCATTGCTAGCCACCTTTCAGACGGCCATCCTACGGCCACCCCAGCAGACCACTGTGCCCACCGATCTTCTGACGACCTTTCGGGGGCTAAGGCCCCCTACCTTCCGAGGTACTGAGTCTGCCATACAGGCAGAGGACTGGGTAGAGAGAGTAGAGGAGCTTCTGTTTGGTATGATGTGCCCCGCTGTAGCCGCAGTGTCCTTAGTAGTGACCTTACTAGAGGGCTATGCCCGAGACTGGTGGAGGGCAGCCAGCCGCTCCACATTTAGAGGACGGCCACTCAGCACGATCCTCTAGGGAGAGTTTTTAGAGGCCCTCCTTGAGCACTTTATCTCAGACACGGATAGAATTGCACTCCAGGAGCGGTTCCTGCAGATCCGGCAAGGGGAGAGGACTGTGCTAGAGTACCAGCGAGAGTTCATTCACTTGGCCAATTTTGCTGGGACTCTGGCAGTGACGGATAGAGACAGAGCGACTAGATTCTATCGAGGACTACGAGATGACCTTCGACAGGCATTGATCATGATCTCACAGTCGACCTTCCACACAATCGCTACACACGTTGCAGCCCTAGAAATGGACCTGAGGATGGTGGCCCAGCAGCGAAGGGGACATATGGATGTTCCACGGGCTCAGTGCCGAGAGAGAGGAGCAGGCCCTCGTAGGCAGAACCGGGATAGGATACAGCGTCAGCGCCACTAGCCATATGGGCAGGCACCCAAGCCCGACCGACACCTCCATCCCCAGCACACCGACCAGCCCCAGCACCTCAGCCTGCCCTAGCCGCACGACGAGATGTTCCCTTTGCAGGGAACTGCTTCCTGTGCCAGCAGCCAGGACACATGAGGGCCTTTTGTCCCCAAGCTATAAGGAGGCCCGACTTAGGAGTATTACAGGGATCCGCAGAGAGAGGGAAAGGACGAGGAGGTCGCAGAGGATGACCTGTAGGTAGGAGAGACCAGGCTAGACAGGGAAGAGGAGCACCGCTCGAGGCATACACATTAGATCTTCAGCATGGCCCCAAGGGAACTAGTAGAGCTCAAGATACAATTACAAAAGTAAATTGATGCAGGTTTTGTTCGTCCAAGTACCTCTCCCTAGGGAGCTTCGGTATTATTTGTCAAGAAAAAGGATGGTTCATTACGTCTGTGCATCGACTATCGGGAACTGAACAAACTCACCATCCGAAAGACCTATCCACTGCCTAGGATAGAAATATTATTCGATCAATTGCAAGGCGCAGCCATCTTCTCCAAAATGGATTTATGGTCCGGCTATTATCAGCTCCGAGTATGAGAAGAGGACATCACCAAGACCGCTTTCAGCTCCCGCTACGGGCTTTACGAATTTATGGTAATGTCGTTTGGGTTGACCAATGCCCCGTCCGCCTTCATGGCCCTAATGAATAAAGTGTTTGAACCTTTCTTAGACCACTTCGTGATCATTTTTATAAACGACATACTTATTTACTCAAAGAACAAGATTGGTCATTCCAGGCATATCCAAATGGTATTACTAAAGTTACGGGAACACTCGCTTTTCGCAAAGTTCAGTAAGTGTGAATTCTGGATGGAGGAAGTCGGTTTCCTTGGGCATAGAATCAACAAGAACGGGGTAGCGGTAGACCAAGCCAAAATATAAGCAGTGCGAGACTGGCCACCACTTAAGTCAGCGGCAGATATCAGGAGCTTCCTTGGTCTTGCTGGCTACTACCGGAAGTTTGTAGAAGGATTTTCCAAAATTTCCTTACCCCTCACCTCCCTCACCAAGAAGGATACAACGTTCCAATGGACTCCCGAATACGAGGTAGCGTTCGCGGAACTAAAGAACCGAATGATATCGGCTCTGATTCTGACACTCCACTCAGGCACCGAGGGCTTCCAAATCTACGTCGACGCATCGCTGAAAGGGTTAAGGGCTGTACAAATGCAGTATGGCAGGGTAGTCGCATACACCTCACGGCAGCTAAAGCCTCACGAACTGAACTACGCAACCCAAGACCTGGAACTAGGTGCGGTAGTGTTCGCGCTAAAAGTTTGGAAGCATTATCAATACGGAGTAAGATGCGAGATCTTCTCCGACCACAAGAGCCTCAAATATATCTTCACCCAGAAAGAGCTAAATCTCTGACAGTGCCGATGGCTGGAATTCCTGTGCGATTACGACTTCTCCCTCCAATACCACCCCGGCAAAGCCAATGAGGTTGCAGATGCCCTAAGTCGGTAACCCCCGATGTCTGGGAATTGGCTAGAGATGATACTAGAAGAATTAGTCAAGTCCTTGGCAGACTTGGATATCGACCTCATCACCCGAAGGAACCCGATGGATTACCAGGCCCAGCTTTACTAGATGGAGATACAATGTGACATCAGAGACAGAATATGAGAGGCACAGAAGATCGACGTAGATGTGGCCGCAATCATTCATACATTGCAACACGGCACTCGGGAAGACTACAATCTATATGATGGCATCCTGCAGTAAAAACATCGTATATTCGTCCCCTCTGCCGAATGAATCTGGAAAGAAATACTCCGCGAAGCACACCAATCAAGGTATTCAATACACCCGGGAGTAGTGAAGATGTATACAGATCTACGAAGATCAATGTACTGGCCAGGTATGAAGAAGGACGTCATCGATTTTGTGGCACACTGCCAGACCTGTCAGATGGTCAAGGCCGAATGTCGTAGCCCAGGAGGTTTGCTACAACCCCTGCCCATACCAGAATGGAAGTTCGAATATATCTCCATGGACTTCGTCCATGGCTTACCCCGATGTTGTGCAGGGAATGACTCAATATGGGTCGTAGTTGATCGCCTCACCAAGGTGGCCCGTTTTATCCCAAACTGACAAGGCGACGACATCGACATCTTAGCCCGGCTGTTTATAGAACAAGTGGTCCGATTTCATGGGGTACCCAAGTCGATCGTATCCGACCATGACGGACGCTTCACATCAAAAGAGTGGAGGACAGTGCAAGCTTATCTGGGAACCAGATTGGCTTTTAGCACCGCCTTTCACCGCCAAATCGACAGGCAAACAGAAAGGACAAACCGGACCATGGAAGACCTCCTCCGACTATGCATAGTGGAACACAATGAACCTTGGGAGTAGGTACTGCCCTTGGTAGAATTCTCATACAATAACAGCTTCCAGGCAAGCATCAAGATGGCACCAAACGAGGCCCTCTACGGAAGACACTGTCGAACACCATTATCATGGGTACAAGATGAAGACCCAGAAGCAATAGGAGTCACCTACATAGATGACACCACAGCGACAATAAGAATAATCCGGGACTGAATGCTAGAAGCGCAGAGCCGTCAACCAAAGTATTACGATGCACATCACCGACTAGTGGAATTCAACGTGTGAGACAAGTTATTCTTGAAAATCAAACCAATGCATGGGATATCCCGGATAAAGAAGCAGAAAAAGCTGGATCCCCGCTACCTAGGCCCATATCAAGTCATAGAAAGAATTGGCCCTGTTGCATATATGCTAGCTCTGCCAGTCGAACTGGGAAATCTTCACGACGTATTTCACGTCTCCTCGCTAAGACGTGTCCTTCGCCAACCAGAGCAACATCTTTCTGCGCCACCAACATCAGTGCAATCTGACCGATCCGTCCAACTCGAACCAGTGAAAATAGTAGATTCCAAGATCAAAGAACTGCGGAACAAGACCATTACGATGGTCAAGATTCTATGGTCAAACTGTGGACGTGAGGAGTTTACCTGGGAACCAGAAACGCTTGTTCGGGAAAAATACCCGACACTCTTTTTCCAGGTATGTCTTTTGAATCCCCCAACTGTAAGCAATTTTCGAGGACGAAAATCACTTTATTTTTATTGGATTGTAACATCCCGACTTTTATTGGGTCACTAGACCCTAGTGAGCCCAATAAAAGTAGGCACGAACGATAAGAAATGACCCGATATAGGATTGTGTACTAGGAGACTACGATTTGACTCCCGTTAGTCCCATTAGACTCGTATAACCAATAGGAGTACAACGGAACTCGTTCCATCCCGATCCGAGGTCGTTTAGAGAAAATGACCATTTTGAGTATCGTAGCGCGTCACAACCACGCTATGGTTGCATAGTGACCATACATACTCTGATTTGGCTTCAGTCAGTTCCGTTAGACTCGTATAACCAATACGAGTGCAACGGAACTCGTTCCATCCCGATCCAAGGTCGTTTAGAGAAAACGACCATCTTGAGTATCGTAGCGCGTCACAACCACGCTAATGTGGCATAGTGACCATACGTACTCTGATTTGACTTCCGCCAGTTCCGTTAGACTCATATAACCAATACGAGTGCAACGGAACTCGTTCCTTCCTGATCTGAGGTCGTTTAGAGAAAATGACCATTTTGAGTATCGTAGCGCGTCGCAACCACATAGTCATAAATTAGTAACCAGATGCACTTCGATTTGACTCCCGTCAGTTCCATCAGACTCGTGTGGTCCATTAGAGCACCACGAAACTCGTTTCACTCCGATCCGGGGTCATACTGAAAATATGTCTGTTTCAAACTATGCAAACCGCCCCGGCATAACGCGTGAATTACGAAGCACACGAACTCGGAATCGACTCCAGTTAATCTTGATGGACCCCCGGGACCATGGAGGACCTCACCCTAAGTTGACTTTGGTCAAAGCCACCTCCCCAAGATTGAAAGTTTGGAAAAAGAGAAGAAAAGGGTGGGGGAGGAGAGAGAGCCACGTCGTGGGTAAAGGGAGGGAGGGCTCCCTCCTCCCCTGCCGGCCAGCACAGCCCCCTGCCAGAGCTCCTCCCAGCCGAGCCACCACCACATTCCCCCCCATGGCCAGCCGCCCCTCAGCCTCCCGAGCCCCTCCTCCACAAGTCGACGGTATTCCCCTCCTTCTTCCTACCACCTTAAGGTAGCCAGCCCCCCCCCCCCCCCACATCGTTGGATGGCTGCCAACCCCACCCCGAGCCTTGCCCAGGCTCGGGAGGGGCAGGCCGCGGCACCTGTACCCCCAGCACCGGTGCTGGTGCTGGGGGAGCAGGACCCCACCCGGGGACCTGAGCTCCGACGGGAGGAGGAGGCGGAGCCGCAGGAGGATGCGCCTCCGGCGGCACCCGCGCCCTTTCCCCCTCCCTCCCCATTTATTGTACGGGGTAAGGGCCATCCCCGACGGCGACCGGCGGTGGCAGGCCGCCAGACCCTTGCCGGAGGTTAGCCCCCTCCCCGGCGCCCCAGCCAGGGGCGGCAGGTGAGGCTCCCCCAGCAGAGGAGGCGGTGCAGCAAGCCTGCATGGCACTGCTGGCTGCGCCCCCGCCCCCTTTCTCTTTCACATTCCGGCGGTGGCCGGCAGCGCCAGGCCGCCGGACCACCCCCGGAGTGGTTTCCAGACCCCAGCGCACAGACCGGGGGCGGCGTCGGCCCCGGCCCCAGCCGGCCGCTGCCCGGCGGCGGCAGTGGTCGCCTCCCGCGGCATCCCCGTTGGGATAGCGGGAGCCGTCCGATGTCCACCAGGAGATTGGGCGGCTCCCCTTTCATTGTTTCCCACCCCCACCTCCACTTGTGTGTCCCCACAGTGGATCCACTGCAGATCTGCTGTGGGGACCCTAGAACAGCGTGCGGTGCGCCCCTCCCCTCTCCCTGCTTTCCTTTTTCTATCCGCACACCACTCTCCCTTTCCCTTTCTTATTTTTTGAGATAAACCTGGGCCCCTAGGGCAAAAACTCCCAACATGAAAAATGTTCCCCACTCAGAGGGGCAACTCCTGTATTTATTTGAGATTTTATGGTGGAGTTTTGCTATTTTTAAACCCCTATACAAGGTTTATTTTAAAGAATTAAATGCCCAAATGAGTTTGGAAAATTCCCAAAAAATTATAGGCTCTAATTTAGGGTATTTCGCAACTACTACCAAAGTTTGAAGGTGTGACCTTTTCATTTGGTCCTTTAGAAGTCTTTTATGAGCAAAATAAACGCCCTAAAGTGAGCGAAATTAAGCGTCATCAGCATAGCTACTGAAAGGTGCAACCCCGATATAGAAGATGCCTGATAATACAATGCCTAATTATTGATATTGCGAAGATGACATCCAAAGATAGGTGCGGTGATGAACCGAGGCATGATAAAGGGAAGGAAATGATGGCGGTGAGAACTGTCTCTATAATGTATGCTTTATTTCCATACATTTATGTACTTGAACAATTACTTTAAAGTTATAAAATTTGTTTTGCATGCGCTCACATGGATTTCCTTTGCATGGAATATATTCAATATTTTATATCGCTGACAATCAAAATCGCCAATTATGGCCCTGAGCGAGATTTTAAACAAGCGATTCAACTTCTGAGGGGAATAATAAACAAATAACCAACTCCACATATATTATAGAAATGAACCCAAAGAAAGTAAAATGTATAACTACATCAATGCATGAGCAATGTTAAGGGTAAGAGTGAAAACGATTGCGCAAAATTGTTACTGATGATTTCCAAATCAGTCGGCCGAAAGGCATAAATGTGTGATGAACGTACTGATTTGGACATTAATGACCCTAAGAGGTCGAGCCCAAAGACCGATATGATGAACACCGGTACTGATACCCTTAACATTACCTAAAAGTATGAAACAAATATTATAAGAATGATTATGTTTAAGATGCCTAAAGAACATTGAAACACAAATGTACTTACTGATGATGAACGAGGAAATATTGTTCATTTTACCACTATTTACCGTTCTTTACATATATATCATTTACTATGCCACTGATTTTTACTATCATGTACTGAGAAACTATGACATTGCTTACATACTGTCTTGTATTTTCTTGAGTACTATGCTGCACTCAAAATATGCATATTGTTATTATTAACTCTTCTTTGTTTGTTTGGACAACAAATTAAAGAGGTAAGTTCTCGCTTAGTCTTTGTGAAAGACTACAACTTTATATTTCTAACATTTTAGGAGCAGAGAATTCGCAAGATAGTCATCGCTAGATACCTGTCTGGATGTTCCCATGATCGTGGAGGTGATGTTGTTGCCTTTTGTAGTTTTGCTTTGTAGAGTCCTAGATAATAACTGTTGTTGTAGAGCTTGATGTAAATATATACATGGTTATGAGTCTCCATTTTGTGTACATTATGTTATGTGATATTGGAGATCTGGGAAATTCAACGCATATATGTAACATATGCTCAAAATGATGAAACTTCTACTTTTGTTTTGTACATATGTTTACTCATTGTGAGAAAGAATTATATGATGAAATGTGCTAAATGCTTTCTAAAACATTGTTTATGATATTATTGTGTAATGTGGCAGTCGGCGGGTCATTACAATTTAGTGGAATCAAAGCCATGTTTTAATGTCTTTGGACACAATGAGTATTAACATAAACATACGCACAAAATAAAATGTGAGCATATCTTGCTTTATGTGGTTTCTTATAATCCATGATCATGTCTTGTTCCGTCTTATAGGAACCTGCTCATGCTTATTTTGTTCGTAAGTCGTGTGGAGGTAAGGAGGAACCTAAAGTAGCCAAGGAGGCAATGTCTGAGGGAAGTGATAATGGAAATGTGGATCATGGACAACCACAGGTTGCGTAACAAGCATAACTGCAGTTGGCAAAACATTGCCCGCCTTCTTGCCGAGGACATTAAAATGTCGCGAGATGTTCCTCCTTCTGTGCCACCAACAAAATCAGGATGGCAATCGCAACAAAAGTAACTTGATGTGGATTTATGGCAATTCCTGGAGTTAAATCCACTTATTTTTCAGGGTGGTCTCTCTCCCTTGGAGACAGAGGATTGGATCACTTCCTTGAAAACAATCTTTGAAGTGATGAACTGTCCTAACAATATAACGGTGAGCCTAGAAACATTTTTACTTGAAGGGGAAGCTAAGCGGTGGTGGACTCATGTGCATAGTAGGTTGACAGTTCCAGGGCAGGAAAGTATTTCTTGGGCTACTTTTGTGCAGAATTTCACTAGTTGGTTAGTGCCTGAGTTGGAGAAGAAGTTGTTTCTTGATAAGTTCATGCGTTCAGTGTAGGGCAGCGGTTTCAATGCTTCAATATGAACTGGAGTTTACCAACTTAGCTTATTATGTTGGATCTTTTGGGCCTTCTAAGAAGGAGAGGTTGTAGATTTCAAGAAGGGATGCGTGATAATATACGATCCATTCTAGTGCCATTTGAAATAACTAATTACGAAGCTTTAGTGCAAGAAGATCATATGATGGAGATAGATGCAGAGAAAACTCAAAAAGGAAATAAATGGTGAAAAAGGGATCAATGGGAGCACAGTGTAGGGAGATCTCGAGTCGAACTATCTACTCTTGGAATAGAAAGAATGAAGCAGACATGCCTCGATTTGTGGATTTTGGTATTGTGACACAGTCCAAAAAGGAGGTGTGCGAGGTGTGGAAAGGTAATGATAGATGTCATGTCAAGGGAAAATTAGGGTTCCTATTTTGGGAGTTGTTTGTGCTGTTGGCCGACTATGACCATCTATACTTACATGTTTATTGGGGGCATTAATGGCAGCCATGATTTTCTTTTCTCATATTTCCAAGTTAGAGTTTTTCTCACTAAATATTGATTCTGAAAATAGTTTCTTGTTAGTAGCCGGTTGTGTTGATGGGAATTGGATTTCATTTATTTGTGGCTACTAAATGATTTCTAAAGTGGGGATTTTTTTTTGGTTGGCTGACTGTTGTAGTTTAGCTTTCAAGGTATGCTTCATTTGATATTATATAAACTAAATGGAGTATTTATACAGAATAAAGGAGGTATTTGTTATACATGGTCGACTGCTGCTTTTGTTTCCATAAAAGGCTGCAGGTGTTTAAATGGGGGGTTATGTATAATGGTTGGTTACATTTATCAAATTTTGGGAGTGTTGCATTGCATGTGTACTATTTTGGAGCTTGATATATACAAAGATTTAAAGAGTATGACTCGTAATTTTAGATTTTTCATTTTGTTTAGAGGTTCCCACCTAAGGTTTCTTCCTTAGACAACCCCTATAAAGTCTAAATCAACATTAAGTGTCATCGTCGTAGGTATTGAAAGGTTCAACACTGATATAGAAGATGCCTGATAATATGATGTCTAATTACAGATATCACGAAGGATAGAAACTAAAAATAGGCGCGACGATGATCCGAGGCGTGATAAAGGGAAGGAAAAGATGACGGTGAGAAGCGTCTCTTTAATGTATGCTTTATTTTTGTACTTTTATGTACTTGCATAATTACTTTAAAGTTATAAAATATGTTTTGCATGCGCACACAAGGATTTCTTTTGCATAGATATATTCGATGTTTTATATTACTGACAATCTAAATCGCTGAATATGGCCATGCACAAGATTTCAAACAAGTGATTCAACTTCTGAGGGGAATAATAAACAAATAACCAACTTCAAATATATTATAAAAATGAACACAAACAAAGTAAAATGAATAAATGCATCAATGCATAGGCAATCTTAAGGGTAAGAATGAAAATGATTGAGCGAGAATGTTACCGATGATTTCCAAATCAGTCAGTCGAAAGGCACAAATGCATGATGAACGTACTAATTTGGACATTGATGACCTTGAGGGGTCGGCCCAAAGACTAAAATACTGAATATTAATACCCTTAATATTACCTAAAAGTATGAAACAAATATTATAAGAATGATTATGATTAAGAAACCTAAAGAACATTGAAACACAAATGTACTTACTGATGATGAATTGGATACAATGAAATATTGTTCATTGTACCACTGTTTACCATTCTTTACATATAAATCATTTACTATGCCACTTATCTTTATTGTCTTGTACAAATACACTATGATATTGCTTATATACTGTTACTCTATACTGTCTTGTGTTTATTTGAGTACTATGCTGCACTGAAAATATTCATATTGTTATCATTAACTCTACTATGTTTACTTGTACAGTGGATTAAAGATGTAAGTTCTCGCTTAGTTCTTGTGAATGACTAAATATTTATATTTCTAACATTGTGGGAGCAGAGAATCCGCAAGCCAGTTATCGTTCAATACCTATCTGGATGGTGCCAGGATTGTGGAGGCGTTGTACATAGTTGCCTTTTGTAGTTTTGCTTAGTCGAGTCCTAAATAGTAGTTGTTGTAGAGCTTGATGTATATGTATGCATGGTTATGAGTCTCCATTTTATGTGCGTTATGTTCTGTGATATTGGAGATCTGAGAAATTCTGCGCATGTATGCAACATATGCTCTAAATGAATGAAACTTCTACCATTGTTTTGTACATATGTTTACTCACTGTGAGAAATAATTGTATGATGTAATGCGCTAAATGATTTCTGAAACATTATTTATAATATTACTGTGTATTATGGCAGTCTGCAAGCCATTGCACCATCGACTTTCTGAACATCACGAAGTCGCACTGCATTACGAAATTGCTTGATGGGTGCGAGTTATCTTGGTCATTTCAATGCTCTCCATGTTCAGCTATGGCATCATCGTGTGAGATTTTCTTCACAAGCTACGGTCCACACTCACCGCACACAAAATGTTGAAACTTGGATATCGGTTCAATGGAGTTCGGATCAAGAGGGTGCAGCTTGTGTTATTCGACCCACAGTCGGACTCCAAAGACTAAGTATTCTAAGCCTGGAGATGACCCTCACCGATCGAAGATTAGAATGCCTACTCACAGACCTACGAGCTGTAGCGAGGAGGTCTCACCACACACAGAAGTTCTCTTTTTAACTTCCCCTCTTTAAACCAAAAGATGAGCTTGACACCTCAGACAACACAGAGAAAAGCTCAGAACACAGGAGCTCTAGGGGTTGGGTCTGCCTTTTTTGAGGTGCTATGTGGTCTTATTTATTGGAAAAACATCATGAAGGTATATTGGTCTTATTGGTCTGCGGGTAGCAGTCTCCGCCTTAACCAAAAAGCTATTCTCAGACATAAATGGTTTGCGGATAGCCATCCTCGCCTTAACAAAAATACTAATCATTGACCCAAACGGTCTGTAGATACCCATTCTAGCTTTCAAGAGATGGCTGCTCACTGATCTAGGCAAGTCTGAATGTTGGACCGGCCCTGACTCGCCTATCCTACTCAACGGTGAGTCTGGTTGTCCTACCCGAACTCGCCCTTACCGCCTTGCTTGGCGGCGAGTCTGACTGTCTTGCCTGGATTCACCAATAAAACATAGGTTGGGCCCGCTCTTGCTGTGGTTTATTGGGATGAAACTTCCTTCTGCTCGCTGAATATGGGTTGTAAAATATAGACTTCTTCCTCTTATATAGTCTATAAATAGAAGAGGAAAAAGAGCCTATATATATAAGCCAATTAGCTATATATATAAGAATAGGCTTCTTCTATATTAGGCTCCTTCTATATGTGCTTCTTCTAATAAGCTAGATAGGCATCAAGCTTATATAGGCTATAAGAAGATGCTTATATAACAAACATAATATTGCGTAATTTTATTAACATATATAGACTAATATATGATTGATCAATATAAGTTATGTGTATAATAATAACTCAATATGAGACGAAGAGCCCTATAGAATTAAGTTATATGTTTGAATATAAGCTTACATTGGAATCCTATAGAAGAAGAAGTCTATACAGACATAAGCTCAATATGTAAAAGCTCTGACAAGCCTATATAGAAGAATAAGACTTATATAATATATTTGCTTCTTCTTATATTTAAGTTTAAGTTTAGCCAATTGAGGCTTCTTCACTTGTTATTCTTCTTATACCTAAGCTTATATATATATAGAATTAGAAGAGGAAGAAGAAACTTATATATGTTTATTAAGAACAAGACAATATAAACTTTTACATACTAATAACTCCCCCAAAAATTCCACACATTTTGACTAAGAAAAGATCCCTTGCAAATTTTTAAAGAAATCAGAGTTTTGTCCTATTTTAAATCCTTAAAATAGCAAATCAAGTCCAAAAATAATTGAACCTTTACAGAGGACCTATCGTGCCCTTATAGCGCTACCGCAAATTTTTCAGGCCCTTTTGAAATCGTAAGTAGCCTTTGCTAAATTATTTAGGCTCCAAGTTACCACTAAATAAATTCATAAATATAGCATGAATGCCTTACAAATATCCAAACTTTTCCAGAATGTGTGATCTAGCCTCCCAAGCTTCCAATAATTTTGGGAGATATTTTCGAGGAGAGAGTAATTCATTATTAATTTAAAACATAGGTTTTAAGCATCTAGAAATAGTGAACCTTTTGCAAATATTCTTAAATAATTATAGGGGGTGTAGGGCAATATAAGGAAGCTTACCAAATTTTCTCAGAATTTTTCATTTTTGTTAAGGCCCTCTGATAATTTAAAAACTGAAAATTTTCCCCCTTTTTATTTTTTAAAAATATCTAATTATATCAGAAAATTCTCAAACAATTTATGTAGATAGCCACTACCATAGTCCCCAATATTGATGTTCAACGTTTTTCTATTGGAGCAAGAAATCAGCCATAGAAAAATAGGTAAATAATTAAAAACAAAAACCAACTTGCACTGGTCTTGATGATCAATGCAGAGCTGGGATGGGGCCGCGCTAAAGGGAAGATTTCGGCCCCACAGCGGATCCGCCTCCGATCAGCTGTGGGGCTAATGATTTTTAAGAATATCAGGGTCGTTGGATCTTGAGGATGAGATCTAACGACTCATCTATCGAGGCAGAGGCTGGATATTTGTGGGCCCCCTCCGCCGCCATCCGGCCAGTGACTCGTCGTACCACCACCTCCGGTCGGCTCGCCAGAGGCAGGCGCACCCCCGAGCGATGGTCCGGCGGCGTGGCGCCGCCGCCGGCCGCCAGGAGTTGCTCTCAGAGGGATCAACCCTCGGTTTTCACCAGAGCGGCGCCTGCCCATGGGTTTCCTCGCCTGAGGCATCCCGGAGAGGGTCGTCGACCCCTCTCCGGTGAGGTAGGGCTCCCTTGAGAGCCTAGCAGGGCTCGGGAGCCCTCCATGCAGGGTTGAAGAGTAAGGGTGGCAGGGTGGCTGAGGTAGCTAGGGCTCATCTTCTCCGGCTCCGGCGAGCACGTGGGAGGGCGGGCTGGTTTCGAAAACACCCAGGGGGCTCTGGAGGAGGTGTGTGAAGGAGCTGCTCTAAGGAAAGGCAATGGGAGGCCTTAAATAGGAAGCCAGGAGCACCCCCTCCCCCCTCTCCTTCTCTCTCTCTCTCGGCTTTGGTTTCACCCAACCATGGTGTAACTGTAACATCCTGACTTTTATTGGGCCCCTAGACCCTAGTGGACCCAATAAAAGTAAACCCAAAAGGTAGAAAGTAACACGAATAGGGGATATTATGCTAGGAAACTCTGATTTGACTTCTGTCAGTTCCATTAGACTCGTTTGACCAATACGAGCGCAATGGAATTTGTTCCATCCCGATCCGAGGTTGTTTAGGGAAAATGACCGTTTTGAGTATCGTAGCGCGTCATAAACACACTAGTGTGGAATAGTGACCAAACGTACTCCAATTTGACTTCTTTCTGTCCCGTTAAACTCGTATGACCAATACGAACGCAACGAAATTCGTTCTATCCCGATCTGAGGTTGTTTAGGGAAAACGACTGTTTTGAGTATCGTAGTGCGTCACAACCACACTATTGTGGAAAAGTGACCAAATGTACTCCAATTTGACTTCTGTCAGTTCCGTTAGACTCGTATGACCAATATGGGCGCAACGGAATTCGTTCCATCCCGATCCAAGGTCATTTAGGAAAAACAACCATTTTGAGTGTCGTAACGCGTCACAACCACACTATTGTGGAATAGTGACCAAACGTACTCTGATTTGACTTCTGTCAGTTCCATTAGACTCATATGACCAATACGAGAGCAACAGAAATCGTTCCATCCTGATCTGAGGTCGTTTAGAGAAAACGAACGTTTTGAGTGTTGTAGGGCATCGCAACCACATTATTGAAAATTAGTGACCATACGTACTCAGAATTGACTCTCGTTAGTTCCGTTAAACTCGTATGGTCCATACGAGCGCCATGGAACTCATTGCACTCCAATCCGAGGTCATATGCGAAATATCCTCGTTTTAAGTTTTGTAGACCGCCCTGACATAACGTACAAAATACGGAGCACACGAACTCGGAATCGACTCCAGTAAGTCTTGGTGGACCCCCCCCCCCCCCGGACCTTGTCCTACATGGAGGACCCCACCATGTGGTTGACCTTGGTCAACCCCCCCCCCCCCCCCCCCCCCCGCCCAAGCTTGTTTCTCTTGAAACCTCCCTAAGAAAAAAAAGAGGGGGAAGAGGAACTCCTCCCTCAAGGGAGGGGGCTGCCCCATGGGTGGGCAGCCCACCCTAGGGTAGTAGAGGGAGGAGGGAGAAAATATCTCCCCCCCCCCACCCACCCTCCCTTTAGTCCCACATCAGGAATAAAGGGAGGGAGGCCCCCCTCCTCCCCTATATAGGGGACCCGACACCCCCCCCCCCCCCCCCCCCCCCCCTCGCTGCTGAGCACAAACACCCCAGCCACATCCCTCCCCTGCCCGAGCCCCCACCTTGTCGAAGAAGCCTTTCCCCTAGCCACCACCGTATCCACTCCGGGGTCGGATGACCTCCACCCTCCCGAGCCCCTCTTCAATAGGTGGACCACCCTTCCCTCCCCCTTCCCACTCCCCTGAGGCAAGCCAACCGCCTTCCCCATCACCGGAGCGCCGCCAATGCCACTCGAGCCTTGCCCACGCTCGGGTGGAGGCTGGCTGTGAAAGCCGCACCTCCAGCGTCGGTGGTGGCGTTGGGGGAGCAAGTCCCCACCCGGGGACCTTGGCTCTGATGAGGGAAGGCGGCTGGGTCGCCAGAGAATGCTTCTCTGGCTGCACCCACGAGCTCCCCCCCCCCCCCTTCCCCCGTGCTTCCTGTAGGGTTTCGGCAGCCACCCCCGGCTGTGCCTGGCCGCCGGACCACCCCCGGAGGTAAGCCCCACCCCCGGCGAATCGGCAAGGGGTGGGGAAGGGCCCTCTTGACGGGGAGGGGGGTGCGCAACCATGGCCTGCATGGCCCATGCAGGCCGCACCACAGCCCCCGCCTCTCCTTTTTCCCCTATTTCTATGGTGGTCGTTGGTGCCAGGCCGCCGGAGTGGTCGCCGGCCCCCGGCGAACTGGACGGGGGTGGCGCCGGCGCCTACGGTCCGCTGCCCGGCGGTGGCATCTGCCGCCACCATTGGCAACCCCATAATTAACGGGGGCCGTCCGATCTCCACGATGAGTTCGGACGGCCCCAATATTCTCGTCCCCCCCCCCCCTGAAACTGTGTGCCCCCACAGCGGATCGGTTGCAGATTTGCTGTGAGGACCACAGAAGCGCGCATGGTTCGGCGCCCCTAGCTCACAGCCCAATCCTCTATCCGCACCCCACTACCCTTTCCCCTTGTTAATTTTCCTGAGATCAAATTAGACCCCTATGACAAAAACTTCCAATATGAAAAATGTTCCCCAACCAGATGGGCACTTCCAGTAATTTTTTCAGATTTTTAAGTTGGGTTTTGCTATTTTTAAATTCCTATACAAGGTTTCATTAAATGAATTAAAGGACTAAATGACTTTGGAAAATTCCCAAAAAATTATAGGCTCAAATTTAGGCAATTTTTCAACTACTATCAAAGGTTGGAACTTTTATCACTTCTTTTGATAATTTTAAAAACCTAAATGAGATTTCTACGAGCAAAATAACGCCCTAAAATGGACGGAAATATTTGAGAAAAACTTGCGGGCCCTCGACACGTCATTTTAACTATATAGTAAAATTGTGCGAGTCGATCAAAGATAAATGGTAAGCTCCCCAATTACGGCAAGAAATTGACTAAGTTAAGAGCATCAAAACACGCAATCGGGTCGCAATCGCGAGGCGACATTTCTAATCAGTGACGACACGATAATTAAAGGTTGAATCCAAGGCACACAAAAATAAGGAGTCTCATAAAATATAAGTCGACCCCGAGCTATAACTAAAATTAACCGGCTCCTATGAACGGAGAAGAGGCCCTTATGAACGAGGAAAGAACAG
This sequence comes from Dactylorhiza incarnata, assembly GCA_033032865.1. Lineage (NCBI taxonomy): Eukaryota > Viridiplantae > Streptophyta > Magnoliopsida > Asparagales > Orchidaceae > Dactylorhiza > Dactylorhiza incarnata. The sequence goes on from JAWHQI010000479.1 coordinate 482,686, forward strand.
AATTCCTCCTAAGAATGGAGACGACAATGAAGCCTTCTGATATGGAGTGATTGGACTACTAACTCGCTTATTTTTGTTCTTCGGTCTCATACTAGTCCTACATTTACTACCTGCAAGTATTGCTTTTAATTCTCCAGTCTCGCACTGGTCACTTAGTTATGATTTTTGTTCGTTCATTTCCAGTACTCCAGTCTCACACTGATCAATTATTTATTGCTTTCTGTTCATTCTTTTCAATACTCCAGTCCCGCACTGGTCAGTTGATTATTGTTTTATGTTCATTCCTTTCGATACTCCCGTCTCGTACTGGTCCAGTTGATTCGGCCCCTGCCTTCGGCCTTCCTTCTGTTAAGTGTTTTATTACTCAGCTCTGCAGTTTACGTTGCACTATATTATGCTAACCAAGAGTTGAGTTCTTCCTCTAGGGTTAGCCCCAAATAAGATGCCCCACTTCCGCTGCGTCTCCGGGCCAAAGGTTGCGTAGCCAGTTAAGTCAAGGAAGCCGCGGTGGACCTGGAGTAGTCATCATTTTCGATAAATTGTCTACAAATTGCTTGCTATGAAAGTGGCAGATCAGTCACGCCCGCAGACCCTTCGTACCAGTGTGGGAGTGATGACGGCTCATGGCGACAGGGAGATGTGCATCGTGGGTTATCACCACTTCGAACCCGTTGTTTTGCCTCCGCTGGTCGGCCTAAATCTCGGAATCGCCAGATGTCGCTCACATCAAGTTAGTACACCACGATGTACGGGAGGGCCTGGGTGATACGGTATGACTACGCTCAGAAGTGGCAGGGATGGCCACTGTCACCGACGGCCACATCGGTGAGGCCCGCGGGGTTCGCTACCCTGCTAGAAGAGAAGTAGTCAGAACTGTGTCGACACATGGTTGTGTGAATAGGTTTGAATACCTAATGTGTCTGTGAAAGATAAGATTGCTAACAATGTTGTAAACTGTGTGCCCCCTCTGCTTTATTGAAATTGTGGCTAACCTTTTCCTTGCTTCAGCTATTTATTTTAGTACTTTAGCCTGCCCCCAAGATACGGATCCGGCGAGGGAATGTGTTTTCCACTTAGCTCTGTGACTAATGGTTATTCTTATAACCAATCACAGGAGATGGGACAACGTGAAGCCCCCGCACCGTTGGATGACTTGTCAGCCCTAGAGATTGCCCGATCAGACACTCCAGCCTCACCCACTGTTTTCCGTGACGTGAGTCCTAGAGTATAAGGCCAAATAAGGAGTCTTTTTATGTACCTATTGTAGCCCACGAGGCGGTTTATGTAAACAGTAGGCCACTGTCTTTTTGGTTAGATGTATATATAGTCTTTGCCTCTTTACTTCCCTGAATTCTGCTTCCGTTGTGTGACTCTGATGTGTGATGTAATGATTTTTAGGCCTGACAAGGCGATCACTCAGTGCTTGAGAGGGTGGGTCGTCGCCACACGGGAAGCGCTAAGTGGCCGCCTTGGGCAGTAAGAGCCCCTCTTCCTGAATCGGGTTCAGTTTGGGGGGAGGGTCTTACAAATGGATCAGAGCTACCACGATCAGACCACATGGGGCAGTCTTTCGATCCTCCCTTCCCATGTTCCGTTTATTGGTTTGGGATGAACCACGCAGCGGAAACCTGGTGGACCCTTAGGTTTAAGGTTTAAAGATCCTAGACTGCACAGTAGTACACCCACACGCTTTCCGCTTCCGTTCAGTAAGTTCTGCAAAATTCCCTTACTTTTGCAAGTATTGATGTTCGTTTGTTACTTCTCCAGATACCGGAGTCCAGTAACGGAAGATCTTCCTCTAGGGATCAGTACCATTCTACCACTCCACCACCAGCCCCAGCCGCTCTAGCAGCAACACCTTTTCTGAGACCGACCTGGGACGGACACTGACAGCTTTGCTGGCCACCTTTCAGATGACCATCCTACGACCACCTCAGCAGGACACCGTGCCCACTGACCTTCTAACGACGTTTTGGGGATTAAGGCCCTCTATCTTTAGAGACACCGAGTTTGCCATGCAGGCAGAGGAGTGGGTAGAGAGAGTCGAGGAGCTCCTAGTCGGTATGATGTGCCCCGTTGTGGCGGCAGTCTCCTTAGTAGTGAATTTATTGGAGGGCTATGCGCGAGACTGGTGGAGGGCAGCCAGCCGCTCCACATTTAGAGGGCGACCACTCAGCATGATTCTCTGGGGAGAATTTTCCGAGGCCTTTTTGGAGTACCTTATCTCAGACGCTGACCGAGTTGCACACCATGAGCAGTTCCTGCATATCCGACTGCGAAAGAGGACTATGTCGGAGTACCAGCGGGAGTTCATTCACTTAGCCCATTTCGCTGGGACTTTAGCGACTATAGATTGAGACAGAGCTGCTAGGTTCTACCGAGGACTAAGAGATGACCTCCGACAGGCTTTGATCAAGATCTCACAGTCGACCTTCCACACGATCGCCACACACGCTGTAGCATTAGAGATGGACCATAGGATGGTGGCCCAGCAGCGAAGGGGACATATGGATGTTCCCCGGACTCAGGACCTAGAGAGAGGGACAGGCCCTCGCAGGCAGGACCGAGATAGGAGACTGCATCACGGCCATTAGCCAAACAGGCAGGCACCCCAGCCTCAACAGGCACCTCCAGCCCCAGCACCTCGACCAGTTCCAGCATCTCAGCCCGCCCCAGCCGCACGACGAGATGTTCCCTTTGCAGGGAACTGCTTCCTTTGCCAGCAGCCTGGGCACATTAGAGCTTTCTGCCCTCAGGCTATAGGTAGGCCCGACATAGGAGCAGTGTAGGGAGCAGCAGAGAGAGGACGAGGATGAGGAGGTCGCAGAGGACGACCTGCAAGCAGGAGGGACCAGGCCAGATAGGGCAGAGCAGCACCACTTGAGGCTTGCGCGTTAGACCTTCAGCACAGACCCGCACCAGACATAGTGATAGGTATACATTTTCGTTAGCGATGCTAGACTGAGATGATATGATCTAGTAGAAATGTGTGATATAGCCTTTTGTTTAAACATTGTAGTTACTCCTCCTGTATATCTGTAAAGAACATGTGATCATAGTATATATGTTTCAAGGATTACTTTTGGTAGAAGGTCATCCCGCTAAAACGCTATTCAATATCGCTACCACGCATTCCTTCATCTCTCGGGATTTCATCGCATACAAAGGAAACACCGTACGATCGTCTGGGATGTCAATACGAATACGACTCCCGGACAGATCAGACATGATATCCATAGAGAAGTGTTCTTTCCAAATGATGCTGGGAGACATGGAATTCAAAATCTTCGCAACTAATTTAGCAATAAACAGATTCGACATCATCCTAGGAATGGACTGGTTGGCCGAGCACAACGCCCAAATCAATTGCTCGACCCAAGAGATCAACCTACAGAACCAAAATGGGCAATCTATCACTTTGGCAGGTATACCATCTGTCACCCGCATCATTCTAAGATCTGCACAAATTGTCAATTCAGTCTGACGAAAGATGAGATGTACCTGATCTACTTCGAAATGGAGGACATGATGCAAGTGCTCACTAAAGTGCCCGTAATCCGAGACTTTCCAGACGTCTTTCCCGAATCCCTTCCAGGGTTTCCCCGCAACGAGAAGTGGACTTACAGATTGAACTGACCCACGGAGCACCACCAGTGTCCCGAGCACCTTACCGGATGGCCCCAAAGGAACTAGCCGAGCTCAAAATACAATTACAGGAGCTAATCGATGCGGGTTTCGTTCGTCCAAGTAACTCACCCTGGGGAGCCCCAGTATTGTTCATCAAGAAGAAGGATGGATCATTACGTCTGTGGATCGATTACAGGAAACTAAACAAACTCACCATCCGAAATACCTATCCACTACCTAGGATAGATGAATTATTCGATCAATTGCAAGACGCGTCCGTCTTCTCCAAAATGGACTTGAGGTCCGGCTATTACCAACTTCGAATGCGAGAAGAGGACATCCCCAAAATAGCCTTCAGCTCCCGCTATGGGCTCTACGAATTTATGGTGACGCCGTTTGGGCTGACCAATGCCCCGCCCGCCTTCATGGCTCTAATGAATATGGTGTTTGAACCCTTCTTGGACCACTTTGTGATCATTTTCATAAACGATATACTGATCTACTCAAGGTACAAAACAGATCATTCTATGCATCTTTCAATGGTGTTACTTAAGTTACGGGAACACTAGCTCTTCGGTAAATTCAGTAAGTATGAATTCTGGATGGAGGAAGCCGGATTCCTTGGGCACACGATCAACAAGAATGCGGTAGCAGTAGACCAAGCCAAAGTGCAAGCAGTACGAGACTGGCCACCACTTAAGTCAGTAGCAGATATCAAGAGCTTCCTTGGTCTCGCCGGCTACTATCGTAAGTCCGTAGAAGGTTTTTCTAAGATCGCCTTACCCCTCAACACCCTCACCAAGAAGGATACAACGTTCCAATGGACATCCGAATGCGAAGCAGCGTCCGTGGAACTAAAGAACTGACTAACATCTACTCCGATTCTGACACTCCCCTCAGGCACCGAGGGCTTCCAAATCTATACCGACGCATCACTAAATGGGTTAGGAGTCATACTAATTTAGCACGGTAGGGTAGTCATCTATGCCTCATGGCTGTTGAAGCCCCACGAGCTAAACTACGCAACCCATGACGTAGAACGGTTGCCGTAGTGTTCGCGCTAAAAGTCTGGAGGCACTACCTATACGGAATAAGATGCGAAATCTTCTCCAACCACAAGAGCCTCAAATACATTTTCACCCAGAAGGAGCTGAATCTTTGACAACGCCGGTGGTTATAATTCTTATGCGATTACGACTTCGCCCTCCAATACCACCCAGACAAGGCCAATAAGGTTGCAGATGCACTAAGTCGGCAACCTCCGATGACCGGGAATTGGCTAGAGATGATACCAGAAGAGTTAGTCAAGTCCTTGGCAGACTTGGACATCATCCACATTACCCGGAGAAACTCGATGGACTACCAAGCCCAGCTATATTGGATGGAGATACAAGGTGACATTAGAGACAGGATACCAGAGGCGCAAAAGATCGATGCAGAAGCGGCTCCAATCATCCAGACCCTACAACACGGTGCTTAGGAAGACTACAACTTATACGATTGCATTCTACAGTACAAGCACAGTATATTCATCCCCTCTATCGAAGGAATCTGGGAAGAGATACTCCGCGAAGCACACCAATCGAGATATTCAATACACCCGTGAGTAGTAAAAATGTATGCAGATTTACGCAGAACGTTGTACTGACCAGTTATTAAAAGGGACGTCACCAATTATGTGGCACACTTCCAGACCTGTCAGATGTTCATGGAAGAATGTCGCAGTCCAGGAGGCCTACTATATCCCTTACCCATACCCGAATGGAAAGTTGAAGATATCTCCATGGACTTTGTCCATGGCTTTCCCCGATCTCATGCAGGAAACGACTCAATATTGGTCGTGGTGGATCGCCTTACAAAGGCGGCTCGTTTCATCCCAAACCGACAAAGTGACATTGCCGACATCTTGGCCCGACTCTTATAGAGCAAGTAGTCTGATTTCATGGGTTATCCAAGTCGATCGTATCTGATCGCGATGGACGCTTCACTTTAAAGGAATGGAGAAGAGTCCAAGCATATCTGGGGACCGGATTGGCATTCAGTACCGCTTTCAATACTCAAACAGACGGGCAAATTGAAAGAACGAAGTGGACAATGGAAGACCTCCTCCGACTATGCATAGTGGAACACAACGAACCTTGGGTGGAGGTGCTGCCCTTAGTAGAGTTTTCATACAACAATAGCTTTCAGGCGAGCATCAAGATGGCACCATACGTGGCCCTCTACAAAAGACGCTGTCGAACACCGTTATCATGTGCATAGGATGAGGACCCAGAAGCTTTAGGGGTCACCTACATAGATGACACCACGACGACAATAAGGTTAATCCGAGATCGAATGTTAGAAGCGCAGAGTCGCCAAGAAAAATACTACAACGCACGTCATCGACCGGTGGAATTCAACGTGAGAGATATGGTATTCCTGAAGATTAAACGGATGCATGGGATTTCCCAGATAAAGAAGCAGAAAAAGATGGATCCTCGCTACCGAAGCCCATATCAAGTCATAGAGAGAATTGACCTTGTTGCATATAGACTGGCCCTGCCAGCTGAATTGGAAAATCTTCATGATGTTTTTCACGTATCCTCACTAAGACGTGTCCATAGCAAACCAGAGCAACATCTGAAAGTGCACAGTTAACCTCACTAGAATTCTCTAGAGAGGTGTGAATAGAGATTTAAAAATATTTTGTGCAAAGTTAATAAATATATATATATGTGTGTGTAATATTCACAGATTTAAGTTTCCCACACACCAACAAGAATTAAGCAAATAAAGAAAGAAATAGCAAAAAGAAAATCACAGCACAACACAAAGAAATATAGTGGTTCCCCAAACTTTGGGTAGTCCACTCTTCTACCCCCTTGGTAGGAATTCACTATCTTGCACTGAGTCTTTTGTTAAGGAGACTCTTAGAACCAACTTGAGTCTTTTGATAAGGAGACTCTTAGAACCACTACAACTGAATTTTTTGAAGAGAGATTCTTAAAACTCTTTTACACAATTGAAATTTGAAATAAGGATATGAATGAGAAGAAGAAGAAAATAAGAACAAGAAGAAGAACAAGAATAAGAAATAATTTATGCAAGAAGGAATCTTCTTCCTAGCAAGAAGATTAGAAGCACAAATATAGTGAATGTAATCTCTCTTCTATAGTGAGAAGGAGATTGTAGGCCTTTCTCTCTTTCAGTGAGAGCTATCAGAAATTTGCAGCAGTATGACTTCAGAAGGTAGTAGAAGAAGAAGAAGGCTTTTTCTTGCTGCAACACTCTTTCACTTTTCTCAATTTTCTCTTCTCACTTGGGACCTTTTCCTCTTTTTCAGAAATGGAGTTGATCACTTCTTCTTATTCTTTGCCGACCTCCTTCTATATTTATCGCTCTGTTTATTCAAAAATATTGCTATAGGAGAATAATCAATTAGCAGTCTGAGAAAGAAAACTTTCCAGAATCATTATATCTGTAGAAGCAAAGAGATCATTCTATTTTCAAATAATGTCCAAAATAATCTTAATCAAATTAGCCAAGAATCATATAGAAGGAAAGACTGATTCAGAACGGCTAGAAAAGAATCATATAATTCCATAAAATTCAGATCTACAGAAAGAGGGAAAGAGATCTGGCGAGTTTTTGAATCTGTCATAGAAATCGACTTGCGTCGATTACTATTCGACGTAAGCATCGATTTCAGCCTGGCTAGACGTCGAGAAGAAAATATGGAAGGAGCGTCGACTGAGGTGCGTCGACTTTACTGGGTGCGTTGACTAGAAATCAGAGTTACGTCAACTTTGGTTACGTCGAATTCTGTTGAGAGTTACTTCGACTCAGTATGAGAGATGCGTCGACTACACTTCGATGTTGCGTCGATTACTATTCTACGCATATTTTACTTAAATTAATTTTTCAGTCTGAGAAATCATTTTCTACACATTTCTAGGGGTTAAGATAAATCATTTCCCCAATAATCTCCTCCTATTTGTCTTAACCCTATTCAAAGAGAAATTTTATCAGCTTTTAATCAGCACATCAAAGCATATTTATAGAAAAGAGATATATTAAGTAATCAGAAGATAATGGAAAAAGAAATCATGTAACAGGCTTTTTGTACAGATCAATCAGTACTTAAGCATTAAAAATAGAGTATATCAAAATTGTTCAACATATCACTCAGGAGGAGTAGGAGGAGTTTTTCTCTTCCTAGAGAATACTAAAGGGAGATCAGGTCTTTTTATAGAGGTGAGTTGCTCCTTCTCAGTAGCAAGATGTTCATTCAGCTCCCCCTGAGTCAAAGCAGTCTGCTCCCCCTGAGATGGAACTTCCTCAGCTTCAGCCACACCTTCAGCCTCAGCTTCCTTTTCAACCTCTTTCTCTACTCTACTTGCCTCCCTTTGAAATACAACTACTTGTTGTTAAGCTTCTCTTGCTATAACAAGTACATCTGTTATCTGTTCATTAGTATGTAGCTCAGGTACTTTTTCTTTCCCAATGGTCTTAAGCAGAGCAGGACTATCAGATTTTGATGTTTGAGGGGATTTGTATGAGTGAGATTTGTGACTGGAGAGCTGCTCTTCATCTATCTTCTCCCCCATCTTGACATTTTTAGCTAAGGAGGTTAAGAAAGACTTAGTGACCCTAGATGAAGAGATAGAGGACTTCAAGCTTTTCACAGAGGCATTGACCCCATCTATTTGGGTTTGCATGTGCATGATGGAGGAGTGAAGTAGGGAGCAGTGCCCATCAAACATGTCCTGAAATTTATGGGTTGCTTGTTGAATGCACTGGAGAAGAAGTGCTTGTGTGGATGAGGATGGTTCAGGTTGTGTTGGTGGAGGAGATACCAATAATGGTGGAGAGGATGAAGGTGGAGAGATGAATGTGTTCCTGAGATTAGTGGTTGTAGTGAGAAGGTGAGGTGTGTTTGAAGGAGGAGGAGGAGGAATAAAGGTGGGTTGAATAGATGAGTCCATAGGAGGAGGAGAAGCAGGTGGTGAAGAGGGTCTTTCAGGCTGGGATCCAGGCCTTGGGATCTGCCTATCCCAATTGGGAAGAGTGCTATGGATATTCTTTTGCCAGGGGGAATGGGAATATCTTTTGACCTACATAGTTCAGGATAGGAGTGTCTGAGTACTTGGCTCATTATCCTCATAAAGGTATTCTCCTTATGAGAATATTTGTACCATATCATCTTTAGCAAGCAATTGGCCTAGTCAATCTTCTTTTTCATCACAAGGGCCCCCATAATGTCAGTCGCTGCTTGGGCACTGCATCATGGGCAGAGATTTTGCAGAGTAGTATTTTTCCTACTATGTTTGCCAGGAGCCTGTATTCCTCAGAGAAATCTATTTTCTTCAAGTTGATTGCTTTATCTTTGGAGAATCCCATGGTGGTTAACAAATTTCTAGTTTCTTCAGGGGTGAGTTCCACAGGTTCACCACCTGATAAAGGAATGATGATGGAGATTTAGTTAATTCCCTTTTTCCTTTTGGATTTGAACAAGAATAGTGTTGGTATGTACTTGATGGTAGGTCAAAGGTGTCCCTAAGATTTTCTGTAGAAATTGAAACAGGTGTTTCATGGATTGTTCCTGCAATCTCTCCATGTTCAGATATTAGTGCATTATTCATCAACTCAGTAAGTTCTACTTCCAGGAGTCTGCATCTTGTCGAGATGAGTTTATCCAGACCGGGTTCAGTAAAAAGAGCTATAATGCTTTTGTAGTTTTCGGCGGCGGCTTTGAAGGAATCCGGATCACTGTCGAAACCAGAATTGATCTTGGTAGCCATTTTGGTCAGTGAGATGGAGGAAAAGATGACTGGACTGAGAGGAATGAGAAATTAGAGAGTGTGTAGATTTCTAACTGAAGAGTGTTATTTGAGTCAGGTGAAGCGTCGAAACGAGACACAACTCGAGGTTTATTCGGTACTACAGTAGATGGGACGGAGAATCATTTCGTATTGCCGCTTATTTTCGTGAAGACGACGTTACGTTGAATGGAACTTGACGTATGTTTCAGTATTGAGATGCTGGGGTTTCCAGTTTGATGTATGCTTCGACGTGACTTTTATTTTTTCTGAAGATTCTAGGTTTTTCTTGAGAGATTTTTACTTCCTAATCCTATGGTTTTCTAAGTCAGCTTTGGACTAATTTTATACATAATTGGATTGATTGTGCCAACATTGTTTGGCAATGTGGCCAGTTTTATTACAGATATAACACCTGTTTGTCTTTGGATTATGGTAATTTGAGTGTTGATTAGGATAAAATTATTGATTAGGATGAAAGTTTAGATTAGGATGAATGGGTCCTAAATGGGGTTTAAGATAGAAAATTTTTGTAGGATAGATATGTCCTGAATTTAAGTTACTCTGAGATTTTATGCGTTGATAGGTATTTGACGTATGTTGAGAGATACGTCGATTTATATTCGGCGCTTTCTCTAGATTGCGTCGATCTGGAATCGATGCATGGAAGTAGTTGCGTCGATTATAAGTCGACGCAATTTTATTCATGCATCGATTTGAGGTCGAAGTTTCTGAGAGATCGCGTCGAGTAGAGTTCGACGTACTATCATTCATGCGTCGATATGAAGTCGACGCAAATGTGTCTTCACAGATTTTATTTTTCCATTTTTCTGGGGGGGGGGGGGGGGATTTATTTCTTTATGAATTGTTTCTTTTGGCTTAGTTGCCTTCTCAGAATGAGTTTGTTCATCTTCTTCTGAATGGTATGAGGATGATTTATCAAGATGGTTTATCTCCTTGAAGGTGAAGTCTTCTTTATTTTGTGCTTCTTCTTCTAAGTTTGTTGATTTGATGGGTTTAGTAAATTTAACAGGGCTCATCCAAGCAGGTTTGGTAGATGGTATTGAACTTGTTGAAGGATCAGCCCCTAGCCCCAGATTCTTATGTCTTATTGTTTGTTTTTCAGTGATTTCTTTAAGTGTTTGGCTTCTGACTTTTATAGATTCTTCAAAAGCTTTTGACTGGGATACCTTATTCTTAAGGAGTTGATTTTCTATTTTAGCACTTTCTATTTCCTTTTCTGTTTTATAGATTTTACACTTTAGTTCGTAATTTTTTGAACATGTATCCTCTATATTTCTCATATTAATTTGTTCTTTTAGATCCTTAATTTCTTATTTAGCTTTTAGTTTATCTAAATAGAATCCTTTAAAATCCTTTTTGAAATAATCACATAGAAAATCTATTTCATCAAAAAGGCTTACCTCATCCTTATCCTCAGATTCCTCGATGAAAATAAGGCTATTTGCTTTTGTTTTTGAATTTTCTTTTTCATCTTCAGAAGAGATGCTTCCTTCTGATCCTGTTTCACTCCATGATTTAGCAGCATATTCTTCCTTTGAGCTTTCAAGAGCCATTAAGCATAGGTCTTCTTGCTTAGACTCTTCATTGTCACTTTTAGATGAGGTGCTGTCCTCAGAATCTGTTTCACTCCAAGCTTCTGCAATGAAGCCTCTTTCTTTCTTCTTCCCCTTTTCTTGAGATCTTTCTTTTTCAGGTCTTTCTTTTTCTCAGCATTTTCTGGACATTCTGGGGCAATATGTCCAGTTTTCCTGCAGGAATAACAAACAATTTCTTTAGTAGGAGTCTTATCATACCTTGGTTTTGACTCTCTTCTTCTAGACTCATCTGTCCTGACCCATTTCTTGAATCTTCTGGCCAGGAGACTGAATAATTCTTCTTCAGTAACAGGGGTTTCTTCTTCTGTTGCTTTTAATGCAATGTTTCTATATTTTGAAGAGGTTGGAGTGTTTTCCCTTCTTTCCTTCTCTTCTCTGATTTTCAGTAGTTGCTCATAGGATTTGAGTTTTCCTAGGAGGGCATCTGTTGAGATTTCCTTTTGTCCTCTTGTATCTCTTATTGTCCATATTCTTGAGTCCCATGAACTTGGGAGACTCATTAATAGTTTGTCATTGATCTCTATGAGATATATCTCTCTATCCAAGTTCCTTAATTGATTGATGATCAGACTGAATCTGTCATACATCTCAGATATGCTTTCTTCATTCTTCTTTTGGAAGTTCTCATATTGGGAGATCAATAGAGCCTTCCTATCTTTCCTTTCATCAGCACTTCCTTCTACCATCTTTGTAAGAGCCTCCCAGATTTCTTTGGCTGATTCACAGTCAACAACCCTTTGAAAGATTTCATCTGAGAGGGTTGAGACAAGAATGATCACAGCTTTTGCATCATATGCTCTTGCCTTCTTCTCATCATCTGTCCACTCAGCCCTTGGGACAAGTGTTTGAGTCACTTTACCACTTGAGTCCTTTCTATAAGGCTTGGGAGGACCTGTCAAAATAACATTAAACAATTCTTCATCAATAGAATTCATATAGATCCTAATTCTTGTTTTCCAAAGTGCAAACTTTTTAAGATTGCACATTGGTGGTCTGGTAGAAGCATAATCTTTGATTTGTGCCATAAAAAGTTTTTGGAAATATATATATATATATGAGGTAGGAACTTTTTGATCAAGGAGTTACCCCTTTTTGATCAACCTCCCTCTGATACCAATTGAAAGTGCACAGTTAACCTCACTAGAATTCTCTAGAGGGGGGGGGGGGGGGGGGGTGAAAAGAGATTTAAAAATATTTTGTGCAAAGTTAACAAATATATATATATATGTGTAATATTCACAGATTTAAGCTTCCCACACACCAACAAGAATTAAGCAAATAAAGAAATAAATAGCAAAAAAAAATCATAGTACAACACAAAGAAATATAGTGGTTCCCCAAACTTTGGGTAGTCCACTCTTCTACCCCCTTGGTAGGAATTCACTATCTTGCACTGAGTCTTTTATTAAGGAGACTCTTAGATCCAGCCTGAGTCTTTTGATAAGGAGACTCTTAGAACCACTACAACTGAATTTTTTGAAGAGAGATTCTTAAAACTCTTTTACACAATTGAAATTTGAAATAAGGATATGAATGAGAACAAGAAGAAAAATAAGAATAAGAAGAAGAACAAGAATAAGAAATAATTTATGAAAGAAGGAATCCTCTTCCTAGCAAGAAGATTAGAAGCACAAGTATAGTGAATGTAATCTCTCTTCTATAGTGAGAAGGAGATTGTAGGCCTTTCTCTCTTTCAGTGAGAGCTTTCAGAAATTTGCAGCAGTATGACTTCAGAAGGTAGTAGAAGAAGAATAAGGCTTTTTCTTGCTGCAGTACTCTTTCACTTTTCTCAATTTTCTCTTCTCTCTTGGGAGCTTTTCCTCTTTTTCAGAAATGGAGTGGATCACTTCTTCTTATTCATAGCTCTGCAGTACTCTTTCCTTCTGTATTTATAGCTCTGTTTATTCAAAAATATTGCTATAGGAGAATAATCAATTAGCAGTCAGAGAAAGAAAATTTTCCATAATCATTATATCTATAGAAGGAAAGAGATCATTCTATTTTCAAATAATGTCCATAATAATCTTAATCAATTTAGCCAAGAATCATTTAGAAGGAAAGACTGATTCAGAACGGCTAGAAAAGAATAATATAATTCCATAAAATTCAGATCTACAAAAAGAGGGAAAGAGATCTGGCGAGATTTTGAATCTGTCACAGAAATCGATGTGCGTCGATTACTATTCGACGTAAGCGTCGATTTCAGCCTGGCTAGACGTCGAGAAGAAAATATGGAAGGAGCGTCGACTGAGGTGCGTCGACTTTACTGGGTGCGTCGACTAGAAATCAGAGTTACGTTGACTTTGGTTACGTCGAATTCTGTTTAGAGTTACTTCGACTCAGTATAGGAGATGCGTCGACTACACTTCGACGTTGCGTCGATTACAATTCTACGCATATTTTACTTAAACTAATTTTTCACTCTGAGAAATCATTTTCTACACATTTCTAGGTGTTAAGATAAATCATTTTCCTAACAACATCTTTCTACGCCACCAGCATCAGTGCAATCTGACCGATCCGTCCCGCTCGAACTAGTGATGATAGTAGATTCCAAGATCAAGGAACTGCGAAACAAGACCATCATGAAGGTCAAGATCTTATGGTCAAATTGTGGACGCGAAGAGTTTACCTGGGAACCAGAAACACTTGTTCCGGAAAGATACCCAGCACTCTTTCCCCAGGTATGTCACAAGAACCCCCTACCTTAGGAAATTCCTTTATTTTTATTGGATTGTAACATCCCGGCTTTTATTGGGTCCCTAGACCCTAGTGGACCCAATAAAAGTAAACCCAAAAGGTAGAAAGTAACATGAATATGGGATATTATGCTAGGAAACTCTGATTTGACTTCTGTCAGTTCAGTTAGACTCATATGACCAATGCGAGCGCAACAGAATTCGTTCCATCCCGATACGAGGTTGTTTAGGGAAAACGACCGTCTTGAGTATTGTAGAGTGTCACAACCACTCTAGTGTGGAATAGTGACCAAACGTACTCCAATTTGACTTCTGTTAATTCCGTTAGACTAGTATGACCAATACGAGCACAACAGAATTCGTTCCATCCTGATCCGAGGTTGTTTAGGGAAAATAGATAGTCACAGCCACACTATTGTGGAATAGTGACCAAATGTACTCCAATTTGACTTCCGTCGGTTCCGTTAGACTTGTATGACCAATACGAGCACAACGGAATTCATTCCATCCCGATCCGAGGTCGTTTAGGGAAAACGAGCATTTTAAGTATCGGAACGCGTCACAACCACACTATTGTGGAAAAGTGACCAGATGTACTCCGATTTGACTTCTGTCAGTTACGTTAGACTCGTATGACCAATACAAGCGCAACGAAATTCGTTCCATCCCGATCCGAGGTCGTTTAGGGAAAATGACCGTTTTTAGTGTCGTGGCGCGTCACAACCACACTATTGTGGAATAGTGACCAAACGTACTCCGATTTGACTTCTGTTAGTTCCATTAGAGTCGTATGACCAATACAAGCGCAAAGGAATTTGTTCCATCTCGATCCGAGGTTGTTTAGGGAAAATAACCGTTTTGAGTGTCGTAGCGCGTCGCAACCACATTATTGTAAATTAGTGAACAGACGTACTCCGAATTGACTCCCGTTAGTTCCGATAAACTCGTATGGTTCATACAAGCGCCACGGAACTCGTTGAACTCCAATCCGAGGCCATATAGGAAATATGCCCATTTTAGGTTTTGTAGACCACCCCGACATAACGTACGAAATACGGAGCACACGAACTCGGAATTGACTCCAGTAAGTCTTGGTGGAACCCCCAGACTTTCTCTTACATGCGGGACCCCACCATGAGGTTGACCTTGGTCAACCACCCCCCCCCCCCCCCCCCCCAAGCTTGTTTTTCTTGAAACCTCCCTAAGAAAAAAGGGGGGGGGGGAAGAGGAACTCCTCCCTCAAGGGAGGGGGCTGCCCCATGAGTGGGCAACCCACCCTAGGGTAGTGGAGTGAGGGGGAAGAAATTATCCCCCCCCCCCCCCCACCCACCCTCCCTTTAGTCCCGCATCAAGAATAAAGGGAGGGAGGCCCCCCTCCTCCCCTATAAGGGGACCTGACCCCCCCCCCCCCCCCCCCCCCCCCCCGCCCCCGCCCCGCGCACAAACCCCCCAACCACCTCCCTCCCCTTCCTGAGCCCCACCTTGCCGGAGAAGCCTTTCCCCGAGCCACCACTGCCGCCCCTCCATGGCCAGATGACCTTCGACCTCCTGAGCCCCTCTTCACTAGGTGGACCACCCTTCCATCCCCCTTCCCACTCACCTGAGGCAAGACAACCGCCCTCCTCGTCAGCGAAGCGCCGACAGCGCCATTTGAGCCTTGCCCAGGCTCGGGTGGAGGCTGGCCATGATAGCCGCACCCCCAGCGTCGGTGGTGGCACTGGGGGAGCAGATCCCCACCCGGGGACCTCGGCTCCAACGAGAGAAGGAGGCAGGGCCGCCGGGGAATGCATCTCCGGTGGCACCCGCGAGCTCGCCCCTTACGTGCTTCATGTAGGGTTTCGGCGGCCACCCCCGGTAGCAGACGGCGGTGCCTAGCCGTCGGACCACCCCCGGAGGTAATCCCTACCCCTGGCGAATCGGCTAGGGGAGGAGAAGGGCCCTCCCAATGGCGGGGGGGGGGGGGGGGTGGCGTAGACATGGCCTGGATGGCCCATGCATGCCGCACCACCGCCCCCGACTCTCCTTTTTCACCTATTCCGAAAGTGGTCGGCGGCGCCAGGCCGCCGGACCACTGTCAAAGTTGTCGCCGTCACCCGAAGAATAGGCTGGTGGCGGCGCCGGTGCCTGTTGGGCCGCTGCCCAGCGGTGGCTGCGGCCGCCACCCGCAGCAACCCCATAATTAACGGGGGCCGTCCGATCTCCACAATGAGATCCGACGGCCACTATATTCTCGTTCCACCCCCCCCCCCCCCCCCCCCCCCCCCCCATCGCCTGAAACTGTGTGCCCCCACAGCGTATTGGCTGCATATCCATTGTGGGGACCACAGAAGCGCGCACGGTTCGGCGCCCCTAGCTCCCAGCCTAATACTCTATCCGCACCCCACTACCCTTTCCCCTTGTTAATTTTCCTGAGATCAAATTAGACCCCTATGACAAAAACTTCTAATATGAAAAATGTTCCCCACCTAGAGGGGCGCCTCCAGTAAATTTTTGAGATTTTTAAGTTGGGTTTTGCTATTTTTAAATGCCTATACAAAGTTTCATTAACGAAATTAAAGGCCTAAATGACTTTGGAAAATTCCCAAAAAATTATAGGCTCAAATTTAGGCAATTTTTCAACTACTATCAAAGATTGGAACTTTTATCCCTTCTTTTGATAATTTTAAAAACCTAAATGATATTTCTACGAGCAAAATAACGCCCTAAATTGGACGGAAATATTTGGGAAAAGCTTGCGGGCCCTCGACGCGTCATTTTAACTATATAGTAAAATTGTGCGAGTCGATCAAAGATAAATGGTAAGCTCCCCATTTACGACAAGAAATCGACTAAGTTAAAAGCATCGAAACACGCAATCAGTAACAACACTGTAATTAAAGGGTGAATCCAAGGCACACAGAAATAAGGAATCTCATAAAATATAAGTCGACCCCGAGCTATAACTAAAATAATCCGGCTCCTATGAACGGAGAAGAGGCCCCTATGAATGGGGAAATAACAGAATTTCCTCCTAAGAATGGAGACGACACTGAAGCCTCCTGATATGGAGTGATTGAACTACTAACCCGCTTATTTATGTTCTCCAGTCTCGTACTGGTCCTGCATTTACTACCTGCAATTATTCCTTTTAATTCTCCAGTCTCGCACTGGTCACTTAGTTATGCTTTATATTCATTCATTTCCAGTACTCCAGTCTCGCACTGGTCAATTATTTATTGCTTTCTGTTCATTCATTTCAATAATCCAGTCCCGCATTAGTCAGTTGATTATTGTATTCGGTTCATTCCTTTCGATACTCCAATCTCGTACTGGTCTAGTTGATTCGGCCCATGCCTTCAGCCTTCCTTCTGTTAAGTGTTTTATTACTCAGCTCCGCAGTTTACGTTGCACTATATTATGCTAACCCAGGTCCTGCGCTAGATATCGGTTATTTTGATGCTGCTATAAGATCACAGTTGGGGATAACCAAGAGTTGAGTTCTTCCTCTAGGGTTAGCCCCAAATAAGATGCCCCACTTCCGATGCGTCTCCCGGCCAAAAGTTGCATAGCCAGTTGAGTCAAGGAAGCCGCGTGGAGCTGGAGTAGTCATCCTTTTCTGTAAATTGTCTGCAAATGTCTTCCTATGAAAGTGGTGGGTCAATCACTCCCGCAGACCGTTCGTACCGGTGCGGGAGGGAGGATGACTCATGGCGACAGGGAGATGTGCACCGCGAATTATCTCCACTTCAAACCCGTTGTTTTGCCTCCACTGGTCCGCCTAAATCTCAGAATCGCCGGATGTCGCACACATCCAGTTAGTACACCAAGTTGTACGGGAGGGCCTGAGTGATACGGTACGACTATGCTCAGAAGTAGCAGGACTGGACACTGTCACTGACGGCCACATTGGTGAGGTCCGCAGTGTTCGCCAACCTGCTAGAAGAGAAGCGGTACAAACTGTGTCGACACAGGGTTGTGTGAACAGGTTTGAATACCTGATGTGTGTGTGCAAGATAGGATTGTTAATGTTGTTGTAAACTGCGAGCTCCCCTCTTCTTTATTGAAATTGTGGCTGGTAGGCCCTATATATATATATACACTATCATCGACGGCCACATCGGTGAGGCCCGCGGGGTTCGCTAACCTTTTCCTTGCTTTGGCTAATTATTTTAGTACTTTAGCCCGCCCCCAGGATACGTATCCGGGGAGGGAATGTGTTTTCCACTTAGCTCTGTGACTAACGGTTATTCTTATAACCATTCACAGGAGATGGGACAGCGCGAAGCCCCCGCACCGCCGGATGACTTGCCAGCCCTAGAGATTGCCCGATCGTATACTCCAGCCTCGCCCCCTATTTTCCGTGACGTGAGTCCTAGATTATAAGACCAAATAAGGAGTTTTTTGATGTACCTATTGTAGCCCACGAGGCGGTTAATGTAAACAGTTGGCCACGACCTTTTTGGTTAGATGAATATATAGTCTTTGCCTCTTTACTTCCTTGAATTTTGCTTCCGCTGTGTGACACTGATGTGTGATGTAATGATTCTTGTGTCTGATAAGGCGATCACTCAGTGCTTGAAAGGGTGGCTCGACTCCACCCGGGAAGCGCTAAGTGGCTGCCTTGGGCAGTAAGACCCCCTCTCCCTGAACCGGGTTCAGTTTGGGGGGGGGGGGGGGGTCTTACAGTAATGCCCCGGGTTTTTGTTAATTATTTTAAATCTAATTTTTTATTAGTTTAAATATAATTATCTTCGAAATGGCGATGTGAGGGCGTTACCGTTTTGGGGTGCATATAAATAATTAATAAAGAGCGAGAACCAAAATAAAAGGATGAAAATAATAATAAGATTTATATATATATATATCATATTATATATATGAAATATGTTTAAACATGATAAAATAGTTTATAAAAAAATGCTACTATTCATATTATTTATATAGTCTCATTATTTTGATTAATCATAAAGATTAAAATGTTAAGATAATATAAAGCACTTAAATACTTTTGATTTGTCCAAAAGATTTTATATAAAAGTGTCATATGTATAGGTATATAAAATAATGAGATAATCTAAAATGTATAACAACACTATGTATATATAAGAGCACTAATTTAATATAATTATAGATTATTATAATATATATATACATGAATGAAATCTTATATTTGTTAGCTTTAGGTATTTTTATTATATATAATAAGAATTATTTTAAGTATTAAATATATAATGAGAATTTAAAACCTAAAGATGAATCAGATGGTGGAGGGAGATATTTATATATATTAATAATTTAAGGTAAGTGGGTTTCTAATTAATTCACTTATATTATTAAATTATATAACTTATGTACTTTCTTCTTCTTCCCCAAGCCGTCCAGGCATTTCATTTCTTTTATTTTTTTCGAGAAATAGTTCTTTGGTTCGAGAGGGAGAGAATGAGTGAGGGTTTTCTTCTTTTCATTGGCCGTCGAGGGAGCTCGTGAGCTCGGATTCGTCGCCAGAGCGTAGTTTTGGAGAGCTCTTAACGAGATTTTTGTGCGTGCGGTAAGTTTTTCGTGTTTTGTCGAGTTTTGTCGTCGAGCTTAACCCTAATGGTTGGAGTTTTTCCTTGTTTTCATGTATAGCTTCTTCCCCTGCCGAGGAGTGCTAATCGGCGAGTCGGCTCACAAGTTCGAGGCAAGTTGTAGTATTTCTTTTTTTGTTTCTTTTCTCTTATTGCTAGTAGCTTGGGTAAATTCTTTGATTTTGGTATGAGCAATTAGATGTGTTGCCTCTTTGTTATGTGGGTGAGTAAATTTTTGGTAGATGTAAGAGGTTTTTGTGGGTGGACTGCAAATAGTAGTTTTTCCTTCTTTGTTGTTGATGAGTAGTATATATTTGCAATTTTAATTTAAAATTGCAAATATTATTTATACTTTAGTTTAAAATCACTTCTTTTATAATTTCTATTCTAAATGTAGTTTTACTTTTGTTTTGCAGATTTTTTGGTGTTTTTGGACAAATTCCATAGTACACGCCCTCAGTCACGCCCGTGCCCAAGGGCGTGTAACCTAAAGATTTGCGTTTGACGAAAACTGAGCTGAGTTCGACGAATCCAATGTCGCACCGCAAGTCACGCCCCACGTCACGCCCGTGACCCAAAGTCACGTCCGTGACCAAGGGCGTGTAAACATAGAATCTTCCCAGCGGGCTGCCGTCGAGACATGGAGATGTGTCGAGGAGTTGACCCAAGTCACGCCCGTGACCAAAGAGTCACGCCCGTGACTTCCCGCGTGATCCCTGCTCCCTGCCGCGCTGAATTCAAGCCCATGCCGCATTGATGGAGTTGACCCCAGTCACGTCTGTGACCAATAGGTCACGCCCGTGACTTTTCACGCGTGATCTCTTTTTGCTGCAGCGCCGCACTCAAGCCCGCGCCGCATTGATGAAGCCGCCCAAGTACACGCCTGTGACCCAAGTTACAAGGGCGTGTAATGTCCGAATTTCTCCCGCCGTCACTCAAAGTCCACGCCACTGTCGGATCCGATGTCAGCAATGTTTACACGCCCTATGTCACGCCCGTGACCGAGGGCGTGTAGCTTGAAATTTTTGCCTATAAATTCTGATGCTCTCCCCTGAGTTGGAAGTTCAGAAATTAGGAGAGGGGGAGGTGCTGTTAGAGCTATTAGTGAACTTTTTCAATGCTTTTTCATGTCTTTCAATTTCATGTTCTTCCTTTTCAATTCATGTAATGTGCTAGTTCCTATTTCAATGCAATAGTTAGTTAAAGCTTGTAGCCTTAATTTTCCTAGCTTTGTAATCTTGTTTAAGGAGTTGTAATAGCTTTTCATTTCAATGAAAGTTGGCATAGTTATCTTCACCTCTCTTTCTTCATAGTGATTTTCCTTCTTGCAATTTGTCTTTTTTTAGTTAAGTAAAACAACCCTAAAAAATCGTTCGATAAGATAATGGTGATTTTCCTCGAAGTAGAAGTAATCAACGTGGCCCGTGGAATACGACCTTGGTATTTCAAAATATCCTATACTATAGACGACAAGGTATACTTGCCTTAATAAGATATAGTTTTGGAGAAAATCTTCAAACCTTCGCTTAATTTCAAAACAAGAAATTTCTATATCAGTTGTTTTGAATGATTTTTTCCTAGTTATCGTGATCTTATTTTCCCCTGTCATAAGGATCTTTTTGGTCTCTTATCCTTGTTCATCTCTTCTTCCTTCTCTCTTATTGTTGTTTAAGTGCCCTTTGTTTTGCTGAAATCTGGATGGTTTATGTAGCATGTTATGTTTGCTATCAATTATTTTAATTAACTATTTTTTTTCTTCTGATTTTTCTCTGTTTGAAGTCCTGCCCGTCGAACGACATCTCTTCCCGTCGATCGACGGGAGAGGGCAGGGTGATCTTGTTTGTTAAGTTTTCTAGGTAAAAATTGACGGGACACACGTCGATCGGGCCCCCGTCCCGTCGATCGGGCTCCCGTCCCGTCGATCGGGCCCTCTTCCAGCCAATGCCTTTGTCTTAAGTCCCCTTCCAGTTGATTATTAAGTTATATTCTTCCCATCGATGGTTTATATGATCTTCGAGTCAACTTATGCTAAGTCCTTTCCAGTCGACTTGTCTTAGCTCTTCTCGTCGACTGTTGGCATAATCCTTCCCGTCAACTTGATTATCAAGTCTTCCCATCGATTGAGTTATCTTCCCATTGACTTGATTAAAATCATTCGCGTCGATTTGATTATCAAGTCTTCCCTTCGATTGAGTTATCTTCCCGTTGACTTGATTATAATCCTTCCCGTCAACTTGATTATCAAGTCTTTCCGTCGATTGAGTTATCTTCCCGTCGACTTGATTATAAATCTTCCCGTCGACTTGATTATCAAGTCTTCCATTCGATTGAGTTATCTTCCCGTCGACTTGATTATAAATCATCCTGTCGACTTGTCTATATTCTTCCCGTCGACTTGCATGTACTTCTTCCCGTCGATCGGGCAGTCTTCCAGACAACTTTTCTAAAGTGTTTCCAGTCGACTTTTTCTTAATTCTTCCCGTCGATTGAGCAGTCTTCCAGTCAACTTTTCTGTAAGGTTTCCCATCGATTTTGTTAGCTTCCCGTCAACTTTGATAAATCTTTCCCTGTCAACTTTGTCGCGTATTTTGAATTATTTCACCAATGCCTTTAGGCCCTTTTTGCCCTGTGGGCTCGACAATCTAAAATTATGTTGTCGAGCGTTTTAAGATCATTTGTTGAGTCTTTTGGTGAAGTCGTGTCTTGTTATGTCCGGTGATGTTAAGTGTCTATTCGTCGTGTTTTTCGTCATGTATTTTGGGTTGTTTCATCATATTTTCCCAGATAGTTTTGCTGAGTATTTCTTGAATATTTTGATCAATGTTGTCTAATGCTCCGAGTGCTTTATGATTATCTGTAGAGTGTTTTATTTATATATTAATATATATGCTTATGCACCACAGCTTGTGTGGTTGTTGAGCTATGTTGGGGTCTGTTGGATGTGTGAGCTAAGAGTCACCGTCACAGTGCCATGTTTGCACTGTTGATTTGTGTGGACTAGAGTCACTGCCACAACATCCATGGTTTTGTATTATTTTGGGAATAAGGTTGGCATTGGATAAAGGACCACCACCTCAGTGACCGTTTGTGGATTTTACACCCATGGTTTAGGTTATTTTGGGGCTAAGGTTGGTAGTGGATAAAGAACCACCACCTCAGTGCCCTTTCTTCTGAGCTAAGCAGTCTCAGGTTCTCGTGTCATTTCATATATATATATATATATATATATATATATATATATATATATCATTATAATTTAGGTTGTCATTATTTTTAGTGCAATATTCCTTTTGTTCTCGCTTTTGAGTTGTTTCATCTGAATCGATGTTATTGATTTGTCCTTTCTTTTGTAATCTAGTTTCTCATACCCTCATATTTTCATGCTAACCATAACTCTTCCTTTAGTATTATGTTGCTTTATTGCCCCCTTTGGGCTGAGGCATTCTTTTCTTTGAATGCCTCAGGTTCAGGTTTTTAGCGGTCGTAGGGGGTTAAGCGGAGTCTTTCTGTCCTTGGTGGTGGCTTTCTTCCTTCCCTCCTTGGTGAGAGGTTGGCTTCTGGTGGTTGTAGTGGTTTGTTTGCCTATGGGTTTGTTGGCACCCACAGTGTTCTTTTGTTGAATTATGCTTTCTTGTTGTTATGAGATTACTTCTTACTGTGGATGAAGTATTGCTCTCTAGGAAGGTTTTTATGTTAGGATGCATGAGTTACATTATTTATATAAAATGTCATTGTTGGAACAACCCTATTACTGATTTGGGCTAGGATCACTATATGTTGATTAGGATCTGTATTGACCCATTTGTATAGTCTAAGGGTCAAGTTTTTAGGCTGATTAGATTAGTCAGAACTTAGGAAAATCCAAGCTCGACAAATGGCTAGCGGCGTTCGACGATTTGTCTGTCAGTGTTTGACAAATTCCAGGCAGTGCTCGACGAATTTCAGCCAGCGCTCGACAAATTCCTTTCTGAAGCTCAGATTAATATTTTCAGTTGGATATCAGTTCTCTGAACACAAATCGACAGAATAACGGATATATTTAATTCATTTTGGACGTATTCAGTCAGTTATGTAAGGATATCTTTCTTATTTATTATATCCTTATATTCTTTCTATTCCAAGAAAGATAATAGCCGTTGACATTTAATGCCAAGGTATCTTTCACGACAAAAAGAATTGAAAGGACTTGCCAGAACTGTTTTGGGTGGCTGCATAGTTCCAAGAAGGATTTAAGTCAGAATAATATATTCCTTAAAAGTAGATGATTTGAATTTGCAAGATTACAAGTCATCAAAGAAGAATCAGAAGACAGGAGTCGATTTTTCCTTCATACAGAGCACATAGATACATTCAAAAATTTCTCTCAGTCTCTCTATTATTTACAGAACAAGAAGAACAAAGAGAAGTATCAGAGAAAGAAGAAGAAGGACAGAACATTATTCATTTTTCCCAGTCTTCTTCTTACTCAAGGCAGCACCCTCGTCATTCTGAGGACAACACTCAACCTCTCAGAACTGCTGCAAGTTAAAGTCTTTTAAAGAGCAACAACAATCTGAAGATTCATTTCTTCCAGATAATCTGCTACAAAAGACTTGTGTTAGAGAAAGCTTTGTCCACAAACTGTCATCAACTCTCATCAGACAGGGGGAGCTTTCAGCTTCAACACCATCTTGTCTTCTCTCAGATCATTCACAGAGAAGAACACTCTAAACCTCTTTATCTCATCTTGCACAGGGTTAATTCTCTCTCCAAAAGTTTACACAGTGGTGGCAAGACACCTTATCAAAAAATCCTTGTGTGGTTTTTAAGCACCTTATCAAAAGCTTATTGGTGTGTGGACACCTTATCAAAAACCCCTTGGTGCTATGGCACCTGATCAACCCTCCTAGTGGATTCCTACCAAGGGTGGTAGAAGAGTAGATGTACCCAGATTTATTGGGGAACTACTATAGCTCCTTGTATCTTCTGTGCTTGCTTATTCTTCTGTGCTTGTGCTGTGTGATTTTTTTTTACTGTTTCTGTCTTTATTTTTAACTCTCACTGATTACACATATACTTAACAGTATTTTAAATTCTGCTATAAAACTAAATAAAAAGTTTTAATACTCTATTCAGCCCCCCCCCCCCCCCCCCCCCCTCTAGAGTAACTTAAGATCTGACCTCCACTTTCAATTGGTATCAGAGGGGGTGTTGATTTTTTACAGGCTAACACCTGAATCACAAAGATCAACCAGATCATAAATTTCCTCAGAGTTTCTTTCTCTTTATTTTTATCTTATTTAAAAATCATGGCACAAAACAAGGAATATTCCAGCACAAGACCTCCTATGTGCAATCTCAATAAGTTTGCACTATGGAAAGCAAGGACTAGGCTGTATATGAACTCCATTGATGAAGAAATTTTTAATGTCATTTTGACGGGACCTCCAGCTACCACATCATCAACAAGTACTGATGCAGCAACAGACAATACTGCTGTTCCACCTCTTGAGTGGACTGAAGCTCAAAAGAAGCAGAGAAATGCAGATGCAAAGGCCATGAACATTCTGGCCCTAACTATGTCAGATGACATATTCCAGAAGGTTGTTGAGTGCACCTCATCAAGAGAAATTTGGGAATCTCTCAACAACATGGTGGCAGGCTCAGCAGATGAAAGAAAAGATAGAAGATCTCATCTGATTTCTCAATATGAGAACTTCAAGAAGGGAGAATTAGAAAGTGTTGTTGATATGTACAATAGGCTCAGCCTCATAATAAATGAGCTGAAGTCTCTGGACAAAGTGATCTCACTCACAGAGATCAATGACAAAATTCTTATGTGCTTCCCCAGCACATGGCACTCCAGAATCTGGCCAATCAAGGAAGCCAGAAGTCTCAATGAGATCACCACTAAAGCTTTGTTGGGCAAGCTCAAGTCTTATGAGCAGCTTATCAACGCTAGGGAAGCTGAAGAATCTACTTCATCTCCAGCACCCAAGAAGGAAAGAAGCATAGCCTTCAAGGCTGCAGAAGAGAAGAAGGAAAAGCTCCTGACAATGAGGAGTTTATGAGTCTGATAGCCAAAAGATTCTTTAAAATGGCTAGAAAAGATTTCAAGAAAAAAGTCATCCAGAAGCCATGACAAGCCAAGGTATGACAAAAATCACTCTAATGAAATTATATGTTTTGGTTGCAGGAAACCAGGACACATTGCTCCTGACTGTCCAGATAATCAGAACAAAAAGTACAAGAAGGACAGGAGAAGAGAAAAGGAAGAAAAGAAGAGCTCTAGAAAATCTTCCTCCCACTCTCACAAAAAGAAGGGAAGAGGATTTGTAGCAAAATCCTGGAGTGATACAGTGTCTGAGTCAGAATCTTCATCATGCTCATCTGATGAAGAGGAAACAAAAGACAATGACCAATGTTTGATGGCTATTTATGACTCAGACAGTGAGTCACAATCTACATCATCATCCAGCTCTAGTGATGATGAAGAAGAAAGAAATTTCTGCATGATGGCAATCAATGCCTCAACCAACAATTCTGATGATGAGAAATCAGAATCAGAAACAGAAGATGATACTGATCAGGTATTATCTGGCTTTGATTTTACCTCTATTGAATTCAAAGATGATTTCAAAATTCTTTGCCAAGACTTAATAAAATCTGAGAAAGAAGTAATCTCTCTCAGAAATAAGTTAGTTGAGATGAATAATATAAGTGAAGAGAATGCAAGTCTTAAGAAAGAGTAGGCTGCCACCAAAGAACACATTATTCTCATTGAGAATAAATTGTCTGAAGCCAAGAAATTTGAAGAATCTCTCAATGGGAGAAGCATCAAACTGATGGACATCACAAGCACTGTCAATGCTAGATTTAACAATAGCAAACTGGGCTTGGGTGCTTCATCAAGTGAGCCATCTCTGATTAAGAGAAACATCCTCTCCACACCCATAAAATTCATTTCTGCTAAAAGCAAAGAGGCTGCAGAAAGAAATAAAGATATTTCAAGCAAGTCTGTTAAGGATAAGAGAATTCAGAAGAATTCGTTGAACGAAGCTCGACAAAAAGATTCAAATCTGTCGAACAGGGATCGACGAAAACTGAGAACAGATTTTCAGTATAGTTATAATATGGACGGCGCTCGACAAAAACATCCACATTCGTCGAACGGCGGTCGACAAATTTACCCAAATTTGTCGAACAGACATTATATTGAAAACTCTAAGAATTCTAATCCTAAATATACTAAAAATCCTTTTACTGAGTGGACTATACCTCCAAGGAGATATCATCCACAAGGCTATAAGGATCGGCCTAAAATGTCATTTATCTCTGAATTTTATGGTAACATAAAAGGACCCAAGGTAGTCTGGGTCAAAAACAACTAGTTTATGTTTTTGTATTTGCAGGTACAAATCTATCCAAGATTAAATCAAAAATGGTACTTGGATAGTGGCTGCTCAAAGCACATGACAGGAAACAAGGCCAACCTGAACAACTACAAGGCAAAGCTTGGACCCAAGGTGATCTTTGGAGACTCCAACTGTGGACAAACCAAAGGCTATGGCCAAATTAAAATTGGAGGAGTGACATTCAAGGAAGTAACCTATGTCAAGGGTCTGAAGCACAACCTCATCAACATAAGTCAGTTATGTGATGAAGGTTATCAGGTAACATTTAATAAATCAGAATGCATTATTAAATCCTCTGATAATGTTATTGTTCTATCAGGTATTAGGCAAGGAAATACATATTTAGTAAATTTCAACTCATCCAAATCAGAAATTTGTTTATTTAATGAGCTAAGCAAACCTAGTGAATTATGGCATAAAAGATTAGGACATGTAAACCTTAGGACCATTGCTAAACTAGCTAAGGATATTCTTGTTAGAGGCTTACCATCAGGATCATATAAGAAAGAAGGTCTTTGTAGGGCATGTCAGTTAGGCAAGCAAACCAAAATCAGCTTTAAATCATTATCTAAAAGTGATTCACCTAGAATCTTGTATTTGCTACATATGGACCTTTTTGGGCCTATAACAATAAAGAGTTTAGTGGGGAAGTCTTACACTTTAGTCATTGTAGATGACTTCTCTAGATTCACTTGGGTGTTCTTTTTGAGAGAAAAGTCAGATAACTTTAAAGTTCTTACAGACTTTCTTAAGAGCATATAGATTGAGTACTCTACTGTAGTTGCATTGATCAGAAGTGATCATGACACTGAGTTTGAGTCTCTTCTCATGCAAGAATTCTGTGAGATGGAAGGTATCAGGCATTGCTTCTCAGCTCCTAGAACTCCTCAACAAAATGGGGTAGTTGAAAGGAAAAAAAAGAACTCTAATTGTATCAGCAAGAACATTGCTTGCAGATGCTAACTTGCCCCTATCTTTTTGGGCAGAGGCTGTCAGCACAACAAATTATGTTCTGAATAGAAGTTTGATACACAAACTTAAGGGTAAAACTCCCTATGAATTACTTAAAGGGAAGAAACCTAAAGTTGATTATTTTAGAACTTTTGGATGTAGATGTTTTGTTCACAACAATGATAAAAAGTACCTTAGAAAATTTGAACCAAAATCTGAAAAAGGAATCTTCTTAGGATATTCATTAGTTAGCAAAGCATATAGGGTATTTAATAAATCTCCTCTTAAAATAGAAGAGTCTATGCATGTTTCCTTTGATGAAACTAACATGTTTTACAAGGAGAAGAATTCTTCTACCAAAAACAATATGCAGGTACCAGCTCTATGTGAAGAGCTTGATGGATTAAATCTACAGACAGAAGATTCACTGCATCCATCACCTCAAACTCTTGAAGATAGTGAAGAAGAAGATCATCCAGATCTTGTTGTTAACCTAAATCAAGTAACAGCAGAACATCCTCCACAGGACACAACAGCTAAACAAATTCCCCAAATGGATACTGCTGCTGAACCAACTCCAACTGTTGACCACATCACAGTTAGAGATCATCCAATTTCACAAGTAATTGGTGATATCACAGCAGGTGTTCAAACAAGCCATCAACTACACCAAAATCAGATGCAAACTTGTTTCCTATCACAAGTTGAACCTCGAACCAGAAAAGATGCAGAACAAGATCCAAACTGGATCCTTGCAATGCAAGAGGAACTCAACCAGTTTGAAAGGAACAAGGTTTGGGATTTGGTTCCAAGACCAAAAGGCCATCCTGTTATTGGCACCAAGTGGGTCTTCAGGAACAAACTTGCTGATCAAGGCAATATTGAGAGAAATAAAGCTAGGCTAGTAGCTCAAGGGTACTCACAGGAAGAAGGAATAGACTATGATCAAACTTTTGCACCAGTTGCAAGGTTAGAAGCAATCAGAATCTTCCTTGCATTTGCTGCATATAAAAAGTTCAAAGTATATCAAATGGATGTGAAGAGTGCATTTCTAAATGGAGACATCAAAGAAGAAGTCTATGTGTAACAACCACCATGTTTCATCTCTCCAACTCATTCCTCCTATGTATTTAAGCTTAATAAAGCTCTTTATGGTCTCAAACAAGCTCCCAGAGCATGGTATGAGACTTTAGCTAATTTTCTTTTGGAAAATAAATTCTGTAGGGGCATAGTAGATAAAACATTATTTTTCAGGATACATAAAAATCAAACCTTACTAGTTCAAATATATGTAGATGATATTATCTTTGGCTCTACAGATTCAAATTTATGCAAAAAGTTTTCTAAACTAATGCAATCTAAATTTGAAATGAGTAGCATGGGTGAATTATCATACTTCCTTGGTCTTCAAGTGAAGCAAACCCCATCAGGAATCTTCATTTCCCAATCTAAGTATGCTAAGGAATTAGTGAAAAGATTTGGAATGTCTGATTCTTCTACCATGAAAACACCCATGGCCTCTAATGCTGTTGTTGATACTGATGAATCAGGGAAACCTATTGATCAGAAAGTGTATAGGGCAATTATTGGCTCTCTACTCTATTTAATAGCTAGTAGTCCAGATATAATGTTTGCTACATGTATTTGTGCTAGGTTTCAAGTTAACCCTAAAGAATCTCATCTTATTTTACTAAAATGAATTTCAAGATATATAAAGGGTTGCCCTAATCTAGGACTTTGGTATCCAACAACATCTGAATTTGAATTAACTGGATTCTCAGATTCAGATTATGCTGGATGCAGAGTAGACAGGAAGAGCACATCAGGAACTTGTCAGTTTCTTGGTGATAGGCTTGTGTCTTGGTTTTGTAAGAAACAAAC
Source organism: Dactylorhiza incarnata (assembly GCA_033032865.1). Lineage (NCBI taxonomy): Eukaryota > Viridiplantae > Streptophyta > Magnoliopsida > Asparagales > Orchidaceae > Dactylorhiza > Dactylorhiza incarnata. Next base: position 512,204 of record JAWHQI010000479.1, read on the forward strand.
ATCTGTGTCTACATCAACAGCTGAAGCTGAATACATAGCTGCTGGCAGTTGCTGCTCACAGATATTGTGGATACAAAATCAGCTCCTAGACTATGGTGTCAACTTAAATAATTCAATTATATTTTGTGACAACACTAGTGCAATATCTATAGCACAAAATCCGTTCTCCATAGTAGGACTAAACACATAGAAATTAGGCACCACTTCCTTAGGGATAATGTGGATAAAAACAAAATTTGCCTACAATTCATTTCCACTGATTTACAAAGAGCTGACATTTTCACCAAGCCCATGGATGAAAAGAAGCGCATCTTCTTTATAAATCAACTAGGAATGATAGATGGAGATTCAATATGTTAAAAAATAATATTTCTATTTATCCTCTTAATTTATCGAACGGAGGACGACAAATTTGAACCATTTGTCGAACGGCAGTCGACAAAACCTGTTAACCTCGGAATCGATAAAGACAGTTTCATTTGTCGAAAGGTGGTCGACGAGATAGATGTTTTCGTACGCAGTCTGACGAAGAAACAAAGCCTTTTTGACTCCTAATTTTATTAGGTTTTGTCGAGCAGCGGTCTACAAATGCGCCCTCATTCTTCGATCTTTCTATATAAGCTTTATTTTATCTCTTTCTAAATTTGCGCCTACAAAAATCGTCTTTCCCTCCAGTTCCCCTCTGCACTTGATCTTCGTTTTCTTTGCAAGAACAATGGCGATTTCTCAGGCCTCTCTGCACTCAATGAAGTTTGATGCAGGTTTTGATATCGACATGGATTCTTTTGCACAATCTGACCAAATCTTCAAGGATGTTCTTCAACTACTGGAAGACCAACATCTAAAGAAGTTTTTGAGCACCAGGCAGAAAATACCAGTTGCAGAAATTAAAGAATGGGTTCATACTGTTCAGACAGAGGGTGAGAAGATGTCTGGCACCATCTCAGGTCATCAAGTCTCTCTCTCCCACCATTCTTACTGAAATTTTTGGTTTTGAGAATGGTGATGATGACTTAGACATAAGCTCAGAACAATTTGATGAAGCTTTAGTCAAAATGGGTCACTTAACTGGAAACCCTAATCACTTACTGAAAAAGAACTTATCTCAGGACTACAAGTTCTTAACTGACATTGTTGGAAAAGTCTTGCTGGGCAAGACTTCTGGGCATGACTATATGAACAGGCACTAATTTCTGTTGATGGTGGCCTTGATGGAGAAGAAGAAAATTAACTGGGGATCAATTCTCTTTGAATTGATTAAAAAGAAAAATTCTAAAGATAGTGTCAGTTTTGGAAGAGTTATAGGTATCTTCCTGCAGGAAAGGCATGCAGACCTTCTGGTGTCACCCCAGGTGACTATAAATGCCAGCAAGAGGCTGACCTCAGCACTCTTTGCTAAGTGGGATAGGGTAATCCCCAAGAAGAATACAAGAGCTGATGCTTCTAGGAAAAGGAAAACATCTGAGGACATAAGGACTGACCAAGTCACTCCCTCTACCCTTCCAGAAGTTCCTCCCTCAGTTCCTTCTCCTTCTCATATCCCATCTCCACCTGCTCAACAGTCTCCTGAACAATTTCTAACTCCAAACTCTCCACCACCTCCTTCAACTGATATACCACCTATCAATGATATTTCCCCTCTATCTCCAGAACCACTGCCTTCCCCTCCTCCATCTCCTATCAACACTAATCTCAATTCCTCAACTCTACCTCAATCACCTATTCCACCTCCATCTCTAATACATGACGAACATCAGTCACCAATTCATCCCTCAAGTTCAAACCATCCAGATAGCATTTCCACACATTCTGAAACTGTCAGAGATATCCTTCTACAAACTTTCATCCCATCCACTTCACAACCATCTACATCACTTCCATCAAACTATCTATCTCTCAACCTCACCTCTATTGCTGATCAAATTTTTGATCACATTCTTCCTAAAATAAACCAACACCTGGATGCAAAATTTGCTCCAGTCCTCCAAGCTATTTCTACTTTATCTGCTAAGCTTTCTTCCCTTCCTTCCTCTATTGCTGTCCCTTCCTTCCTCTATTGTTGTCCCTTCGTCTAGGGGCCTAGATTCAGGCATCCCTGAAGCTAGGCAGGGGGAGATGTCCTGTGAAGAAGCTCCAGAAGCAGAAGTTGCTCCAAAAGTAGCAGAAGTTACAATTTTTGATTTAGATAATTATGAGATAGTACAAAGTAAAGAAGATTCAATTATAGTTTATGATACAGATATGGTTGATTCTTGTATAGTATCAGATATACAAGTTATAGAAAAGATAAATAATATCTATATTCATCCCTCCCTAGATATTATTTCCTTACCATCCAAGTTCAGTTTTGCCTCCTCAGCTCTGCCAAAACATCAAATTCATTCTAGAGCAATTGTCCCCTATACTGCTCCAATTGACAAAATTTTGCTGAAAAAGATTATTAGTAGCTTTGCAGTTCAAAGAGCAGTTCCAGCTATTGTTCAAGTTCCAGAACAAATTATCAATAATTTTGAATTCCCAACTTTTGTCCTTGATTAATCACCAATTCCAGACTTTGATGAAATCTGGAGAGCAGAAGATGAAGCTGAAGAGCAAAGAATCAAAGCTCTTAAAATGATCAATGATTTATATGATAATCCAACTCCCTCTTCTGATTCTGATGAAGAAGAAAATGACAGTGATTCTGATGATACTCTTTCAAGGAAGAGAAAGAAAAGAAAAGCAAAGTCAAAGGCAGTTCCCAAGCCTCCAAATCCTGAGAATGATATCCCATATTATGTTCTTCATAATATTACTCTTGACAAAGATACACCTCATTGGATGAAATTCTCAAGGAATGAGAACAAAAGAAGGAAGAAGATGAGGAAAACGGGTTACTATTCTGACAAACCTGTCAAATATAACCATCCTCCTCCTCATCCTCCAGCAGCAGGCTCAGCAGCACCATCATCCTTCTCCCAGAAGCCCAACTCTCAACATTCAAGGATTTCTGGTAGTTCCAGTGGATCTCAAGCATCAGGATCAGGTAGCAATCCTCCTTCTAAGAACTCAGCGGTTGCTTTACAAGAAAGTCAAGTCATTGTTTCATCTCAAATTTCTTCAGAATACAAACTTCATATCTCTGATGGATCTTTTCACAAGATCAGAAATCCTCAAAGTGGTCTTCAAGATCAAGTTGATAATTCAGAATATGTTCCTTATCTTCCAGATCCTGAAGAAGAAAGATTATCTCAAATGGCAAGACTCAAAGAATCAATTGCTTATGCCCAGATTAACAAAGCAAAATCAGAAGGTAAAGATTTTACAAACATTTCTACCATGTCTGATTATAGAAGGAAAGAACTTGACAAGTACAATTCCAAAGAGTTATTCAATGCTGAAGAATATCTTGAAAAGCACCCAGAAGCTTTTGTCCCTCATGTCAAATCTCAAACTATACTGGGAGCTCAAGATCTATACATCAGCAAGAAGAAATCTCAAGATCCAAACAGGATAATCATCTTCAAACCTCCATCAGCAAAGAAGTAAAAAAGGTTCAGACTTAGTTATTTTTGTTATTGATTAAACATTTTGATTGTAATGAACTCAGAGCACTAGTTTTATTCAATCTGCTGAAATGAATTTTTCATTCTGTCATATACTTTTTTTTTATGCTCTGCTGTTTATGTTTTCTATTGTATTTATTTGATTAATTATCAAATAGTATCCTAACCCAAATAGGGGGAGATTGTTGGAACAACCCTATTACTGATTTGGGCTAGGATCACTATATGTTGATTAGGATCTGTATTGACCCCATTGTATAGTCTTAGGGTCAAGTTTTTAGGCTGATTAGATTAGTCAGAACTTAGGAAAATTCAAGCTCGACAAATGGCTAGCGGCGTTCGACTATTTGTCTGTCAGTGTTCGACAAATTCCAGGCAGTGCTCGACGAATTTCAGCCAGCGCTCGACAAATTCCTTTCTGAAGCTCAGATTAATATTTTTAGTTGGATATTAGTTCTCTGAACACAAATCGACAGAATAACGGATATATTTAATTCTTTTTGGACGTATTCAGTCAGTTATGTAAGGTTATATTTCTTATTTATTATATCCTTATATTCTTTCTATTCCAAGAAAGATAATAGCCGTTGACATTTAATGCCAAGGCATCTTTCACGACAAAAGGAATTGAAAGGACTTGCCAGAACTGTTTTGGGTGGCTGCATAGTTCCAAGAAGGATTTAAGTCAGAATAATATATTCCTTAAAAGCAGATGATTTGAATTTGCAAGATTACAAGTCATCAAAGAAGAAACAGAAGACAGGAGTCGATTTTTCCTTCATACAGAGCACAGAGATACATTCAAAAATTTCTCTCAGTCTCTCTGTTATTTACAGAACAAGGAGAACAAAGAGAAGTATCAGAGAAAGAAGAAGAAGGACAGAACATTATTCATTTTTCCCAGTCTTCTTCTTACTCAAGGCAGCACCCTCATCATTCTGAGAACAACACTCAACCTCTCAGAACTGCTGCAAGTTAAAGTCTTTCAAAGAGCAACAACAATCTGAAGATTCATTTCTTCCAGATAATCTGCTACAAAAGACTTGTGTTAGAGAAAGCTCTGTCCACAAACTGTCATCAACTCTCATCAGACAGGGGGAGCTTTCAGCTTCAACACCATCTTGTCTTCTCTCAGATCATTGACAGAGAAGAACACTCTAAACCTCTTTATCTCATCTTGTACAGGGTTAATTCTCCCTCCAAAAGTTTACACAGTGGTGGCAAGACACCTTATCAAAAAATCCTTGTGTGGTTTTTAAGCACCTTATCAAAAGCTTATTGGTGTGTGGACACCTTATCAAAAATCCCTTGGTGCTAGGGCACCTGATCAACCCTCCTAGTGGATTCCTACCAAGGGTGGTAGAAGAGTAGACGTACCCAGATTTTTTGGGGAACTACTATAGCTCCTTGTGTCTTCTGTGCTTGCTTATTCTTCTGTGTTTGTGCTGTGTGATTTTCTTTTTACTGTTTCTGTCTTTATTTTTAACTCTCACTGATTACACATATACTTAACAGTATTTTAAATTCTGATATAAACTAAATAAAAAGTTTTAATACTCTATTCACCCCCCTCTAGAGTAACTTAAGATCTGACCTCCACTTTCAGTCATTCTTGCATAGCATGATTTTAAGTAAATGTCTCATACTTCGAAGATCGTAGAAAAACCTTTCCTTACTTATACTAAATTAGAGATGTGCATATCATTGCTGAAATGTTTGATCTTCATGCTCATGTACGCTAAAATGAACCTATTTTTTCCGCTGCATATATATAGTTTTCTACTGGTGGACTAGTTGATCCACCGGACCGAGGGACACGATCTTAAGCTAAAATGTAAATACTCTTTTTAACTTAAACATATTTATGTCTTTTATAAATTATTCGTAAGGAGTGTTTTCCTGAGCGTATGTAGTTGTCCCATGCATGATGTGGCATCATAATGCATATTTTCACCTTGCTCTGATAATATTTATTAAATTCGTGGGAAAATGCGGGTTGTGACACATGGTTGGGCTAAGGTGGGTGTTGTCAGCCTCCTAATGGTGGGAGGGTACACATGGGTTAGGCCTAGGGGTTAGGCTAGCTTGGATGGGCCAATAAGGGCTCACCTCTTGGATGTGTGCTTTCTCCTTTTGGTTTGAGTGGAGGTGATGAATTGGGGGGTTTTGGTTGGCCTTGATCTCATCCATCAACTTCCCATGGTGTAGGGGAACTTGGGTGAGTGGGACTTGGATGGTGAGGGTTTGAAGTATCCAAAAAATAACCTCTTATAAGAGGGTTGACCAAAGTCAACCCTAACTGGGGCCCCCATATGGGTCAAAGTCATTATAAGTCGGAGTCGTCGAGTGTCGAGTCAACATTGATATGACGGGGATGAAATCCAACGTTCATGTACCTCGAGGTTTCGCATAATTTTATGAGCAATAATTTTATTTACTTGACTAAATGACATGGGAACTAAGCGAAATGAATTTTGTTGCATTCGTATCGTCCATACGAGTTCAATGCAACTGACAGAGGTTAATTCGGAGTATGTATTTTTACAATATTAAAATAGCTTCGTCGTGACGCGCTACGGTACTCAAAATAGTCACTTTCACCAAATGACCTCGGATTGGAACAAAATAGTGCAAGATTAACCCTAAATTATAGGAATAAGTTGATGTACAAGATTATCTTAATGATACACTCAACCACACCGCGTTCCTACGGGTGGTTAGTTGGTTTGGTCATACGAGTAGTAGGCTCGGTGGTTGTAGGTACGGACGGGTTAGGACGGTGAGCCGGTGGCTCTGAGGGTTATTATGACTGACGGGTTAGTCCGGCGAGCAGGTGGCTCGGAAGGTTATTGTGACGGGCAGGTTAGCCCGGGGAGCTTTTGGCTTGGAAATAGATGGTAAACATGTTTGCATGTGCATAAAGGTGGTGGGTCTTCGGTATTGGACGGTCATTCACACTGACGTCAATACGTTGACTCAGCAAGTGTGGAATTTGCACTTAGCCATGAAAGTCTGGTGGTCCCTCCAGTAAGAGTATGCAGGCGCTCTGCGGTTTTGCGTTGAGGCGTACGATAGGTCTAGGTTAGGTAGTGTGAATACCAACCTGGAGGTGGGCGAGGCCCAACCCACCGCTTCCATTTGCCACTACGGGAGTATCCTGGGAGTTTTGCTAGCTCCAAAAAGGGGGGACTAAAGGTATGTGCGCATAGAGTCGAAGAGTGTGTGTGTTGCACTTGCATGATCATAGCATTAATTGCATAACTCTGCATAGCATAAGCATTGCATTTCAACCTCTACCCTTATCGTATAAATTGGTTATGGGACTTTTAATTCGATAGGCCTTCCTAAACGACCCTTTGGTCTATAGGTTTGTATGGGCATTCCTATAAATCAACGGTTACTTTTATTACTTTACTATACCTAACTTTACTTAACTTTACTTTACTGTCATACTTAATGTTCTACGTTTGTATTACACCATATAGTGGTAGACATTTCTTATAAACTAGATCTGTCGTCATCTGCTTTGTTTTATTCCCCTTGATGTCCTCCGCTTCATCCTCCCGCTCGGTGCCTAGGATCCATTGGGGGAGGGGTGGGGAACATAAGGCTTAGTCTTTTTGACTAACGGTCAGTGGACCATATCATTTTAGGGGATCGAGGAGACGCAGCAGCACTAGAGGCTGGTGCAGACGGAGGCGGGCCAGTCTAGAACAGGAGCACCAGTTTCAGGATCAGTGAGTGATTAGTAGTTTGCTTCCGCGAGTGACCTTGTAGTGAGGACATGATGTATAGGGCATGAGCCCTTTATTATTGTAACATCTGTTATTTCAGTTATATCAAGTGGACATTTATATATATAACATGTGATTTGTGGACTTGAGTCTCTATATGTTCAAATATGCTTTTCTTCTTTTATGATCGATATAGCCGACAGGATCGGCGTCTTGTAGTGATGACCTTCCTGTGTCTTGGTGTCACCGCAAAGCGGCTGTTCTGGGCATAAGACCCAGTTTTGTAGCGATAAAAAGGTCTTACAAAACAAGTCCTTCACCCTCCTTCCTACATGAGTGATTTCAGCCTTAATGCTTGACACGTTTCGGAGAAATTTCACTTCTATTGGGCCGAACAAAACGTGATACCACGCATCTACATCATTGGTCACAGAGAAGAGGTTCTTCTTCATACCCGGCACATGATATACACTCCTCAAGGCGAGTGAACCTCTATCACTGCCTAAAGAAACGACACCCTCCTTCTCGACTGCATGAACGGTATCATCAGCTGTAATAATAGCATTATTACCTGAATATGCTTGCAGAGAAGAGAACTTCGACTCATCCCCAGTGAGGTGATGACCACACCCTGAATCCACAATCCAATTATCTTGACAGTTGATGGAAGCCAAAGCACGAACACAAGTGCCCGTCATGAAGACACCTCCATCCCAACTACCTTCAGCATTGGAACCAACATCCTCCTTTCCTGCAGCAAGATACTGAGGTTTGTTGCTGATTAACTCTGCAATCCTTCTTGAAGTGATCATGCTTGTTGCACCTGAAGCACCTTGGCCCTTCCTTCTTCTTCCCATCATGCTTAGGAGCATAGCTCCTCTCCTGCTGATATGAAGTAGATGGACCATCACCTTCAGGTGACTTCTTCTTCTTGTCCCATCTTTTTTTCTTACCTGAATAAAGAACCTCACTTTCTCCCCCGGAGACAGACATCCCCACCATTTACTTAGCTAAACTCTTATGTGAAGCAAGAAAGTTTTCCAGCTTTAGCAACGATGGCTGATTGCCCAGTCTTGCTCAGAAGTGACAAAGGCCACAAACTCCCTCCGCAATTCGCGGATTATGTGCCTCTTCTACCTTGCTTCTGAGATAGGCTCTTCCGGGTCCAATGTAGATATCTCAGCACATAGGTTCTTCATCTTCAAAAGATGGATGAGATAGATAAATCTCCTTGAGTTGCTTTCGCCAACTAATTCTCAAGAAATTGTAGCCTCACTACATTCTTCTTGTTGAATAAGCCATCCAAGACTGTCCAAATATTAGCAGCAGACCGACATCCAATGATGTGTTCAAAGAGCTCTGGAATTATAGCACGCTTGATAGTGAACTCTGCCTTATCATTGGTTCTCTTCCAAGCCTTCACTTGCTTAGCATTCCCTTTAGCAGCTACCACTGGTTTTATCGCTTCTCCCCCGACTACCTCCCATTGATCCTCGCCAAGAAGATAGCTCTCCATGTAAGACTTCTACTTCTTAAAGTTAGTCTGCGTAAGAAGCTCAATACTGAGACCTCTTGTGTAACCTCCTTCCATTGATATACCCCTAGTTAACAATAACTTCCAGAAATCTCAAGCAAGATACTGAGGTTGATCGTTGTTCAAGCCTTCTGTCCCTCAGATACCATGTTAAAATTGTTGGAACCGGGATTCGGCCCAACGAGGAGTTCGGACCCCAAATATGGGTGCAACTCGCGCTTACTGATCCCACGGAGCAACCTGGCCGAAGACCTAGAACTGAGCCCCTTGGAGAAAGTGTGGAGGTCCCACCACACACCCGGAAGATCGTAGAGCGCTTCGCCTTCTAAGCCAAGAACTGTAGCCGGGCACCTAGGAGAGCTCTGAGAATGCTAACCAATGATGACCTGAGGAGATAGAAGCCAAAAAGAAGTCCCTCCAAAGGTGCCTATAGGGTCTTATTTATAGTTTTTCTGATCTGGTCTGCAAATTGCGGGGTTCCGTCGTTTGGTTTTACTAAACGCACCCCAATTTGGCCAGCTAACAACCAAACTCCGCTGTTCGGAGAGGCTAACTGCAGACCACCAGGGGCAGAGGGGTAATTTCCCTTCCCTAGCCCCTAGGCATGTGGCCTGCGAGAACCCCACTCGCGAGAGCTCCCTCGAGTCTCTTCGCGAGTCCCACTCGCGCACCCTCGCCAGGCGAGCTGCCTGCGAATGCCACGCTCGCCTTCCTTCTGGCGACAACCAGCGAGACCAGTTCTCGCATTCTCCCCCGCGAGATCGCCCTGGTTCACACTGCCAGGTTATCGTGACTCCTTAGTGATGAGTTTACCATTTCCAGCCTATTTTGCACATTTTCGGGTCTTCGCGAGATCGCCCGGGCGAACACGGGGTTGTACAGAATCCCCACTCTTTGCGAGATTAATCTAAGCTCGTAAAGAATTATCCAACCCCGGGTGTTCGCCGACCACTGCCGATCTGTCAGGAATCTTTTCTGTGGGTCCCACATCTCAGCTATAAAACCCACCCAAGCCGGGGTGGTGCACTGTCATTCTCTTTTCCTCTTGTTCCGCCTTCTTCTACTGTAGCTGCCGAAAAATGCCTCTTTCGGAAGAACTCCAGGCCCTCCTGAGTGTGACCAAGGCGTACGAGCTCTCTACGATGGCCAACGCTGCCTCCTGGATGACCTGTCAGGCCACTCCTCCTGCGCCCAAGATGAAAAAGGCGAAGCCGATCCGCCTACCACCAGGGGGGAACGAGGTCGTACTGCTGGACTCCTCTCCTGACAATAGGCCCACTGAAAAGGTAAAAATATTCTTCTCGCTTAACTATTCATTTGGTTTCTCTAAACCTCGCCTGACCGCAGGACCTGCCCCATACCGATAAAGGCGAGGGCGAAGACTTAACCGGGTCTCTCCCCGATCCTCCTGCGAAGACTGATCTCGCTAACAGAAAAGCTGCTGGTAAGTGACCCTCTCTTACATGCCAAAGCTAATATGTTGGAACCTTAGTTTGATTTGAGTTAGGATCCACCTTTAATGTCTAAGTTTCTATGATAACACATTGTATAACTTAGATCATAGAAGGCTGAAAATTATATATATATATATATATATATATATATAAATAATATAGTAAGAAAAAAAATATATATATATATATATTGGCTCAGAAAATAAAGAGAAGAATTATATTATACATATTCTCTGCGAATATCGAACGGCGCTCTGCGAATGTCGAACGACGCTCTAAGAATTATATTATAACAGCGGTCGACGAAGATCACCTATCTCAGCGCTCGACGCTCCCGTCTCAGCGGTTCAGCGCTCAACGCCTTTACTCAAGCTCAGCGCTCGACGCTTTTATCCAGGTTCAGCGGTCGACGATCCAGCCCATCTCAGCGGTCGACGAATCCTTCCGTTCGACGAACTCAAGTCTGCGTTCGACGAATATTTAGCAGATGTTCAGAACAGTAAATTTAATGATCAGGTCGACGAATCAAATGATGAGCTCGATGAACTTGAACCTCAGTTCGACGAATTTCTTCAGTATTATTTTATATCATTAAATATTATATATATGCTAACAGAGTTATTTATAAAGCAATATTTTATTCTATTTTATATATTGCTATATATATTGCTGATTTAACAGTACAGTCGTGAAGCATTAAATGTTATAGCCGTTGGCAGCAAAGCATTAAATGTTGTAGCTGTTGCAGCAAGCTAAAGAAGGCAATTTGTCTGCTCGAGGATCTGGGAAATGAAAGAGACATTACTTCTTTCCTTGTCAGGCAAGAATTCAAATCAGCCCAGGAAAGAAGACAACAGCTTTTACACGACAGCAGGAGACATCTTCTTATACAACATTTTATATAGCAGATCATATACTACTGTCTCTCTTGACAGATTATATCTATAGTTTATATTGTTGTACAGGTTTTATATAGACAGAACATATACATATCATATTGTTGTACACACATATTACAGACAGAATATATTACATCTTTCTGTATAGAGAAAACAGAAGAAGAAGCAGAGAAAAAGAAGAACATCAGCAAAAACAGAGAACAACTCTATTACTCTATCTTGTTCTGTTTTTGCTAACTCTTTCTTGCAGATCTTATATACAATCCTGAGACACCAAACACTATCAATTGCTCAGGATCTAAACTGCAAGAAGAAGAAGAAGTGTTATTGCAATCAAGAGAAGGAGCTCCATCCACAAGCTGTCATCAAACTAAATCAGACAAGGGGAGCTCTCTTCAACATCATCTTCATCAAGAGTCTTCTCAGCAAAAGAGAAGAACACCAATCCTTTTTCTATTTTCTTTATTTCTTCCATCTTGTAAAGGGTTATAACTCCCTTCAAAAGTTAACTCCCGGTGATAGGCCACCTTAGCAAAAACCTGCATCTTGGTTTACAAGCACCTGATCAAAAGCTTATAGGTGAATTGGGCACCTGATCAAACCTCCATTGGTGTGTGGACACCTGAACAAAAACACATTGGTGTGAGGGCACCTTATCAACAACCTCCAGTGGATTCCTACCAGTGGGTAGAAGAGTAGATGTACCCAGTTGAGGTGAACTACTATATTTCTTGTGTCATCTGGATGTGCCTTGGTTTGCTTGTTTATTTTATTTCTTGCTTATGTGTTGTGTTTACTTTGCCTACTCACTGTTTGTGTTTATTACCCAATCAACAAACATCTATATATATATCATTTACTTTGAAAGAAAAACTTAAACAAGAGTTTTAATAATACTTAAGAACTAAACTCACTTTCAATTGGTATCAAAGCAGGTTGATTTTTCACACAGGCTAACACCTGAAATCACAAAGATCACTTAGTTCATAATTTTTTTTAAAGGGGTTTTTCTAAATGGCATAATCAGATTTTTTCATTTTCTGATCCACCTTTATGTAATTTGGATAGTTTTCCTTTATGGCAAGTTAGAATTAAGTTATATATGAATGCCATAGATGAAAATATTTATAAATCTGTTTTGACAGGAATTCCATCTTCAATCTCTTCAACAGATGGTCAAGAAAAGTTGATCAGTGCTGATGTCATGGCCATGAACATATTGGCTAAATCAATGTCCAAAGACATTCTTCTTAAAGTGGATGTTTGCACTTCAGCAAGGAGCATCTGGAACTCCCTCTCAAGGATGGTAAATGAATCTACCTTTACTTCTTCCACTAACATCATTTTTGATGCAGAATCATCTTCAACTCTATGTGAAGAAGAAGAAGACAAAGAAGAACAAAAAGCCAGAAACTTCTGTATGATGGCTATATATGGCTCAAATTATATCTCAGATGTAGAATCTCAAACAGAAAAGGTAAAAGAGGTATCTTCTATTCCTATTTTTACCTCTGATACATTTAAATCTGTTTTCACATCTTCAGGTACAGATTTAATAAAATCTAAAAATCAAATATCATATTTTAAGTTAATATATACAGATATGATAAAATCTGACAAAGAAATAAAAAGAGTTAAAATTAACTTCTGAACACACTAAACATAAAATAGATTTAAAAATATCAGAAAAGGAAATTACTTCTTTGAAAAATAAATTTGAATAACCTTTTAAGAAGAAAATCATGTATGTTCAACAAAATCAAAGAAAATTTTCAAATTTATATTTCAATGAAATAAAAAGACCAACATATCTAATTATAAAGCATTTGTTTTTACCTATTTTAAAACACTTATAATTAAACAGCAATTATAAGATTCTTTGGAATTTTTTATTTTAAAGCAATATCAGATAACTTCACATTCTTCCAGATTTTCTCCTAAAATCAAGTTGAGCATTCTACTCAGAATGCATAGATCAGAAATGATCAAAGCACTAAGTGTGAGTCTCTTCTGATTAAGGGGATTCAATAGAAATAAGGTATCAGGCATTGTCTTTTTTATTTTAAAATTCATAGAATCCAATAACAGCTAGCAATTCATAATATTAAAATCCTATTTAAATCAAGATCTAGGAATCTGATTTGCCCAAATGTATTTTGAAAGAAGAAGAAAACAATATAATTTATGATTAAATGTTTTCAATAGAACAAGAAATTTAGAAATAATCTCTAACCCTTAAGCTTCAAAGACTTTTTATGCTTAGGAATCCTAAACCAAATAGGGGGGGATTGTTAGAACCTACTCTTAATTTGGATTAGGATCCCAACTCAAATAGGGAGAGATTGTTGGAACCTTAGTTTTGATTTGAGTTAGGATCCACCTTTAATGTCTAAGTTTCTATGATAACACATTGTATAACTTAGATCAAATCCTATTAAGGTAGAAGGCTTAATATATATATATATATAAAATATACTAAGAAAAATATATATATAAATATTGGCTGAGAAAATAAAGAGAAGAATTATATTATACATATTCTCTGCGAATATCAAACGGCGCTCTGCGAATGTCGAACGACACTCTGCGAATGTCGAACGGCGCTCTAAGAATTATATTATAATAGCTGTCGACGAAGATCACCTAGCATCTCAGCGCTCTACCCTCCTGTCTCAGCGGATCAGCGCTCGACGCCTTTACTCAAGCTCATCGCTCGACGCTTTTATCCAGGTTCAGCGGTCGACGATCCAGCCCATCTCAGCGGTCGACGAATCCTTCCGTTCGATGAACTCAAGTCTACGTTCGACGAATATTCAGCAGATGTTCAGAACATTAAATTTAATGATCAGGTCGACGAATAAAATGATGAGCTCGACGAACTTGAACCTTAGCTCGACGAATTTCTTCAGTATTATTTTATATCATTAAATATTATATATATGCTGACAGAGTTATTTATAAAGAAATATTTTATTCTATTTTATATATTGCTATATATATTGCTGATTTAACATTACATCCGTGAAGCATTAAATGTTATAGCCGTTGGCAGCAAAGCATTAAATGTTGTAGTCGTTGCAGCAAGCTAAAGAAGGCAATTTGTCTGCTCGAGGATCTGGGAAATGAAAGAGACATTACTTCTTTCCTTGTCAAGCAAGAATTCAAATCAGCCCAGGAAAGAAGACAGCAGCTTTTACACGACAGCAGGAGACATCTTCTTATACAGCATTTTATATAGCAGATCATATACTGCTGTCTCTCTTGACAGATTACATATATAGTTTAAATTGCTGTACAGGTTTTATATAGACAGAACATATACATATCATATTGCTGTACACACATATTACAGACAGAATATATTACATCTTTCTGTACAGAGAAAAGAGAAGAAGAAGAAGCAGAGAAAAAAAAGAACATCAGCAAAAACAGAGAACAACTCTATTACTCTATCTTGTTCTATTTTTGCTAACTCTTTCTTGCAGATCTTCTATACAATCTTGAGACACCAAACACTATCAATTGCTCAGGATCTAAACTGCAAGAAGAAGAAGAAGTGTTATTGCAATCAAGAGAAGGAGCTTCATCCACAAGCTGTCATCAAACTAAATCAAACAAGGGGAGCTATCTTCAACATCATCTTCATCAAGAGTCTTCTCAGCAAAAGAGAAGAACACCAAACCTTTTTCTATTTTCTTTATTTCTCCCATCTTGTAAAGTGTTATAACTCCCTTCAAAAGTTAACTCCCGGTGACAGGCCACCTTAGCAAAAACCTGCATCTTGGTTTATAAGCACCTGATCAAAAGCTTATAGGTGAATTGGGCACCTGATCAAACCTCCATTGGTGTGTGGACACCTGAAGAAAAACACCTTGGTGTGAGGGCACCTTATCAACAACCTCCAGTGGATTCCTACCAGTGGGTAGAAGAGTAGATGTACCCAGTTGAGGGGAACAACTATATTTCTTGTGTCATCTGGATGTGCTGTGTTTACTTTGCCTACTCACTGTTTGTGTTTATTACTCAATCAACAAACATATATATATATATATATATATTATTTACTTTGAAAGAAAAACTTAAACAAGAGTTTTAATAATACTTAAGAACTAAACTCACTTTCATAATATTCTGACCAATGGCCTTCTCATTTTACTTCTTACAGCCTCCCCTCACGCGACCCCACGTCGTCAAACCTCGCAACCTCAGATGACGGTCACCCCTCCCCCCACCCCCGACACAACCCTCAATACCCTGGGGTTCAATCTCTTATGGGGGGAGGGTTCCGCTGGCTCGCGACTGGCCACGACCACCCCTACCGATGACGTGACACGCTGCGGTGGTCTCGAGAAGTCCGTCTCGCTCCCCTTCACAACTCTTTTTCTGGGCCGGCCAACCACTTCTCTCCCGCCTGCTGGAAATGATTTTGCTGCTTCTGACGAGACGTCGCTCTCTGTGCTAATAAGGGAAGGCCTCGCTAATAGCTAACGATGCTTTGATTTGCTCGCAGGTGATTCCGAGACTCTCCCCACCGACTCTGACTTTGGGGAGGAAGAGATATCGCCCCTCCCTTTGCTGGAGCAGATGGACAACTTCCTGGGCGACCCGCGAGACCCCGAGGCCATGAAGAGGCGAACCTCATTTCAGAAACAAGGGCGGATGCTGCAGGATCTTCACCTCCAAGCGAAGAGCGACAGGGAAATTGCTGAGGAGCGCCACGCCGCTTTACTGGATGAGTGCGCGCAGCTCCATGTCGAGATGTCGCAATAGATTAGCGAGACGGCCACCTCCTTAAGGAAACATCTCGCGCGAGTGGATGATTATGCTCGCTTAATTCAATGTGAGACTCGCGCCGTCAACGCATATCACTACCCCAGGGTTCCGCCGCGGTCAAGAGTGCGAGGTCATGGTAGGTGGAAGTTGATATACTACTGATCCTTGATCGCACTCTTCATCTGCCCGGCAAACCCCCCTATAATATTTGAACATTTGTTTAATCTCGCTGGACAATCTCGCGAAAAATTTTACTCTCTTATTATTAACCATTTCTCGCCCGCTACTGGGGCTCTCGCGAACTTATTTGTTATGCGACATATTTGCTAGTGATGCTCACTCTATCTTTTATTTTCGCTCTTTCTTGTTGCCCTTGCATAGAAATTTCACTTATACTAACTTCGTAAGCTGGTCTCGCTCGCTAATATATTTGAGGTTACATTACGTTCTCGCATCACACGAGGTTTTGCCTAACCGCCTCCCCCGCCGCTTCGACTTCTTTCCCACGCTTTTCTTTTCCTATAAATAGGTCACATCGCAAATCTCACCTACCGCATTTAACACTAGCCCTTCTTCTTCCTCTACCCGCGAGATCTCGTGTTCTCTTACTCGCGCTTTCTTCTCTTTTTCTCACAGGTTTTAACAATGGTGGGCGACGCTAGCGAGGTTGAGGGTCGGTTGAAGTGCGCCTGGGCCTCCACCGATCACACTTTCTTCCATAGCAACCTGACCGAGGAGGAATACCTTGCCGCCGTTGCTGATTTCATTCTGCCGGGATTCTCCGCTCGCTGCCCTAGCGGGGATGACGTGATCAACGTCCCCATGCCGGATGAGCTCGCCATCCCTATAGCCCACTTCGGGGTAGTCCTGCGCCAGCCTTTGTGGCCAGAGGTCCGCCAGGTACATGCCAATCTCGCTTACCTTCCTCTATCGGATTTCTAATTCTCGCTTGCTTATTCCTGACCTCGCCATTTTTTCTCGCCAGGTGCTCAAACACTATGGCGTGGTGTTGGGTCAGCTGATCCCCAACGCCATGGCGGCCATCATCACGTTCGCATGCTGCATGCGAGAAGAACGCATTGAGTTCAGCTTGTCGGTCTTCCGGAAGCTATTTTCCTTCAGGGCCTATAAGGAGGGTACCGCCTACTTCGTGGGCTCCGATTTAAAGGTAGTCGAGATCGTAAATAAGAGCCATTACTAGGCTCAGAAGTTCCTGTTGTTTATCGGGTGTCTACTTTAATAACCTAGAGGGGGGTGAATAGGATTTTCTTTTTATAAAAGCCACTTTAGGATTTTCTTGCTACCTGGTTAATAGATCCAAGAAATAAAGAGCAAACCACAGAAAGCACGCAACTATCTATAGAGGTTCCTCAAGACCGGGTGTCTTGAGTAGTCCTCTTTCCCTCTCCGCCTACCCATCAGTGTGCTAGGCTCGGCAAACGCCGCCAAAAACTTCAGGCCCTCAAGCCTTACACCTCGGACCCGCAAGTCCCAACAGCCTAGGACCGCAAGCCCCTACTGCCCCCGAGCCTGCAAGCTCGACACTCAGGCCCTCAAGCCCTACAACACGGACCCGCAAGTCTAAACAGCCTAGGCTCGCAAGCCCCTACTGCACCCGAGCCCGCAAGCTCGACAGATCGCACCCGCAAGCGCACTGCCCTGGCCCTCAAGCCTCACAGCTCTCCAGCCCTCAAGCTAGACAATGTCAGACGCGCAAGTCAACTACCCTGGCCCTCAAGCGTCATAGCTCTCCAGCCCTCAAGCTAGACAAATTGGCCCGCAAGCCTTACAAGAAAATACAGTAAAGAAAACTGTTTCTTCTGCCAGATGTTGATCGGCAACTTAGCCTGATGGAGATCAGCTTCTTGAGTTGAAGAGGATGCTTCAGATCTAATCTTTGCAGCACGACTCCTTCTTCACTCCCCTCTCTTAGCCGAATGATAAACGACTTCTTTATCAGTCGAGAAGGTGACTGATTCTTTAGAAAACACTTGATTATTGTTCTCTCCTTGTTCCTATTCTTCTCCGCAGAAAGATTGTTCAAGTGAAGCGGCGGGATACTTTTTTTAGCTCTTGTATTCGAGAGAGTTCCTAGGGCACCCTTCGTTCCTTTTTATAGAACAGAGAACACTGCTCAACGGTCGGTCATAATCAATGTCCTTTTCTATCAGATGCCCAATTCAAAAGAGCACGCCATCATAGCTCTATTCCTTAGGTGCACGCGTTGATTGGACAATCAGGCGGCGGTATTAAATGCAGACAGCATGCTACGACATTTGAATTCTGTCTCGACGATATGTACATCTTCATGCCTTGAGCTTTAGCAGTCCTTCAAATCTTCTTGCCTCTGCCCCTGATGCTGGTATCTCGACGATACAAGATATCCTGGCGATTCTGTATATACGACGATCTTCTTTTTCTGACAGTGTCGTCTTGAGCTTCCTTCTTGCATCATGTCGTCGTGATCATGTATTCTCTCGACGGCATGAGTTACACACGACGATGTCCTGTGTCTACTATGCGTTCGACGAATGGCATTTTGCGATCGACGAACTTGCCATCCTTTATTCGACGATCGCCATTCTTCGTTCGACGATCTCGCCACGTCTCAGCGGTCGACGAGACAAATACTTTGCTTCTCTGCTCTGCCCGTCATTACGACGATAAGCATGCATTGTCGATGATATCACTTGTTCTTTTTGACGATAGGTACTTAGTAAAATAACTAAGGTACATGACATATTGATGATTCCTGCAAGCATGAACTAGATGGAATGTCAAATACAAAGTGAAGTATTCTTGACTTGTTGACTTCTTTAAATCAGGAATCATGTGAGCAGGATTCCCAATAGTTCCTTTTCGTCAATGGGAACTTCGGCAACGTCCCGTTCTCTCCAATTCAGCACGACGAGAGAACATACCGCCCCCAGCTCTCGGGGGTCATGACGCCGCCCTGTTTCAGTTCTTCAACCAGAAGAACTTTGAGGTGGCGCACCTTCGCCGAAACCTCGATTTGTTGCTACCGGTGCTCCCCGGGGAGGGTGTGTATCACGATTGTTCGCATGTTTCTTCTTAAATCTCTCGCCGGATGTTTCTAATTGTTGAATTATTACAGGTGAGCGAGATCTACCCATCCATCCTCCTTATGCGAGCAACCGGACAGTTCCTGCGGGCCTTGCTCTCGCGAATATGGGAGCGGATGCCTGCCGCAAGACCTCTCATCGTAATCCCCCGCCTACCTGGAAGAGGGCTGAGTCTTCTGGCCGCAAAGATCTCTCCTCGCAGCCCTCGCAGAAGAAAAACAAGAAGAATCCCCCTCTATCTGAGAAGGGAAAGGGGCATGCCGAGGCCTCTGATGCGCAATTTCAGCACCGCTACTTAGAAAGCACAAAATGCGATATGACGGCAGTGCACCAGTCGCACAAGTAATAAAATAGGGAGGAACTCCCCGAATGTCGATCTCCTGAGGAATGCAGGTTCTGGTGAACGAAACGTGTGGTGATTCGATTGTTACACGAGCGAATAAAGTAAAACAGGGGCGTTGTGATTGGATTCCTAAGCTATTGCGGAAATAAGAGAAATGCGGGTGCAAAAGCACCGCTTCGCAAGGTTTGGGTGAGTGCAGTGGCCGCGATGTCGCGCTTCGATAAGCGGATGGAGTGGCCACAGTGCGAGGTTTTGTGAGGGTCGTACTCACCTCTTCGCCAACATCACCACTAGCAATTGCTAGATGGCTTCACACACAAACAACCTAGGCTATCACAACAACAATGAAAGCTATTCTCACCACCACATCATCATTGCACATGAACACAAGCAAGGATCCATAACATTAACCTAACAAGCGTTCGTACAACAATACAAAGAGAAAGCACAAGCATCAAAGTTTAGAAAGGACCACATAAAAGATGTCACCGCGTCTTGGGTTCTCGGCCGGAGTGAGAGGTTGTCGGGCTCTCTCCGGGCTCGGCCCTCAGATGGTGTGCGGACTCGAAGTAGGCTGTCAGCGCTCCAACGATCTTCAGCGCTTCTATGGTCTCCTCGGCGAAGAATGCTTGAACTAGTGGCAGAGAATGCTTGCAAATACTCCCGGATGGAGGAATGGCGAAGGAGATCGCTGGAAATGGTCTCCTCTTGTCTCCTCCGGTGGAAAGGGTGAAAATGGCGGGATTCCTGGCTTTTCCCGCGAGGGGAATCGGGGCCTCCTTTGGTAGCAGCATTTCCTTCTTTAAATACTAAACAGGCAGAGTTTTTGTCACGCTCGGGCGAACGCACGATCGTGCACAACCTGTGCGATAATTAATGATAAAAACTGACGTGAAGACGAAGTTGCGCCTCCCGTGTGATTAACTCACGCACGGGCAAATCCGCCCATGCGTCAAAACGCACGGGTAAATTCAGAAAAGCTAAAAACAGGAAGAAACAGGCGACCGTGCGTTTTACTCAAGCACGGGCAATTCTGCCCGTGCGTCAAAATGCACGACCAAACTCAGATCTCCCATTTTCTGCCCAGATGAGAACGCACGACCGCAACCATCCGTGCGTCAAGGAAACGCACGACCGTGCCTTGCACACAATCATGAATTCTGGGGGAAAATTGGATAATCCGACCACCTGTATACAAGATAAAACAGCTGGGAAAACACCTCCAGCACTAGATAAACATAAAGAAAGGGATGGGGAGCACCATGTGCTTACCCCCAATAACAAGGAGTGCAAATGCACACCGAAACGGGCCTAAGAGTGCACCTAGCAAGGAATTACAAATATGATCGAAAACATGCCTAAAGTGTAGTGCATCGACTAGAAATACGGCCCAGATGAGTCCATAAATATGTATATAAATGGGACTCATCACACCCCCAGACTTACTCGTTTGCACGTCTCGGGCAAACACTCAATCCCATGATAGAAAAATTGATGTTAAAGAAGCAACTGTGCAGGCAAAACATGATGGGAAGTAAAGAACTAACGAGCGTAAAAATAAAGTAGAAAAGATTTTAAAACAAGACTATATTTTAAGAACTTCTACAAGTGTAAAATACAAAATACAACTACTCTGAGGTGAATCACTGGTGAATCGAACAGTCGCGCCCTAGGGAAAATAGCTTGAACTGCTGAGGTGAGCGTTGCTCAAATTGGATCTCAAGGAAGAGCTCTCCAAGAAATCCATCAAGGTCGGTGATCATATTGATGGCGATGGCCACCACGACGGCCAACTTGGTGATGAAGATTACGATCATGGCGCACTTGGTGATCATGGGATTGTGGCAGAAGATGATGATGAACCGCCGACCAAAGACTTGCGGCGTTGTAGCGGTCACGGCTACAATCTTCGCCCACGCAACAAGAATTTAATTTAATTTATCTTGTTAGTTTATGGTCTGCAATTATCCAATTATATGGTTTGCTTTTAATTATTTTATTTCTGTCATTTTTGATTTGTGGTGTGCGTTTAGCCACTGTTATGGGCTGCTATTAGACGTTTGGATGTAAGCCTTATATAAGGCCAAAAACTCTTTCTATGTTGGTAGAATAATATTGAAATTAAACAAAGATTTGCTTCCTAAACCTAAAATCCTCTCTCCCTCTCTCTCTCAGATTTCCGCCCCCCTCAATCTCCCTCTTCCTCTCATTGCCGCCGCCCCCCTTGAAGGATCTCTTCAAGGTTCGGTCGCCCCACTCTTTTTCTTCTCCCCTCCTCCATATTCTCTCCTCCACACTATTCCTCCACCACCTTTCATCTCTCTATTTCCTCTTTCATCCACGGTTCCAAAATATCTTGTGCAAGAAGTAAAGGTTGTGGTGATCTTCTACGGCGTGAAGCGGGGAAGACGGATGTGTTCTTCATCCTTGGTGCACTTCTTGTGGATTTTGATGGAAGGCGATCATTTCTTGTGGATCCAACATCTCGGATCAACTTTTCCGAGAGGGGTAACGAAAAATACTACTCAAGAATTTTTCCTTTCTTTGATAGTTCTTGTGGTGGATGATTTTTGTGTGGATTATCGAAGCTTTATTTATCGCGGTAGATTTATAATAGATCTGTGGTTTTCGTTTTTTTTTCTGATAACTCTCGAGAGGATTGGCGACCATCGTTCTTTTTTCTAGTTGGGATAGATCCTACCACTTTTGAATCGTGTTTATTTTTGGTGGATCTGTTTTGGTACAACTCCAAGCTCGTCGGAATCAATATTATTCCTTTCAGCCGGAGCGGATTTTGGCCCATAGCCATTCTCCGAACCAAGTGCGGTGTGGCTACCCGTACGTTAGAGCGAAAGATAAATAAAAATAATTGTGATGGCTGCATTTCGTTAGCGTGTGGTAAAGAGGGCGTAGAACGTAGCGAGAGACGTTGTTGCGTCGTCCGTGTATGATCGATTTGGTCGGCCTACATCAATTTGGTATCAGAGCTAGGTTCGTGTCAATTTCTAAATTGACGCAATCCTTAGGTTGTAGTAGAACACCGATACTCACAATCGTCACACGATTTGGCATTCAAAATTTAAAAATAAAATTTCGTCGGTCTGCAAATAGCGGTCTAAATTTCTCATTTTTGCGAAATTCAAAAAAAAAAAATTTCTGGATATTCTACTTATTATTTTCTGTAAGAAAATCAAAAAATATTTTCACTTACCTTAGTTATTAGGTGGGAATAAAATTATATTTCGTAAAATTTCTGTCCTGATCTAAAATTTTGGTCTGCATTTAGTAAAAAAACAAAATAATTTTTCTGCAAAAAAAATTACAAAAAAATCACTTGTCCTGTTGTTTATGCGCACTAGGCATGGCATGGCATGGAATATCTCCCAACCACTTTCACCATGGCAGACGACCATGATGACGAGCACGCTCCGACAACGATTGCGGAGCTTCGAGACGAGTTTAATGCTAAGTTCGATGCACTCACACAGTTAATACAAGGGCTAGCATTAAATCAAGCGGCGCCTCGAAATCCCGTTGCCAACCAACGAGACGAGAGACCAAACCATCCCCGTAATCAGAATGATGAGCAAGCGCCTAGAGCTCCTCATGAGTTCGATGTAACTAGAGCCGTGAAAATTGATCCACCGTCATGCGATGGTATGGGTGAACCCCAAGTATTTTTAGACTGGATTATGAAGATCGAGTGTTACTTTGAGTGGAAAAATCTGACGGATGGTGAGAAGGTGCAGGTTGCACGGATGATGCTTCTGAGAGAAGTGGTGTAAACTAATAATAGATAGCGGTAGTAGCATGAACGTCATTTCGGAGAACGCTATCACTCGTATGCATTTAGTCACTGAACCGCACCCCCATCCGTATAAAATAGCGTGGGTAAACAAAACGACTATTGCGGTCTCTAAACGTTGTCTAGTGTCGCTTACGGTGAAGAGCTATATCAACAAGGTGTGGTGCGACGTCATCCATATGGATGTTTGTCATGTACTACTAGGATGACCGTGGGTTTATGATTATGACGTGACCCATTTCAGACGAGCCAACACATACGAGTTTAAGTTTAATGGTAAGACCATTGTATTGAAACCCTCACCGCCTAAGGATCCGTCGATTGCTTCCAAAGACACAATTGTGCCTGCGGAAAAGAAAACAATAGGCTTGATAAGTAGGAAGGAATTAGAGTGTGAGACCTTCTTGAATGGCGTCGTCTATGCTTTAGTATGTCTACATGCTAAGGATGATTCACCATCTTTAGAGAACCTACCGTTATCTCTGCGAACACTTCTGGAAGAGTATAAGGACGTCTATCCGGTGGACTTACCATCTAAGTTGCCACCCATGAGGGAAATCCAGCACGAGATTGATTTCATCCCGGGATCATCTTTGCCTAATCTCCCCCATTATCGACTCAATCCCGCCACACATAATGAATTACAAATTTTAATTTCAGATTTATTAGCAAAGGGATATATCCGCCATAGGAAGAGTCCTTATGCCGTCCCTGCATTTTTGGTCCCAAAAAAAGATAAGTCTTGGAGATTGTGTGTAGATTACCGGGCCATAAATAAAATTACTGTTAAATATAGGTTTCCCATCCCACGTTTGGACGATTTATTAGATATGTTATCCGGAGCCACCATATTCTCAAAATTGGATCTTAAAAGTGGTTACCACCAAATAAGGATACGGGAGGGAGACGAATGGAAAACAGAATTTAAGTCTAAGGATGGGCTCTATGAGTGGTTGGTGCTTGGAGAGGGGCTCACCAACAGACCGAGTACCTTCTCACGGTTAATGACCCAAATATTTAAACCATATATGGGTAAATTTGTAGTGGTCTATTTCAATGACATCTTAGTATTTAGTCTCTCGCCGATGGACCATGAAGAACATTTGAGGACGATCCTTACTACATTGCGCCAAGAAACTTTATTTATTAATCTTAAAAAGTTCGCATTTGGTGTGACTTCTGTAGAGTTTCTAGGATACATAGTGAGTTCCGAAGGTATTCATGTTGACCCTAAAAAGGTCCAAGTTATTCGAGAATGGCCGGAACCTAAAAATATCCAGGAGGTTAGAAGTTTTCATGGATTGGCCACATTTTATCGAAGGTTTATTCGCAATTTTAGTAGTATCATGGCACCAATCACTGAATGCATGAAGAATGGTGAATTTAAGTGGACTAAAATGACCACTACTGTATTTCAAACGATTAAGGAACGGATGTCTGAAGCCCCACTACTACGGTTGCCGGATTTTAGCAAGGTGTTTGAATTATCATGTGACGCATATGGGATAGGAATCAGAGGAGTTTTAAGTCAAGAGGGACATCCGATTGGTTATTTTAGTGAGAAGCTTGCGGGCCCGAAATTAAATTACTCCAATTATGATTGAGAGTTCTATGCCGTAATACGTTGTCTTCAACATTGGCGACACTATCTTATATCAAAAAAATTTGTAATCTTATCCGATCATGAGGCGCTAAAATTTGTAAACTCCCAAAGTAAAATCAACCCTCAGCACGCCAAATGGGTGTCGTACCTTCAGGAGTACACATTCATTATCAAGCACCTTAAGGGTGCGTTAAATCATGTGGCGGACGCTCTTAGTCATGCCACACTATTATTGTCTGCAATGGAAGTAATGGTCATAGGATTTTAGAGAATTAAGGATGAATATGTTCAATGCCCGGATTTTAAGGATATATATTTAGCCGCTCAGGACAATTCCCCTTCTACTATCTCAACATACTACATCCGTGACGGTTATTTATTTAAGCATACATAATTATGTATTACCCGTTCATCGCTACGCCATTTCATTATAAGGGAGTTACATAGTGGAGGGTTAGGTGGACATTTCGGCCGGGATAAAACTATCATGCTAGTCGAGGACAAATTCTTTTGGCCAGGCCTCAAACCAATGGTCAATAAAATCGTTGGGAGTTGCCGTGTATGTCAATTAGCGAAAGGTATCAAGACCAATGAGGGTCTGTCCCTTGGGAGGACGTTAGCATGGACTTCATATTGGGCCTACCCCTAACATTTAGGCGACACGATTCCATTCTGGTCGTAGTGGACAGATTTTCCAAAATGGCATACTTTATCGCATGCAATAACACCAACGATGCATCACATGTAGATAAACTGTATTTCAAGGAGGTTGTGGCTCATCGGGGTGTCCCCAAAATGATAGTAACTGCTAGGGACGTTAAATTTACTAGCTATTTCTGGAAAACACTTTGGAAGCTTTTGGGAACTAGACTTATGTTTTCGTCGGCCTATCATCTCCAAACGGATGGGCAAACGGAAGTGGTTAACCAAAACTTGGGTGGTTTGCTTCGTTGCCTCGTGGGTGATCATAAGGGTACGTGGGACCTTATTCTTCCTCATGCTCAACTAGCTTATAATAATTCTAAGAATAGGTCCACTTGGTTATCACCAAATGAGATCGTACATGGATATAAGGCGCCCGTGCCTCTTGACTTGGTTCCGCTACCACCATCATTTAAATCCAGTCAATTTGCACAGGACTTCGCCTCGCACGTTCACACTCTCCATAAGCACATTAGCGAGACGTTAGCTAAGCAATATTCTATTTATCAACCGAATGCCAACGTACATAAGCGAGCAGTCCCCTTGAATATTGGTGATTTGGTAATGGTTCGTCTAATCCCAGAACGGATGCCATCGGGCACCGTAAAGAAATTGGCGAATAGGAGAGCCAGTCCTTTTCGGGTTTTAAAGAAGCAAGGCGAAAATGCATATCTATTAAAGTTACCTGCTGATTGGGGAATTTCCCCTGTTTTTAACGTTTCAGATTTAACGCTTTATGTCGCTCCGCCACCTGAACTATCTGTCTCTCCGTTGAATATTTCCAATATATCTTCTAATGGGGTGGGGGCGAGATGGTTTCTGGATCGCTCTCTCCTTCGGAGTCTATGGGAGGTATGTTGCCTACTGATGATGAAACATGTTTTCTTCTTTGCCTAACGCATTTCCAAGGTTCCCCCGGACCGATTTCTTGCCTGACAGGATTTTGCAGGATGCAGTGTTTCCCAATCCCGACGGTGACATTCACAGGTTTTTGATCCGGTGGCGAGGTCGCCCGCTTCAGACGACTCTTGGCTCTCTGCCTCGAAGGTGGAACTTCTGGATGCAGATCTCCTATGCAGTTACTTACCCGCACACTCATCGGTGATGAGTCCTTTTGAGCGGGGGAGAATTGATGGTGACGGCCACCACGATGGCCAACTTGGTGATGAAGATGACGATCATGGCGCACTTGGTGATCATGGGATTGTGGCGGAAGATGATGATGAACCGTTGGCCAAAGACTTGTGGCGCCGTAGTGGTCACGGCTACAATCTTCGCCCACGCAACAAGAATTTAATTTAATTTATCTTGCTAGTCTATGGTCTGCAATTATCCAATTATATGGTTTGCTTTTAATTATTTTATTTCTAACATTTTTGATTTGTGGTGTGCGTTTAGGCACTGTTATGGGCTGCTATTAGACGTTTGGATGTAAGCCTTATATAAAGCCAAAAACTCTTTCTATGTTGGTAGAATAATATTGAAATTAAACAAAGAGTTGCTTCCTAAACCTAATATCCTCTCTCCCTCTCTCTCTCTCAGATTTCCGCCCCCCTCAATCTCCCTCTTCCTCTCATTGACGCTGCCTCCCCTTGAAGGATCTCTTCCAAGGTTCGGCCTCCCCCCTCTTTCTCTTCTCCCCTCCTCCATATTCTCTCCTCCACACTATTCCTCAACCACCTTTCATCTCTATATTTCCTCTTTCATCCACGGTTCCAAAATATGTTGTGCAAGAAGTAAAGGTTGTGGTGATCTTCTACGGCGTGAAGCGGGGAAGACGGACGTGTTCTTCATCCTTGGGGCACTTCTTGTGGACTTCGACGGAAGGCGATCATTTCTTGTGGATCCAACATCTCGGATCTACTTTTCCGAGAGGGGTAACGAGAAATAGTACTCAAGAGTTTTTCCTTTCTTTGATAGTTCTTGTGGCGGACGATTTTTGCGTGGATTTTCGAAGCTTTATTTATCTCGGTAGATTTATAATAGATCTGTGGTTTTCGTTTGGTTTTTCGATAACTCTCGAGAGGATTGGGGACCATCGTTCTTTTTTCTAGTTGGGATAGATCCTACCACTTTTGAATCGTGTTTATTTTTGGTGGATCTGTTTTGGTACAACTCCAAGCTCGTCGGAATCAATATTATTCCTTTTAGCCGGAGCGGATTTTGGCCCATAGCCATTCTACGAACCAAGTGCGGTGTGGCTACCCGTACGTTAGCGCGAAAGATAAATAAAAATAATTGTGACGGCTGCGTTTCGTTAGCGTGTGGTAAAGAGGGCGTAGAACGTTGCGAGAGACGTTGTTGCGTCGTCCGTGTATGATCGATTTGGTCGGCCTACATCACATACGCTTGCCCTTTTGCACATTCTCCACTGCATGAGACGATCTTATCAAGAATCAATAGGGCTTTAAGGCTAGATATAGGGCTTGGGTTGAGGTACGGTAATGAAGTAGAAGATCGTAAGTTAAACGCACTCACCCTCCGATAAATAACAAATTTCAACCTCAACATCTTCACCTTGAAGCACACTCCCCCAAACTTCATTTAAGCACGATGATGTGCGCGAGACTACCACACTTGTGGTTAGATTCTTGTTAGAGTTCTTTTACTTTTTTTTTCTTTTTCTAGATCCATAGAAACATAAGTTAAGATCAATCAAAATTTTAACTCATTCTCATTTTTTTCTCCGCACCCCGCACAATCATCATAAATATGTATATATTTCAAAGCTTGACTCAAGTGCGCTTTAGGTTAGGATATGTGGCCTTGGTGAAAGTTTAGTGGAGTATAACAAATAGGAGAGGTAAGGCTCAACGAGGCTAGCAAAGGATGATGTTAGGTTGGGAAATCAAAGCTCAACCGGACCAAATGATGGCCTACGTCATGCTCCCAACAAGATCATTCAACGCACTCATTTTGAGAATATCTTGGGGCAAGTTCTTAACCACCGAGTGAGGTCTCCTCTCCTTCCAACTCAAACAACACGAGGCTAACAGCTCTTCTACACTCGACCTAAGGCTACCGCTAGATTCACCAAATTCACCGTTTGAGTAGAGTATTAAGTAATTACACAGATGAAGTAAATAAAACTATAACTTTGTGAATAAATCTATTCTACGTGAATTTTTATGCTACGTGAGCGCTCTACTAGTAGCACCACACGGGTCACATCCTGTTTAGCCACACAATCCTAAACTAACAATCAAACTTCTAAACATATACATCAAGCACTTACACGATAATTGCGCACGAGTAAAAAAAAATAAAACACGTGTGGTGTGTGTTATGCAATGAGACAATCAATATAAATTTCCTAACACAATATTCTAGCATGTATGCACGTGCAGCGTAAGCAAAGGCCCGCTCCCCCCAGACTTGATTTGAAAAACACATCAAATATAACATTTCATAGCAAAAATAAAGCTAGGTTAGGAGTACCTATGCTCATAAGAGCATGCCAGAAGAGCGGTATAATCCTTCTTTAAAGATCTCCTCCTCTTCATCCAATCGAGTTCACACCTGCATTGTTAGCACCAAAGCAAAAACAAACAAAACATAATAGAAATTAAAGCAAGCAAACGGAACCGGGTGGTTCCCATGGGTTGTCTCCCAAGAAGCCCTTTTGTTTAACGTCCTTAAGGTGGACTAAATACCTGTATTAAAGCATAGTTCATAAAGTCTAGGAATAAGCAAAAGCTAATAAATCCTAATTATTATTACAAGCTCAAAACAAATCAGCTATAAGCTGATTTGAAGTAGTAACAACTGATGAAAGAAAAAGGTCTGGGGACCAGGTAGTAGGGGTGGAAATTAAGTCGGCTGCTCAGCCTCCAACCCCAAATCTCCTCCTTTTTCACTCTCTTCTTCTCCTCCAGTATTATGTCTTCAAAGAAGAACCGCTTGCCACCTTGTAACCAATCCTCAAAGGGAAGCACCAACGATGATGAGGAAATAAGATGTTTCTTCAAGTACCTTCCTCATCCCGCCAGGCTTTCGGCTCCTCCATGCATAAGGTCTGGTCAACCGGAGGAGAGGCATCCTACATCCTTGTATACAAAGAAAGGGGGTCAGGAAATAAATTGGAAGAAAAACTAAAAGAAATCTCATCTGAGCGGATAATCCCGGCTTCATCCCCCATAGGGTGCGGTAATGACAAAATGATGATATCGTCGATGATTTCACTAGATTCGACAGCGCACGCAATGGTCTCCTCTATAACTGGGACTTCCTCGCACTTGATTGAAACAGTTGCTTCAGCACAATCGAGACTGTCCTCCTCCATAAGAGTGGGCACGACACCACACATGTCTGCAATATGCTGCAAATTGACCTCAATGACAATATCAGAAATAGATATAGATTCGTGTGTAGTGGGAGTAGATGTGCTTCTTAAGAGTTCGGGCTCACTCTCCAAACAAGGGCACAAATCCACTCAAAGTGGTACATGAACCGAAGAGGTATGGGGGGTCGCATCAGAGACAAAGTCATGAGGGACACTGATGCACGTGTCGATTCCAGAGACTTCAAAAAGTGAAGGTGGAAGTGACACGTACCCAAAGGAAGGGGCTGTGCTCGCAGAATTCGAAGATGGGACGATCCGGATATCCAGCTCATCGTCATCTTCCAGTAGGTGAAGGTAATCAACACAGTCCTTCAAGGCATGCTCTCTACTTTTGCAAAATAAACACTGCTTCACCGGCTTTGCCGGTACCCAAGGTGCGGAAGCCGAGTAAAAGTGCGACAACAAAGGCGCAATAGAGGAGCCAAAAGTTTTATGGGACCCGTACGGTTTCTGAACGACACCGTACTCTTTGGGACACCTATCACTAGCGTGGGATGTGTCCCCACACCAACAACATCGAATATTCAAATGCGCCCACATGATACAGAAGAAGAAAATAGCATACTAAAGAATAAATTAAAGAAAATAAAAGACTCAATCTAAAAAAATCGATTCACAACGAATATCTCATCACGCCTGCACTCCCCGGCAACGGTGCCAAAAACTTGATGCGTAATTTCAGCACCGCTAATTAGCAAGCACAAAATGCGAAACGACGATAGTGCACCGGTTGCTCAAGTAATAAAATAGGGAGGAACTTCCCGAATGTCGATCTCTTGAGGAATGCAGGTTCTGGTGAACAAAACGTGTGGTGATTCGATTGTTACACGAGCGAATAAAGTAAAACAGGGACGTTGTGATTGGATTCCTAAGCTATTGCGGAAATAAGAGAAATGCGGGTCGAAAAGCACCGCTTCGCAAGGTGTGGGTGAGTGCAGCGGCCGCGATGTCGCGCTTCGGTAAGCGGATGGAGTGGCCATAGTGCGAGGTTTTGTGAGGGTCGTACTCACCTCTTCGCCAACATCACCACTAGCAATTGCTAGATGGCTTCACACACAAACAACCTAGGCTATCACAACAACAACAAAAGCAATTCTCACCAACACATCATCATTGCACATGAACACAAGCAATGATCCATAACATTAACCTAACAAGCGTTCATACAACAATACGAAGAGAAAGCACAAGCATCAAAGTTTAGAATGGACCACATAGAAGATGTCACCGCGTCTTGGGTTCTCGGCCGGAGTGAAAGGTTGTCGGGCTCTCTCCGGGCTCGGCCCTCAGATGGTGTGCGGACTCAAAGGAGGCTGTCACCGCTCCAACGATCTTCAGCGCTTCTATGGTATCCTCGGCGAAGAATGCTTGAACTAGTGGCGGAGAATGCTTGCAAATGCTCCCGGATGGAGGAATGGCGAAGGAGATCGCTGGAAATGGTCTCCTCTTGTCTCCTCTGGTGGAAAGGGCAAAAATGGTGGGATTCCTAGCTTTTCCCGTGAGGGGAATCAGGGGCCTCCTTTGGTAGCAGCATTTCATGCTTTAAATACTAAACAGGCAGAGTTTTGGTCACGCACGGGCGAACGCACGATCGTGCGCTACCCGTGCGATAATTAATGATAAAAACTGGCGTGAAGACAAAGCTGCGCCGCCCGTACGATTTACTCACGCACGGGCAAATCCGCCCGTGCGTCAAAATGCACAGGTAAATTCAGAAAAGCTAAATACAGAAAGAAACAGGCGACCGTGCGTTTTACTCACGCACGGGAAATTCCGCCCGTGCGTCAAAATGCACGACCAAACACAGATCTCCCATTTTCTGCCCAGATGAGAACGCACGACCGCAACCATCCGTGCGTCAAGGAAACGTTCGACCGTGCGTTGCACACAATCATGAATTTTGGGGGAAAACTGGATGATCCGACCACCTGTATACAAGATAAAACAGCTGGGAAAACACCTCCAGCACTAGATAAACATAGAGAAAGGGATGGGGAGTACCATGTGCTTACCCCCAATAACAAGGAGCGCAAATGCACACCGAAATGGGCCCAAGAGTGCACCTAGCAAGGAATAACCAATATGATCGAAAACATGCCTAAAGTGTAGTGCATCGACTAGAAATACGGCCCAGATGAGTCCATAAATGTGTATATAAATGGGACTCATCAGCCTCCCCGAGCGAGATCTTACCGGCTGACTTCGCCGAAGGAAGGGAGTCCAGTGAGCCAGTTGAAAAGGTCGCCAGGATCTCCTCCCTGCCAGTGCCGATAAACCACTAAAACTTTGGTCTCGGCCAAAGGCACAAGGATGAGGCCGGCGAGTACCTGCTATACTGGAATCTCAAAGTCAACAAGGCCACCATCTCCACTCTCCTCCCCTCATGGGTGGAGAAGCCGACGGTCAACGGGCAGGCATTCTTGCTCTCCTTCAGACTTTATGGTCGCGAAGACGCCTCGGTCTTCAAGGCTGAGACCGCGAGGACCCTAGCGTACAAGAGCGCGCGATCCTAGCTCCACTCTCTGGAGCTCGCTCACATGACGGGTAGGCAATGTCTTCAGCTGGAGCGCCACAATGAGGAGCTCGCCTTCGCCTACAAAGATTCTGTCGCTGAGATCACGCGTCTAAAGGAGAGGCTGCTCGCCTACGACGAGCTTCTCCCCGGCCACTAGGATGGAGTGGTAAGTCTTCGAGCTGTTGCTAATCCATGCCACCGTCCCCCCATCTCCTCGCCTTCTGAAGAACGATCAGCGAGCTAGGGTGGAAGAATGCCGAGAAGCTTCCATCACCGCAGTGCGGTACATCTTATGGGCCATACAGGGAGCTGGCCTGCTGTCCGCCGAGTCGGCCGACCTGACGATCGAGGATGTTGTCCCGGAGTTGTTCACGCCAGCCCCATCTCCTGCAGACAGCGAGGTTGAGCCGTCCGCCAGCGATCATTAGAGATTGTACTTTTATTTTTTTTCCATATTTTTGGCTGGCGAGATCGTCGCGACACATGTAACTGATTTTAATGAAATAGATTATAATTTTGCCCGCTTGTTCATTTTATTCTCTCTTTCTATGTATGCTGCTTTTTTCGCGCATTTATATTACTCACTCTTTTTCCATTGCATTTGTCGTGCTCGCGTTCGCCTACCGCATAATTGCCTAGCTTCGGCTTAGAACGTGTACTTATCACATTTGTTATCACCCTTTTTGCCACCTTACGGTCGTGGGTTTCGGGGTCAATCCTTCGAGTTTTTATCTCACGGGGAGTGAGCCCTCGCCCCTTTGACCTCGGCGAGCGAGAACCTACACCATCTCTTTCGCATTGCCTTCGGGGACTCGCGTGATCCTACGCCCCTTTTATTCTAGCAAGCAATCGACCCACCCATCTAGGGTGGCCACTGCTCTTCCCCTTCGATCATTTGCAAGTACCCCATTTCGCGGGAGACCTTATGCCCATAGCATTTGGGATGAGCTTCTCCCTTCCATGTTGCGCGAGGTCATCCCCTCTCGTTGAGCGAGACGACCCTTCTATGGTAACCTTGTCGGCCTCTCTGCGAGATCCACCTGACCCACCGTCTGGTGGGAGCCTGGCAGCGGGATCTTCTGGGGCCTTTCAGTAATGAAAGAATTGTTACCGTGCTAGCCTCTCCAGAGATCAACCTGACCCACCGTCTATGAGAGCCCGGCAGCAGAATCGATTTGGGGCATTCCAGCACCAAAGAACTTGTTACCCTGCCAGCCTCTCCAGAGATAAACCTGTCCCACCGTCTATGAGAACCCAGCAATGGAATCGATCTGGGGCATTCCAGCACCAAAGATCTTGTTACCCTGCCAGCCTCTCCAGAGATCAACCTGACCCACCGTCAATGAGAACCCGACAGCGGAATCGATCTGGGGCATTACAGCACCAAAGAACTTGTTACCTTGCCAGCCTCTCCAATGATCAACCTGACCCACCGTCTATGAGAGCTCGACAACGGAATCGATCTGGGGCATTTTAGCACCAATGAACTTTTTTCCTTGCCAGCCTCTCCAAAGATCAACCTGATGCACCGTCTAGGAGAGCCCGACAGCAAAATCGATCTAGGGCATTCCAGCACCAAAGAATTTGTTACCTTGCCAGCCTCTCCAGAGAACAACCTGACCCACCGTCTATGAGAGCCCGACAGCGGAATCGATCTAGGGCATTCCAGCACCAAAGAACTTATTACCTTGTCAGCCTCTCTAGAGATCAACCTGACCAACTGTCTATGAGAGCCCGGCAGCGGAATCGATCTGGGGCATTCCAGCACCAAAGAACTTGTTACCTTGCCAGCCTCTCCAGAGATCAACCTGACCCACCGTCTATGAGAGCCCGACAGCCGAATCGATCTGGGGCATTCCAGCACCAAAGAAAGGATGCATGATGATTTCTGCTTAGAAACAATTTCAAAGTTGATATAAGAAGAGCAAAACATGCAAGTCATTTACAAAAACTTTTATGGATAGAATCGTTTCAAGTCGTCCCCACTCCTGGCCCTGTTGAAATTATTGAAGTGACGTTGAGGGTGGCCGACGGTCTATTTTTTGGTGATCGCAGAGACCGCGCGGTCTCTGTGTTGATTCTCTGCCGGCCTGTCTCTGGCGGTCTGCTGTGATGGCCGGTTTGTTTTTGTATGTTTTGGCCACTTTCGGTTTGCTCTGCTTGGTTGTTCTATCTTCTTTGTGGAATACCGGGCGGTCAATTCTTCAGTGTCCGCTGTGATCGGGCGGCTTATGCTTTGTGGTCTGGCGACTTGTCTGAAGTCAGCCAAATGTTCTTGGATTGTCTTTGGGAATCTAAGGAGGGAGTGTTCTTGTGTCTGCGCGGCTTGTGCGCGGTCTGCTGCTAACTTGCGATCTTGGACAGGTGTTGTCCAAGTGGTGTGATCGCGCGGTCTGCTCTGTGAGACCACTGGCGATCTGATGGGTGGTGACTGTACCTCTATTGCGGCGGTGACGACATCCGTCTTGTTGCCTATAAATAGGGGTGCATGGCCCGTCATTCACAATGAGAATTATAAGAACTAGAGCCTGGGTTGTTTCGTGCGGTCTCAACTTTGAGGTCGGGCGGTCTCGGAAGCGAGTTGACTGTTTGTTGTGTTCGCAGGGTTGCGGTCAGCAGGTTGCGGTCTCCTTCCTTGGTTATTTCCCAACGGCTTGAATAAATAGTTCTGCAGCGGCTTGTCTGCGAATTGGTGTATGTTGTTCTTGTGCTGTTCGCAGCGAGCTCGACGATCAAGCGACCTTCAGTGGTTAGGCGATCTGAGTTGCGGTCCGGCGACAGCTTCTGTTCTCTATTCAATTCAATAAGCTCCAGTTCGTGTGGTCTGAGGTGGCAGTCTTGCAGTACAGGTCATATTGCCTGTTTTCTGTTCGTGCGGTCACAGGACAAGCCGGGCGGTCTCTGGAGTTCAGTAGTCTGTGCGATCTCTGCTTGTCAAGCCGCCAGTTTTGTTTTTTGGTGTGTTTTGTTCTTCTCTCCTTCGTGATTCTTATGAATCATGTCTCGCCATGTATGTCTTGCACTGTAATAAAGTTTTGTGATTCAATAAAGTCTATTGTGTTGTTGTGTGGCATTGTGGTTGTTTGGATATAACTCAGTTGATGCAACTCCTACATACTCCTAAACGATTCAAATCAGAAATTTTAACATGGTATCAGAGGTAGGTAGTTGGAGTGGATAAGCAGTGATCAACTTGAGTTGCCATCGTCTTTGTGAAGAAGTGACCACATAGTTTGCCATGGAAGCTCGATACGCAAGAGGGCTTGGTATTAAACTCCTCACATCGACTAATTACAAGAAATGGAAGTCGTGTATGGAGAGTTACTTGTTTGGCGAGGATCTATGGGAGATAGTTGGAGGAGAAGACACACAAGAAGTTTTTCTAGCAGGAGATAATATGGTAGAGGTGAGACTTTGGAGGAGGACTAATGCAAAGGCAGAGTTCACACTCAAGAGGGATATCTCACCAGAGCTATTCGATCACATCATTGGATTCAAATCTGCTACTGAGATTTGGATGTCTTTGGACGGGCTGTTCAATAAGAGAAATGTAGCTCGGCTATAGTTTCTTGAAAATGAGTTGGCGAAGGCCTCTCAAGGTGATCTTTCTATCTCTACCTTCTTTCTCAAGATGAAGAACCTCACAACAGAGATTTCTGCATTGGATCCTGATGAGCCCATCTCGGAGGCAAAACTGAAGAGGCATATCATCTGCGGGTTGCGGAAGGAGTATCTTGCCTTTGTGACCATCAGTTCAGGGTTGGGCAAATCAGCCATCTCTGTTAGAGCTGGAAAACTTAATTGCCTCGCAGGAAAGTTTGTCAAGACAGATGGCGGGGACTTCTATCTCTAGGGGAGATAGTGATGCGTTGTTCTCTGGGAAGAAGAAGAAGAAGTGGGAGAAGAAGAAGCCAGGTCATGATGGACCCTCTACTTCAGGTCAGCAGGATAGGGGTTATGCTTCTAAATCTGATGGAAAGAAGAAGGGAGAGGGACCAAGGTGCTTCAGGTGCAATAAGACCGACCACTTCAAGAAGGATTGTCGGGTTAATCTTCAGCCGGGACATGCAGCGGAGAAGGAGAAGCCAAAGTCTGATGAAGCTGGATGGGGAGGAGCCTTTGCGGCCAATATGACGGCCATGCTTGTTAAGGCCTTGGCTGTCATCAACTTCGAAGAGGATTGGATCGCGGATTCAGGGTGTGGGCATCACCTCACCTGAGATGAATCAAAGTTCTCTTCTTTGGCACCTTACTCAGGTAACGATGCTATCATTACGGTTGATAATTCTGTTCATTCAGTAGAACAAGAAGGTGTTGTCTCTCTGAGCAGTGATATGGGTCCACTCACATTGAGGAGTGCTTATCATGTGCCGGGTATGAGGAAGAATCTCTTCTCTATGACCAATGCGGTCGATGCCGGTTATCACGTTCTGTTTGGCCCAACAGAAGTGAAGTTTCTTAAAACTCAACCGGAGATAAAGGAAGATGTTATTCATGTTGGAAAGCGGGTAAAGGACTTGTTCATTTTATCGGCAAGTACCTATGTTGACAAAATGAAGACCAATGATAGCGCGGCTATCTGGCATGAAAGGTTGGGGCATGTAGGCATGGACAAATTGATGGCTATGGCGTTAAGGGGCCTTGTCAAGGGCTTGCCTAGCTTGTCCTCCTATGGACACAGTCATGTTTGTGCGGGATTTCAGTTTGATAAGTCTCATCGACTTCCATTTGATAAATCACAAACAAGATGCAAAGCGTCGTTGGAGTGCATTCACGGTGATTTGATGGGACCGACCGCCACCCCAAGCCTTGGAGGCAACAGATATATGTTGGTGTTAATTGACGATTATACCAGATTTGTCTAGGTATATTTTCTGAAAGAGAAGTCGGAAGCTTTTGCGAAGTTCATGGAGTTCAAGGAGCTGGTAGAAGGTCGGTTAGGCCTGTGGGTGAAAAAGTTGAGAACTGACAATGGTGAGGAGTTCACCTCTGGTGAGTTCTCAAGTTTTTGCAGGAAGCACGACATTCAAAGAGAGCTTACTTGTGCCCATACTCCACAGCAAAACGGCGTTGCAGAGCGGAAGATCCGTCATCTGACGGAAATCTTCAAGTGCTGGCTTCATGCCAAGAGTATCCCAAAGTCCTTTTGGGCAGAGGGAATGTCTTGCGCGGCATACATCATCAACATGATGCCTTTAAGTCCTATCAACATGAAGACCCCTCACGAACTGATGTTTAAGGAGAAGCCAAGTGTTGCACACCTTCGGGTGTTCGGGTCAAACTGTTATGTGCATATCCCTGATGCTCTTCGGACAAAGCTAGATGCGAAAGCAAGGAAGCTAGTCTTTGTTGGGTGTGATGAGCGGAAGAAAGGATGGAGATGCATGGATCCTGAGACACGGAGATCAGTGGTATCTCGGGATGTGGTGTTCGATGAGGTGACTTCCTACAAGAGAAGTTCAGGAGTTGAACTCCCGGAGAGCAAGGTTGATGAAAAAGGGAAAGCTGCGGAAAATCTTCAAGTGGAGTTGCCTGTTTCACCAGGAGCTCCAGCTGTGTCAAGCTCAGAGATGGAGGCTTCAGGTTGTGGAAGCAGGGGGAGCGATACTCCAAGTTCACCTGGAAGAGGATCTAGTACAGAAGTGGCAGCCGAGGAGGTGGCTAGTCAGGAGCAACCTCTTAGGAGGTCAGAGAGGACAATCAATCCACCAGATCGATACACAGGAGGAAACATGGTGAGCTTTGTCTCATCTTTCTTTGCTGGTCCCTTGGATGAAAGGGAGCCATCGAGCTTTGAGAAGGCCAAAGGCATGAAGCAGTGGGACAATGCTATGCAGGAGGAGATGGATGCTCTCAAGAAGAATGAGACTTGGTCTCTAGTGCCCAGGCCCAAGGGCATTACCCCTGTGACATGCAAATGGGTCTATAAGCTCAAGAAGAAAGCTGATGGCACAATCGAGCGATACAAGGCTCGCATTGTGGCTCGCGGATTATCACAGCAGTATGGAGAAGATTATGATGAGACGTTCAGTACAGTGGCAAAGATGACTTCGGTTCGATTTGTTATTGCTTTGGCGACATCCAGTGGATGGGAGATTTGGCAGCTCGATGTGAAAAATGCTTTTTTATATGGAGAGATTGACAAGGATATATTCATGATCCAACCACCGGGCTTCATCTCGGAGGATTGTCCGGACTACGTCTGCAAACTGAAGAAAGCCCTGTATGGGTTGAAGCAAGCGCCTCGGGCGTGGTATGGGAAGATCGCGGAGTATCTTCTATCCTGCGGGTTCCTTGCTTCAGACTCTGATTCTAGCTTGTTCGTCAAGAAGGAGGGGGTACTTCAGGTTATTGTTCTGCTGTATGTGGATGACATGATTGTCACCAGGAACTCGAAGGAGGCAGTAGCTAGGCTGAGAGCCGAGCTTGCTATCAGATTGGAGATGAAGGATCTGGGTGAGCTTCACCATTTCCTTGGACTCGTGGTTCAGAGGCGGGAGAGCGGAGTGTTCGTTTCTCAGGCTGGATATGCGGAGCCGATCGTTCAATGATTCGACATGGAGGAAGGGAAGAGCTGCTCTATACCTCTGGAACAGCATCATAAACTTCGGAAGGATGAGGGGAGAGTTCTATCTGAACCGTTGGTGTTTCGAGCTCTGGTTGGGAGCTTGATCTACTTAACGATCACAAGTCCTGATATTGCTTATGCAGTTGGCAAGGTGAGTTGGTACATGGCGGAACCACGGAAACCTCATCTTCTGGCGGCTAAAGGAATTTTGAAGTAGTGAATACGACCTCTGATCTGGGTCTCCTATATATATAGGAGAGGGTCAAGCTTGGAGTTGCTTGGATACATGGATGCTGATTACGGGCGAGACGTGGATGATCAGAGATGTTCATGAGGAGGTTCGAGGTCCCACTATGCTACGCGGGGACAATGAGAGTGCTCTCAAGCTGGTTAATAATCCAGTCTGTCACGCGAGGACCAAGTACATTGAGATTGAGCAACATTTCATTCGTGAGAAGGTGTTGGGAGGATCTCTTATGGTCGAGCATGTTCGAAGTGCGGACAATGTTGCAGACATCTTCACAAAGCCGCTGGCGAAGGGACCGTTTACTCGGTTGCGGAGTATACTTGGGCTAGTTTCCACTTCACACTTCAAGGGGGAGTGTTGAAATTATTGAAGTGAAGTGGAAGGTGGCCAGCGGTCTATTTTTTGGTGATCGCAGAGACCGCGCGGTCTCTGTGTTGATTCTCCGCTGGTCTATCTCTGACGGTCTGCTGTGATGGCCAGTTTGTTCTTGTATGTTTCGGTCTCTTTCGGTTTGCTCTGCTTGGTTATTCTATCTTCTTTGTGGAAGACCAGGCGGTCTGTTCATGAGTGACCGCTGCGACCGGGCGGCTTATGCTGGGTGGTCTGGCGACTTGTCTGAAGTCAGGCAGATGTTCTTGGTTTGTCTTTGGCGATCTAAGGAGGGAGTGTTCTTGTGTCCGCGTGGCTTGTGCGCGGTCTGCTGCTGATTTGCGGTCTTGGACAGGTGTTGTCCAAGTGGTGTGATCGCGCGGTCTGCTCTGTGAGACCGCTGGCGATCTGACGGGTGGTGACTGTACCTCTCTTGCGGCGGTGACGACATCAAGATTGTCGCCTATAAATAGGGGTGCATGGCCCGTCATTCACAATGAGAATTGTAAGAACTAGAGCCTGGGTCGTTTCGTGCAGTCTCAACTTTGAGGTCGGGCGATCTCGGAAGCGAGTTGACTATTTGTTGTGTTCGCAGGTATGCGGTCAGCAGGTTGCGGTCTCCTTCCTTAGTGATTTCCCAGCGGCTTGAATAAACAGTTCGGCAACGGCTTGTCTGCGAATTGGTTTATGTTGTTCTTGTGCTGTTCGCAGCGAGCTCGACGATCCGGCGACCTTCAGTGGTTAAGCGATCTGAGTTGCGGTCTGGCGACAGCTTCTGTTCTCTGTTTAATTCAATAAGCTCCAGTTTGTGCGGTCTGAGGTGGCGGTCTTGCAGTACAGGTTGTCTTGCCTGTTTTCTGTTCGTGCGGTCTCAGGACAAGCCGGGCGGTCTCTGGAGTTCAGCGGTCTGTGCGGTCTCTGCTTGTCAAGCCGCCAGTTTTGTTTTTGTTGAAGTGAAGTGGAAGGGAGTCCGGCCGGTCTGAAGGCTGGAGACCGCATAGACCGCGCGGCCTGCGTTGGTGCTCTGGCGGTTTGGTTCTGCGATCTCTCTCTGCTGTTCTTGCAATCTGCTTTGATAGGCCAGTTTGCTTCTTGGTTTGGACGTTGGTTCTGGCGACCTGTTGCGAGTTCTTCCGGTCTTGTTCTGGACAACATGTTCTTGGTTGACCGCAGTGACTGGGCGGCTTGTTTGGGCCGTTCTGGCGACTTGGTTCAAGTTGGCCAAATGTTTGTCCCTGCTTAGGCGATCTCAGGAAGGGTGGTCGCTGTGTCCGCGCGGCTTGTGCGCGGACTGCTGCTGTCTTGCGGACTTGGGCTGGTTCTTGTCCAAGTGTTGTGTCCGCGCGGTCTGTTATATAAGACCGCTCGC
Source organism: Dactylorhiza incarnata (assembly GCA_033032865.1). Lineage (NCBI taxonomy): Eukaryota > Viridiplantae > Streptophyta > Magnoliopsida > Asparagales > Orchidaceae > Dactylorhiza > Dactylorhiza incarnata. The sequence goes on from JAWHQI010000479.1 coordinate 553,089, forward strand.
GATCTGATGGGGGTTATTGTATCCCGGTTTGTGCGGTGACGACATCCGTCTTTCTGCCTATAATTAGGGTGCAGGTCCCGTCATTCCTAACAAGAACTGTAAGAACAAGAGCCCGGATTGTTTCTTGCGGACTCAAGTTTGAAGTCACGCGATCTCAGAAGTGAGCTAACCGGTTGTTGTGTTCGCAGGTTTGCGGTCAGCAGAGTGCGGTCTCCTTCCTTGGTGATTTCCGGTGGCTTGAATAAACAGTTCGCCTGCGGTCTGTCAGCGAACTGGTTTATTGTGTTCTTGTGATGTTCGCAGCGAGCTCAGTGATCAGGAGACCTTCAGCCGTTAGGCGATCAGAGTTGCGGTCTGGCGACAGCTTCAGTTCTTTGTTCAGTTCAATAAAGCTTCAGTTCGTTCGGTCTGGGATTGCGGTCTGGCAGTGCAGATTGTCTGCTTCTGTTTGCGCGGTTTAAGGTGTTTCTGCGGTCTGACTGTGCAAGTGGTCTGGGAGTACAGCAGAGCAAGCCGGGCGGCCTGAGCTTTTTTGCGGTCCGTGCGGTCTCTGCTTTGGCAGACCGCCAGTTTCAGTTTTGGTGTGTTTGTTCTTCTCATCTCCGTGATTCTTATGAATCATGTCTCGCCATGTGTACCTCGCATTGTAAAGCAGTTCTGTTTCAATAAAGATTTCTTGTGTTGCTGTTTTGGCATTGTGGTTGTTTGGCTATAACTCTTGTTGATACAACTCCTGCTTACTCCTAAACGGTCTTTCAAAAATTTTAACATGGTATCAAAGCGAGGTTCCTGGAGTGGATAAGCAGTGATCAACTAGAGTTGCCATCGTCTTTGTGAAGAAGAGACCACATAGATTGCCATGGAAGGTGGATACGCAAGAGGTCTTGGTATTGAACTCCTCACATCGACTAACTTTAAAAAGTGGAAGTCATGTATGGAGAGTTACTTGCTTGGCGAGGATCTATGGGAAGTAGTTGGTGGAGAAGACACACAAGAGGTGTTTCTAGCAGGAGATAATATGGCAGAGGTGAGACTTTGGAGGAGGACGAATGCTAAGGCAGAGTTCACTCTCAAAAGGGCTATCTCACCGAAGCTGTTTGATCACATCATCGGATGTAAATCTGCTGCTGAGATTTGGACATCCTTGGATGGATTGTTCAATAAGAAGAATGTAGAGAGGCTACAGTATCTTGAAAATGAGTTGGCGAAAGCCTCTCAAGGTGATCTTTCTGTTTCCATCTTCTTCCTCAAGATGAAGAACCTTACGGCAGAGATTTCTGCATTGGACCCTGATGAGCCAATCTCTGAGGCAAAACTGAAGAGGCATATCATCCGCGGATTGCGGAAGGAGTATCTTGCCTTTGTGACTTCAGTTCAGGGTTGGGCAAATCAATCGTCGTTGTTGGAGCTGGAGAACCTTCTTGCTTCGCAAGAAAGTTTAGCAAGACAGATGGCGGGGGTTTCTATCTCCGGGGGAGAAAGTGATGTGATGTTCTCTGGGAAGAAGAAGAAGAAATGGGAGAAGAAGAAGCCGGGTCATGATGGACCCTCCACTTCAGGTCAGGAAGATAGGGGCTATACTCCTAAGTCTGATGGGAAGAAGAAAGGAGAGGGACCGAGGTGCTTTAGACGCAATAAGACCGGGCACTTCAAGAAAGATTGTCGGGTGAATCTTCAGCCGGGACATGCAGTGGAGAAGGAGATGCCAAAGTCTGGTGAAGTTGGATGGGGAGGATCCTTTGTGTCTAATATAACGGCGATGCCCGTTAAGGCCTTGGCTTCCATCAACTATGATGAGGACTGGATTGTTGATTCAGGGTGTGGGCATCACCTCACCGGGGATGGATCAAAGTTCTCTTCTTTGGTGCCTTACTCAGGTAACAATGCTATCATTACGGTTGATAATTCTATTCATCCAGTAGAGCACGAAGGAGTCATCTCTCTGAGCAGTGATAAGGGTCCACTCACGTTGAGGAATGTTTATCACGTGCCTGGTATGAAGAAAAATCTCTTCTCTGTGACCAATGCGGTCGATGCCGGTTATCACGTTCTGTTTGGCCCAACAGAAGTGAAGTTTCTCAAAACTCAACCGGAGATAAAGGGAGATGTTAGTCATGTCGGCAAGCGGGTGAAGGACTTGTTCGTTTTATCGACAAGTACCCATGTTGATAAGATGATGACCAATGATGGCGCGGCCATATGGCATGAAAGGTTGGGGCATGTAGGCATGGAAAAATTGAAGGCTATGGCAGTAAGGGGCCTTGTCAATGGCTTGCCTATCTTGTACTCCTATGGAGACGATCATGTCTGCGAAGGATGTCAGTTTGGTAATTCTCATCGACTTCCATTTGACAAATCGCAAACAAGGTGTAAAGTGCCGTTGTAGTGCATCCACGGTGATTTGATGGGACCGACTGCCACCCCAAGCCTTGGAGGCAACAGATATATGTTGGTGTTGATTGACGACTACACCAGATATGTCTGGGTGTATTTTTTGAAGGAGAAGTCATATGCATTTGCAAAATTTGTGGAGTTCAAGGAGCTGGTTGAAGGCCGGCTAGGCCTGCGGGTTAAAAAACTTAGAACTGACAATAGTGGGGAGTTCACCTCTGGTGAGTTCTCAAGTTTTTGCAGGAAGCATGGCATCAGAAGAGAGCTTACTTGTGCCCATACTACACAATAGAATGGCATTGCCGAGAGGAAGATCCGTCATTTGACGGAAACTTGCAAATGCTGGCTTCATGCTAAGAGTATCCCAAAGTCCTTCTGGGCGGAGGGAATGTCTTGTGCAGCTTATGTCATCAACAGATTGTCTTTAAGTCCTATCAACATGAAGACCCCTCACGAACTAATGTTCAAGGAGAAGCCGAGTGTTGCACACCTTCGGGTGTTCGAGTCAACCTGCTATGTGCATATTCCTGATGCTCTTCGGACAAAGCTAGATGCGAAAGTAAGGAAGCTAGTCTTTGTTGGGTATGATGAGCGGAAGAAGGGATGGAGATGCATGGATCCTGAGAGACGGAGGTCAATTGTTTCTCGGGATGTGGTGTTCGATGAAGTAACTTCCTACAAGGGGAGTTCCGGAGTTGAGCTACTGGAGGGCAAGGTTGATGAAGGAGGAAAAGCTGCGGGAAGTCTTCAAGTGGAGTTGCCTGTTTCACCAGGAGCTCCAGCTGTGTCAAGCTCTGAGATGGAAGCTTCAGGTTCTGGAAGCAGGGGGAGCGATGCTCCAAGTTCGTCTGGAATAGGAGCTTGCACAGAAGAAGCAGCTGAGGAGGTGGTTAGTCAGGAGCAACCTCTTAGGAGGTCGAAGAGGACTATTCAACCACCAGATCAATACACAGGATGGAACATGGTGAACATTGTTTCTTGTTTCTTTGCTGGTCCCCTGGATGAGAGGGAGCCGTCGAGCTTTGAAAAGGCCAGAGGCGTGAAGGAGTGGGACGTTGCGATGCAAGAAGAGATGTCAGCTCTCGAGAAGAACGAGACTTGGTCTCTGGTGCCCAAGCCCATGGGCACCACTCCTGTCACTTGCAAGTGGGTCTTCAAGCTGAAGAAGAAAGCTGACGGTAGTATCGAGCGGTACAAGGCTCGCCTTGTAGCTCGCGGGTTCTCACAGTAGTACGGAGAAGATTATGATGAGACGTTCAGTCCAGTGGCTAAGATGACTTCGGTTCGATTTATTATTTCCTTGGCGGCTTCGAGTGGTTGGGAGATTTGGCAACTCGACGTGAAGAATGCCTTCTTATACGGCGAGATTGACAAGGATATCTTCATGCTCCAACCGCAGGGCTTCATCTCGAAGGAGTATCCAGACTACGTCTGTAAGATGAAGAAGGCCCTGTATGGGTTGAAGCAAGTGCCTTGAGCGTGGTACGGGAAGATTGCAGAGTATCTCTTATTCTGTGGATTCCTTGCTTCAGACTTTGATTCTAGCTTGTTCATCAAGAAAGAGGGGGTGCTTCAGGTAATTGTGCTGCTATATGTGGATGACATGATTGTCACCGGGAACTCGAAGGAAGCTATTGCAAGACTCAGGGCTGAGCTTGCTATCAGATTCGAGATGAAGGATCTGGGGGAGCTCCACCATTTCCTTGGACTCGAGGTGCAGAGGCGGGAGAGCGGAGTGCTCATTTCTCATGCTGGCAATGCATAGCGGATTGTTCAGCGATTCAGCATGGAGGAAGGGAAGAGCAGCTCTATACCTCTAGAGCAACATCATAAACTTCGGAAGGATGAGGGGAGAGTTTTATCTGAACCGTTGGTGTTCCGAGCTCTGGTTGGGAGCTTGATCTACTTGACGATCACAAGGCCAGATATTGCTTATGCAGTAGGCAAGGTGAGTCGGTACATGGCGGAACCACGGAAGCCTCATCTTCTTGCAGCAAAAGGCATCTTGAAGTATGTGAAGTCGACCTCTGATTTGGGTCTCCTATATAGGAGAGGGTCAAGCTTGGAGTTGCATGGTTACATAGATGCTGATTATGGGGGAGACGTGGATGATCGGAGATCAACGTCTGGTTATGTCTTTATGACAGGTCCCACAGCTATCTCTTGGTGCAGCAAGAAGCAAGACTCGATGTCCGTATCTACCACAGAAGTGGAGTACAAGGCTTCGGCTTTGGCAGCTCAGGAAGCCATTTGGCTCAGGAGGTTGGTGGAGGACGTTCATCAGGAGGTTCGAGGTCCCACCTTGCTACGCGGGGACAATGAGAGTGCTCTCAAGCTGGTCAACAATCCAGTTTGTCACGCGAGGACCAAACATATAGAGATTGAGCACCATTTCATTCGTGAAAAGTTGTTGGGAGGATCTCTTATGGTCGAGCATGTTCGGAGTGCGGACAATGTCGCAGACATCTTCACAAAGCCGCTGGCGAAGGGACCGTTTACACGGTTAAGGGGGTTGCTCGGTCTTGTTTCCACTTCCGACTTCAAGGGGAAGTGTTGAAATTATTGAAGTGAAGTGGAAGGGAGTCCGGCCGGTCTGAAGGCTGGAGACCGCAGAGACTGCGTGACCTGTGTTGGAGCTCTGGCGGTTTGGTTCTGTGATCTCTCTCTGCTGTTCTGGCGATCTGCTTTGATAGGCCAGTTTGCTTCTTGGTTTGGTCGTTGGTTCTGGCGACCTGTTGCGAGTTCTTCCTGTCTTGTTCTGAGCGACCTGTTCTTGGTTGACCGCAGTGACCGGGCAGCTTGTTTGGGCCGTTCTGGCGACTTGGTTCAAGTTGGCCAGATGTTTGTCCCTGCTTAGGCGATCTCAGGAAGGGTGGTCGCTGTGTCCGTGCGGCTTGTGCGCGGACTGCTGCTGTCTTGCGGACTTGGGCTGGATCTTGTCCAAGTGTTGTGTCCGCGCGGTCTGTTATATAAGACCGCTCGCGATCTGATGGGCGGTTATTATATCCCGGTTTGTGCGGTGACGACATCCGTCTATCCTCCTATAAAAAGGGGTGCAGGTCCCGTCATTCCTAACAAGAACTGTAAGAATAAGAGCCCGGATTGTTTCTTGCGGACTCAAGTTTGAAGTCGCGCGATCTCGGAAGTGAGCTAACCGGTTGTTGTGTTCGCAGGTTTGCGGTCAGCAGAGTGCGGTCTCCTTCCTTGGTGATTTTTGGTGGCTTGAATAAACAGTTCGCCTGCGGTCTGTCAGCGAACTAGTTTATTGTGTTCTTGTGCTGTTCGCAGCGAGCTCAGTGATCAGGCGACCTTCAGCGATTAGGCGATCAGAGTTGCGGTCTGGCGACAGCTTCAGTTCTTTGTTCAGTTCAATAAAGCTTCAGTTCGTTCGGTCTGGGATTGCGGTCTGGCAGTGCAGATTGTCTGCTTCTATTCGCGCGGTCTCAAGGTGTTTCTGCGGTCTGACTATGCAAGCGGTCTGGGAGTACAGCAGAGCAAGCCGGGCGGCCTGAGCTTTTTTGCGGTCCGTGCGGTCTCTGCTTTGGCAGACCGCCAGTTTCAGTTTTGGTGTGTTTGTTCTTCTCATCTGCGTGATTCTTATGAATCATGTCTCGCCATGTATACCTTGCATTGTAAAGCAGTTCTGTTTCAATAAAGATTTCTTGTGTTGCTGTTTTGGCATTGTGGTTGTTTGGCTATAACTCTTGGTGATACAACTCCTGCTTACTCCTAAATGGTCTTTCAAAAATTTTAAAATTTTTTGGTGTGTTTTTTCTTCTCTCATTCGTGATTCTTATGAATCATGTCTCTCCATGTATGTCTTGCACTGTAATAAAGTTTTGTGATTCAATAAAGTCTATTGTGTTGTTGTGTGGCATTGTGGTTGTTTGGCTATAACTCAGTTGATGCAACTCCTTCTTACTCCTAAATGATTCAAATCAGAAATTTTAACAGGCCCGACCGAGAGGTACCCCTTCCACATCCTAGAGGTGATACTCTCCCGACTTAAGCACTTCACTTACAATGTAGGGCCCCTCCCAATTGTGGTCATGTTTTCCTACCGCGGCTCCTATTCCAGCCGCATCGACCTTCTTCAGGACCAAGTCCCCTTTCTCAAACTGTTTTATTCTGATATGCTGGTCAAAGTATCGGGCCATCTGATGCGATGTTCAGCAAGTGCACCGGTCGCGCAAGTAATAAATGTTGGGAATAAGGTCCCCGAGTGTAGGTCTCTTGAGGAATGAAGGTTGGGTGAACGAATTGCGTTGTGTGACAATTTTTACACAAGCGGGAACAATCACAGAAAGTGGGGTTTTGATTTGGTTTCCTACCGTTAACAACAATAAAAGAAATGCGGGTCGAAATCACCGCTTCGCAAGGTGAGATGGATGCAACGGCCTCGATGCCGAGCTTCGTGAGGCGGATGGACGGTGCGCATGCGAATGAAGTGATCACTAGTGCGGGGAGTGAGGGTCGCAAACACCTCTTTGCAAATCGCCGTTAGCTCTTGCTAACGCGAATCTAACATGATGAGTGCGTGAGTGAGTGAGTGAAGGTGAGACGTATCACAAGCAAATACTGAAGAACGGATAAGAAACAACCATTGCATTTAAACTAAACATCATGATATTCAAGTTTAAATGATTCAAAGAAGTACAACAAAAGGGGGAGGAAGAAATCAACCAATGGACGAAGACTAGCAGCCGTTCACGGCCGGAATGGTAGTTTGTCAAGCTACCTCCGGACTCGGCGGACTGTGCTTCCGGCGTTGAGAGACTGTCACGACCTCTCCACGTGCTTCCGTCGTCTTCTACCTCAGGATGACTATTCTTTTCACCGGACCGAACTGGAGATGGCTTGCTTGAGTGCTTGCGGAGGGCGGAGAATGCTCCCGGACGATGGAGGATTGCTTAGAATGGCTGGAGATGACTTCCCCTTGCGAAGAAGATGAGGTGGAGGTGCCTGGAAGTGGAAAACGGCGGCGTACGGACGGTAAATCGCGCTCCCGGAACCCCCCGGATCCCTAATCTGCGGATTAGGACTTTATATAGGCGCTGGAATAAATACTGCGCACGGTCATTGGCGCACGACCAATGGTCGTGCGCGCTGGAATTCTGTGATCGTGCGCCTGCCTGGGTGGAGCCTGCAAAGTAAGAAATTTATAAAATACCATGTTCGCGCGACCAGAGGCGCACGACCGGTGGTCGTGCGCACTATCGTAGGTGGTCGTGCGCACTGGTCGAAACAGAACTCATGAAATTGATGTTAAGTGCGCACGAACAGTGGCGCACGACCGGTGGTCGTGCGCACTATCGCAGGTGGTCGTGCGCACTGTCCGAGACAGAACTCAGAAAAAAGGGTTAAGTGCACACAATCAGCGGCGCATGACCAGTGGTCGTGCGCAATCGTACCAGTGATCGTGCGCAGTGTTCCTGTACAGAATTTTACCAGGAACACCTGCACGACTCCTGTTTCTACAGAAATGCTAATCAGGCCACTGAAAGTGGCACTCAACAAAACGATAAGGCTATCAAAAGGGAATAAGCATAAAACACACCAAATTAGGCCAAGAAGTGCACCTAGCATAGAAAGACAAATATGAGCTGAAACAGGGCTAAAGTGCAGTGAAACGACTAGAAAAACGGCCTAGATGAGTCCAAATATGTGTATATGATCAGGACTCATCATACCCCCAGACTTACCTATTTGCACGTCCCGAGCAAACAAAATCTAAGCAGACGGGGAAAAACAACTAGCTGACAGAGAAATTGCGACACCGAGTACCATGCGAAGTCGTGTGCTCGCACGCATAAAAATATAACAGAGGAAATTTCTAAGTATGCATAACAGTTTGTACTTTTCTCAAATGCGTATCAAAAATTTATTACTACTCAAAAATAGAATCACGGCGAATCATCCGGTCACGCGTAGGGAGAAAATAAACTAATCGCAAAGGTGAGCATTGCCAAAGATCGGGGCTCAGGAGAACCTCCAAAGAAATCCACCAATGTCGGTGACCATAGGCTTGCCTGTTCGCACTCTCTCCACGGCACTGGTTTGGCTCACTCACGAATCAGTAGGACTTTAGGTGAAGATGGGGCTTGGGTTTCAGTGAGGTAAACAAGGATAAACATGGAGGCTACGCACCAAACCTAAATGAGCTAGCATAAACAAAAAAAAAATCTATCCACTAACCCAAATATATGCGAGTACACCACACCCCCAGACTTAACTTTTTAACAATGGGTGTGTGCACTGCCCACTCCCAAATACAAATCAACAATTATTTTCAATTAAACTTTTTCTTTCTTTCTCCATTTTTTTTTCAATTTTCTTTTTCTCTTTTCTATTTTTTTTCTTTTCTTTTCACAACAAAATCAGCAGATTAAACATTGAAGCACATCCACATTTTCACAAAAATATTCACCACATCAACACCCTGAATGAATATATAAAATACTAAAGCTCGACTTGGGTGCGCGACTAGGATCGACTATGAGACTTTGGTGAAATAATGGTGGAGCTGAATCAAAAGAAGGGGTAGGCACAACGGGGCTAACGAGGATAATACATTAGTATTGGTACAAAGCTCAACCGGGCCAAAATGAAGGCCTACATCACGTTCGTGCACTGAACTAACCTATACCCATGCTTCGAGAATAGCTTGGGGGCATGTTCTTAGCCAACGAAAAAGACTATCCGTCCTCCCGACTCGAGCAATGCAAACCTAATGCCCGGCTACACACATCCCTAAGCTACCATTTGATTCACACCGAATTCACCATTTTTGAGTAGAATAAACAGTATTGACGCAAATAGAAAAATATAAACTATAAGTATACAAAAAAAATTAAATCTACTCAAATTTCTACATGAAATGAGAGCACTCGACTAGGACACTACAAGAGTCAACATTTTACTCCGTTTCACAATCCTAAGTCAGCACGATGATTTGCCCGAATCTTGCTCAAGAAATGAGTTTAACTCGCGGCACACACACAGCTAAGCACGCGCTCAATTGGTTGCAAGTGGTGTGTGATGCAATGATCTAAATGAAATAAATCAATAAAAGCTTCTAGTATGCATATGCAGTGTGTACGTGCATTGGGTAACACATACTAGCTCTCCCCCAGACTTAACCTAAGAAGTACATCACATGATATTAAAATGAACATCAGAAAGAGAAAGAGAGAGAGAGAGGTTACCCCATGCTCAGCTAGTGAGCATACCAGAAGACGCGTGACTGACCGAGGCCGCCCCACCACCATACGAAGAATCACAACCACCACCTTATAAGATGTGCAATGAATACCTGCAAGGTGGGTGAGCTCCGCAAAATAAAAGCAAAAATGTATAAAAACTGAATTGAAACATGTTAGAAAAACAGAAATCAGCAAATCTGGGTTGTCTCCCAGCAGCGCTTTTATTTTATGTCCTTAAGCTGGACCAAATACCTGTATTATAATTGTTTACAGAGCACAGAAATTAAATAAAAAGTGCATGAAAGAGAGAGTTTCACAAAATAAGAGATAAAAAGAAAATCAGCTGTAGGCGCTTTTATGGTGCCCGTCTCCGAAAGCTTGAAGGCGGGAGGTGAAGGCTTTAGGGACAACACTGGTGTCACCCAGTGTTCCCCTAACCTCCGCCCTCTTGTCACGGAGAGCAGCAGAGCGCGCATCGCGCAGATGCTTCTCTTGTTTAAGTTTAGCGACAGTCGGAGACTGCCAACGTTGAATGTTTTCAGATTCTCTCAACTTAGTAGTGGGTGACGTCACTTCCATCGCCGCAGTGACGACCGGATCAGCCCAAGAGATGGAACACTTAACTAGTTTATTACATGATTCAATGCAAGAGAATAATGGGATGTCATCCCGAATCAAGTTCAGCTCAAAATGTTCAGGACTGTCGTCCTCCTCCCTCTTGGAATTATAGTTTCTCCGAGCATCTACTTTTTCCTCTCCGCTTGACTGGTACTCTTCCTTTTCTCCTTCAGATGATCCATCATCTTTCTTATCCCCTGCGCAACTCAGTGATTCATCAAAAATAAAAGGAGGGGGGCAAATGGATGTTTCAGTTATTGTCTTGGGGCAAGTGGACAAAGGCACCTTATTGGGTAGGAGGACACAACCCACAGAAAAATCAAGGGTGGCACCGCTCTCTTTCAAGAACGGTACACCCAAGATAGGGATGAAGTGATTCTCCCGGGGTCCTAACACTTGAAAATCAGCAACCACCATTGTCCCCTCAACTATAACCTCTACATTTTTAACTTCCCCTTCCGATTGTATGATGGCGCCATTTGCAAGCACAAGAGATTTCCGGTCCTCCGTGTTAATTTCAAGTTGCAATTTATCAACGTCTTGCAAAGCAATGACGTTGCGGGAGGAGCCGGAATCACACAAAGCCTTAGTTTCAATTTTATTAATGGAACAGGAGATTACTAACTCACGCGGCTGACCCACTTCCGCATCGCCAAGACTCTTCCCTTGGTCTATTGGATATTTTTCGGTGTTACTAGGGAGAGTTCCATGCGACCGCTCGGTGAGCAATTGGGCCAATTGGCCCAGCTGTGTTTCCAAGTTCTGCATGGAGGCGGTTTGGTTAACCATGTTTGAGTTAGCCGCTTGCATAAATTTTTCCATCATCTCCTCCAAGTTACTCTTCTTGGGTGCTGGGGGGCCTTGGTTATATTCCGGGTTAGGTGGCCTTGTTTGGCTCCCGGAGGCGTAGGCATCGTTTTGATGCTGCCCCGGTGCCCATCGTTGGCCAGATGCGTTGGGGTTCCATGAGAAGTTTGGGTGACTTCTCACTCCCGGATGATACGTGTTATTAAACGGCACCCCCTTAGGTTGATTACCAACAAAATTAACAGATTCATTTAAAGAAAAGTGCGAGAAGTCACCTGATAAATCATTGCCCGAACATTCATACGCGTGGTGTCCGCCGCCTCCACATCCTTCACACGTAATGACAGCAACCGGTGCGGATGTAGGTGGGAGTGAATCGACCATGAAGAGACCACGGGCGCTTCTTGGTGCATTCCTCCTGGCAGTCCAAAATGTGCTGTGCGAGGCGGTGTCTCGCAGAATTCGAAGAGCCTCCTCTGGAGTATGGTTCATTAGAGTACCACCCGCAGCAGCATCAATCATCGCCTGGTAGTTGGGCTCGATCGCGAAGTAGAATGTCTCTACCACGTTCCAAGTTTGGAGCTCGTGGTTCGGGCAGCGGCGGAGAAGATCATTAAGGCGCTCCCACGCCTCAGCAAGGGTCTCTTGGTCAGCTTGGCGAAAGGTAGCGATCTCCCGCCGCAGGCTCACAATTTTATCAACGGGGTGGAATTTGGCCAGGAACGTGGAGGCGAGAACATCCCAAGTCGCAGCGGTCCCAGGAGGAATGGAATGGAGCCACACCTTGGCCTTGTCGCGAAGTGAGAAGGGGAACAGTCGCAGCTTGACTGTATCGTCAGGAATCCCAGCGTAGCGGAAGGTTCCGCAGATATCAGAAAACTCTGCCAGGTGCAGGTGTGGATCTTCACTGGCCATCCCGGAAAACTGAGCATTGTTCCGGATGATGTTCAAGATCGCAGGTTTGATCTCAAACTGGTTGTTCATAATGTTGGGACCAAACCCAGGATACACACTCCCAGCTGTCGGAGTGGTATAATCTCTCATCGTTCGGGGCCGAGGTCTAACTACCTCTTGCTCATCTCCAGGATGGTGCTGCTCCACGTTGTGTACTCTTGGTTCAGCATCATCTGGGTTTATGTTGTCACCCATTACCGCTTGTACGGCTGCTGCGCGCCTTCGTGCACGAGTGGTCCGTTCGATCTCGGGATCAAAGGGTACAAGTTCCCCCGCGGCTTGTCTCTGCATGCACAATCTCAACCAAAAGAAAACAAAGCAAAGAAAGTCAAAAATAGCTGCTCTTGTAACAGAAGTTCACAACTTAAGGCGTTACACGCCTGAACATTCCCCGGCAACGGCGCCAAAAACTTGATGCGATGTTCGGCAAGTGCACCGGTAGCGCAAGTAATAAATGTTGGGAATAAGATCCCCGAGTGTCGGTCTCTTGAGGAATGCAGGTTGTGTGAACGAATTGCGTTGTGTGTCAATTGTTACACAAGCGGGAACAATCACAGAAAGTGGGGTTTTGATTTGGTTTCCTACCGTTAACAACAATAAAAGAAATGCGGGTCGAAATCACCGCTTCACAAGGTGAGATGGATGCAATGGCCGCGATGCCGAGCTTCGTGAGGCGGATGGACGGTGCGCATGCGAATGAAGTGATCACTAGTGCGGGGAGTGAGGGTCGCAAACACCTCTTTGCAAATCGCCGTTAGCTCTTGCTAACGCGAATCGAACACGATGAGTGCATGAGTGAGTGAGTGAAGGTGAGATGTATCACAAGCAAATATTGAAGAACGGATAAGAAACAACCATTGCATTTAAACTAAACATCATGATATTCAAGTTTAAATGATTCAAAGAAGTACAACAAAAGGGGGAGGAAGAAATCAACCAATGGACGAAGACTAGCGGCCGTTCACGGCCGGAATGGTAGTTTGTCAAGCTACCTCCGGACTCGGGCGGACTGTGCTTCCGGCGTTGAGAGACTGTCACGACCTCTCCACGTGCTTCCGTCGTCTTCTACCTCATTATGACTATTCTTTTCACCGGACCGAACTGGAGATGGCTTGCTTGAGTGCTTGCGGAGGGCGGAGAATGCTCCCGGACGATGGAGGATTGCTTAGAATGGCTGGAGATGACTTCCCCTTGCGGAGAAGATGAGGTGGAGGTGGCTGGAAGTGTAAAATGGCGGCGTACGGACGGTAAATCGTGCTCCCGGAACCCCCCGTATCCCTAATCTACGGATCAGGACATTATATAGGCGCTGGAATAAATATTGTGCACGGTCATTGGCGCACGACAAGTGGTCGTGCGCGCTGGAATTCTGTGATCGTGCGCCTGCCTGGGTGGAGCCTGCAAAGTAAGAAATTTATAAAATACCATGTTCGCACGACCAGAGGCGCACGACCGGTGGTCGTGCGCACCATCGTATGTGGTCGTGCGCACTGGTCGAAACAGAACTCATGAAATTGATGTTAAGTGCGCACGAACAGTGTCGCACGACCGGTGGTCATGCGCACTATCGCAGGTGGTCGTGCGCACTGTCCGAGACAGAACTCAGAAAAAAGGGTTAAGTGCACACGATCAACGGTGCATGACCAGTGGTCGTACGCAATCGAACCAGTGATCGTGCGCAGTGTTCCTGTACAGAATTTTACCAGGAACACCTGCACAACTCCTATTTCTACAGAAATGCTAATCAGGCCACTAAAAGTGGCACTCAACAAAATGATAAGGCTATCAAAAGGGAATAAGCATAAAACACACCAAATTAGGCCAAGAAGTGCACCTAGCATAGAAAGACAAATATGAGCTGAAACAGGGCTAAAGTGCAGTGAAACGACTAGAAAACCGGCCTAGATGAGTACAAATATGTGTATATGATCAGGACTCATCACCATCCACCTCTTGACCTCCTCCTGCCGAATGATGGAGAGATCCCGGAGTTTCTCCACCAGGTCCAAGGATAACCTTTGCTCCTATTCATTCTTTGCCTGCCACTCGTCATCACCTTCTCCCGCGGCGACTACCCGAGGGGCTTCACCTCGAATTCTATGGGAAGCACGGCCTCTGACCCATGAGACAGTTTGAAAGGGGTCTCCCCTGTGGCCATGCTTGGAGTAGTTCTTTGGGCCCAGAGGACCGAGGGCAGCTGCTCTACCAAGTTGCCCCTGAGGTTCTCGACCTTCTTTTTGAGTAGGTTCACAATTATTTTGTTTGCCGCCTCCACCTGCACATTGCTCCTCGGGTGGTGGACCGACGCAAATCGAAGATCTATTCCAAGCTGAGTGCAGAAGCTGACGAACTCATCGCTGGCAAACTGCGGCTCGTTGTCCTTCACTATGGCCAAATGGAGCCCGTGCCTGCAAATGATCTCACCCCATACAAAATTCCTTACCACTTAGGATGTCACCTTGGCTAGCGCCTTCACCTCTAGCCACTTGGAGAAGTAGTCTATCATCACTAGTAGGAACCTTCTCTGACCACTCTCCTGGGGGAAAGGACCAACTAGGTCTAGCCCCCATATTCCGAAGGGCCATGGAGCTTTGATGATCTGGAGCCTCTGAGTTGAGAGAAGTTTGAGTGGGGCATAGAGCTGACATTTGGAGCACTTCTTTGCGAACTCCGTCGCATCCTTGCTGAAGGTAGGCTAGAAATAACCTTGTCTCAGCACCCTTCCTTCCAATGGGCACCTTTGGAGGGACTTCTCCATCATTGAACTTAAGGCACAGGTGGAATGTGGATGGGACCGTCCGAAGATGGAGTTGTAGCTGCTGGGGGCGTCCACTATGACAAAATGGAAATTCCTGGACTACTCCCCCCAGGACTACATGGAGTCCCACTCCCCCTTCTACCTCCTTCCTCTCCCCAGAGTACCCAAACAACGGGCTGTCCGAGGCCAACACCCTTCGCGCCTCCACCTCCATCTCATCAAACGCCTTCTTGAAGATGATGTTGACCGAGCTCCCATTATCCACAAGGATTCGGGAGTCAGTAAAGTTCTCGATCGTCGTCTGAATGACCAGCGCATCGCAGAATGAGTCTTCATGACCCGGCATGTCCATCTGTGTGAATGAAATCTTCTCTGCCGGGGGAGGGGCTAGGGACGTCGAAGCTACGCTACGACGGTACATTGCATGGAGGCTGGCCTTCCGGGTCACCTCAATCCCTACCACCCATCGATCACCCCGATCCCCCTCAAGCCCCCACGTCAGACCAATCTTCGCACCTCTCATCCTGAGGCAGGACCTCCTTGATCCTCACCGCCCGCTGCTCCCGCGGCACCGGTGCCCTGGCCTCTCTCACTTCTAGGAACTCCGGGCAGGTGGTCGTTGCATGCCCTTCCTCCCTATGGAAGTCACAATACGGCAACGCCACCCCCCTGTTGGATCTGATGGCGCCCTTAGAGGGGGGGGGGGGTGAATAAGGGGTTTACTATTTTTTAAGGTAAATTGACAGATTTTACCAAAACAGAAATACTTGTTTGCTATGTCGCTACCGCCTGGCGTTAAGAGTTAACACTAGCGTTAACTCTCCAGAAAAAAAGTATTTTTACAGAAATATTCAAAATGATTTTCTTTGTGAAATATAATTACAGAAATATTAGATATACTGAAAAAGAATTTTATATATCACAAAAATGATTACAATGATATAATTTCAATAACGCTTGAAATTGGAGGCGACAACTTGAAAATCACTTTTTGTTCCTTCACCGGTCCTTCTCCCAAGAAACGGTTGGCTATAGCCTATCTTGTTGGGTTTTTTACATACCATTTCAGAAATGATAATACAGCATATCATATATGCGCAGCGTAATAAATAACTAGAACAACCCTAAACAGTTATAAGGAACTTGCGATTTCACTGATTCAAGAAATAAATTAATAACGACAACATTTGCAGATATTGTACCTGAAGGGGGTTTGAGTCGATACTCAACCAAGATGCTCCTCACTGATTTCTGGTAGAACCAATCTTGAGTTCCAAGAACCGAAATGGATCGGCCCCTCTACAGAGATCCACACAAGCGGAGGCGAACCTCAATGCCTTGTCGAACAAGGAATGAGTCGAAGAAGAAAGCTCTCAGCGTCCCCACGGACTGCTAGATCCGAGACAAGGGAGGCGACGACTATCGGAAGAGGAGAGAAGCCCTAGCGGAACACTTCCGGCGCTGCTCTCTCAAATCACGAAAAAGGGTCGGTTACTCAATCTGTCTCACACACGGAACCCTAAGATCGTGAACTGTTATATATACAAAAGGCTGCATTTCACAAACTCAAAGAGATCTGCGCTCGACGAACTCAAGGAGATCTGCGTTCGAGAACTCAAGAGATCTGCGTTCGACGAACTCAAGGAGATCTGTGTTCGACGAACTCAAGAGATCTGCGTTCGACGAACTCAAGAGATCTTCGTTCGACGAACTCAAGAGATCTGCGTTCGACGAACTCAAGGGGATCTGCGTTCGACTAACGCACTACACTAGCCTTTTGTCGTCTCAGCGGTCGACGAATGCCTTCAGTTCGACCAAGTCGCGCAGGATTGGCCTGATTTCACGAGAAATCTCAATGCTTAATTTCTCGAGAAATCCCTGGAAATTAATTTCTCGAGAAATCCCAAGGATTTATTTTCTCGAGAAATCCCAATGCAAGAATAGAACTTCTCAAAAAATACCAAACCTTAAAATTGACTTCTCGAGAAAAACCCAAGCCAACAAAATTCTTCCTCCAATTTCTCCAAGAACTTTTATGTGCGACCCTATAGGCTCATATTGCGTTGGCAGTAAGACTAGCTGTTGATTGCTTTGAGATCACCTCAGAAACTCCAACAGTCTCCCACTTGATCACAAAGTGTCAACAAAAGTCTCACAAACAATGAGCGACATCTACCAATATCATTGCTACCAAAGCAATAAGAATTCATAACTCAACACACCAGTCATGACCAATGTATCAGTGTTGTCATGTCCTTTTGTCCTTTACATCCGGATAGAACTAGAGGCATGGACCGTGTCACCCTCATAAATGTTCAATCCTAGTTTCCTGATCTAGAATAGACTGACAAAAATGGTGAGCTCAATATCATATATTGACTCAACCAAGCATGGCCATGCATTTCTCAGTCTCATTCCATCAAGGGGCCCATGGATGTAACTCCTGTCATAAAGGAGGACAAATCCCATTTCTGCTCACACACAAACATCCAAATGATTCGTAACATACCCAACAACCACCCTTATCGTCAACCTTTCTCAAGAGAATACTTTAGATGGCAGCAAAGTACGCTCTTCCTCACCTGATGAATGTTGTGACTTCAGGTCAAAGGACAACAAACACCATTGTCACTTGAGACCTACTTGTGACACATTCATATAACAATCCACAAAGTAGTCTCACGGTGGGTCTGTCCAGTACAACTTGTTCCTAACAAGTACCCATGTGATGACTTGATATCACAATATCATGATCTGTGAGAACCGGTCATCAGTCAACGCACATGCTAGTCTTATGGTCTCATCCTCGCCCTAATATTTAGGATGATACCTCGACCAGGGACCATTTAAGAATGAAGCTTCATTTAAACATATGCCCTCACATTCAAGTCACGTACTTGAATACCTATGGAAGCAAACATTCTAAGGGAATTCATTATGTTAATTAGTCTATTATATAGAAACAGTTGACATAATAAAAGAACTTGCCATAAATGTAAAATGAAAAATCATAGTACATATCACAATTCATCAAATGAATAAACAACCAACAAAAATACAATCCACAAGGCTCCCACTAAAGACGATCATTCAGGTATCTAATACCCATTGATCTAACATGACCATCATGCTTCCTTTGCGCAAGAGGCTTTGTTAGTGGATCCGCTATGTTTTCTTCAGTCGGTACTCTGCATATGCTCACATCTCCTCGATCGACAATCTATCGAATAAGATGGAACCGCCAAAGTATGTGCTTGGAGCGCTGATGAGATCTAGGTTCCTTAGCTTGGGCAATAGCACCATTGTTGTCACAGTAGATAACTACGGGATCAACAATGCTAGGAACTACATCTAGCTCGCCGATGAATTTCCTAATCCATACAGCCTTCTTCACCGCATTTGCTGCAATGATATACTCAGCCTCAGTTGCAGAATCAGCAACTGTCTCTTGCTTGGAACTCTTCCAACTTACAGCTCCTCCATTAAGTAAAAATACAAAACCTGATTGGGACTTTGAGTCGTCCCTATTAGTCTGGAAGCTAGCATCTGTGTAACCCTTTACGACGAGCTCTTCCTCTCCACCATACACCAAGAATTCATCTTTAGTCCTTCTCAAGTACTTTAAGGAATTCTTGACTGCAATCCAGAGACTCTCACCAGGATCAGACTGATATCTGCTAGTCAAGCTCAAAGCATAAGAGACATCGGGTCGAGTACATAACATTGCGTACATGATTGATCCAATTGCCGAAGCATATGGAATCAACTTCATGCAGTCCTTATCTTCCAAAGATTTTGGACACTGGTCCTTAGAGAGACTCACACCATGTGACATGGGTAAGAATCCTTTCTTGGACTCAAGCATGTTGAACCGTTTCAACACCTTCTCAATGTATGTACTTTGGGTCAAACCCAGCAACTTTTTCGATCTATCTCTATAGATCCTAATACCAAGTATATAAGTTGCTTCACCCAAGTCCTTCATAGAAAAGCAGTCCCCTAGCCTGTTCTTAACAGCTTGCAGGGTCGGAATGTCATTTCCGATTAATAGTATGTCATCCACATACAAAATCTGGAAAGTGACAATGCTCCCACTAATCATCTTGTAAACACAAGGTTCATCCTCATTCTTGATAAAACCAAACTCTTTGACTTTCTCATCAAAACGAAGATTCCAACTTCGAGAAGCTTGTTTCAATCCATAAATGGATCGATTCAACTTGCATATTTTAGTGGCTTCATTTGGAGATTCAAAACCCTCGGGTTGTGTCATGTACACTTCCTCAAGGAGGTTTCCATTAAGGAAAACCGTTTTGACATCCATTTGCCAAATCTCGTAGTCATAATACGCAACCATAGCAAGTAGAATTCTGATGGACTTGACCATGGCTACATGGGAAAATGTCTCATCATAGTCAACACCATGAATTTGCCTGAAACCTTTAGCCACCAGCCGGCCTTTGAATGTCTGTACATTCCCATCCATGTCGGTCTTCTTCTTGAAGACCCACTTGCACCCTATGGGTCGTACCCCTTCAGGTGGTTCCACCAAGGTCCAAACATGGTTTGCATACATGGAGTCCATTTCAGATTTCATGGCCTCAAGCCACTTCTCGGAGTCAGGTCCACACATACCTCTTGATAGGTTGCAGGCTCATCATCATGATCCATAAGCAACACAATACCTATTTGAGACACGAGAAATCCATATCTCTCAGGCTCAAATCTTGGTCAATCAGATCTACGCAGGAATTGTGTTTCTTGAGCAGGCTCTCTAGCTACAACAACTTGTAGTCCTTGCTTAGGTTCTAAAATCGGTTCAGCTATTATTTGGGGTTCTTGAACTTCTTCAAGTTCCACCTTTGCAGTCTTTCTGGATAAGAACTCTTTCTCCAAAAAAACGCCAGTCCTTGCGACAAACACTTTGCCCTCAGATGGCAGGTAGAAGTAATAACCTTTGGTTTCCCTAGGATATCCCACAAGATAACACTTATCCGACATGGGTTCCAGCTTGTCAGGCATTTGACGTCGCACGTATGCCTCACAGCCCCAAATCTTAATAAAAGACATACTAGGATGCTTCCCAGTCCATATCTCATATGGTGTCCTTAGAACTATTTTCGTTGGAGCACGATTTAATGTGAATGCAGCAGTCTCTAAAGCAAATCCCCAAAAGGAAATGGGCAAATCTGCATGACTCATCATCGACTGTACCATGTCTAACAAAGTACGATTGCTCCTCTCAGACACACCATTATGTTGTGGTGTTCCAAGCGGAGTGAGTTGTGATACAATACCACACTCTCTCAGATGATCACGAAACTCATGACTTAGATATTCGCCACCTCGATCAGATCTGAGTGCTTTTATCCTTTTTCCCAATTGGTTCTCTACTTCATTTTTAAACTCTTTGAAATTTTCAAAGGATTCAGATTTGTTCTTCATAAGAAACACGTATCCATATCTACTGAAATCATCAGTAAATGTAACGAAGTAGTAGTACCCACCTTTAGCCATAGAACTCATGGGTCCGCGTACATCACTATGTATTACACCCAAAAGGTCATCAGCTCTCTCATTATGACCAGTGAAAGGGACTTTAGTCATTTTGCCCAATAAGCAAGACTCGCATCTCTCAAATGATTCATTATCAAATGAGTCTAATAATCCATCTTTATGGAGCTTGGATATGCGTTTCTCATTTATATGGCCTAAACGACAATGCCAGAGATACGTAGGATTCAAGTCATTTATTTTTAGTCTTTTAGTATTTTCTATGTTATAGATCAGATGGTTTAAGTTCAAAACATATAAACCATTAAACAATTGGGCAACGCCATAACAAACATCATTTAAATAAATAGAACAACAATTGTTCTTTATAATAAAAGAGAACCCAATCATGTCCAAACATGAAATAGATATGATGTTTCTAGTTATAGCAGGAACAAAATAACAATTATCATGTTCAATTACAAGCCCAGTGGGCAAAGAAAGACGATAAACACCAACGGCAACGGCAGCAACTCTTGCTCCATTTCCAACCTGCAGGTCTATCTATCCTCTACCCAGCATTCTTCTCCTTGTCAGTTCCTGCACATTCGTACAAATGTGAGAACCACATTCGTTATCCAATACCCAGGATGAAGGAGCAGAAAGATTAATTTCTATAACAAATATACCTGAAGTGGAAGTCATACTTCCCTTCTTCTACAGATCTTCAATGTAGAGGGGACAGTTCTGCCTCCAATGCCCTGCCTTTCCACAATGGTGGCACTTCCCTTCCTTGGCCAGACCTTTCTTTTTCAGTGCAGAAGACTTGGGATCAAGAGGAGACTTAGATCCAATCTTCGTCTTCTTGAATCCCTTGGCCTTTCCCTTGCTCTTATGCACCATTAGTATGGGGCTGGAAGGCTTGGCCTTCTTCATAATGATCTCGACAGTTCTCAACATGCCTAGGAGCTCGGGCAGTGTCTTGTCAATTTCATTCATATTGTAATTTAAGACAAACTGCTCATAACTGTCCGGCAACGATTGCAGGATCAGATCAGTGTCCAACTCTTGGCCCAACGGGAACCCCAATCTTTCAAGGTTCTCTATATACCCAATCATCTTGAGTACGTGAGTTCCTACTGGGTCCCGAGCTCCCATCTTACACTAAAACAACGCCCTGGATATATCAAATCTCTCTTGGCGAGCTTGCTTTTGAAACATTTTCTTCAGGTGCTCCACCATCTCATAACAGCTCATGTTCTCATATTGCTTCTGAAGCTCTGAGTTCATGGTTGCGAGCATGAGACATTCTACATCCAAGGAGTCATCTCCATACTTCTTATAAGCATCTTTATCTAGACGAGGTGCAGTAGAGGCTAACTCCTCGGGGGGATCTTCTTCAAGGACATAGAGCTTATGCTCTTGCCTGAGAACAATTCTCAGGTTCCTGAACAAGTCTAGGAAATTCCTCCCATTGAGCTTATCCTTCTCAAGGATGGCTCTCAGGGACAACGTGGAGTGTTAAGTATTTTCCAAGAAAATTCTACAAAATAATGCAAAGTTTATTTAGTACTATATTTCAAAATACATTTTTTTTTATTTTAATAAGGACTTTAATTAAGTACTCCCACTATTTTATTTAAATTGATAACCCTTAATATCAAATCGAAGAGTTTATGCGAGCTACTCTCTTAGTGGAATCTTCGTTTTGATGAGAACTGCATCACTATGCAATTCTTGTATGGTTGGTGAATAACTCTTTATTCGCATCCATCATATGGTTCATGCCAACCCAATGCCTCTAGGCACTCAACTTTTGAGGTCACCCAGTTAAGTTAGACCCGATGTCGACAGTGGGATATCACAATTATCCGCTCGCACCCTTACCAAGATAGATTAACGCACCTTGCTTTGGCAAGCCCACACTTCATCGATCGAGGAAGGAAGAGTGTCATCCATCAGAAGGCATCCGTATACTTAATATTGGATAAGGGATTTTTTTTATAAAATTGATTGACAATTAATCAACGTGCACTTTAAATAAAATACAACAATCACAACCAAATACATCCCAGAAGTGCACAAAATAAAATTATCAACGCTTGATAAAAAGGGCTAAATCTGAGAATCTAGAACACTTCTAAATCTCCAGATTTACATGCATTTGACACAGGCAAAACAACTCCACTTATGCAGTAGACAAGCTCGTCTCTCAGTGTCAGATTCAAAATCTAAAACATTTGGTTTCACAAACCAATTAGAGGGACGGTTACTGCAAAGGAAAAACAATATCTTAAACAGTGAACTCGCAACGCAATCACATGCGTTCCTGGCATGGTTCCAAGGGACAGAGCCCTGACGACTTATATTACATCAAAATAATATTCCAGGAAGAAATCTATACATTTAGAACGCTTCAAAATTTCTAGATATGCATGCAATGGATTGCTAAACCTAGCTATGATACCACTGTTGGGCTTTCTAATACCATTTCAAAAATGATAATACAACATATCACATATGCGCAGTGGAATAAATAACTAGAACAACCCAAAGAGTTAAGGAACTTGCGATTTTACTGATTCAAGAAATAAAACAACATCCACAACACAGTGCAGAAATTATACCTGATGGGGATTTGAGTCGATACTCAAACCAAGATGCTCCTCACTGAATCTGGTAGAACCAATCTTGAGTTGCAAGAACCGAAATAGATCATCCCCTCTACAGAGATCCACACAAGCGCTGGAGAACCTCGATGCCTTGTCGAACAAGGAATGAGTCGGAGAAGAAAAGTTCTCTGCGTCCCCACGGATTGCTAGATTCGAGACAGGGGAGGCGACGACTGTCGGAAGAGGAGAGAAGCCCTAGCGGAACACTTCCGACGCTGCTCTCTCAAACCACGAAACGAGTTGGTTACTAATCTGTCTCGCACACTGAACCCTAAGATCGTGGTCTGTTTATATACCAAAGGATGCGTTCGACGAACTCAAGGAGATCTGCGTTCGACGAACTCAAGGAGATCTGCGTTCGACCAACTCAATGAGACCTGCGTTCGACGAACTCAAGGAGATCTGCATTCGACGAACTCAAGGAGATCTGCGTTCTACGAACTCAAGGAGATTTGCGTTCGATGAACTCAAGGAGATCTGCGTTCGATGAACTCAAGGAGATCTGCGTTCGACGAACTCAACGAGATCTGCGTTCGACGAACTCAAGGAGATCTACGTTCGACAAACTCAAGGAGATCTGCGTTCGACGAATGCGCTATGTTGGAACATGGTCTTCCGCATCTCCTAGGTTTGAGAATAACAAATCTTATGTGTATTTGATCTTGTGTGTTCAAGTGTGCAGGTTAGCATAGTCCACATGACTCAAGGAGTACTCATGATGTCTGCCCCCAAAATTGAGGCCAAAATTCGAAGAGGCTCACTAGCGCTGGCGGTAGCGATAGCGCCCGACGCTAGCGTTGATCTGCGCGATTCCGGCATCGTTTTTAGAAGGAGCTAGCTCCCGGCATTAGCTACTAGCGCTGGCGGTAGCATGGCGCACAAGAGGCATGGAGCAATATGTTGCCGCGGATTGAAGATCCTGCCGCGCAAAACGTTTCCTAATCCGGGCTAGCGCCGGCGGTAGCGCTAGCGCCGGCGGTAGCGCTTGGGCTATAAAAGGACCCCCTCTCCTCTTGTTTTCGTACACCTATTGCATACACCTCAGAGAGAGAGTACTAGAGTTCCAGAGGCTTGTCTTAGCCGAAATTTGAGGTCCCAGCGAAGCTCTGCCAATTTCTGAAGGAGGATTCCATCACGCCGAAGCCAAACGAAGTCCGCTTCGACAAACGCTGATTCTACAGCGGATCTTCGCCTCCATATTCAGAAGTTCATCTTAAGGGAAGTTTTTATTATTTTATTTATCTTTCTTTGTAAACGGTAGTGAAATCGCCTCGTGTTTGCGACTAGGTCTGGGGTAGGAATTAGGGCTGAAAATCGCCTCGTGTTGGCGACTAGATCTAGGTTAGGTCTAGGGGGTGCTTGAGGCCACATTCAGGGAAGGATTGGCTAGAGCGGCTTGAGGACGAATCCGGGAAGGAGGAGGCTAGGGCCACCGGTTCGTGGGGAAGCGAGTCAGGATAGAAAACGAAAAGAGCTTTTATTATTCGCCTCCGATCTCTAGCAACATTGAGATCAAGTTTTGTAAAACTTATTTAATATCAATAAAGCTTGTCTCTCTTTTTGTTTTACTTGTCTTCTTGTTTTAATATTGCAATATTCCAAAGTTTTTCTAAATAAAATCTAAAGTTTTTGAAAACCCTTATTCACCCCCCCCCCCTCTAAGGGCGCCGACCGATCCAACAAGTGGTATCAGAGCCAGGTTTTGTTCCAATCGGCTTAACAACCGGGAAAAATGGCGTCTCATGATCTCGCTTTTCCTGAGGGTCAAGGGGTTAGTCGACCACCTCTCTTTACTGGGTCTGATTTTAACTACTGGAAAAATCGAATGATGTGTTTTCTTATGACTATGGATGTAGAAGTATGGAACATGGTAGAAGTTCGGTACTCTCCTCCTACAACTGTAGTGGGAGAGGCGACATTAGCAAAACCTAAGGATAAATGGGACGATAACGATAAACTAAGGTGTAAAAATAATGCTAAAGCAATGAACGCTTTATATTGCGCTTTAAATAGGACTGAGTTTAATAGAATTTCTGCATGCACAACTGCTTATGATATTTGGAATCAATTGGAAGTTACTCATGAAGGTACATCGCAGGTGAAAGATGCAAAGCTATTCCAACTGGAATCTGAATATGAAAAATTCAGGATGGATACCGAAGAGGACATTAACTCGATGTACACCCACTTCACCAAGATCGTCAACGCTTCAAAGGCACTTGGAAAGACCTACTCAGACGGGGACTTGGTGAGGAAAATTCTTCGTTCCTTACCTCCAAGGTTCAATCCAAAGGTGACAGCCATCTCGGAGTCGCACAACTTAAGAACGCTCCAGATCGAGAATCTCATTGGGAATCTCAAAACCCATGAGGTAGAACTACAAATTCAACATGACGAATACAACAAGGAGCCGAAGAAAAAGGCGTTGGCGCTGACATCAAAGAAGGAGTGCATCGAAGAGGACGATGATGATGAAGAAGGACTCCTGGTGAAGAATTTCAAGAAGTTCATCAAAAATCCAGAGAGAAGAAACACATTTCGAAAATTCTTCCAAAAGGATACTCGACGAAAGGGATCCTCCTCTTCATCGAAGAAAGAAAAAGGAAGCGATGACGAAGAAGAAAGGCCGCCTCCAGAATGCTATCACTGCAGAAAAACCGGGCACATTCGGAGCCAGTGCCCAAAATACCAAAAGGAACGGAAAGAACAAAAGAAAGCAAAAGAAAAGAAGAAAGTGTTGAAGGCCGCTACTTGGGATGACTCTTCCTCTGAAGATTCAAACGGATCTGAGTCAAATAGCGAGGAGGAAGCAAACTTGTGCTTAATGGCCAAAAGCGACGATGACGACACCAGTGTTCTTAGCAACACTGAGGTATCTCCTCCTACCTTTGAAGAACTTTATGATAAATTTGTTTTATTAAATCATGAAAATGAATCTATTATAAAAGAAAATCGTAAGCTCACAAAAAAATTAGTCTCTCTTGAAAAAAGAAAAGTTTCATGTCAAGAATGTGAGCACTCTTTATTTATGATAAAAGAACTTGAAGTTTCTCTCTCTAATGCTCTTTCACAAAACAAAATCATTGCAAAAGAAAAAGGGGACTTAGAGAGAAAATTGAAAACATCTATATTACAAATTGAAAAGAACAAAAAAGGATTTGAAAACAAATGTGTTATGATTGTTCAAGAAAATACATCTCTTAAAAAACAAAATCAAAATCTCAATTTAGCTATAACCAAATTCGGGATTGGTCAAAAATCCCTGGATATGCTTCTGGGTAATCAATGCTTTGGGTCTGGAAAAATCGGACTCGGATATAAAAGTGAACACTACCGCCCGGCGCTAGCTACTAACGCCAACGGTAGATCTAAAGTTAAAAATTCTTCTAGTTTTTCTTGTGTACAAACATCATCCAGCAAGGGCAACATAGAAACTCAGAAAAGGGTCTCATCCCCCTTTATTTCGTGTGCTAATTGTCTTAAATTTGGACACACGTCTGGCTCTTGCAGGAATATAATAAATCAACGATCATTAAAACAAATCTGGGTACCTAAGAAATCCACTTACTCTATGGGTGGCACCTCTTGGGTATCTGGCTCTTTACTCTCATCCTCTTTCTAGATTTGCAGGAAGGCTAAGGAAACAGAAGACGTGTGGTATTTGGACTCAGGCTGCTCCAAACACATGACAGGCAATAAAGCAAAATTCCTTAGCCTTGAAAAGAAGAAAGGAGGAATAGTAACGTTTGGCGATAACGGTAAAGGAAGAATCATGGGAATTGGTACAGTGGGTAACGCATCTTTTCTTATATCAAATGTGCTTTATGTGAAAGGATTAAAACATAACCTAATATCTATAAGTCAAATGTGTGATAAAGGTTTAGACGTACTTTTTGAATCTTCCACTAACCTTTGCAAGATTGTTAATCCTAAAACAAAAGATGTGTTATTAACTACACCTAGAATTCATAATGTCTACATAGTTTCATTTCATGATCTTTCTAAATCTTCTATAAAATGTTTTATAACGAAAAATGATGAATTAGAATTATGACATAGACGCTTAGACCACGCTAGTACAAAGCTCATCTTAAAACTAGCAAAAAGAGAATTGATTAGAGGATTGCCTATGTTAAATGGAAATTTATCTTCATTATGCTCTCCATGCCAAAAAGGAAAATTTACTAAGTCATCGTTTAAAAGAAAAAACGAAATTTCTACATCAAAACCTCTGCAATTAATTCATATGGATCTTTTTGGTCCCGTTAACACTGCGAGTCTTGGTGGTAGATTATACACTTATATTCTCATAGATGACTATTCTAGATATTGTTGGACTTTATTTCTCTCCAAATCTGATGCGTTTCGCGAATTTTCAAAATTATGTACTCGCATACAAAATGAATTAGATTTAAAAATAAAATGCATTCGCTCAGATAATGGAGGTGAATTTGAAAATGAAAATTTTAAATCTTTTTGCGACATGTTAGGTATTAAGCATGAGTTCTCTGCTCCACGCACACCTCAACAAAACGTTGTTGTAGAACGGAAAAATAGGACAATACAAGAACTTGCACGCACAATGCTATCTGAATATAAATTACCTAAGTATTTTTGGGCAGAAGCTGTAAGCACTGCATGCTCTATAATGAATAGAGTTATGCTTCGCCCATCATTAACTCTCACACCATATGAACTCTACTATCAAAAGAAACCTAACGTATCGTATTTTAGAGTATTTGGATGTAAATGCTTCATTCTTAATACAAAAGATTCTTTAGGAAAATTTGACGAAAAATGCGATGAAGGAATATTTCTTGGTTATTCTTCAACTAGTAAAGCATATAGAATATTTAATAAAAGATCAAGCAAGGTTGAAGAGTCAATTAATGTCAGATTTGATGAGTTTGTTCCATGTGCAGAAAAGCTCTCTACAGGTACCGATGATGAACCTTTGCCATCCTTGGAGCACGACGAAGAAGAACCGTCCAAAGAAGAGGAGGAGAAGTCAAAAGAAGATGAATATGTACCTCCAAGCATTCTAAACTTCTCCAAAAATCATCCAAAGGAACTAGTCATTGGGGAACCTTCTACTGGGGTAATAACTCGGTCCTCTCTTCATGAAACATTTTCAAATATTTGCTTTGTGTCTGAAATTGAACCTACAAACGTTTCCACCGCTTTAAATGACGAATTTTGGTTTTTGGCAATGAATGAAGAGTTAGGACAATTTGAAAGAAATAAAGTTTGGAATTTAGTAGAAAGACCATCTAATCATCCAATCATTAGCGTAAAATGGATTTTTAAAAATAAGCTAGATGGTGAATCTAGGATTGTAAGAAATAAAGCACGCTTAGCTGCTCAAGGATATTCACAAATTGAGGGGATAGATTTTGAAGAAACTTTTGCACCCGTAGCTCGCTTAGAAACTATACGAATATTTTTGGCATTTGCGAGTTTTAAAAGAATAAAATTATTTCAAATGGATGTTAAAAGTGCTTTTTTAAACGGGTTCATTAAAGAAGAAGTTTATGTAGAACAACCCCCCGGCTTCATAAATGAAAGATTTCCAAATCATGTATACAAATTAGAAAAAGCGCTTTATGGCTTAAAACAAGCGCCCCGTGCCTGGTATGATCGTCTTACATCATTTTTGTTAGAGCACGGTTATGTTATGGGAAGTGCAGAAAACACACTCTTCATTAAGCATAAAAATAACGAATTAATTATTCTACAAATATACGTTGATGACATCATTTTTGGAGCCACTAATGAAGAGTTGTGTAATGAAGTAGTCTTAATAATGAAAAAAGAAATTTGAAATGAGTCTTGTAGGAGAACTATCATACTTTCTTAGTTTTCAAATTTCACAAAGAACTGATGGTATTTTTCTGTGTCAATCAAAATATGTTCACGATATGCTTAAATGATTTGGATTTGAAAATCTTAAACAAGCTTCTACTCCTATGAGTGCTTCCTTAAAACTAGGAAAAGATGAATCTGGAATTTCTATTGATCAAACGCTATATAGAGGAATGATAGGTTCTCTTATTTAATTAAGTGCATCTAGACCAGATATAATGTTTACCGTATGTTTATGTGCTCGCTTTCAAGCCGATCCAAAAGAATCTCATTTAAAAGCGGTAAAATGTATTTTTCGTTATCTAATAGGGTCATCTAAACTAGGATTATGGTACCCACATAATGACTCTTTCACACTCCACGGATATTCCGATTCGGACTACGCCGGGTGCTCACTAGATAGAAAAAGTACTAGCGGTACCTGTCACTTTTTAGGACCCTCTTTAGTTGCTTGGTCTAGTAGAAAACAATCTTCGGTTGCACTCTCCACCACGGAGGCCGAATATATTGCACTTGGTAGTTGTTGTGCACAAGCGTTATGGATGAGCCAAACACTAGAGGACTTTGGATTTCATCTCAAAAACATAGATCTTAAATGTGACAACAAAAGTGCAATAGACCTCACATATAAACCCGTACACCATTCTAGATCCAAACACATCGACGTTCGTCATCATTTCATTAGGGATCACATTAAGAAATATAATGTAAAAGTAAGCTTCATTGGGACGGACTCTCAACTTGCTGACATATTTACTAAACCCCTTCCCGATGCAAGATTTCGATTATTACGACTTGAATTAGGTGTCCTAGATCTTTCAAGTTAAAACATACTTACTAATGCAATTTTCTTCATTTTTAACCATCAAAAACATTTCCAAAAATTCTGCAAATTCAGCATGAAACTACTAATGGGACACCTAATCAAATTCAAGTATCAAAATTTTCAAAACCCTAAGAAATCACTTACTATTTCCCGCACTAGCGCTAGCGCCGGCGCTAGCGTCGAGTTTCAAATTTCTTTGTTTTTAAAATTTCTAAAAATTCCTAAGAAAATTTTGATCTATATGTCCTATTTGGCTTTTGCACATCTGTTTTTCTTTTCTTTTTGAAAAATCAAATACAAAAATAGAAAACCAAATTACAAAAAAAAAATGTTTTTCATTTTGTTTTTGTGTGTCATTTTTTTTCTGCAAAAATCAAATACAAAACTACAAAAACAAAACAAATTACAAAAAATATGTTTTTCCTTTGTTTGCTTTTGTTGTTTCCTTTGTTTAAAGTTCATCTTTTTACAAAAATAAAAAAACTACAAAAGCAAAAATTATAAAAATCTGCTTTTATTTGCTAAAATCAAATACAAAAATATAAAACTTTAAAACTATCAAAAAAAAACTCTATGATTTTTTTTTCTTGTAAAATCAAGCATGACTTAATCTACTATTTAGAAATTCTACAATGTTTCAATTTTTTCTCTTCAAACTACTTTGGACATTGTCTTTCTTCATGCTGTGATATATCTATTCAAATGTGCATCAATTATAGTTTAAATGTTGTGTAGGATCAAGCTTAGCATGCCTCTAAGTATGAGAAATGCTTTATGTTTGATAATGATATTTATTCACTCACCTTTTTTGACATTGTCTACATATGCATTTAATCTAAGAATGCTTGTGTATGTTTTGTATTAGTACAAATAAATTAAAATTGCACAAGTATCTTACCTACACTCCTTCTTTTGCACTCTTAAAAATTAAGAAAAGTGGTTATATTTTTTTCATAAAATCTATTGATTTGCAAAACAAGTGTATTCGGAGAACTTTGTACAAAACAAAATTATTAAATAAATGACAAAGATAACTCCACCAAGCACTACTTGAACCTCCTGATAAGTCTTAATGAGCATTGTGAGGTTGAGCACCTTGGAAAGAATAGCAAAGTGTCTTGTGCAAATCAAATCTTTCTTTCAAAAATAAGAAAAACCACTTTCTCTTAAGTACACCGGATCATAAGTCTCAAAATTCAAAATAAAATATGTGATCCCCCAAGCACTACTTTGCATCCTGATAAGTCTTGATAAGCATTGTGTGTGCAAAGCACCTTGGTAGTTGTACATTTTTTTGTGCATTAAAGTGTGTGGAAGTAATCTTATTTGTGTTTTATTGTGCTTCTTACTTTACATATTACTTGTATTTTTGATTAAAACATTTGTTTACTCTCCTCAAAATTTACACTTATGTGCACATCATTATCTTCCATAACACTTATTCTCATGAGTATTGGATCCTAATGCTAATTCTATATTACTTTTTCTTTATGAAATGCACTAGATAACCTAGCATGTGTTCTACAATGTTTTTTGTATGTTTTTGAAATTAAGAATTAAAGTAACATAGTGGTCATCTCTTTTTGATAAACATTATTTCATGCTTGGTTATTCTAAAATTTAAAACTGCAAAATGATTTCCAAAAACATCATTTTGTGTGATCTTTACCTCATATTTTTTGGATTATCATTACTATTTGCTATAAGTCTTCCACATCTTAACCATATAAGTGTTTTTTACCTTGCGCTTTCATGCTTATTTCATATCTTGTATTATTTGCATCATCACTTATTCTTAAAAATTCCTATCTTTCATTAAGTGATAGATTTCCTTGGAACACTTTTTATTGGTTACCTCAAACATAAAAATCATTTATGCTAAAAACTCTGAAATTTTGTAATAACTCTGATCTATTTCAATGAAATACAATTCTAAATCTCCTTATCATTTACCTAAAAAGCTCGATCATGCCTTCTCTTTTATTTACACATTTTTTAATGCTTTGTTTCCCTACCCACTTTTGCTAATAACAAAGGGGGAGAACTAACATGATAAAATGCAAAAGGGGGAGAACTAACATGATAAATATAACCCGCTATCAAAAACCCAACATGACAAATTAAGATTATAGCTTACATATTAGGGGAGCATTCACTTAGGGGGAGCATGTATTTAGGGGGAGCAAGTCTAACATGCTAAAATCAATTATTATCCTAAGCCATCACTCTCACACACACACAAGTATAGTTTCATCATGCTTATCTATTAATGCTTTGATTTATCATTAATGGATTTGTTATTATCAAAAGGGGGAGTTTGTTGGAACATGGTCTTCCGCATCTCCTAGGTTTGAGAATAATAAATCTTATGTGTATTTGATCTTGTGTGTTCAAGTGTGCAGGTTAGCATAGTCCACATGACTCAAGGAGTACTCATGATGTCTGCCCCCAAATTTGAGGCCAAAATTCGAAGAGGCTCACTAGCGCCGGCAGTAGCTATAGCGCCCGGCGCTAGCGTTGATCTGCGCGATTCCGGCATCGTTTTTAGAAGGAGCTAGCGCCCGGCGTTAGCTACTAGCGCTGGCGGTAGCATGGCGCACAAGAGGCATGGAGCAATATGTTGTCGCGGATTGAAGATCCTGCCGCGCAAAACGTTTCCTAATCCGGGCTAGCGGCGGCGGTAGCACTTGGGCTATAAAAGGACCCCCTCTCCTCTTGTTTTCGTACACCTATTGCATACACCTCAGAGAGAGAGTATTAGAATTCCAGAGGCTTGTCTTAGCCGAAATTTGAGGTCCCAGCGAAGCTCTGCCAATTTCTGAAGGAGGATTCCATCACGCCGAAGCCAAATGAAGTCCGCTTCGACAAACGCTGATTCTACAGCGGATCTTCGCCTCCATATTCAGAAGTTCATCTTAAGGGAAGTTTTTATTATTTTATTTATCTTTCTTTGTAAATGGTAGTGAAATCGCCTCGTGTTGGCGACTAGGTCTGGGGTAGGACTTAGGGCTGAAAATCGCCTCGTGTTGGCGACTAGATCTAGGTTAGGTCTAGGGGGTGCTTGAGGCCACATCCGGGGAAGGATTGGCTAGAGCGGCTTGAGGCCGAATCCGGGAAGGAGGAGGCTAGGGCCACCGGTTCGTGGGGAAGCGAGTCGGGATAGAAAACGAAAAGAGCTTTTATTATTCGCCTCCGATCTCTAGCGACATTGAGATCAAGTTTTGTAAAACTTATTTAATATCAATAAAGCTTGTCTCTCTTTTTGTTTTACTTGTCTTCTTGTTTTAATATTGCAATATTCCAAAGTTTTTCTAAATAAAATCTAAAGTTTTTGAAAACCCTTATTCACCCCCCCTCTAAGGGCGCCGACCGATCTAACACGCTACACTAGCCCTTTCCATCTCAGCGGCCGACGAATGCGCTACACTAGCCCTTTCCGTCTCAGCGGTCGACGAATGCCTTCAGCTCGACTAACTATATATTCAGCTATATAAATTCGTCTAAACACTTTAGTCGAATTTTGACTTAGCCGAATTCATCTAAACCCTTTAGCCGAATTCGTCTAAATCCTTTAGCCGAATTTGACACAGTTCGTCTAAACACTTTAGCCGAATTTGTCAAGTATAAATCCATTCGTTTAAACCTTTTAAACGATTTCCCATTGAGACATTCTCAACTTAATTCCAAACAGTCACAGGATTGGTCCTCCACTCATATCGTATATAAGCAAGGTCAATTCAATTCTTTCTCCAATTTCTCCAAGCACTTTTATGTGTGACCATATAGGCTCATATTGCGTTGGCAGTAAGACTAGCTGTTGATTGCTTTGAGATCACCTCAGAAACTCCAACATTTACAGAGATGCACACAAGCAGAGGAGAACCTCAATGCCTTATCGAACAAAGAATGAGTCGGAGAAGAAAAGCTCTCAGCGTCCCCACGGACTGCTAGATCCGAGACAAGGGAGGCGCCAACTGTCGGAAGAGGAGAAAAGCCCTAGCGGAACACTTCCGCCGCTGCTCTCACAAAATCACGGAAAAAGGGTCGGTCGCAATATCCGTGTCTCTAACCCTAAGATCGTGAACTGTTATATACCAAAGGCTGCGTTCGACGAACTCAAGAGGCTTGCGTTCAACAAACTCAAGAGTCCTGCGTTCGACGAACTCAAAGAAGTATGTGTTCGACGAACTCAAGAGGCCTGCGTTCGACGAACTCAAGAGGCCTGCGTTTGACGAACTCACACACTAGCCTTTTGCCGTCTCAGCAGTCGAAAATGCCTTCAGTTCGACAATATATAAGTTTGTCTATACACTATAAACGAATTCGACTATACACTATAACTGAATTCGACTATATAAATTCGGCTATATAAATTCGTCTAAACCATTTAGCTGAATTTCGACTTAACCGAATTCGTCTAAACCCTTTAGCCGAATACGTCTAAACCCTTTAGTTGAATTTGACATAGTTCGGTTAAACACTTTAGCTGAATTTGTCAAGTATAAATCCATTCGTTTAAACCTTTTAAACGATTTCCCATTGAGACATTCTCAACTTAATTCCAAACAATCACAGGATTGGTCCTCCACTCATATCCTATATAAGCAAAGCCAACTCAATTCTTTCTCCAATTTCTCCAAGTACTTTTATGTGCGACCTTATAGGCTCATATTGCGTTGGCAGTAAGACTAACTGTTGATTGCTTTGAGATCACCTCAGAAACTCCATCAACAACGTGCTGCTGAAGGCCGTGCTCCACAGCGCCGGATCGTGCTCCAGTCGTGCTCCACTGCTCCGACAACCATTCGTGCTCCACTGCTCCAATCAGCATCCAGTCGTGCTCCACTGCTCCGGTCGGCATCCATTCATGCTCCACTGCATCGTCATCCAGTCTTGATCAAGAGTCCAGTCGGCATCCAGTCGTGCTCCACAGCTCCACAGCTCTAGTCGCGTATAGGAAGTAGCATCCAGTCGGCATCCTGTAAGCATCCAGTCGTTCAACGTTCTTTGTAAGCTTTCGTAGAGTCCTCTTGACCTAATATTTTCTTTAGTATCATCAAATGATGAAATGTGTATGCTAGGGGAATGAATTAGGAATTAGGCTATTGATGAAATTAGGAATTAAGTTATTTTCTTCAGTATGAAGGAATTATGTAATTTTCTTCAGTACGAAGGACTTAGGAATTACGTTATTTTCTTCAGTATTTTTTGAGCTTTCATTAATGATGAAATTTGTTTTGCTAGGGGAAGTAATTAGGAATTAAGTTATTGGGTCCTATTTTAAGCTTCCTTGTTGATTGCTTCTTTACTTGTGCTAGAAAAAGAGAGATGTCTGGTTCGGGTTCAGCTTCAAAGCCCACTACCATAAAGTCTCGCAAGAGAGATGTCTGGTACGTCGTAATTTATGATTTTTGTCGAATCTTACGATCCTCGATCCGATCCCACGACCCGATCTGATCCAACCGAAAAATGATCCTACCTGGGATCTTGATCCTGACAACCTTGGTTTATGGTTTAGGGTTTTGGGATGAAAATCAGGGAGGGGGGACAACGGAGGGTGAGGGGACATATGATGGAGGGGGCGTCAGAGGAGGGGACCACTGAGGAGTGGATGAGGAAGGTTTATTGTTTAGAGTTTGGGGGCGACATAGGGGGGCATTTGGAGTTGGAGCATCCACCGTATGGAGTTGAAGTTCTCTCCGTCGCATCCAACTCCTACCTCTGTCGCATCCATCTCCTATCTCCGCCGCATCCAGCTAGTAACCTTCGCCCCATCCAGCTCTTACCTTCGCTGCATCCATCTCCTACCTCAGTCGTATCCTACCACTGTCGCATCCTACACGTGTCTCCAACTATCTCCATTGCCTCCTACCAATGTCGCCTCCTACCTATGTCACCTCCTACCTCTCGTGCCTCCTATATACATCACCTCCTACCTCCATTGCCTTCATCCTCCGTCGGCTTCGTCCTCCGTCGCCTCCGACCTCCGACCTTCATTGCCTCATACCTCTTACCTCTACCGCATCCTATCTCTGCAGCAACCTATCTTTATTGCATCCTATCTCTACAGCATCCTATCTTTGTCGCATCCCATCTCTTTGTGTCCTACCTCTGTCGCTTCCTACTCGTGTCTCAGATCTTCATCACCTCCTACCTTCACCGTATCCTACCTCCATCGCCCTACCTTTGTCATCTCGTTCAATGTCGTTTACTTCTCCATTGCCTCATTATCTGTTTCTCCTTTTTTGTAGTCTCCAATTCCACCCGCTCCTTCTTTTTCTTCTCTAGCTCCATACACTCCTCTTCCATTGTATCCTTCTCTGTTATGTTATTCTCACTCATCTCCTTCTACGCTTTCTCTTTCTATGTTGTCCCATTGTTCGACATTTACAACTACATGCTCTTCTTCTCTGTCTCTTCATATTATCGTCTCCCTCTCCCCCGCCTCATTCTCTGCAGTCTTAGAGCTATCATACTATTCTTTATCATCTCATTCCTTGTTGTCTCTGAATCCATTATCAAATTCTCCATCATCATTAACAATGTTATCTCCTTCTGTGTAGTCTCCTTTCCCGTAACCTTCTTTGTTAACTCCCCCGCTGTCCGTCTCCATCATGTTATTCTCCATCATCTCCAAATTCATCTTATCCTTCTACGTTGGCTCAGGAGGAAGCGGCATAGGGGCAGGAGACCGTGGAGGAATTGGAGCCCTCCACCGCGTCCAACTCATACACCCAACCGCATTTAGCTCATACTTCTGTCGCATATTCCTACCTCCATCGCATCCATCTCCTACCTCTGCCGCCTCCTACCTTCATCGAATTGTACCTTAATCGACTCCTATTTCTGACCTTCGTTGCTTCCTACATTTGTCGTCTCTTACTTTTGTCTCCTCATACCTCCATCGCAATATACCTCCGCCACCGCCGACCTCCGGCCCCACCGACCACTGTCATTGTCGAGCTCTGTCTCATCCTACCCACCTACCATTGATGCCTCCTACGTTCTATCTTAGTCGCCTCCTACTTGCCTCGCCACCAACCTCATTCTCCTCTTAC
This sequence comes from Dactylorhiza incarnata, assembly GCA_033032865.1. NCBI lineage: Eukaryota > Viridiplantae > Streptophyta > Magnoliopsida > Asparagales > Orchidaceae > Dactylorhiza > Dactylorhiza incarnata. The sequence goes on from JAWHQI010000479.1 coordinate 589,730, forward strand.
CTTTGTTGTCTTCTACCTTTGTTGACTTCGTCAGCTTCTACCTCTGCCCCCACCACCCTCGTCGCACTCAGGAGGTGGCGACACAGGAGAAGAAGGAGCAGGAGGTGGGGGAGCACCTAGAGCCCTCTGTCGCACTCGCATCCAATTCATATCTCCGACATCCGTCGCCTCCTACCTCTGTCTCCATCATCATGTACCTTCGTCCAGTCCAACCTTTGTAGCCACCAACCTCATTTGTCGCCGACCTCTATTTCCGCCCACCTCTATCGTGGCCTACCTCCATCGCCTCCTTCTTCCGTTGTATCCTACCTCCTACCGTCTACCTTAATCTCTGCATACTCCACCGCACTCTACTTACCTCACCTCCTACCTCCGTCGCTTTGTACCTCCGTTGTCTCCAACCTTTGTCGCCTCTGTCCATCGTCGTTCCTACCTATGCCCCCACTGTCGCCTCCTACCTCTGCCCTCTGTGCCTCCTACCTCCTCCATTCATCGCCTCCAACCTCCGAGGATGATAGAGGGGGGAAACATATGTGGGGACGACAGAGGGATGAGGAAGGTTTGTGTTTTTGGGAAACATATGTGGGGGCTTTAGATCTTCATGAATGATAGAGTGTGTAGAGGGGGGGGGGGGGGGGGGGGGGGGGGCGAATGATGGGGGAGGAAGAATATGACGAGGGACGCCGAAGCTTTGAAGAACAGGGGGACGACGGAGGGGACCACGAAGTAGGTGATGAGTGAGGTTTATGGTAAGGGTGGATGACTGAGGAGGAGGAGTGAAGGACAGAGTGGGGCACGGGGGCAGGGGTTGTCCGGAGCTGGAGCATCTAGAGTGCCTTCCGTCGCACCCAGCTCCTACCTCTGCCGCATCTAGCTCCTACCTTCATCTCCTTCTACCCCCGTCACATCCTACCTCCACTGCATCCTACCTCTGATGCATCCTACCTTCGACCTCCGTTGCATCCTACCTGCTACCTCCATCGCCTTCTACCTGGTACCTCTGTCACCTCCTACCCGCTACCTCCATTTCTTCCTACTTCATCGCATTATACCTCGTCGCCTTATACTTGTGTATTCTTCTATCTCCATTGCCTCCTACCCCCTACCTTCATTTCCTCCACCTCCGTCGCCTTCGTCCTTCGCTGCCTCCTGCCTCTTATGTATCTTACCTCCGAACTTCGTCGCCTCCTACCTCTAACCTCCGTCGCCTCCTACCTCCGCCACATCCTACCTTTGTCGCCTCTTACCTTCATCTCCTACCTTCATCGCCTCCTACGTCTACCATCTCATACCTTCATTGCCCTACCTCCGTCGTCTTGTTCTATTCTGTCTACTTATACGTTGTCTCATTCTCCATTTTCTCCCTTTTTATTGTCTCCAATTACATCCTCTCCTTCTTCGTTATCTCCTTCTCTGTCTTCTCTGACTACATATGCTCCTTTTCTATCATATCCTTCTCCATTATGTCATTCTCCATCGTCCCCTCTATCTTTTCTCTTCTATGTTTTCTCATTATTCATCATTTACAACTTCATGCTCTCCTTCTTGGTCTCTTCTTCTCTATAGACGCCTTCTCGCTCGTCTCATTCTCCGCAGTCTTAGAAGCTATCAAACTCTTCTCCATCATCACTAACAATGCTATCTCCTTCGCAGTCTCCTTTACCGTAACCTTCTTTGTAGACTGCCCTACTGCCAGGCTCTATTATGTCCTTTTCCCGTTTCTCCTTTTTTGTAGTCTCCAATTCCATCCGCTCCTTCTCTATCTTCTCCAGTTCCATACTCTTATTGTTCGCATATCCTTCGTATCCTTCTACACCATGTCATTCTCCCTCGTCTCCTTCATCTTCTCATTCTATATTTTCTCATTGTTCGTCATTTACAACTCCATGTTGTCCTTCTCAGTCACTTCTTCTCCTTCGTCTCCTTCTCCCTCTCTCGTACCCTCATTTTTATTTTTATTAGCAATATCATAGTGTTGGGGAAATGATTTATCTTAACCCCTAGAATTGAACATAAATTCTAAGTATGGAAAATTGGGCTAAGTAAATATGCGTCGAATTGTATTCGACGCAACGTTGAAATATATTCGACGTCTCTCTCAGAATGAGTCGAAGCAACTCTTAGATGAATTCAACGCATTCTATGTCGACGTTACTCTGACTTCTAGACGACGCATCTAGTGAAGTCGACGCTCCTTCCTTATTCTCCTCTCAACGTTCAGTCAGGATGAATTCGACGCTTACGTCGAACAGTAATCGACGCACGTCGATATCTATAAGTAATTCAAAAACACGCCAGATCTCTTTCCTTCTTTCTGTAGATCTGATTTATATGGAATAATATTATTCTTTTATAGCTGTTCTGAATCAGCCTTTCCTTCTATTTGATTCTTGGCTTATTTAATTCAGATTATTATGGATATTATTTGAAATCAGAATGAATTCTTTTCCTTCTACAGAAATATTAATTATGGAAACTCTTACCTATTTCTAATTCTTTGTCTGCTAATTGATTATTCTCCTTTAGCATTATATTTCAAACAGAGCTATAAATAAGAAGGAGGTCGGCAAAGAATAATAACTAGTGATCCACTTCATCCATTTTCAAATAGAGGAAGAGCTCCCAAGTGAAAAGAGAGAATTGAGATATAGTGCTGCAGAAAAGATCAAGCTTCCTTCTCCTTCTCATTCTGAAGCCATACTGCTGCAAACTCTGAAAGCTCTCACAAAAGAGAGAAAAGTTCACAATATCCTTCTCACTATAGAAGAGAGATCATATTCACTATACTTGTGCTTCTAATCTTCTTGCTAGGAAGAAGATTCCCTCTCACATATATTGTTTCTTGTTCTTCTACTTGTTCTACTTCTTCTTTTCTTTCTTACTTCATTTTCAAACTGTGTAAAAGAGTTTTTAGAATCTCTCTTCAAAAAATTCAGTTGTAGTGGTTCTAAGAGTCTCCTTATCAAAAGACTAAGTCTGGTTCTAAGAGTCTCCTTATCAAAAGACTCAGTGCAAGTTTGTGAATTCCTACCAAAGGGGGTAGAAGAGTGGACTACCCAAAGTTTGGGGAACCACTATATTTTCTTGTGTTGTGCTGTGATTTTCTACTTGTTAATTTTCTTATTTTCTTGCTTAATTCTTGTTGGTGTGTGGGAAGTTTAAATCTGTGATTCTTACACATATATATATATATATATTTGCACAAAGTATTTTTAATCTCTATTCACCCCCCCCCCCCCCCCCCCTCTAGAGAATTCTAGTGAGAATAACTGTGCACTTTCAATTGGTATCAGAGAGAGGTTGATCTAAAAAGGTTAACTCCTTGATCAAAAAGATATTTCCTCCTTTATATATATATATATATTTCTGAAAAATATTTCTTTTCACATGGCACAAATTAAAGATTATGCTTCCACCAGACCGCCAATGTGCAATCTTGAAAAGCTTGCAGTTTGGAAAACAAGAATTAGGATTTATATGAATTCTATTGATGAAGAATTATTTAATGTTATCTTGACAGGTCTTCCCAAGCCTTATAGAAGAGACTCAAGTGGTGAAGTGACTCAAACACTTGTCCCAAAGGCTGAGTGGACAGCTGAAGAGAAGAAGGCAGGAACATGTGATGCAAAGGCTGTGAACATTCTGGTCTCAACCCTCTCAGATGAAATCTTTCAAAAGGTTGTTGAATGTGAATCAGCCAAAGAAATCTGGGAAGCTCTTACAAAGATGGTAGAAGGGAGTGCTGATGAAAGAAAAGATAGAAAGGCTCTATTGATCTCCCAATATGAGAACTTTCAAAAGAAGCAGGAATAAAGCATATCTAAGATGTATGACAGATTCAGTCTGATCATCAATCAATTAAGCAGCCAGGATAGAGAGATCTCTCTCACAGAGATCAATGACAAACTGTTAATGAGTCTCCCAAGCTCTTGGGACTCAAGAATATGGGCAATAAGAGATACGAGAGGACAAAGGGAAATCTCAACAGATGCTCTCTTAGGAAAACTCAAATCCTATGAGCAACTGCTGAAAACCAGAGAAGAGAAGGAAAGAAGAGGAAGCACTCCATCCTCCTCAAAAGATAGAAATATTGCTTTGAAAGCAACAGAAGAAGAGACCCCTGTCACTGAAGAAGAATTGTTCAGCCTTCTGGCCAGAAGATTCAAGAAATGGGTCAAGACAGATGGGTCTAGAAGGAGAGAATCAAAATCAAGGTATGATAAAACTCCAACTAAAGAAATCATTTGTTATTCCTGCAGGAAACCTGGACACATAGCACCAGAATGTCCAGAAAATACTGAGAAAAAGAAAGACCTGAAAAAGAAAGAACTTAAGAAAAAGGGGAAGAAGAAAGAAAGAGGCTTCATTGCAGAAGCTTGGAGTGAAACAGATTCTGAGGACCCCACCTCATCCAAAAGTGACAATGAAGAATCTAAGCAAGAAGACCTATGCCTAATGGCTTTTGAAAGCTCAAAGGAAGAACATGATGCCAAATCATGGAGTGAGACAGAATCAGAAGGAAGCATCTTTTCTGAAGATGATAAAGAAAATAGCCTTATTCTCATAGAGGAATCTGAGGATAAGGATGAGGTAAGCATTTTTGATGACATAGATTTTCTGTGTGATGACTTCAAAAATGATTTTAAAGAATTATGTTTAGATCAACTAAAAGCTAAAAAAGAAATTAATAATCTAAAAGAACAAATTAATGTCATTAGAAACCAGAGAAATATAGAAGATACTTGTTCTGAAAATCATGAGTTAAGGGCTAATAACATAGAAAAAGAAATAGAGAGGGCTAAAATAGAAAACCAGCTTCTTAAGAATAAAGTATCCCAAGCAAAAGCTTTTGAAGAATCAATAAAAATGAGAAGCCAAACACTTAAAGAAATTACAGACAAACAAACAAAAAGACATAAAAATCTTGGGCTAGGAGCTGATCCCTCAGCCAGTCCAATTCCATCCAACAAACCTGCTTGGATGAGCCCTGTAAAATTCACTAAACCCACTGAAATAATAAACCAAGAAAAAGACTCACAAAATAAGGAAGAAGACTCCTTATGAGATACACCATTTTGATGAACAATCATACTATACAGATGAAGACTCTCAAACTAATTCTAAGAAGGCAACTAAGACAAAAGAAATAACTCATAAAGAAATAAAATCAGAAAAAGGGAAAAATAAAATTTGTGAAGATGCAATTGCGTCGACTTCATATCGACGCATTAATGATAGTACGTCGAATTCTACTCAACGCAATCTCTCAGACGCTTCGACCTCAAATCGACGCATGAATAAAACTGCGTCGACTTACAACCGACGCAACTTCTTCCATGCATCAATTCCAGATCAACGCAATCTAGAGAAAGCGTTGAATGTAATTCGACGCAACTCTCATCATACGTCGAATGGATATCGACATATAAATCCTCAGAGCAACTTAAATACAGGACATTGCTATTCTTCAAAAACTTTCCATCTTCTTAACCCCCATTCAGGACCCTTCTATCCTAATCAAAAATCCTTTCATAATCAAAATTACTATCCTGACTATAACTTTTATCCTAACCAAAACTTTTATCCTAATCAAAATATTTATTCTAATCAACACCACTATCCCTCTCTAAACTCAAATTCTCATAATCTTAAGATAATCAAGTGCAATATATGTAACAAAACTGGCCACATTGCCAAACAGTGTTGGCATAATCAATCAAACTATCTGTAAAAAATTTAGCCCAAGGCTGACTTAGAAAACTTTAGGAATAAGAAGAAATAATTTCTCAAGGAAAACCCAGACCTTGTCAAATAAAGTCACGTCGACTTCTAATCGACGCACCGTCGATAACTCAGTTCAATAAATGAAATCGACACTTGCGTCGACTCCAATCGACGCATACGTTGATAGGAAACCCAATCATCCCAATCCAAACTATATCAACGCTCACGTCGAATTCCACTTGACGCAACGTCGACTTCTTGAAAACGAGCGGCAATACTAAAATGTATGTTCGTTCACATCCACTGTTGTACCGAATAAACCTCGAATTATGCCTCATTTCGATGTTTCACCTGACTTGAATAGACTCTTCAGTTAGAAACCTTCACGAGTTCTGCATCCTTCATCCTTATTGCTCTTCAGTCCAAACCATTTCTTCCTCTCCTTCACTAACCTAAAAATGGCTCCCAAGACCAACTCTGGCTTCGACATTGACCTCGAATCCTTCCAAGCCGCAGCCGAAAACTACAAGAGCATCATAGCTCTGTTCTCTGAAGCTGGATTAGACAAGCTCATCTCCACTAGATGCAAGCTTCTAGAGACAGAACTCACAGAGCTCATGACTCATGATCAGATATCTGAACAAGGAGAAATCTAAGGAACAGTCCATGAGACACCTGTCTCAATCTCTGCAGAACACATTAGGACCACCTTTGATCTTCCATCAGGTACATTCTATCTTTGTTTAAACTCAAATAGAGAAAGAAAATAAGTTTCTAAAGAAGTAGCTAAATAAGACTCCTTCATCACTCCCTTATTAGGTGATGAACCTGTGGAACTGACCCCTGAAGAAATCAAGAATCTGCTAATCACCATGAAGTTTTCAAAAGATAGACCAATCCACCTAAAGAAGATTGACTTTTCTGATGAATATAGATTACTAGCAGATATAGTAGGAAAAATCATACTATGCAAGATCTCTGCCCATGATGCAGTACCCAAACAACAACTGAACATCATGGGGGCCCTGGTGCTGAAGAAAAAGATAGACTGGGCCAGCCTCCGGCTCAAACTGATAGGCTACAAATACTCCCACAAAGAAAATGCCTATATGAGAATCATGACTCAAGTACTCTTCCACTCCTTCCCTGACCTATGTAGGTCAAAAGGAATCCCTATCCCTCCAGGAAAAAGGATGTCAATAGCCCTATTCTCTAAATGGATCAGGCAAATCCCTAATCCTGGTCCATCCCTGAAAAGACTCCCTCTCCTCCTAACTCTCTTGCTCATCCTTCTTCACCTCCTCCTCCTCCTCCTCAAACAAACATCCCCTCTCTACCACCATCATCCACTCCAATAGTCTCTACCACCCTCACAACTCCTACTCTACCTACCTCTTCTCAAACACCTGCTCAAACGGCAGTTTCTCCATCTTTTCCTCCTCCCACTTTCTCATCCTCTCTACCTCCTTTATCACCCATACCTCATGTATCAACTAACTTCTCTCCAGCTTCATCACCTCCACCATTATCTCCACCTCCATCACAACATGAACCATGTGGATCCACTGAAGCTCTCCTTACTCAGTGCATTGCATCAGCAGCCCAAAAATTCCAGGCAATGCTGGATGAGCATTGCTCCCTCCTTCACTCCTCCATAATGCACATGCATACCCAAATAGATGGGGTAAGTGCCTCTGTGCAAAGTCTAAAGACATCTGTCTCTTCATCTAGGGTCACCAAATCTTTCTTAACCTCCTTAGCTAAGAAGGTCAAGAAGGGGGAGAAGTTAGATGAAGAGCAGCTCTCCAGTCATAATTCTCCCTCTCATAAGTCTCTTCCTAAAACCATTGGGAATTAAGTTGTACCTGAGCTACATATTGAAGAACAACAAACAGAGGCACTCCATATAGCAAGCGAAGCTACACAACAAGTGATTCTATTACAAGGGGAGGCCTATAGCGCAGAAAATGAAGCTGAAAAAGAAACTGAGGCTGAAGGGGAGAAAGAAAATAAAGCTGATGCTGGAAATAAGAAAGAGCCAGATACTGTGATAACAGAAGTAGGAGCTCAGGAGCTAGATATAGTTAAAACTGGAGCTGGAGATGAAAGAGTAGCTGGAGAAGAAGAGAAAGGCTCAAAGGAAGTTCCATCCCAGGGGAGCAAATTATTGAGTCTCAGGGGGAGCTAAGGGAATCAACTGCTACAGAGAAGGATCAACCCACAAATGTATTTACTAGAAAGAGGAAAACTCCTCCTACCCCTCCTGAGTAATGTTTTGAAACAATGATGATATACTATATGCTTGAATGCTAATTGGTCTGAACATAAAGTTGGTTTATATATATAAAATCATATTCTATTTTCTTCTGATTGCTGAGCATATTTCTTCTCTATATAAATACTTTATTGAGATGATCAAATACTGACACAATTTCTCTCTAAATAGGGTTAAGACAAATAGGGGGAGATTGTTGGGGAAATGATTTATCTTAACCCCTAGAATTGAACATAAATTCTAAGTATGAAAAATTGGGCTAAGTAAATATGCGTCGAATAGTATTCGACGCAACGTCGAAATATATTCGACGTCTCTCTCAGAATGAGTCGAAGCAACTCTTAGAAGAATTCAATGCATTCTATGTCGACGTTACTTTGACTTCTAGTCGATGCATCTAGTGAAGTTGACGCACCTTAGTCGACGCTCCTTCCTTATTCTCCTCTCAATGTTCAGTCAGGATGAATTCGACGCTTACGTCGAACAGTAATCGACGCACGTCGATATCTATAAGTAATTCAAAAACACGCCAGATCTCTTTCCTTCTTTCTGTAGATCTGATTTATATGGAATAATATTATTCTTTTATAGCCGTTCTAAATCAGCCTTTCCTTCTATTTGATTCTTGGCTTATTTAATTCAGATTATTATTGATATTATTTGAAATCAGAATGAATTCTTTTCCTTCTACAGAAATATTAATTATGGAAACTCTTACCTATTTCTAATTCTTTGTCTACTAATTGATTATTCTCCTTTAGCATTATATTTCAAACAGAGCTATAAATAAGAAGGAGGTCGGCAAAGAATAAAAACTAGTGATCCACTTCATCCATTTTCAAATAGAGGAAGAGCTCCCAAGTGAAAAGAGAGAATTGAAATATAGTGCTGCAGAAAAGATCAAGCTTCCTTCTCCTTCTCATTCTGAAGCCATACTGCTGCAAACTCTGAAAGCTCTCACAAATGAGAGAAAAGTTCACAATCTCCTTCTCACTATAGAAGAGAGATCATATTCACTATATTTGTGCTTCTAATCTTCTTGCTAGGAAGAAGATTCCCTCTCACATATATTGTTTCTTGTTCTTCTACTTGTTCTACTTCTTCTTTTCTTTCTTACTTCATTTTCAAACTGTGTAAAAGAGTTTTTAGAATCTCTCTTCAAAAAATTCAGTTGTAGTGGTTCTAAGAGTCTCCTTATCAAAAGACTCAGTCTGGTTCTAAGAGTCTCCTTATCAAAAGAACCAGTGCAAGTTAGTGAATTCCTACCAAAGGGGGTAGAAGAGTGGACAACCCAAAGTTTGGGGAACCACTATATTTTCTTGTGTTATGCTGTGATTTTCTACTTGTTAATTTTCTTATTTGCTTGCTTAATTCTTGTTGGTGTGTGGGAAGTTTAAATCTGTGATTCTTACATATATATATATATATATATATATTTTTGCACAAAGTATTTTTAATCTCTATTCACCCCCTCTAGAGAATTCTAGTGAGGATAACCGTGCACTTTCACATAGTATCAAGCATCTAACAATATCTTAGTAGATGTATTTCTCACTTTTCGTCTTAGGTAGCTTTATGTTGATTCAATTTTTTTGTATTGTAGGGCTCATTTCTATTTTTAAATATTATTATGTAATATAGGTATTTTACATCCACTTATTAATATGTGTTTGTCATGACAGATATCTATTCAAAATAGCCTGGTGTAATCATTAGTTTAATTGTGGAGCTTTAATTTATATTTTTTTGTCTAAGCCTGACAATGGATATAAATTTTATTCATATAAGGTTTCCAAAATCACAAAATTTGTTTATTGTTTGTCTCCTCGATACATCAAATCTTACTTTGAAACCAACAAATTACCATATTACAATCATGCATCATGAAATCGAAACATTATAACTAATGATCCTTGATCGATACACATAAATATCCAAGATATCACCCGTATAATAAGCAGGCCAAGTGATGTAGAAAAACCAATCCAAAAAAATCAATCTCTCAACATCATCACAACAATTTACATAAAATGAGAACACACAATTAGAAGAATAAACAATTTACGAATATTAGAACATGCATTTAGAATTATAAATTTACATAATTAATTATTCAATATTATTAGATTAATAAGTAAATTTACCTGCTCCTTCTCTGTGTTCTCTAGTTCCATACTCTTATTGTTCGCATATCCTTCGTATCCTTCATCTCCTTATACACCATGTCATTCTCCCTCGTCTCCTTCATTTTCTCATTCAATATTTTCTCATT